>OZ018328.1:811200-2011200 GCA_963969495.1 Ceratothoa steindachneri
ACGAACAATTTTTGATGCGGTCCGTAGCTCGTGAAAATGATGCGGTCGACCGGAATAAAGCTTCTTGACAACCGAGAAAACCCAACCACGCGCTTACTTATATAAACTCGGTATCACAGTTGGGAGACAAAGATCAAAAGTAAAGTACCTCAAATATTGAATAATAAAAGGAAAAGTAAAATGACACGGCCTTTTTGTACCTATCAACGAACACGGACTGACCGCGCAAAAAGAATTAAAAATATTTCAATACGACGTCATTAGCAAAAATTATAGCCAGGAACGGTATGGCGGCTGCGCAATAGCCGTCAAAAAGGACTTAAATACAAAAAACTACCCGACTTAGATGAATCATACTTGCCATTAAGGTAGGCACTACCCTGGGGGGGCTGGTCGTGGCACCGGGTACCAACCCCCAAGACGCGGCTATGTACCCATGCACAACCTTTTACAGATCCTCAGCCATAAGAAAAACGTAATCTTTGCTGGAGATGTGAAGGCAAGTTGTGCAGGGGCAGGGTGTCTCCTATAACAATGCAGGCAGAAACATCGAAGTATTCCTTGACAGACAATATGTGACAAGAATCGGACCAGAATTCCCAACATATATTACGGAAAAAACAGCAACGAAACCTGATATTGTCTTATACAGTATCAGGTTTCCATACAACTACTACATTGAACCGGGCCCTATCATTCCAAGCGACCACCAGGCTATTAAAATTACAGTTGGAGTAAATCCCATTCAAATTGCAATCCCAGTACGCAAAATCTATAAGCAGGCGAACTGGGAAAGCTACAGAAATTACCTTCTAAATTATATTCCAGACCCTTTACTCGATGCCAATTTAGAAGAGATAGATAAAGAGCTGGATAGAATCACCGACTTCCTAATTAAAGCAGATGAAAATAGTATTCCCTATATCAAATAAAAAACCCTTCCAGCTCCCATTTGGACCCCTCCCTTGAAAGACCTGGCCCAAGAACATAGGGACCTGTCCAATGTAGTAGCGCTGATAGGCCCCAACCACAATGCCCATAGAAGAATAAGACAGATTAAAGACGAACTCCAGACACTAATTACGGATCAACAAATACTGATATGGGACAGACTGATTGAAGGACTCGACATAGAAAGAGACTCACGCACATTCTGGCAGACATTTAAACGTTTAAAAGGACAACCTCCACAGAAAAAAATTACACTCATACACGACAGTAAAGAAATTGACGAAACTAAAGAGATTGAGGAAATATTTAGGATTTTCTGGTCTTCAATCTTCAAAATTACCCCCAAAGAAAATGACAATTATGACATCGATTTTGAAAATGACATAATCCAACAGCTAAACACACAAATATACAAAACCTCCCCTCATCATTGTGTGTTGCAGGAAAGAGTGATGGAGGGCTATGGTAGTAAAATAACTGCCCAACAGCTCTCCGTTGCTATAAAATCCTTTCGTCCAAGTGCACCGGGTACCACGGGACTGACCAGGGAGAACTTCATCAAGGCCCCGCCTAATGTTTGGAGTGGGTTCTTAACATTATGAACGCCGCTCTGAACACGGGCTACTTTCCCGATCAGTGGAAAGTGGCCAAGATGATTTTCATTCCCAAATCGGGGAAACCCTCAGACTGCCCTGCCAGCTTTTGGCCGATAACTCTCCTAGAATTTGCTGGCAAAGTCTTCGAGAAGATATTGGCAAATAGGGTCAACTCTTTTCTCGACGAAGCCAACTTGCATAACGAGCAACAACACGGCTTCAGAAAGAAAAGAGGGACTGACACGACACTAGCCGTTATCACGGAAAAGCTTGCCAAGATCAAGGCAGACGAGGGCATGCCGACCTGGTGCTCGGTGATGTCAAAAAAGCTTATGATAAGGTTTGGAAGAGAGTAATACAATTTAAGATCCTTCAAGTAGGCCTCAACCCCATTCTTGAGAGGATTCTATGTGACTACATAATGGAGAGGAAAGCATACATTCATATCAGAGAACACAAAGGCCCCAAATTCGAGTTCGAAGCAGGGGTCCCACAAGGGGGCTGTCTCTCTTTCAGAGCGTACGATATACATACAGTTCGCTGACGACATATCGCAAATTTGTACCGCCGCTTACGTTCACAGGGAATTTATGGCGAGAAATACGGCTAGGGAGATATCTAACATCAACTCTTTCGAGAGGAGATGGGAGATATCAACCAAGGCCCAAAAATTCAAAATAATTCCCATGTTTCGCAAGACCTTCAATGACATACGGGTAGGAGGGAGCGAATCCCCTACTGCCTGGAAGGGACGGTTCTGGGGCTCAAAATCACCACAGGGGGCTACAAGAGTCATATATAACGAACAGTCGCGAATAGCAAGAGAGATTTGAGGGATTTGTATAGGTTCCGTGAACTAAATCGCTTAAATAAACTCAAGATATTCAATGCGTGCATTCACTCGAGACTCTTGTACCCCCCCGGTGCCGTTGAACGCGAGCGCCAAGACCCACATTGCCAAAATACAAGTCATCCAGAACAAAGCGGTTTTGCTTATTACAAACCCCCGAAGAAGAGAACATATACGACAGAGGGAGCTCCACGACTCGGTGTGATTATTTCCGATCAACGTGGCGCTCCACGAGAGAGCTAAGAGGATACGGCAAGCCATTGGCACTCGCTTGACCCCTGAATTCTCTCCTACACACTTAGAAATCGAAGTCGACCGACAAGTTTAGACCATTCAAGAGTAGTAAATTACAGTCTGACGGTGACCTGACTCTAAAATACACGTGACAAAACCGAGAAAATACAGAAAACAACCAATGTAATGCGCAGGTTTCTTTAGTAAAATAAATCCCAAAGTAAACACATTTTTTTCAAAACTTAAACTAAAATTCAAATTCACAATTTCAATTCAATTCGAATTCAACTAAATTAAAATGAAAATAATTTTTTGGGAAAACCCACAAGGGCAATAAAACCCCCGCCTAAAATAATAGCTTGAATGCCAAAAGATCATTAAGATCTAAAAAACTAAAAATTAAATTAACTCGATCAATTTAATTAAATAAACTATAAATTCATAGTTTATTCAATATCACAAAAAAAAACTAACAAAATCCATACAAAAACCAAAACAACAGAGCTACCCTTTTACTAGGGACCTTTTTGTTCTGTCTCCCACACATCATCTTTTCTCTAAATTCACCCTTTTAACCACTTTCCTTTCTTACTATCTTTCTCTCTAACTCTATCTAAATTTCACCACTTTTTATGTCCAATGTCGAATGGAAAGAAAGAATTTCATTAGGGGCAGTTACGGGACACTCGGCTCAATACTCGAAGACAGAATCCTTGACGAACTAAATGACCAGATCCACATAACCTATCCTCATCATTACGTGACGCAAGAAAGGAATATGGAGGAATACGGAGGTAAAATTACTACCGAGGAACTCTCGAAAGTTTTAAAATCCTTCCGTCAACGAACACCTGGGCGAACAGGACTAATACGGGAAAATTTCTTAAACGCCCCACCTAATATCCTAATGGGGCATTTGAATATCATGAATGCTTGCCTGGACGTGTGTTACTTCCCTGATCACTGGAAGCTAGCAAAAATTATATTCATTCCCTAAGCCGGTAAGCCACCGGACACTCCAGCTAACTTCAGGTCTATATCTTTCTTAGAATTTGCAGGGGAAATATTCGAGAAGATATTGGCCAACAGAGTGAATACGTTTCACGAAAAAAATAATTTGCATAACGACCAACAACATATATATATATATATATATATATATATATATATATATATATATATATATATATATATATATATATATATATATATATATATTAGGAAGCAGGGGACTTATACACCCACCTTGTGGTACCCCCACCTCGGAGCACCAGATTTGCGTGGCGTCTTTCTGCTTTTACTTTTCCGTGATCACCGAGAAGTTAGCAAAAGTAAAAGCAGAAAGACGCCACGCAAATCTGGTGCTCCGAGGTGGGGGTACCACAAGGTGGGTGTATAAGTCCCCTGCTTCCTAATATATATATATATATATATATATATACATATATATATATATAGTCTACCTTCCCCAGCCTCTGAGAGAAGGCTCTTTATACGTCCAATTTGCTGATGACGTATCGATGATGTGTACAACACCTTATCGGAATGTGAATTATGTGGCACCGAGTACGGCGGTAGAAATCGAAAACATCAACTCTTTCGAGAGGAGATGGAAGATATCTACAAATGGCCCAAAGTTCCTGCTAATCCTACTATTCCGACGGAGATAGTTTTGTCTAATCAAGATGTGACCCAATGCTTCCTCCTCTAACACCACGTACTGATCCGCTACTTCCTCCTTTGCTCCTACAAGAGCGAGGAGAGAATGGTGGCTCTCATTTCATGCCCAGTCCTCTTACCCGACCTCTCCTCGGCTGACTTCCCCCAGTTCTGCATCGTTATCTATCCTCGTCTCCCTTTGGTCAGGACGCTTAGAGGGCATTTTCTTTTCGTATTCTTGCTGCTTACCTCACTTGACCCGCCCTTTTATCTCGATCGGGCATTACTCTGGACTTTGTGGACCGTTCCGTCCAGGTCTTCGTGGATTTCTACCTTACCCTGGACCCGTTCTAGAGGCGGAGCCAGGTTATATCTCTGGACTTTGATGCGATTAATTATATAAAGAAGACGCCAGACTCATGAGCTGTCTATGGGCCAAGTTTTGTAGGAGGGGGGGGTGGAAGAGGAAAGGGGGGAGGGGGAGGGAAGGGAGTGGGCAGGACGGGGAGGGGAGGGAAGGGAAGGGAGTTGGTGGGATGGGAAGGGAAGGGAATGGGTGGCACGGGAAAGGAATGGGTGGGACAGGAGGTAAAGGGAAGGGATGGAATGAGTTCGACAGGGAGGGAAGGGAAAAGAAAAGGTGCGACTGGACGGAAGTGAAATGGTGGGAATGCAGAGGAAAAGGTGGGACGGGAGGGGAAGTAAGGAAATGTGTGGGACGGGAAGGCAATGGAAGGCATTGGGTAGGTCTGGAAGAAAATGTAATGGATGGAAGGGAAGGGAAGAGAATGTGTGGAACTTGGGGAGACGGGGAAAGGAAAGGGTGAGAAAGAGAGGGAAGGGAATGGAAAGGAAAGGGTGAGAAGGCAGGGGAAGCGAATGGGTGGGGTCAGAAGGGAAGGGAAATGGTGGGAGAAGAGGGGAAGGGAAGAGAATGGGTGGGACAGGAGGGAAATGAAAGTGGTGGATCCGGAAGGGAAGGAAAACGGGGGAGACGGAAATGGAAGGGACTGGGTGGAAAGGGAGGAGAAGGTTATTGGGTGGGATTGGGAGGGAAGGGAAATGTGGGAGGGGAGAGGAAGGGAAGGGAAGGGGTGGGACGGGAGATGAAGTGAATACGTCGGAGAGGAAGGGATGGGATAGGGTGATAAAGGGAAGGAAAGGGAACGGCTGGGATTGGAATGGAAGGGAAATAGGTGGGCAAGGGAGGGGTGGGAAGGAAGGAGAGGAGGGAGGGTAGCAGAAGGGAAAGGGTGGGAGGGGAAGGGAGGTAAAGTGAAAGGGTGGGACCGGAGTTGAAGGAAAAGGGTGGGATGGGAAGGGAGAGGAAGGGAAAGGGTAGGCCGGAGAGGGAATGGAAAGGGAAGGGAAAGGGTGCGACGGAAATTGAAAGGAAGGAAAAGGGTTGAATGGCAATAGCAATTCAACATGATTTGCATCTCTTCTCCGTGTCACTAAATAGAGCCTGAGTTTACCATGTGTCACCATTACGGGGCTGCAAGTGGTCGTTAGCTGCAACCTTCCTAACCACAAGAAAACTATTATTGGGTTAAGGAATAAGTTCTTGCGGTTTTATTAAATTTATTCATTACCATTAATAATTTTAGAAAAACTTTATTTTTAATTTATAACGAAATGCAATTTAATCAATAATGTATTATCCGTTGTTATTTACAACTTCCTCTCAACGTTCAACTAGTTTTTCGATGCCTCTGCAATAAAAATCTCTGGATCTTGATCCGAAGTACTCGTCTAACCAGGTTCTTAATTCCACATCAGTATTGAACGAAATGCCGCGCAAATTTTTGAAGCGCGATCGGAAAAGATGGAAATCCGATGGAACCAAATCTGGCGAATATGAAGGATGCGGCAGGATTTCCCAATTAAGCGTTTGGATGGCATCTTTTGTCATATTGGCAAATGTGAGGACGAGGATTGTCGTGTTGCAGAAGAACTCCATAACGTCGATGAGATCGCTTTTCACGAATAGCTTCGGCGAGTCAATACATTTGTTGAACGTAGAGTTCTGCATTGACAATCTTGTTGTTCGCAAGGACTCATAAAGAATGATGCCTTCACAATCCCACCACACACACAGCATCGTCTTTCGTGGATGAAGTCCTTGCTTTAATCGCGGAAGTGTTTTTTTATTGGGGCTAAGCCATTGTTTTCGATGGTTCATGCTGACATAAACACACCACTTTTCGTCGCCAGTGATGATGCGGTGAAGAAATCTGTCCTTATATCCACGAGTAACCTTGTGACGAGCAAGCAAACCTGTGGCAATCGTGGAGCGTTGAAGTTTGTTGCTTTCGCTCAAAGTGTGCGGAACCGATGCACCGAGTTTTTTAACTTTCCCCATCGAATGAAGGTGATTCACTACAGTTTTCTGATCACAGGCCAATTATACAGCCGATTTCGAGTCGATTGACGAGGATTTTCATGAAGAAGGTCGTTCAATCGATCTTCATCCAACTTAATGGGGCGACCAGAACGTTCTTCCTCATTAAAATTGAAATGACCGTTTTTGAAACGTGAAAAGCCCCATTGATCTGTCCTTTCGATAAAGCATTTTCTCCGTACACAGCACAAATATCGCGACGAGCTTTAGCTGCGTTTGCATTGTTCCCATCTCGATTGAAAATGAATAACAACAAGTGTCGAAAATGCGCCTTTCTTTCAACTTGACAATCCATTTTGAGGGTACAGAACAAAAAAATAAATTAACACAACTTTTAAATAAACCGCAATGACTTATTACTCAACTTCAAGACGTAGCCTAAACAAAAGCGTAATAGTCTACGTTGTTAAGAGACGTAGCCTAACCTTTGCAAATTTTGCTCTTATTATTTATTATTGTTTCTTAATATGTGCACAAATCACGTCAACAAAACTTAAATCAATACAACATTAAAAAAAAACGCAAGAACTTATTCCTCAACCTAATACAACCATAAAGAAAGGCACTCGCCTTAGAGTCTTCGAACATCGATGGCGACATTCGCCCTTAGAACATCAAGGTTATCATTCACCCTCAATTCTCCATTCGCCCTTAATGTTAAAACATCGAAGTCGTCCATCAGTGCTTGAAACATCAAGGGCGGCAATCGACTGCACGTCTTAAAACATCGATGGCGACCTTCAATTTCAATATCAAGGACCTCATTTGCCTTCAAGTCCTAAAAAATCATCGTTGGAATTCGCCATTAAGTAAGTCCTATAAAACATGGTTGTAATTCAATCCCAATATTAAAACTTCCATGGTTCTATTCGCCCTCAATTCCTAAAATATTTATCCCTCAACTCTTAAAACATTGAGGGCGTCATTCATCAACATACCTATGTATATACAGAACCGTCCAAAACTAAAGATCAAAATAGGAGATCTAGTGTACCAATGCAATGTTTTACCCAACTAGAATTTCTGTGGCGGAGGGGGGCGATTCACAGTCGAGGGGCCACATTCTACGATAATTCGCTACCCTCAATTCTGTGGGAAGCTAAAAAGCACCAGAATAAAAATTAACCAAAACCACCAAGGGCAGGTCGGACAAAGAGAAAGTTTTTAAAATAAGGTTATGAGGAAAAGATAAAGTTATTTAATGTTAATAACGTTTGAAAGAGTCCTAATAGACTTTTGGGCATGCTGGGAGCCTGTAGTGCGCACAATTCTCCCTAACCTCTTCTGTGGAGGAAGACCATCATAGAATTAGTCTCAAGACTCAAACGAGATTGCGTTGGCTGCATCACGACGTCCAGAGAAGAGCTGCTAGAGGAGATTCTTCATTTCCAATGCAAAAAAATCACTCGACCAGTTTTGCATCACGTTCGAGTTGGCCAATGTTTGAGAGGAAAAGTGATCTTAATATTAGTGATCGCTATGGTTTTTAGATTAACTCAGGAATGGACAGAAGACATTTTCATTTACTTAATTGCTACTGTTGAATTTTCTTTCGTGTCTCCCAAAACTCAAATGTGCTGAATGATTTGCTACGGCCACTGATGAAGTATCAGATGAATAGAAGTATCGATAAAGAAGTAAAGCGTTCAGCAAGAGTGTTTTTTCATCATCTTCGCTCTTGAGAAGCTTATCTTGGTTATCTTGAGGCGGCTCCTCCAGGTGTAGCAAGGACAGCCATGTTGCAGGTGACATCTAGAAGCTCACGTGCCCTCCGGTCCACACTGCCCTCTTATGGAAGTGCGGCAACATATCTTCACAACATATTTTCAATTCTTCTAATTTCACATCATTCTTCACATATCTCTCATCATACACACGATGCCTCCGTGTGTAAGAAGAAAAGAATCCCTCGTATTTAAGTTTGTGAAACTGTGTAGTAAAAATACCCCAAAATATCATTATCACTATTATTATTAATATTATTAATCGTTCTCCTCCTTCTTCTTCTTAATTTATAATAAAAATATTTGTTAAAACTGAGGGAAGTGAAGCCTAGCGAGGCCCCGCTATGCCAGAAACGGCCATAAAAGGCAATGTCCTCGAGACCCGGAAAAGGCAAGATCTAAAGCGAGCCCTTGAACCCTCTGAAATTGGGACCCTATTAGAAGGGCAACTTAGGATGAGTAAAGCAAAAACAAAAGCAATCCATGCCAATTAACCCCTCCCCCACAGACTCAATCCAAAATAAATAGTGGAGGGAAGAGTAAGTTCCTAAAGGATCGAATTCCTGGTTGCGTAAGGAGTGAGAAATCCTATTGATTGGGTTACTTTTGGCAACGACTCAAAACACATTCACAGATTCGTGATATTAGCCAAAGTTTGCGTGATGAATCTTTCTTCGAAATTGCCGCTTCTATAGGTATAAAATATTATTTGCTCTTCTTAATCATCGTCTCGAAACACGTGGCAAACCCATTATTACTGTTTCATATACCGACGCTTGTCCAATCGACTCGGACTAAGTAAAGTTGCAAAGGTCTTTCAAACCTTTCAGAACACTGCACTTACAAGTTAATCGATCAGTTATGGAAATTAGATTCCGTAAATTATAGAGACGAATGTGGCGTTCCATTAGTAACCACACCAACAGCCAATAAACAAAGAGGGTTCGGAGGTGTATGGAACCGAACCACATCATTTATCGAGGCCAGTTTTCCGCCAGCACAAGTCAATAGTCGTGTCCTGAAAGAGTGGAATAAAGTGCGATCTCTTCATTTAATTCATCTTAAGACTCAACTTTTCTGATGAATTCGTTGTTGTTACGTAAAAGAAAGAGTCGATAACCAACGAGGGTTTCTCCACCAGAATGTGTGTGAGGATAGATCTGGGAAGAAAGTGGTTAAGAAATTATTCAGGAAACACAGATCCGCCTACGCGTGTTGGAGCCTTTTAGAGCATTCAATCGCACAGATGTTACTTGCAGCAGGATTGCAAGTGGTACCCCTAAAACACTTCTTGGTGAAATGTTCTTCGAAATCCAAAATCCAAAATTTGTGTCGCTCAAAAAAGGAAAAATGTTTAAAAGAGTTCTTAAAAATCCCATTGAAAATCCAATGAGTTGAGAGCTCAAATTCCCTTGGATTTTAAGGTATTCGAATGGATTTGGATCCACAATTAAGTTCCGGCGATAGACTTGCACAAAGTAGACTTAGTCTTAGGCAAGTTACTCTCTTTTGATGATCAATACATGCAGGAACATGGAAACACTACGGGTAAGATTGATTTTGATTAATGAACAACAATTTGATTTGTGGTAGAGGTGGAAGAGAGAGAGAGTGAGTGAGAGAGAGGGGGGATGGCCTGCAGCGGGAATTGAAGCAGTCGTCTTTTATCTTTCCTTCGTTCTTTATTTTAGGAGAATTGCACCACCAGTCCCTTCGTAATCGCGGACGAAATTTGCCGAAAGCGTAATGAAGTTTACATAAAGATCAAAATGTCAGCAAACACAAAGGCACCAGTGCAGACGGTTTTCATTAAGTTGGGGTACCCGTTTCGGGGCAGGTCAATGTTATTTTCTTTTTTTCAATCGGTTGCTCCAAACAAGCCCTGAAAACTCGTCGCAAATCGAACCCTGTACTTGGGTATGGAATTCCAATAGGCAAGCGAGAGAGAGGTCTTTTACCCACCTAAGTATAATAATAATATGGGTGGCTTCACCATTCCTCCTTACAAGAGGAGCTTGCGCTTCGCATGCAGACCGGCCTGTGGCCTACGATGTATCCAGCCCTGGCAAGGGTTTTTGGTCTAAAAAATAAAAGGTTTCCAGTACATATCTCCTAATAATTGACTCTTGGTCTATCTTTTTCACATCGATGATTATTTTTCTATGCCTAAAGGAGAGAAAAAAGACCTTTATCGAATTCATTTTTAAATAGGTAAAAAACAATCCACACCGCTCTTTTTATCACCTAAACTTGCTCCAATAATTTCATTTTGCTTTTCTCGTTTTAAAGTATCAGTAGCTTCTTATATTTCCTGCTAAAGACTAAAATTTAAAATCACTTTTTGGAAATAACTTTGATAAAACCTTCGAATATACGAAAAATTAAAAAAGTGCCTCAATTTTAATAAAATTTCTGAACTTTATTATTTGTAATTCATTTCTTTTAAAAAATCAAAATCATTTGAAAATAATATTTACTTTTAGTCGCGTGCGACTCTATATATCTCTATGTCGGTCGGTCAACAGACCTTGTTTCTGAACTTCCCCATTTTGTTTTAAAAAATTCTCACTTTTGGACATAACTACATAAGTCCATTTCCCGAAATTTACTCAATTGTGTTGACAAACTTATTTTTAAAACGAAAATAATTCCACAAAAATCGTGATGTTAAATTTTAGTGTAATGGAGGTTTATTTAATCATTCGTTATTTACCGTGTATGTCTGATGTTACCCTTAGGCAGAAACGGAGGCCTATTTCATACAAACATTGGCGGTTTACCATCAATTTCCAAGAAAAGTTTATAATTTACGGACTACAAAACAGGTTTAATAAAAAAATTTGTGTCACTTTTTAAATCATAGCAACAGCCAATTTACCCGATGCACCCTGGTTGTGGTTTGTCTCTCGTGAACACCAGGGCCATCTGTGAACCAAGATTAATTCTGGTACTCGAAGAAGAGGTCAGGAAAGTTAAATCCGTTCGCCGGTCCCGAGTGTTATCATTGACCTCGTTCTTTAATTTCTTTACTTTCCATTTTGTGTCTTTGTTTCTTTACCTTCATTTTATTTATTAGGGAACTGTTGATTGATCTTGTCCCTCCCTTTTCTATGTTGTTTTCTGATCCTTTTTGAAATTCCTGTTGAAAACATTGTGAATAATTAGGAAAAGACCCACAACGCTTTTGTACAAATGTGAAAGATAATTTAGTTTCAAATAATGAATCTTGAATCTAATTCTAGCCTTGTTTCTCATTTCTTTCAGGCATAATTTCCTTTTTCAATTGCCACATCATTCACTCCACCAGGTGAACTTTACTGAAAATGAAGAAATTCTTTCTTAATATCTGTTTTCTCTTCTTGGTAAAAGTTGTCTTTGTTATTAGTGAAACCAGTTGGATTCCCGACGGATACTGCACATCCTCTGACCGGGTCTCTTCCTACGTGTCTGTCGGAAGAATGACGAAAGTATCATGAGCCATTAAGGGCAGGTGGCAGGGGTGTTTCTGTCCTAAGTTCACAGGTAGGTGAATCAAGAATCTTTCACCAGAAATAGAACCCCATTTTTAAATATTTACTTTGATTATAATAAAATATAACTTACATTAGATCAGGACTTTCATCAAATGCTGCCTCGCCCTCCGGGATTGCTTACCTCATTTTACTCGTCTCCTTTATCCTTTTTAGCTTAACTTAGATTAGTTTATCCTTACGCACATCCGCATCGTATCCAACAGCCAAGTTTCATTATCAAGGATCACTTCAGAAAACTATGGTGGCGCAAAACTGATCTTTTTGGAGTTTCTAACACGTCAAAACCCTCCCACACTTTCCATAACTCACTCTCACCTTTAGTCATTTCACACAAAGCTTAGTCAAACGAAACCTCGTTATAAAAACTATCCACCAAATTTTTAAACATCTACACAAACAGGGCAATTCATTTTTACCTCCTTATTTCTTCCATTATTTTTGTAGACAAAAGCAATTACTGCACTACTCTAATAAACTCTTACTCTCCCATCCTGGCACGATCGATACCTCACCATTGAGCTCTACTTAATCAGCTTCTTCAAGCATTACCTAATACTTCACTTCTGATATTTTCATCACCAGGCGATTTCAATTCTTCATTTCTTTACGATCCAACTGGTCAGCGCCCTCTGTATACCCCCCAAACCACTCACATCCACATTCAGCTTTGGATATGAAACCTCTCATTTATCTAAGGATATAAATTTGGTCAACAGACAGAGAATGCCGATTGGGAGGAATTAGCACAGTTGCTCATCGGGGGAACGAGGCAACATTCCGTCGCTTCCGAGCCAAAGTTTCCACGGAAGATGTCGCTTACCAAAAAACAGCAAAGAGGTCGGAAATCCTTCATAAACCCAAATCTTCTTTCAGATTCATTTCATTCAAAGTTTGCCATAATCTTCTCAGTTACATAAATCTGTATTTTGAGTGGCGTAGTATTAGTGTGTAACAGAATATTTAAAATCTTCTAAGCAGAAAGCGATTATTACCGTGTAGTGCAAAATATTCTCTCAAACGGCCCTAAATCATACAAAATAAGGTACTCACAGTCATCAGAGGATGACAAAAAACACACCAATCCCACACCTCCATGCTGAAAACAAAATATTACCCACTAAATTACACACATCAAAGTAACCCAACACTTCAGCATAGTAAAAATTCACCCCACCTCAACCTCCACTTCACAATTCAGCCACTACAACCAGACAAAAAAATATCCCCAGCACAGTAATTCTAAGCTAAGCTCAAAATGTTCCCCCACTCTCACCGAAATTACACCTCAATAAAACATGCTCATACAATCCAAACTCGCGAACAACGATCAACCACCACAAATCCACTCCTCAGAGCAATTCATCAACACAAAACAAAGAGTACTCTTATCGCAACACCATGCTGAGCGATCTCCCAGACTACAACAATACAAACACAGAATAAAGCTCGCGCAAACACCAACATTTACTCGGTGCCATCGAGCCCCAGAAGACAGAATTAACCTCCTTGATTGCCATAATCTCACTTTCGCACACTCCATCACATCACTATGAAAACTGTAGACCCACCCCGGATACGTTGTGGTATTCCTGGGGGCCGCCTGCCCCACTTTTAATAAGATGAGGATTTTAAGGTTAATACTCATTATTTATCGCTGTTAAATCCCTTTGGATCTCGCTGGAATCGAACCCCAAACCTTCATTTCATAAAAAACCTTCTCAATTTCTTAATCGACTTCCATTAATTTAATTGTTCAAAATTCAACCCTATCTCCTCCTTGAATGGACAGGACAAGTCCTGTCTTTGTCGACAGGACTTGACTCCTTTCCTTTGCCTTGGCTTGAAGGGTTGCTTTAATAATACTTCCTGGAGTTCTGTCATAACAATTGCCACCTTTTCTCAATCCACCAACTTCCAACAATCTCCATTCTCTCTCTCTTAATTTTAGGTACACCCATAATGAAGGGCTTAGATAGAGATTGACATTCTACGATTGAATAAAACCAGTTGATTTGGGTTTCAAAGCCACTTAATTAATACTGATGCCCGCAGGGGGGTACCCTGTGGAGCCTTTTACACTGGACACCCGGGAGAGCTGTACTCCAGAACGGCCCGAGGGCAAATTAGGGAAGCCCTGTCACTCGGTTAACCTCAACACTCTGATGGCGCCGGGGAAAGTTGTGGGTGCGCTAATTTAGCTTTATTTATTCGTAATAGTTGTTATTGTTATTATCATTCTTCTTATTATAATTTATTTTTATAAATTATTTATTATGATTATTATTAATCTTTATTTCTCATGATTATTATTACTTATCATTAGTTATTATGTATTTGTGCATTATTGTTATTATCGTGTATGTTTATTATTATGGGTTATTATTACTTATTACTATTATTATTATTTGGTGGAAGTATTTTTTATTATTATTATATTTATTTTGGCTAAACCCTAAACCTCTTCTCCCCGCGTTTATACCAGGAGGACTGTTCCCACCTGGAGAGAGTTCGGTCTGGTAGCCATGGTGCCTTGGTCAACTGCATGCGATCCCGGGGTCACATAGCACCAGGGTATGATAATAATAGATGACCACCCACCCTACTCGTTAGGGAACCCGCCCCACTTTACTTCTCTTTATTACATACCCGCCTACCCCCTTTCAAACTTACCCTCTATCCACAGATGTTCTGTCTACTCGGCGCACTTTCCTCCTCTTATGGGTTCTTAGTCGAGGGGCAGTGCATACCCTAAGGTCACTACCTTCTGTGGGGGCCAAAAAAACCCTGACTAAGGCAAGTATTAGCCACGGGGTGTGTTAGGCCGTCGACTCTTCTCACCCTCTTCCAGTACACAGAGAAGGTGGCGACGCCGGAACAATTCTTTATGGTTAAAACTCGACGACATTTTCGCCTGAATGGCGCACCCCCAAAACGAAGGACCCCTGGACCGAGTATTTGCAAATGTGCTCATTATCTAATTTTGTGATCTTTTGGAGATTTTTCTATTTACCTCCCAAGGCATAGTGACGTCATAGGCATAGACTTTCCTCTCACTCCATTCTTTGGAACTGAGGAAATTTGTCATTAGCTCAGTGCCACTTCCACTTCTCGTCGGATGCTCCACTCCAACTTAAATATGCCGTTTACGAGTCCTTCCTTCGTAGACTGAACTACGCCACGTAATATTTGGATTTAGAGAAAGCCTATGATGCAGCATGGTCATGCGGTATCGTGGAGAATGGAAGGGAAGGGACGCCTGACAAACCTAATTTCTAGGAGGTCGTCGATTCCGTAACGTGTGCTGGAGCCCTATCCGGCCCAATGGAGCAGGAAGAGGATGTCCCTCCCCTAATGGAAGTGCCCTCAGTGATGCACTCTTTGCCCTGAGAATCAACGGTATCCCCTCGGCGATGCAGTAAGATCGTATTGCTCCATTATACGTAGAAGATCTATGGGTCTCTTTTCGCAGGGCCCGGATGCCAACTCTGGAGCATCGACTCTAACAGGCCTTGAACCGCATCTCTCGCTATCCTAAGGAGCGGAGGTTTTGAATGTGATGGATTTTCATCCTTTGTTTCTTTGGTCTTGTTTTCGAACGACGCCTCGTCTCAGAAGCTGATATTCGCAGCCTTAGGGTCTCTTGTACCGCCCCCATGGACATCCTTCTTTCCCTGACTTTCAGCATCTTGGGTACTAATAGGGTTACTGCCTTGCCTATTACTCGATCCTTTGTTAGTTTTAAGTTTGACTACGGATGAGAGTCTAATGCAACGGCAGCCGAACTTGTAGTGTGGAAGCTGGACTCGATCCACCATACCGGTCTTCGTCTGACGACCCGTGACTTCCGTACATCCCTAATTGAAAGCCTACTTGTCGATGTCACTCGCTGTGCACAGTACACATGCATTATGCGACTGTACGCAGAAGCCCGGTGTCTCCCGCATTCGCTATCTGCTCTCTCCGCAACCACATCGGATCTGGACGGTGACTAGGCTGCCGAGAGACCCCAGTCTTACCTAAGCCCTTTGGGTTTAGGGCCAGGAAACCACTTCGAGAGATATGTTGGCCCCTTTATTTCTTCCTACCACGCTAACTACCTTTAAGGGTAACACATTTAATTACTTGTAGTCACGCCTCTACTCCCAGATCTTCCACAGTGCGCAGAATGATGAGTTTGACCTTAAGAGCCACACTTCTTTTCAGGCTAGATTCGTTCCAGTGCATTCGGATGTCTTCATGTCCGAGGACTGAGTCGACTTCCACGCCGTATCCTATCTGTTACAAGTCTGCAGAGCTATACCATATGCTACGTCTTACTTCACGGCAGAGCTGATTGCAATACACAGCTCAGTACGGGAGATAACGCGTCGTGCCACTTTCGGAGAGTGGATTGTGATCTTTAGCAATCCACAAAGCGCCCTGAGTTCTCTCGGAGCATTGGAATATCCACACCTTCTGGTTGTTGTATCCTTGACTCCACGGTTGCCGCAACTCAGGTGGATGTCGAGATTTACTTTTGCTCGGTTCCTAGACATGTGAGAATTGATGTGAAGAAGCGCACTGATGAAGACACCATAGAGTTCGGGGGGACTGAGGAATCAGACCAGCGTTTCGTTCTTCCTCACACTCAGACATGGCAGGAATATGGCCAGCTATCTCTGCTGTATGAAAAAGAAGATGGAAGATAGCCCAAGGGAACTAAAAGTGCATGCCATTGCGTTTAGACTGTTCCCATAGACCTGCCCACAATGCTACGACGGCTTTATGTGGTTTTCTGTCGTATTCGAATTGGGCACACTTGCGGGACTCACCGCTATTTGATAGAGCGCTCCCTTACTGAGATGATAGCGTTATCCCCCGGACTATTCGGTACATTCTTGTTGAATGTCCTAGTCTGGATGGTTTTCGCCGAATTACTAAATATCTGAATTTTTGGAGGAGGCTGGCCTCCTACCATTTATATGTCTCTCTTTGATGTTGGTCAACCTTCCTGTGCCAGGGCGTGTTATTACTTGTTATTTTTGTTCATTAATTTGTCCTTGTTTTGGGGGTTTTTCTTGGTTTAGATTTAGTAGATTTAAAGTAGCCCAGCACTAGACTGAAAATTTAATTACGGCGAATTATGGCCTTGAAAGTAGCCGCCAGATAGGAGCGCTGAAAAATTAACTTGAGATCTCAGGAGGCTCAAGGTGAAAGACATGATTAAACAGACAATCATGTCCATAATATTCATTTTTATAATAGAATAATTAATTATTTTCAGCATAATCACTTGCGATTGAAATGCAGATTAACGTAATTCAGAGTTCTCTGAATGGTCTCAGGGTTGTTCAGAGACACCTAACTAGTGGTAAAATTTGGTTAAATCTAATTCATTAATATAATTAATTGCAGTAAGACAAGTTCTGGAATTTGCTATCCGAGCTAGGGTGTAGATGGAAATTTTAGTACCTTTTATCATAGTCTACCTAATTCTGGACCCACCAGTGGTGGGTGGTCGACCTGGGAAAGATTTTTCTGGTAGCAAAGATCCGCATAACAGTACGAGGCCAACATTTAAACCACATTGGAGATGTAAAGGTTGGTAAACTTTTTGGATTCCTTTCTAGTGAAATTCAAGCCTTTAAACACGTATGAATGCATGAAAGAAGGCTTTAAGCCACTGGAGTTAGGGTATCAAAGTGCTTAATTGCGTCTCACCTGGGGGATAAAGCATCGGGTCTTCATTAATCATAATTATTGAACCTGAAAGAAGATTCCAGAGTTTCCAAAGGTTCAAGCGGACCAAAATATTTATGTTTATTAATCTTATAACCTTGTCTATTGCGTTCGCAGGACAGAAACATTCGCGTGTGAGTGAGTGGTTCCCTATTACGGTTTAGTTACTTTTTACGGCACCAGCAAAGGGCGAGAATATTTCTTATTTTAGAATTGTCCAAAAAAGAAAACGAAATTTTCTTTATTTTTTATATATATAATATAGGGTTTCATTTCATCATTTGTCAATGTTAAATCTATAATAACCCACAGTGTCCAAATGAAATTATTGATTGGCCCGATATTGTTTCATTTTCAGTATTTTGTCTCTGTATCTCCACCCGATGTTGACAACTTGCATCTTCTTGACGTGTTTGCGGAACAAAAAGGGCCACCTTCTCAAGCAACTGTAGAGTATACAATTGAAGGGTGCAAGATGGATAGTCATTGAAGCACAAAGAGACGGTATATTAGAGTTCAAGAGCCTCGAAGTGTATCCTTTCTATTAGAGAAGAGGAATTTTTAAACTTCTAATCACAGACCGCGATGGATTGGTATTTCGGGCACCGAATCACGGAAATCATTGAGATCCCTGCACTGAAAAGAGACTTCTTGGCTTCTGTTAAGATTCTTCTAAGAGTACTAATTTTGAGCTCAACTCACCAATTCTATATAAACCAACAAGTCAGAAATGACCATCTGGATTAATATGACCAGAATAATATTTCAACGGTTAAAATAATATTGATCTTTACTATTTCACATTGGTTTAGATTAGCTTAGCACAGCAATTACTTCACCGGAAATTGAGTTCGTCAGAAAGAAAAGTTTGCACTTGCACGTAATTATCCTTGAGGAGGGAAGGGGAAGTGGAGACGTCCTGTAGAGTATGAGAGCGATGGGTGCGGAGGGATTTAGGAGCAAGTCAAAGGGAATGCGATATCTACGGATAGGAGGTGCAGGCGCAGTATTAAGCCGCCTGTAGGATCACTGAAGAAGGCGCAGGGCTGTGTGCAGCTCTCCTTAGCAGGGGAGCTCGCGCTAGATCCTCGCTGTGTCGGCAAGGCTTTCCTCAAATCAGATTATGTAAAGGCTGTGTGCAAACAGAGATGCACCACAAGGAGGAGAGGTGAATTGGGGCTGGCGTAGGTTGTCTCGTCATACTTGGTGAACTGTTTGCGTGAGAATGGAAATGATGCGGGAAAAGAGGATATAAATATTCTGCTCTCAGATCCATTTTCAAGTCCTCCGTTTTCGACGGAACCGAGATAACTCGTCTCCTTTCCCAGCTTATTAATGTGCACATACTTGGAACGCCTCCCGGGCCCTGATGAACCTTGATTCCTCCCCACTTTTTTTCACATCTTATAAGAACTTTTAATGAGTTAAACTTAACATGAGCAAAGAGAATGATAAAAGATTGGCTTACCTTGGGAAAAGGACTAATACTGTATCAAGGGATTAATGATATTTCGTTCCAGAGAATATCGTTGCCGTCTGGAGTAGCTTATTCCTCTTGTTAGTATTTTGGGTAAGCTATCTTTAACTTTCTCTTGTAACAATGAATTTATTGAAAAAAGACGTCCAGAACGCCTTCAGTTATAAATATGTGAAAGTTGACCCTTTTGTGAGAACTGAGAGAGCAGACGCTTTTTCTTCTGCGCTGAAGCCTTTGTCATGAGTCATGCAATATTAAATTTAGTGAAAACGATCACCTGGTTAACATAAAAGTTTAGCCAAGCAAATTATCATTCTCTAGAAAAAATTAAGGAATATTTTATATTTAAATTAATGATTGAAATATATAAAATAATGAAAATGACAATGACATCAAACATAAATTATTATATTTTCCCTCTCAACAGAAGTGCAATGAACCATTGCACAAATGAACATATGTTAAAGGAATGGAAAGTTAACAAAAAAATGAATTTAAAGAACACTCCATCATAACTACTCTCTCAAGGTTTTGCACCATTCGTGCATTCTGTCAACGCATGCTTTATCAGCTAACCGTTTAGATCGAGTACCTAGTGCATTAACTGGTGGAGTATCATTAACATTTCTTGAGTTGTTATCCTTAATATTAATTGTTCCATTAACCAAATCATTTACTGAACTTTGATTAGATAGACTTTGATTTGACATATTTACAGAATCTGTTGCAGAATAACCGGAAGGAATATCATCCTTACTCGTCTCACGATCAACTACTCCATCATCTCCAGTAACAAATTTCTCGCAGAATTGATCACCGACACCTGACGAGTCATTGTGAGCATGTGTCAGTGATAATTCCAGAGGATATAAATGATTTTTTTTTTTTTTATGGAGCCCATCTGGCAACTACCCACTTGGGCATAAGTCGCGAAAAACACGACAGCCTAGAACTAGGCTACTTTAAAGTAAAAATATGAAAACTTAACAATGATATAAATTGGAAAAATTTAACAATCGAAGCAATCTCCGGCAGCGGGGGGAGGTCCCCCTCACCCCGGTGCAGGAGAGTGCAACCTACAAACAAAACAATAACAAAAAAAAGGAACCTTAAATAAAGGGGAGAAGGCCGGCCTACCCCAAAAAGTCAATAAGTCCACCAGTCATGGTGCACGGACTCGTCCCGAGTACAAGGGACAGGCGGTAGCGACCCCGCCCATCCCGGTACCGAGACAGGTATCGTGCGCGAAGATCACCCAGACTGGGACATTCGAAAAGAATATGCCGAACAGTCTGGGGGACGACGCAGTCGTTGCAATAGGGCGCATGCGAGCGCTCCATCAAGAAGCGATGCGTCACACGAGTGTGTCCGATTCGAAGACGACAGAAAGCAACCTGAAGACGCCGCGGCATTGGGGGATAGGTCCATGGGAACAGTCGCGGCGCAATGGCACGCAACTTTAAGTTCCCTTCGACCGTCTCCCATCTTCTTTGCCAAGCAGTCCGAAGAGCTGCCCGTATTCCTGCCATGTAGTCGGTGTGAGAAAGAGCGAAACGCTGGTCCGGTCGCAGAGTCCTCGCGGACTTTTTGGCGCCCTCATTCCCCGCAATTCCTACATGTCCAGGAACCCAGCAGAAGATAATCTCGACATCTGCCCGGCTCGCCAAAACTGTGGAGTCACGGATATCGCGAACCAGGGGATGCGGAGATTCCAATGCCCCGAGAGCACTCAGGGCGCTTTGTGAGTCGCTATAGATCACAATCCGGTCTCCGAACCGGGCACGTCACGTAATCTCCCGTATCGAGTGGTGTATTGCCACCAGCTCGGCCGTGAAGACAGACGCAGCGCCTGGTAGAGCCCCGCTGACTTCAAACAGAGAGGATACGGCGTGGAAGCGACCCCCTCTTGGGACTTGGAGCCATCCGTATACACTGGCACGGTTCCAGCGTGACACGATGTGTGCTCCAAAAAGGTCGAACGCAATACTCCCGGCGCAGTACAAGCTTTGGGAGCAGAGGCGTGGCGACAAATAGCCAAATGTGGTACCCTCCAGAGTGGCGTCCTGGGTAAAACCAGGGGCGCCACCGGCCCGAGAGCGATATCTACCTCTCGAAGGAGTTTCCTGGCCCTAAACCCAAAAGGCTTAGGGTATGACTGGCGTCTCTCGACGGCATAGGCACTATCGAGATCAGCTGCGGATGCAGTGAGAGCTGTTGGCGACTGAGGGAGGCGCCGGGCTCGCGCGTACAGTCGAGTGATACACTGCACGCGGCGCAGAGCGAGTGGCATCTCCCCAGCATCGACCAACAGGCTCTCAATGGGGGAAGTGAGGAAGGCACCGGTCGCAAGGCGAAGGCCGGGGTGGTGGATCGAATCCACCTTCCGCAATAAACGCTCGGCTGCGGATGCATAAAACTCGCATCCGTAGTCGAGCTTCGAACGAACAAAGGATCGATAAAAAAGTAAGGCAGTAGCCCTATCAGCGCCCCAAGCGCTGAACGTCACGGAACGGAGAATGTCCATGGCGCGGGTACAAGAGACCCTAAGGCTGCGAATATGAGCCTCCCAGGTGAGGCGTCGGTCGAATACAAGACCAAGGAAACGGTGCGACTCAACCACATCCAGGCGCACCCCATTAAGAAACAAATCTGGGTCGGGGTGAAGCCGTGGATGGCGGCAGAAGTGCACCACCTTAGTCTTGGCCAAAGAAAACCGAAACCTGTGCGCTTCGGCATAGCGAGAGACACGGTTCAATGCCTGTTGGAGTCGGCATCTGGGCCGCGCCAAAAGAGATCGAAAGGTCGTCCACGTAGAGCGTAGCGAGAACATCTTCTGGCAGCACCGAGGTGATGCCGTTGATGCTCAGGGCAAAGAGTGTGACACTGAGGACACTTCCCTGCGGGACACCCTCTTCCTGCTCCTTTGGGCCGGAGAGGGCTCCCCCCACCCGTACGCGGAATCGACGATCTCGCAAAAATTCAGATATAAAAATTGGGAGGCGTCCCCTCGCCCCCATCGTGTGTAGAGTCTCCATGATACCGTATCGCCATGCGGTATCATAGGCCTTCTCCAGATCGAAAAACACCGTGGCGTAGTGCTGTCTACGAAGGAAAGCCTCGCAGACGGCATTTTCCAGTCAGGGCAGAGCATCCGACGTGGAGTGGAACTTGCGGAAGCCGCACTGTGCGGAAGACAGATGGCCTCCGCTGTCCAGGAAAAAGGCTAATCTAACATTTACCAATTTCTCCATCAACTTGCACACGCAAGAGGTTAGAGAGATTGGGCGGAAACCGGTCGGATTAGAGTGATCTCTCCCCGGTTTGCGAAAGGCAAGCACAGTAGCGATTCGCCAGGAGTCTGGGAGAAGACCTTCCACCCAGATCCTGTTGAACAAATCTAACAGAAAGGCCATGCCTCGCTCACCTAGGTGTCGAAGCATGGCGTACGAGACATCGTCCGGACCATGGGCGGTGTCCGCGCACGAAGCGAGAGCGGAACGCAACTCGCATACAGTAAACTTGTCGTTGAAGGGTTCTCCGCCTCTGGAGGTAAAGTCCAGCCGGCGGCCTTCCGCGACATCACGACGTGCATTGAATGCTGGCGGAGCAGCATCACGGCTAGAGAATGCAGAAAAGGCGGTCGCGAAGGATTCCGCCACGGACGCGGGGTCCGAGATTGCGGTCCCATTCTCCTGGAGAACGGGAGGGGGGTCCTGCGAGAACTTGCCCCGAATCCTTTTGACTCGCTTCCACACCTCAGCTAAAGGGGTCTTCCCGTTAAGTGAAGACACGTATGCCCGCCAAGAAGAGCGGCGGGCGTGCTTCGAAATATACCGGAACCTAGCCCTAGCCCGACGAAATTCAGCGACAGTGAAATCGTTCGGGCGGCGCTTATAGCGCATGTAGGCATAACGCTTCTGTTTGAGGGCCGTCTCACACTCGGCCGACCACCATGGGAGTGGTCGGCGTGCAAAACGGCCAGACGTCCTAGGAATAGTAGTCAGGCCCACGGCGATGAGGTTGCCGGAGAAGAACTCAACGGCCTCATCTACCGACCTAAACTCCTCGACTGAGATAGAGAATTCAGTCATTTCCTGAAATGCAGGCCACCGCGCCCGCGCCAAGCACCACCGAGGTGGTCTCTCAGGCGGCATTTGCCCTGAAAATGATATTTGAATAGGAAAGTGATCACTACTATGGAGGTCATCGACCACCCCCCAATCAAAATCAGGCTGTGCATCCGAAGAGCACAAAGATAGGTCAAGGCAAAAAATCAAGCGGTTCTCGGACAGTGATCCGTAAACTCATCCACGTTTAGGACACCAATCTCAAGCTCTTCGATCAGATCGGCAAGGACTTGTCGCCTGGGATTTATGGTGTAATCTCCCCAGAGAGGATGCCTGCCGTTCAGATCTCTAAGCAAGAGATACGGCCTCGGCAACGGTGCCACGACGCGACGGTTATCCCCCGCGTCGAAGTCAGCTGACGGTGGAATGTACGCAGAAATGATAGTATACCTCCTATCCAGGTGCAGCTGCACAGCCACTGCCTGAAAGGAGGTATCTAAAGAGAAAGGAAGAACGGAGACATCATGCCGGGTGTAAACCGCGCATCCCCCAGCTCGGCCATTCCGCGGTGGTGGGGTCACAAGACCCTTGTACCCCGGGAGGGCGGGCAGGGGGCACGCGCCTAGCATGGTCTCCTGCAAAAGGATAGCTAACGGGGAGCGGGACGAGACGAGCCTCCGCAGCTCCTCCCAGTTGGCCCGGAGTCCACGGCAATTCCATTGAAGGAATGTGCCCTCCAGGCCTAGCTCGGAGGAGACGCGGGGGCCCTCCTCGAATTGAAGACCCTCACGGGGTCAGAACCCCGGGCGCTGTTGGCCGGACAAAGCGCTGGAGGCGCTGTCGCCTTCGAGGACTTATTGGGGGAGGTTGGGCTCGCCATGCGAGTCTTTTCCTCCCTCCGCCTCGAAACCTTAGGCGGGCGCTGCGGCTTCGGAGGCGGGGGGCCCTCTTTTCGAGGAACCACCGTCTCCGAGCCACTCGCTCCAACTCGGGGCGTGGGCGAAGGAGCCGAAGCTCCTTTGTTGCTGTCCTCCTTTCGGGAAACAGCTTTAGGAATCCCCGAAGATGGCCTAGCGACCATCTTCAGGGGTGTTGCCTCCTGTGAGTCTAACGACTCGGTGGAGGCGCGTGGCCGTTTCGCCTTGCGGGAAACGGTCACGCTGGGGGAAGAAGGGGGAGCCGTGGTTTTAGCCGGGGATGGGTATGAACCCTTTTTGCCGCCAGCTTTACCAGGGGAGCGCCCGGGTTGGGTAGAGCCCGCAGAAGGGCTCCGAATGGGCGCGCAAACAACCGTGCTCGTTGGCCTGGATGGGCCAGGAGCAGAGGGTGCCTTTCTAACTACTGAGGCATATGACGTCCCAGGCAGAGCTGGGCGCGCCAGGACCAAGTCCTTAGCCTCGCGGAATGAGAGTCTATCCTGGGCCTGAACGGCCAGGATTTCTTTCTCCAGGAGATATGCACCACATTGCTTCGAAGAAGCAGGGTGCGGCTCTCCGCAATTGACACACTTGGCCACACACAATTTGGACTTATCGTGTGCGACCTTGGAGCAATTTACACAGACTTCGGGTGACCCCGACTTTGCACGTCTACATGAGCGATTCGTATGGCCGAAGCGGTGACAGTAATAGCACCGCCGCGGCAGTGGCACGAATGTCTTCACGCGGTAGCGGTACCAACCGGCACGCACCGACTCAGGGAGCTTGTCACAGTCGAACGTGAAGAAGAGTGTTGGGGTGGGTCTCGAAGCCCCTCCCTGTTTTCTCATCACACGTTCGACCTTGACTGCCCCATGGTCGGCCAGCTCTAGGGTGATGTCCTGATTGGAGTAGTCAACGAGTTCCTTCGCATAAACTACTCCTTTCACAAAGTTCATGGTAGAGTGCGGCGTCACACTCACCGGGGTGCCATGAAGTGTCCGAAGAGCACTTATCTTGGCCGCCTCGGCGGGATTCGCCAGAAGGCTGCCGTCCGAGAAACGGGTCACCTTCGGCTCTCTACCAATTGCACTAGCTAATCCTCTCCTCTGATGGATCATGTTGCCCTTGGACAACATGGTGCCATCAGTGGAGCGAATAACGAGGAAGCGTTTGAAGCCAGCGGGCTCAAAAACGCCAGGTAACCTCTGAATGCGGGGCCCCGATGTCATCGAGGCTCCGCCCTGTGCACTCTTGGTGTTAGTCTTGGTCAGGGGCACCGCACACGAGGGGGTAGAGGGTCCAGATGTGCCGATCTTGGCTTGGTCGCCTACCAAAGTGGTAGCAGACCCATCCGTCCCCGCAGCCCCCGCGGATGGAGAGGAGCCCCGAGTCTTTTTCGTCTTTTTAGTCTTTTTCTTTTTTGGAGAGGAGGGCTGGGAATGAACCCGCTTCTCACCTCCGCCGGCAGAAGCCCCCAGGCCAGATGGACCGGCCTCAGCCAGGTCCCTCTCCGAAATGGAGAAGGTCCTGGTTGTCGTAGGGGCACCTGTCGGAGGAGATCCCTCCCCTCCTTTTACTGCCTCGGAGCCCTCAGCCATTTGAGGAGGACCTTGCATAGGGGCGGATTCGGTGCTTGGCGCCGAGCCCGAATTCCCCCCCATGGAAGGCCCTACCATCTGAGGCTGGGTCTCCTCAAGGACCATGTTTATCACAGGAGGGGCCTCCAGTTGGCCATCCCCTCCCAGGACATCGCAGGTCCCCTTGGCAGTGTCGCCAGTCTTGTGTGGGGAGGCACAGGCCTTGACCCCGGCAAGGTTTAAAATTCTTGCCAGCAGGTCTTTTGAGGGAAGCGAGCGAAGGGGCCTGGCTTCCCTCTCCCCCCTAAGGGGGTTTGCCCTACCGAGCCGCTTCGATGGGGAGCGGCTGGCTAAGGGCTGCCTGCTGGCTTTCTTGGCAGTCCCCTTGGAAAGAAAAGAGGGGACTGCCGCTTGGAAGGGAGGTGCCCGAAAGCACCTCCAGAGAAGGGGGTGAGGGGGAGTCCCCTGCACCCGTAGGTGAAGGAGAGGAGTAAGCCTCCTCTCCAGTTAGAGAAATATGGAGGGTCCCCTGTGCAAGCACAGGGGGGGGGGACCTCCATTTTTTTGCTGGAGCTGCCCGAGGGCGGCTCCGTTGATGTTTCAGGGAAAGTTGGGGGTTGAGTTTTTTTTTAACACGGGATGCAATAGCGCACACCTCTCGCAGTAGCCCGCACTGCAAGAGGTGCTTACAAGCCCGGCAGAGCCAGGCGCCGCCATTTGGGACCACCCCTCCCACCTGGTGGCCTGGCAGTCCATCGGCATGGCGGCTCCACCTTGAACACGGCGTAAAATATATAGATTGTGAAGAGGAGAGGAAAAGGGATGTGAGGAAGGTATGGGTGGGGATGAAGCAGGTTGTTAAAAACCAGCCACCCCAGACTGGAGCTCAGGGGTTAGGGAACATTGTCCCCCACCCCCTCAGCCCCGATGCGGGACGGTTGGCTGAAAGGAAGGTCAGCATCTACCCTGTGAAATTAGAGGCTGACCAGAGAAAGTTGTGAGAGAGGTTGTGTGAAAAGAGAGGAAACAAGTTTTTTGAAGGAAGGAAGAGAGGCTAAGCTGGGGCAGGACGGAGCGCTGGATCCCGTCAGCATGGCGGCCAGGATGGCAAATCGCCGCGCCCCTTACGGGGAGATTTTATTCTATTAAACCAATTATTTTCATGAAGTTCTCTATAATGCTCTCTAAGGCTTAATAGGTAATTTTCATACCATAAATCTTTAAAATATAAAAAAACTTTATTGCGAAGTTCAAGAGACTCAAGTAGTCCCTCTTTGGTCGGAGGATCTTCATCCCATATACTATTATCATTAGAGTCTCTTAATAATATGAAAGGATTTGTATTTATTTTCAAAAAGGAATTAGGGGTAATGATTTCTAAGTCATTATCACATGACCTATATGTCAATGGTCTGGAGTTAATAGCAGATTGAATATCTGCAATCACAGTCAGAAGCTCAAAATAAGAAAGTCTTGCTCTTCCTATGCTTTTATATAAACAAGTCTTAATAGTACGGATGAGACGTTCCCAGGTGGAACCAACCCAAGCTGAGTAAACTGGTATCCTAATATGTTTGATATTAAAGTTTCTAAATTGATTATTAAATTCATCTGTGCCCATTGCCTTTTCTAATAAATTTCCACCAGATATGAATGACCTAGCATTATCACTATAGAGAGTAGATGGGACACCATACAAATTAACAAACCTAAAGAATGCTAGGATGAAGCTACGCGTAGACATATCTGGGACTAATTCAATGTGAACAGCTCTAACATTTAAACACGTAAAGACTAATAAATACATTTTGATGTTCTTGCCAGTTGAATCATTTACCCAAAGATGACCAGTATAATCTATCCCTGTATGATTAAAGGGTTTAACAAAATTTACTCTATGTTTGGGAAGATTAGTCATCTTAGGATATTTGAAAGATAGTGAATTGAATTTATGACAAATCATGCATTGACGCAGTATTTTTTTGACAATCTGTCTCATACGTGGAATCCAAAATCCTCCCATTCGAACAGCATTCAACGTTGATTGTATTCCAAGATGTTTATATCTGCGATGGTAAGAATCTACAATTAATAGGATTTACAATGTTGTAAACTCTGTGGACTGGGAAAATATGATAGGTAGGGATAGAACAAGTGGCAGGTTCATAGAATGCTTTGAGGATAATTTTTTGAATCAATTTGTTAATGAGCCAACGAGGGGGGACAATATATTAGATTTAGTACTTTCTAACAGTGATCATTTAGTTCAAGAATTGACTGTTGGGGAAGCATTGGGAAATAGTGACCATCAGATAGTTCGTTTTAACTTGGGAATTGAGAAGGGTAAAATAACTGAGAATGCTGAAAAAGTTCCAAATTTTCATAAGGGAGATTATGTAAAACTTCGAAGCTTGCTAAATTTGGTAGACTGGGATATAAGAACATAAGAACATAAGAAAAGAAGGAGACTGCAAAAGACCATTCATGGCCTACACTTGGCAGCTCCTGTTCCAGTCAACACACAAAAGATTTCTTACCAGAGAAAAGTCATCAACATTGTCACCCTTTACAGGAGTTCGTCAGATCTAATCTACAATATACATAAAATGCATCCAGAGGATTATGTCCATTCATGCAACCGCAAAATATAATCTTCCCACTCCTTAGAAAAATATATACATATGTACATAAAAAAAAGTCAGTCCCATCTAGCAGCTTCATCCATATATTTATCTAATCTATTCTTAAAACTACCCAGAGAGGAGGCTTCTATCACATGTCTAGTGAGCCTATTCCATTCATCTACCATAAGAACATAAGAACATAAGAAAAGAAGGAGACTGCAAAAGACCATTCATGGCCTACACTTGGCAGCTCCTGTTCCATTCAACACACAAAAGATTTCTTACCAGAGAAAAGTCATCAACATTGTCACCCTTAACAGGAGTTCGTCAGATCTAATCTACAATATACATAAAATGCATCCAGAGGATTATGTCCATTCATGCAACCGCAAAATATAATCTTCCCACTCCTTAGAAAAATATATACATATGTACATAAAAAAAAGTCAGTCCCATCTAGCAGCTTCATCCATATATTTATCTAATCTATTCTTAAAACTACCCAGAGAGGAGGCTTCTATCACATGCCTAGTGAGCCTATTCCATTCATCTACCACACGATTTGTAAACCAATTCCTCCCAATCTCCTTCCTAAACCTATACTTATCAAGCTTAAACCCATTGCTACGTGTCCTGTCATGTTCACTAAGTATAAGAACCTTACCCAGATCCCCTTTATTATATCCTTTTACCCATTTGAAGACTTCAATCAATTCCCCTCTGACTCTTCTCCTTTCCAATGTATGTAGATTTAGTTTTCTGAGCCTTTCACCATAGGGTAAGTTCCTTAGCCCACCAATCATCTTTGTCATCCTTCTCTGCACAGACTCAAGCAAATCAATATCCTTCCTATAATATGGTGACCAAAATTGTACTGCATAGTCTAGATGAGGCCTAACTAGCGCCAGATACAGTTTTAGAATGACTTCAGCACTCTTATTGCTTACACTCCTCCTAATGAATCCCAATATCCTATTAGCTTTATTCTTAGCATTTAGACATTGCTTTCTAGGACGAAGGTCTGAACTTACCAAAATACCCAAGTCTCTCTCACAATCAGTCCTCCCTAAAATTCTGCCATTTAATTTATAACTATTCAATGGATTATTTCTACCTATACTAAGTACCAATTCAGTAGAATTCAGAGGTAAAAATGCTTATGGGATGTGGGATACTTTCAAGCATATAATAAATGTAGTCCAAGAACAATGTATCCCAATGAAGACCATTAGGAACAAAAGTAGGAAACCATTATGGTGGAATCAGGAGATAGCTAGAAAAATTTCAGAGAAGAAAAGGGCATATAAAAAATTACAGGTACAAAATAATATTCAAAATTTAAGTGATTATAGAATGGCTAGGAATGAGTTAAATAAGATTATAAAGAAGAACAAAAGGGTGTCAGAAATTAAATTAGCTCAGGATAGCAACAAAGATCCTAGAAAGTTCTTTAGTTACTATAAAATTAATAACAAGTCTGGCAGAGTTAAAATAGGACCTATCAAATATGAAGGGTTTGTGAGAGAAACTGATGAGGAAATAGTTGAGGTACTAAATGGTCATTTTGCATCAGTATTTACAAAAGAGAAACTAAATAGTCCTATGTATAGTACTCATAGGTCAGGAAAAGAGGTGTTTACTAACATTAGTGTGGATCGGAGGATGATAAAAGGACTAATAGGTGAGTTAGATACTACCAAGGCCTCCGGCCCTGATAATATTCATTCTAGGATACTTAAAGAAGGGGTAGAAAGTATCTCAATAGCTCTGGACAAGTTATATACTAGGTCATTGGAATATGGAGAAATACCCGATGATTGGAAGAGAGCAAATGTAGTCCCCATTTTCAAGAAGGGTAATAAACAGGATCCAAATAACTTTAGACCGGTTAGCCTAACTCCTGTAGTCTGTAAAATTCTTGAGAAAATAGTTAAAAAAGGGATTTGCCAACATCTAGAGAGGGAGGGGTTAATCAGCGATGCTCAGCATGGGTTTAGATCAGGTAGATCATGTTTGACTAACTTACTAGACTTTCTGGAGTTTGTAACAGATCAAGTAGATAAGGGAGAGAATGTAGATATAATTTACTTAGATTTTAGTAAAGCATTTGATAAGGTACCACACAGGAGACTAGTTCATGAATTAAAAATGATTGGGATATGTGGGGGTGTTTCAAATTGGATAGCTGAGTGGCTGAAAGACAGGAAGCAAAGGGTAGTGCTAAATGGTGTAAAGTCAGAGTGGAGGGATGTTATCAGTGGGGTTCCTCAGGGATCAGTTCTCGGTCCATTATTATTTGTCATCTATATAAACGATCTTGGGGAGGCAGTTAATAATAAAGTGTCAATTTTTGCGGATGATACCAAATTAGCAGCTGTAGTTAAAGATATTGATGATAATTTTAAAGTGCAGGGGGACTTAAATAAATTGTTATCCTGGGCACATAAGTGGCAAATGACTTTCAACCTTGATAAGTGCAAAATTATTAACATGGGAAAAGATAATAGAGAATTTAACTATGAAATGGATGGGCATTGGCTGAGCTCAGTAGAGGATGAGAAAGATCTAGGAGTAGTAATAGATAAGTCATTAAGGTTTTCTAAGCAGTGTATTGAAGCAAGAAATTGGGCAAATAGAGTGCTGGGTTTTATTAAGAGAAATGTCAGTTACAAAAGTAAGGAGGTTATTCTTAAACTCTATAACTCTTATGTTAGGCCACATCTAGAGTACTGTATACAGGCATGGTCCCCACATTTTAGACACGATATTAACCTTCTTGAGTCAGTGCAACGGAGGGCAACAAAGATTATTCCTTCGCTGAGGCACCTTGAATATGAAGATAGACTGAGGATATAAAATATGTTCTCGTTCGAAAGGAGGTGTGTGAGAGGGGATATGATTGAGCTCTTTAAAATTTTTTCCGGGATAGATAAATTGGATGTTAGCAAGTTTTTTGAGTTAGATGATGGAAATCGGACTAGAGGTCACCACTTGAAAATTAAAAAGCAAGGGTGTAGGTTGGATTTAAGAAAATATTTTTTCACCAATAGAGTGGTAGACTTCTGGAACAAATTGCCGCAGAGGGTAGTAGGTAGTCCAAATCTAAATGTATTTAAGAGTAGGTTGGATGAGTTTATGGGAAGGGAAGGTTGTGATGGTTCCTAAGTTTTGTATATATTAATATTGTTTGTATATATCTATAGCTGCATGATTTAGTTCTTGACAAGCCTTGATTGGTGATACCCTTGTTTCTGGATGCAATCCTCTGGATGTAGTTTTCCTGGGAGTTTGGGTGCCTTGAAAAAGAGACCGCTTGACTCGGATGACCTATGATGAGCCCTTGTGGCTTTTGTCATCCGTTATATTATATTGTGGGGGACTTTGATTTTGTCTTCCCCTGGTGATGGTGCTTTTTGTGGGTGGGTTTTGACGGAGTCGGATGACCTTTGATAGGCCCTTGTGGCTTTTGTCATCGGTGTAATTATGTTATGTTATGTTATGTAATGGTACATAGCTGTTTTCCCAATTCTACCTTTGGATCTTATAACCCCCTTTTCATCTAAAAATAAATCAAGTCTATTGACTAGTTCAAGCACTTTCTTCTTATTTTGATTGACATTTTCCAAATATTCCAATTCCTGGTAAAATTTAGATTTCTGCATATATTTAATCCAATAGATCTTTCCTGTTTCCATAGGTTCCAAAATAATTTTCTGGCTCAAGTTAATAAAATGGAAAATATATTTAGTTACACCGAAGAGTTTATTTAGAGAAGAAAACCTATTGATATCCAAAATAGGGTTTTCTATATTATCGTTGACTTTTAATATATTAGTAGTATGATAAACCTTAACAAGTTGTTTGCTCTCTTCTGATAAACAACCTAAGGAATTGACGGGCCATGAAATGGGAACAGTAGAGAGCCATGACGGTCCTTTGAACCATAATTCTTGCTTACTTTCAAATTCTTTGACAGTTAATCCTCTGGTGAGCAAATCTGCAGGATTATTTTCTGAATTAATAAATCTAAAGTTCATATTAACTTGATAATTTTCTATGATAACTTTCTTGAAAACTCTAATATCTTTGATTCTGTTCATAGTAAATACACTTTTTGTTTTCACATTTTCCGTTACTAACCAAGATAGTACTATCTGTGAATCAACTGATATACATATATCTTTAAACTTTATGGCAGGGAAGGAATCCAAGATTGTGGGAAGACATTTTAAGGCCAAGTAAACCGCCATTAGTTCCAAAGTAGGCAGAGTTCTTGGTTTTAATGGAGCCACTTTAGCCTTTGCATACAGAAGTTGTGAGTTTCCATTGCTTACATTGTATACAGTGAAACCATAACATAGCTTAGAAGAATCACAAAATATGAATAAATTATTAATGTTATCTTCAGAGATGCAAGATCTAGGAAAAGTTAAGTGAAAGATTTGCTTAAAATCAGCCTGAAGTTCTTGCCCCAGTTTTTTATATTGTTCTGGAATGGCTTGATCCCATGAAAGTTTCTCTGCCCAAAGCTTTTGCATTAGAATTTTACCCCGAGTTGTTATAGGCAAAATCAATCCAAGTGGATCAAATAAGTTTGAAATTTGAGATAAAATATTACGTTTGGTGTTTGCAGTTTGATCTATATCAATAGCTGCTAACTGAAGAGCATCTGCATTTATTAAGTACTTATAACCAAGCACTTTCTCACAATCATTATAATGTTTGACCATGCATTTGTCTCTAGTAAATGCATCTCTTAGCCCTTTGCTATTAGAGTTCCAAGAACACAACTGGAATCCACCTTCCTTCATCCTTGCATGATCTTGACATAGGTATAAGTAGTAACCTGAGTAAATTTGCTGATGATACTAAGCTAGGGAGGGCCATTAGGGCTGATTCTGATGCTGTTGTAATGCAGGAGGAATTGACCATTCTGTCCAATTGGGCTGAGAAATGGCAAATGAAGTTTAACATAGACAAATGTAGTGTACTTAGTATAGGTAGAAATAATCCACTGAATAGTTATAAATTAAATGGGAGAAATTTAGGGAGGACCGATTGTGAGAGGGACTTGGGTATTTTGGTAAGTTCAGACCTTCGTCCTAGAAAGCAATGCCTAAATGCTAAGAATAAAGCTAATAGGATATTGGGATTCATTAGGAGGAGTGTAAGCAATAAGAGTGCTGAAGTCATTCTAAAACTGTATCTGGCGCTAGTTAGGCCTCATCTAGACTATGCAGTACAATTTTGGTCACCATATTATAGGAAGGATATTGATTTGCTTGAGTCTGTGCAGAGAAGGATGACAAAGATGATTGGTGGGCTAAGGAACTTACCTTATGGTGAAAGGCTCAGAAAACTAAATCTACATACATTGGAAAGGAGAAGAGTCAGAGGGGAATTGATTGAAGTCTACAAATGGGTAAAAGGATATAATAAAGGGGATCTGGGTAAGGTTCTTATACTTAGTGAACATGACAGGAGACGTAGCAATGGGTTTAAGCTTGATAAGTATAGGTTTAGGAAGGAGATTGGGAGGAATTGGTTTACAAATCGTGTGGTAGATGGATGGAATAGGCTCACTAGACATGTGATAGAAGCCTCCTCTCTGGGTAGTTTTAAGAATAGATTAGATAAATATATGAATGAAGCTGCTAGATGGGACTGACTTTTTTTATGTACATATGTATATATTTTTCTGCGGAGTGGGGAGATTATTTTGCGGTTGCATGAATGGACATAATCCTCTGGATGCATTTTATGTATATTGTAGATTAGATCTGACGAACTCCTGTAAAGGGTGACAATGTTGATGACTTTTCTCTGGTAAGAAATCTTTTGTGTGTTGACTGGAACAGGAGCTGCCAAGTGTAGGCCATGAATGGTCTTTTGCAGTCTCCTTCTTTTCTTATGTTCTTATGCATCAGACTCCTTATACAGATCAAGCAGTTCTTCTTCAGAATTTCCAGTGAGTATCAAGTTATCTACATAAAAATTTGAGTTTAAGATAATTGTGCAATAATCCTTGGGATATTGGTTAACATGATGTTTAATTACATAATTTAAAATGAATGAGCTGGCATTAAACCCCAAAATAATAGTTCTATATCTGTAGGTAACTAATTTGCCATCTTCCATCATGAAAAATGAAAAACGATTTTTATCTTCCTCATTTGCCAGTTGAATTTGCAAAAATGCTTGTTTTATATCACTAAGCATGGTGTACCTATTAGATCTAAATTGTAACATTAGTTGGGTGAGGTTATTCATTAAATTTATTCCAGCATATGCTACTTCATTTAAAGATGGCTTGTTGTTAACTTTAAGAGAACAATTGAAAACCGGACGGATTTTGGTAGTACTATTGGGTTCAGATTTTATGACTGGTCTATGAGGAATCCTTTATGTTTGTGATACATTTCTGGTGAGATATCAACCTTTTCAATGATTCCATCCTCTAATTGTCTTTTAAAGACCTCTTGATAGGCCTCCAATTCGCCATTCTTTTGAAGTTTACCAACTACTTTGTTGAGCATTGTGATAGCAATGCCTTCATTTGATGGAACTTCTTTTATGATATTATCATGCCAAGGCAGGGCTACAAAATATTTATTGTCCTTGAACTCAATCTTGGATTTAAAATCTTCAATTTTCTTAGCGTCGTATTTACTTTGATCTTCACTCAATTCAGTGCATCCAACTGACTCTAAACTAAACATGTTTTCTAATCCTTGTTCTACAGAACAATCTGTAAATGCAGTATCAAATGGATTGAAATACGTTTTCCTGGGTTCCAAGAAAAAATTTACATGAGTAGAGGGCTCCTCAACCCCATAAAGCTCAACAGCATCCATGAAATTAATTGAAATATTTGCTACTGAAGATTTATCCACAGTTGCATAACTAGTTACTTGAGATCGATTTAAAAAATGCATTATGTTCCCAAAGGGCACAATACCTGTAGACATAAGCCATGCTGTTCCATTTATACATTTTATTTTTCCATTTTAGGAATAAATTGAATCACATCAACTCCAAGAAGTCCTTGTAATGTGATATTTTCACCATGTTCTGCTAGAGATTGATCTGCTATTTTAAAACCTTCAGATATTATGTTGTTAACAGCTATGGGGAGATCTGATACATGTAAATTGATATCAAATTCACTATCAATTAAGATAGGCAATGGAAGATCTTTATAGCCAGGAATACTAACGTCCATAACACATTCTTTGAATTTTCTCTTATTTGTTCCGAGAAAAGTTTTTACATCATAATTCAAATATGCCCAATCAAAGGTATCACATTTAAGAACATCCATTACCTCTTGACTTAAATAAGATCTCTGACTGCCATCATCCAATAAACATTTAACGTTGTAAGAATTTCCTCCCCTTTTAAATCTTAATTCAATTATAGGCAACAAATATGGTTGATATGTAGAAGCACTTATGTTGATGCAAAGATTTAAATGCAGAGATGCATCATTTTGGGGTTTGTGACAAAGTGCTGATGTGACTATAACATTTACAGTAATAACATGGAAAACTAAGTTTATAAGAATTTTCCTGGACATTTCTCACTTAAATGTTTATTGCTAGTACAAAAATAACAGAGTTTTAATTCTTTACATCTAGCCTTTCTAGAATCTAAAGTCTCATGCTTGGAGCAAAGAAACATAGAATGTCCCTGAACTGCACAAAATTTATCCGTTTCCTTGGCAAAGGTTACTGAGGTTTTAAAATTTTCTAGAGTAGATGACTTAGGGTGACTCTCTATTGATTTGAAGTCAAAGGGTGGCTTGTTTTGCCCAGAGTTAAAGTTAAAGGAGGGCTTGTTTGGTTTCCAATTGAAATTATTCTTGGAATTAGCCGAAAAATCTTTACGTTCAACAGCAATTTTATAACTATTAGAAGAAGTCCTAAGTAGAGTTTTGATTATGTCGTAATAATGATCAAAAAGATTCACCACTGTAGGGTAATTAGAATTTACTCTGTGCACTAATTCTCTTTTTATGGAGGTAGGTAACTTGGAGAATAATATATGACTGATAAGTTTGCAATCCGACGAATCTTCCTCCAAAAGATCTATATTATAAGTTTTAAGATCATATAATAGAGCTCTACTTTCACTTATATACATTTTAACATTAGCAAATGTATTATCAAACTTAGGATATCAACAAATTAATTGTGTGAAGATTTCATCTACAATGTAATCGATATCCAAAAACTCCTCTATAAGCATTTTAAGTGCTATTTCATAGTTTTCATCTGTTATTGATAAATGAGAAATGGTGTTGAAGGCATAATCAGAAAGAAAGCTTCTTAGATAACATAAGAAGAACATAAGAACATAAGAAAAGAAGGAGACTGCAAAAGACCATTCATGGCCTACACTTGGCAGCTCCTGTTCCAATCAACACACAAAAGATTTCTTACCAGAGAAAAGTCATCAACATTGTCACCCTTTACAGGAGTTCGTCAGATCTAATCTACAATATACATAAAATGCATCCAGAGGATTATGTCCATTCATGCAACCGCAAAATAATCTCCCCACTCCTTAGAAAAATATATACATATGTACATAAAAAAGTCAGTCCCATCTAGCAGCTTCATCCATATATTTATCTAATCTATTCTTAAAACTACCCAGAGAGGAGGCTTCTATCACATGTCTAGTGAGCCTATTCCATTCATCTACCACACGATTTGTAAACCAATTCCTCCAAAATCTCCTTCCTAAACCTATACTTATCAAGCTTAAACCCATTGCTATGTGTCCTGTCATGTTCACTAAGTATAAGAACCTTACCCAGATCCCCTTTATTATATCCTTTTACCCATTTGAAGACTTCAATCAATTCCCCTCTGACTCTTCTCCTTTCCAATGTATGTAGATTTAGTTTTCTGAGCCTTTCACCATAAGGTAAGTTCCTTAGCCCACCAATCATCTTTGTCATCCTTCTCTGCACAGACTCAAGCAAATCAATATCCTTCCTATAATATGGTGACCAAAATTGTACTGCATAGTCTAGTGAGTTTCCCAGCATCTGATAAAGATTCACAAGCATCTATACACTCTTGAAACTGTTGTAAAAAGTTCTTGAATTCAAATTTATCACATGATTTACCACTAAATGTTTTACATTTAAGTTCAGGCATTTTAACTTGTGAATATTTGTGCACATTCACTGATTTAATAGGGTTTTCACCCCTTTTTAAAGCTGTGGAAATTTTAGCTAACTTATCTGTTATACCTATTCTATAGGCTACTTGACTGTCCATTTCCTTAACTCTATTTTCATCATCTTCTGGCAATTCACCTTCATCAAACAAGTCAATAATTAAATCATTCACTTCATCAACTTTAACCAAAGATTTCAACATATCGTCCTTTCTACTAACAAAGATATCTTGAGAAAGTTCATCTGTATCTATAGTATTTAAATTTTTTAAGGCAGCTGTTATCCTACCTTTAAATCCAGCTCTTTTCTTAACTAATGCATTGAGTCGAGTTTCTAACTCTGGTTTAGATGACATGGTGAAGAAATCAAGGCAATTTACTATAAAGTAACTAAAAACTACCGCAAATAAATTAGGCACACTATTCTGCACAGAATAATCTTAAATTAATTATAACGAGCCGATGCAATAGAGAAAACAAAGGTCCCAACTAACTCTTTAAACAATGAAAATACAAACAAATTATGCACTATAGTACGATCCATAGCATTTGTAATAATCAAAACAAAATATAGAAATAAACTATTAACCTTTCTACTAGGTTATATTAACTAGGTTAAATTCAAATAATGATAGCGATTTCGGCAGTAAATTATTCCTAATTTGTAACATCTATGTCAAGAACAAATAAAATAGATCACTTATAGGTATAAACAATAGGCTTTAGATCTTTTAAATATTTTAATACGATATCGTACTAGATTTAGAACAAAATGCAATATAACAAAATAAATTTTACTTTAACTCGAATTATACAAGGAAAACTAATAAATATAAAATAACAAAATTAGCACTTGGGTATCTTAACATTCAACAAACACTGGGTTTCATTAAAAAGTGAGAGGGCGAGGGATAAAATATTATAAGATATGTTTGATAACCAAATGGGAATGAATCAATAATTCGATATTCTCAGCTTATTAATGTGCACATACTTGGAACGCCTCCCGGACCCTGATGAACCTTGATTCCTTCCCACTTTTTTTCACATCTTAACATTCCAAATTTCATTGGGCGATGTCCATTATTCACGTCTTAAAGTTATTCCAGATTCTGTGAAGTTGACGCACCTGATGACTTTGACTAGTATGGATGCCTTCATGGTATGTTGTACTTAAGAGAGTCTAAATCACTTAAACATATGAAGTTTAATAAATGTTAAGCTCTAACTCAGTGGTATTATTGTCATCAAATGTGTATAAATGGTGGACAATGAAATAACGATGAGGGAATTACAATATAAACTGAGCTAAACAACTTTATTTGGTGGTCATTAAAATTGAGGTAAAATTCAAGGTATTCAAGTTTAACTGACAATATAATGCTAAAGCCAATGAGGGAATATTAGATGTGGAAGAGTTAAGGAAGTAAAAATGTGAGGAAGGTTCTCAACTCGAGTAATATTGACAGAGTATTATTGAGAGCTTTGTCGAATGGGTGGCGCTTGCCTCTTCCAAATCTTCATCACCTCCCTCCAAAGTCAGTTCTTTGCCCCCTAATTTTTGGAAAACAGGGATCTTGGTGCCATAGTAGGAAAAGACTTAAATTTGCCCAATTGTGCATCCAAGTGTGTTCATTTTATACAGCTATCTTTCTGTCAGCCCACGGGAATAAGTATAGTGCTAGAGATAACTCCAGTACCACCGACTATAAGCAGAAAACAGATGGATAGTAGAGAATCGTGCGTCTGGTAGCGGAAATTGTTAGAAGGGAAGATTTTTGTTTGTTCTAACGGTTATTTTTTGGCAAGATATGGTAATATGAACAAGTTTCTCGATGTCCTTTAACAATGTCGGCCATGCAAAGTTTTTACCGATGATTTAGTGGCTCAGGTACCATAGTGTGCCATCTATGTAAAAGGTTAAAGGTCTTTTCTTGAAATAATGTCGGAATGAACACTCTTATTCTTCCTCGAGTAGTGCTTGTGTAAACTCGCTCCAATTATATATTATCTTTATTTACACGGTCAGATAGGAATTCACCTCGGTTGTTCAAGTCAAGTTTCTGCAACTTCCGTAAATAGATACCCTTAAATTTTGACGTGTGAGGCTGGCTCTTGGAGTAGTTTGGGCGAGGGAGTTGAATGAGTGACAAGGCCATGGCAATACAATATAATTTACATCTCTTCTCCATGCTACTAAATAGACCCGAATGGCCTGAGGTTACCATGTGTCACCATTACAGGGACACAAGTGGTCGTTAGCTGCAACCTTCCAACCCCAAGAAAACTATTACAAACATCAAGAAAGTCATTCGCCTTAGAGTCTTAAAACATCGATGGCGACATTCATTCACTCCCAAGTTTTAGAACATCAAGGTTATCATTCTCCCTCAATTCTTCAAGCATTAGGAGCATCATTCGCCCTTAATCTCAAATCTTTAAATGAGCTTAAGAGAGCTTTGACCTAATAAAAAAGGAAGAGTATTGGAATCAAATAAACCGAAGCTAAAAGGTTAGTGAAAAACGAATCCTAAACATCAAATGACACAAACATCAACAATGAAAGAAAACGAGAACAAAATCACAAAAAGAATTGATCTTTTCGATGATTTTAATTACGAACGTTATGGAGATTACAAAGAGAGAGAGAGAGAGAAAAAAAAAGTGAGAGATAACACGAGAGAGATTACTTGAAAGGAAGAGATAGAGAGAAGGAAAGGTAGAGAGGTAGGTAGGAGGGGAGATATGGAGGAAGGAGGGGGAGAGGGAGGGAGGAGGGGGAGAGAAAGGGAGGACGAGGAGAGAGGTGGCGATAAAAGGAGAACGGAGAGATCGGGAAAGAACGGGAGAACAGAGAGATCTGGAAAGAAAGAGAGAATGGAGATATCGGGGAAAAGGGAAAACGGAGAGATCGGGAAATAGAGGGAGAACAGAGAGATCGGGAATGAAAGAGAGAAGGAGAGATCTAGAAAGAAAGTGAGAACGGAGAGATCGGGGGGAAAGGGAGAATGGAGAGATCGGGACATAAAGGGAGAACGGAGAGATCGGGGAATAAAGGGAGAACGGAGAGATTGGGAAAGAAAGAGAGAACGGAGAGATCGGGAAATAAGTGGAGAACGGGAGAGTGATAGTGAGGAAGATAAAGAGAGAGGGAGAGAAATAGAGTCGGGGAGAGATAAAGAGAGTAGGATAAGGAGAAAGGAGAGAGGGAGAAAAATAGAGTGCAGGGAGGAGATAGAGATGGGTAGAAGGAGAAGGAGAGAGAGGGAATAAGGGAGGGAGACGGAGAGAGAGGGTGAGGGAGAAAAGAGAGAGGGAGATGGAAAGGTGGTAATGGGAGGTAGAGAGAGGTAGAAAAAGAGAGAGGCAAAAGATAGATATTGAAGAAGTGAGGGGGCAGAGAGAGGAAAGAGGAGGGTAAGAAGGAGGAGAGGGAGATAAAGGTATAGGAAGGGAGGGAGATTGGGAGAGGGGGAGTAGAGGAGAGGAAAATAGTGAGATATGCAGAGAAAGGAGGGGAGACAGAGCGAGAGATGAGAGATATAGAGAGGGATAAGAAATGGGAGGGTGAGAAGGAGGAGATGGAGAGGTAGAGGGGGAGAGTTAGCTCGGGAGAGAGAGCGAGATAGAGAGTGTGGGGGAGGGAGGAGGGGGAGAGTGAAAGGAGAATCTCAAGTAAAAGTAGCACCTCAAAGGACATTGCTGTCCATACCGTGGAGTTACTATTTTTCGAAGGCCCTAACCTATAGGCTCTCCCCGCCCACCTCTCACACCCGCTTATAGATGAAGGCTCTCCCCGCCCACCTCTCACACCCGCTTATAGATGAAGGCTCTGCCCGCCCACCTCTCACACCCGCTTATAGATGAAGGCTCTCCCCACCCACCTCTCACACCCGCTTATAGATGAAGGCTCTGCCCGCCCACCTCTCACACCCGCTTATAGATGAAGGCTCTCCCCGCCCACCTCTCACACCCGCTTATAGATGAAGGCTCTGCCCGCCCACTTCTCACACCCACTTATAGATGAAGGCTCTGCCCGCCCACCTCTCACACCCGCTTATAGATGAAGGCCCTGCCCACCCACCTCTCGCACCCGCTCATAGATGAAGGCTCTCCCCGCCCACCTCTCACACCCGCTTATAGATGAAGGCTCTCCCCGCCCACCTCTCACACCCGCTTATAGATGAAGGCTCTCCCCGCCCACCTCTCACACCCGCTTTTGCGGCCACACAAAGCGGAAACGTCACCCGATTGTGATATGAAAAAGCTTCCAGCTTGTAACCATGGTTACGGGTCAGATTTGTGCTCAACCTGAACATCTTTCTGTAGTCCACGTTTTTGACACCCCTTAAAATGTCGAAGGTCTCTATTACCTGGCCTCATACTCCGCGAGTCTCCAAAGAGAAAAGCCCCAATTCTTGAAGCCGACGCTGATAACATTTGTGCCTAAGTGAGAGAATTAACTTGGTGTCCCTAACCTGGACACGTTCCAGTCTATCTATATCCTTACGCAGTGTAGGGGACCAGAATTGAACCACTTACTCCAGGTGAAGTCTGAGTAGAGAGTTGTACAATTTGATGACAAACTCCTTGTTTTGGAAGCGAAATTGCCTCTTTATGTAGTCTAATAGTCTTTATGTCTTATTTTTCTGCATCGGCACACTACCTGGAAAACTTTAGGTCACTGCTGTTTGCACACCCAAGTCCTTTTCCAGATCTCTACCTAACAAGTGGTATTCTTATTGAATATTAGCATAGCCAATGTACATAACCGTACACTTATCACGATTAAATGGCATCTGCCAAGCTTCGGACAACTCACCTAACTTCTGAAGGGTGTTTTGTTGGTTTTTCACCCGTTCACCTGAGCTCACGCTGCCTTCTAATTTTGTGTTGTCTGCGAAATTGGATATCGAGCAAAGCAACCCATCGTCTATATCATTTATATAGATGATGAGCAAGAGAGGACCGAACACGGAACCCTGGGGCACCCCACTACTCACAGGGGCCCATCTCGTGGCTCCCCTTTTTATTCTCACTCTTTGTCCCCTGCCAGACAACCAGTTCTCAATCCAGTTGGCTACTCTACCTGTGATGCCAACCACGTGGAATTTGCGCAATAAATTGCGGTATGGCACCTTATCAAAGGCCTTTTGAAAGTCCAGGATTAGATGTCCACAGCTCGACTATGATCGTACTCAACCAAAATTGAGTGAGAGGGGGAGTAGGATATAGGAAGAGTGAGAGGGAGATGGTGAACTACTCCATAGAAGATTTCACCTTAGAGCTGGCCGACCACGGGACGGTCAAGGCTGAGCATGTGATGAGAAAATAGGGAGGTGCCCCGTGACCCACCCCTACACTCTTCTTCACGTTCGACTGTGACAAACTCGTTGAGTCGGTGCGTGCTGGTTGGTACCGCTACCGCTTAAGGGCATTCGTGCCACTGCAGCGGAGGTGCTATTACTGTCACCGCTTCAGCAGGTAGTGGTGGTGTAGGTATTGATGGTTTACGTGGTTGTGGTATAGGTGTCGGGCTTTTACGGAGTGATGGTGTAGGAGGTGCTGGTGGTGAAAGTGTTGGTCTTTTTTGGATATGGTGTAGGTGGTGGTGATAGTGATAGAGGTGTAAGTGGTTTAGGTGGTAGTTGTGTAGGGGGTTGTGGTGTAGATGATGTAGGCGCAGATGGTGGTGCTGTATTGTAGTTAGTGGTGGGGTACGTGGTTTGCGTGTAGGTAGTGGTCTTGTAGGTACTGGTAGTGTAGGTTATAATGCTCTAGGTGTAGGTGGTTTGGGTGGTTGTTGTGTAGGTTGTGTTAGCGTAGTTCTTGTTGTTTTAGATATTGGTGTTGTAGGTGTCGGTGCTGGTGAAGGTGTTGGTGTTTGTGTGGGTACTGTTCCTGCTGAGGGTGGTATGTGTAGGTGGTGTTGGTGAAGGTCGTAGTTGGAAAAGGGGTGCTGTTTTACGTATATGCTAGTGGTGTAGGTGATGTAGGGGTAAGTGGTGCAGTTGGTGGTTGTGTAGATGGTGGTGGCGTACGTAGTGTTAGTGTAGGTAGCGGTGGTGGTGATAGTGTTGTAGGTGGTTTAGGTAGTGATGTGTAGGTGGTGATGGTGGACGTGATTTAGGTGTAAGTTGTGGTGTTGTATGTAATGTTGGTGTAGGTGTGGTTGGAGTAAGTGGTGGTAGTGCAGGTGTGGTTGGAGTAAGTGGTGGTAGTGTAGGTAGTTATTTAGATGGTGGAGTATGTAGTAGTGTTGTAGGTTATGTAGGTGATGGTGTAGTTGATAGTGATGTAGGTGTAGGTGGTTTACATGGTGATAGTGTAGGTGTTGGTGGTTTTGTTAGTGTTGTCTTGTAGGTGTTAGTATTGTAGGAATTGGGGTGTATGTGGCGGTTGTGGTGGTGGTGTAGGTGATAGTGATGTAGGTGTAGGTGGTTTACATGGTGATAGTGTAGGTGTTGGTGGTTTTGTAAGTGTTGTCTTGTAGGTGTTAGTATTGTAGGAATTGGGGTGTATGTGGTGGTTGTGGTGGTGGTTTAGGTGGTGAGGGTGTGGTGTAGAAGATGATAGTGGTGTCGGTGGTGGAGATGTAGGTGATGTAATTATTAGTAGTGTAGGTGGTGGTGGTGTAGGTAGGGGTGGTATAGGTGGTGGTGTTGTAGGTGATTTATTTGGTGTTTGTTAGGTGAAGTGATGTAGGCCTAGGTTGTGTAGGTGTTGCAGGTGGTGGTGGTGTTATAAGTGGCACTGCTGTAGTTGTTGGTGTATGTGGTGTAGGTTTTTGTGGTATGTAGGTGATAGTGCTGTAGGTGGAGTATGCGGTGTTAAGGAGGGGGGGGGTGTCGGTGCTGATAGTACAGATGGTGGTAGTGGCGTATGCGGTCCTAGTGTTAGCTATAGTGGGGAAGCTGGTGTATGTGGTGGTGTTGGTGGTGGTGGTGTAGGTGATAGTGCTATAGGTGTAGGTGGTTTACATGGTGATAGTATAGGTGTTGGTGGTTTTGTAAGTGTTGTTTTGTAGGTGTTAGTATTGTAGGAATTGGGGTGTATGTGGTGGTTGTGGTGATGGTGTAGGTGGTGATGGTGTGGTGTAGAAGATGATAGTGGTGTCGGTGGTGGCGATATAGGTAATGTAATTATTGGTAGTGTAGGTGGTGGGGGTGTAGGTGGTGGTGGTATAGGTGGCGGTGTTGTAGGTGATAGTGTTGTAGGTGATATATTTGGTGTTTGTTAGGTGTAAGTGATGTAGGCCTAGGTGGTGTAGGTGTTGCAGGTGGTGGTGGTGTTATAAGTGGCACTGCTGTAGTTGTTGGTGTATGTGGTGTACGTGCTGGTGGTATGTAGGTGATAGTGCTGTAGGTGGTGTATGCGGTGGTGGGGTGGGTGGTGGTGGTGTCGGTGCTGATAGTACAGATGGTGGTGGTGTCGGTGCTGATAGTACAGATGGTGGTAGTGGTGTATGCGGTCCCAGTGTTAGCTGTAGTGGGAAAGCTGGTGTATGTGGTGGTGGTGGTGGTGGTGGTGTACGTGGCGGTGCTTTAGGTGGTGGTTTAAGTGGTTGTGGTGTTCTAGGTTGTGGTGGTGTAGGTTGTAGTGGTGTAGGTTGTAGGGGTCTAGGTAGTGGTGTAGGTGGTGTAGATGAGGTGGTCTAGGCTGTGTATGTGATGATTCGAAAGAGAATGTAAAACAACATAAGGGTGTCAAATATCGTTACAATCCATCGAATAGTTACAACTCCATCCCCCCCCCCAAAAAAGGCAAAACGGAGACCGACAGACCGACCGACATAGTCAAATGTAGGGTTGCACGCGAATAAAAATTGATAAATTATGAATGAAATAAAGGATTGGTCTCCTCATTCGTCTCACTACCCAATGACGGTACGAGAAGGTTTGGAGGTTGGGGGGAGAGGGTAGTGGGTATAATTTATTTTAGCCTCTTGCGGGCTCTTCACTATCATAATAGTCGACTATTTTGAGACTTATGAGCTGCCTCCTATGATTCGACAAAATAGTTGAGAAGAGAATAAAAGGAGGGAATAGGATTTGGCCTTTAGGAGGGCCGGGGGGCCGGGGGACAATCCTATCAAGCATTTCAACACATTTCGTTTTAATGTCAGACAATCTCCTTAAAATTAATACCAAATACCGAAATTAGAATGGATGGCCAGCCCATTTTATTTTAGAACATGTAACGCCATCTTTTCCCCTTTATTGGGTCTATTCAGGCGCAGCAAATATAGTGGGAGATTGAAAAGAGGTAAAAAGGACGACCCGAAAGAGTCAGGAGCACCAGGTTCTCTTAGGGCATTTGGGTCGGGAGAACCTTCCCCCCCCCCCCTCTGGGTTTCAGTCGTAACTGGGGCATTGTAGCACCACTCATCACTCGATGGGTGGATGAGGTAACAGGTGATGGTTTCCTTCAAAGGTGAAGACATATTCACCTGTCGAAAAATGAAAGGATAAAATGTTTTTATATTTTCTTTTGTTATTGACAAATGGAGGATGTTTAAAAGACCTATTTTCATTTACCATAATTAAAAGAATCCATTTTCTAAAGATTTAAATAGGGATAACCCCTCGAAAGTTATTTTATGAATAGATAAATAAATATGATCTCAGTTTAAAGGTTTAAAGAAAAAATTATACTCTCATTATTACTTTATTTATTTATGTGTGCCAACTTTCACTCCCTATATTCTACGAGTTTATCACATATATCTATTATTATTTTCTTATATTTTCTTCCTTTTTCCTCATTCATTTCTCTCGTTCTTCCGTAAACAACAAAACCAAGATTCGAAGAAATTCCTAATTCTATTCTTAATTCTCTTCTCCTTAACACATTCCTCCATTATGGGGCTAAGTGTTGGCCTTTTTGAAACCTGAGTTGGTGCTCGATAGAATCGATAAAAGGAAACCCTTCCTTCCCAAACCTGACGTTTAAACTTCTCTATTACTCTGTCCAATTTTTCAGGAGGTCAGGAGCTCGTCAAAACGGCCTTTTTGCCTATCTATAAAAGAAGTGAGCTTTTTAATAATCAATGTTTATCTCATAAGGGATTTCAGTTCATTTGAAAATGAAAAATTTTGAAAGATTTTAAACAGTAAATTTGTTTAAGGGAAAAGGATTGAAAAAATATTTAGTTTTTCTCGAATTTTGGCTGTTCTAAATATGAAATAATGAACCAGAAGTGATTTAGAATGGGAAAAAGGAGTAATTGAGGAACAAGACAAAGAATATTTAGCAGGAAAGAGAAATTACAATAATGGAGTGGGGAGAGGGAACTGTGGCAATGCCTCTGCTAAGACTGAAACGTGGAGGAGCAGCACAAAATCACATCAAATAGAAGTGAAAAGAGAAAAATTAGCGAACTCTCTCGGGTGTTCTTTTCTCAAAATTTGAAATCTCTCAATATCGTTTCCAAGTAGGTTTAGACCCAATGACAGGTGACAGAGGGCGTTAAATTCTATTTTAAAGAAAACTCAATAAAAATGTCTAAATATTGGGCTTTCCGTCTGTATGTTTTTTCTTTAATAGATTAAATCTTTTATTTTGTTCTGTTACTATTTCTTTTTTTCTTTGTTGTTATGTCGTTTCTCATTTGTATTTAACTTCGTGTTTTCTTTTTCATTGGTCGAGTTTTATATTTTTTTCTGTACTTAAAATGCTGCTTCGGGTGTGGGGTATTTTTTTTATCTTGTTCGTCTAATGCCGCTTCGAGCATGTCCAAGTCATTTTCTGAGTAATATTTTCATTTGTAGATGGCGCCATCTATCTCGTCCATCATCCGTTAGTTCTGGAGGGTTATGAGATTCCGCTGCTTCAATTGGCTCTACTATTTGGGTTATTTCCTCGTTCTCGGGTGTTTGCTCCTCTTCTGTATTTGCTGGGTCCATTCTTCTCTCTCAATTCTACCCGTAGAATGGAGAAATAGTTAGGCTGACGTAAAACTCTGATGATTTGGCCCACTATGGTTTACCCCGACCCCCATCCCCTCTGGGAAATCTGATGATGGTCAGATAATAAAGCAAAATTTTGATAATCTCCGACTATCTTCGATGAGCTCCAAACTCCACCCAATCCTGGCACCTCCCAATTGCCTATCGCAAATCCATCCGAGAAAAACAACTTAGATGGAAGAAAAATTTAGGAGAGATTAAAATGATAGGCTTTCCCAGCCTATCGATCCCTCCTTCCTCTCTCATGTGAGCGAGAGAGGAGAAGAGAGGGTGAGGTATATGGAGCTCGGACGCCCCTCGCTCTAACCTATCACCCGGAGACTGTGCCAAATGGAGGAACAGAGAAGGAAGTTTAAATGGAGAGTGGAGATAGAGATAGGAAGAGTATGGAGATAGGGAGAAAGCAAAAAGTAGGCATAGGTGGTGTTGGGTGATGCTACTATCTCGTTGTGTAGTACTTTTATCTTCTTTTGCCCCTCCCCGTTATTGATTGTCCCTGTCCCTTGTAAACCCCGTTTGGGAGCGACAGGAGCAAACCGTTTCCTAAGGGGTTTGCGCCATTATTTCTCACTCTGGAAGGTGGATTGATTATTCTATAGCTGGTGCTCATTTATTTAGCCTTGGAGCGGCTTGTGTGCGCTTGTTGCGCAAAATCTTTGTCTCTTCGCATTTTCTGCGGGGTGTTCGTTAGTCCTACGTCGGCTAGGAGACGCGCACTTCCTTTTGGGTGTGCGTTTCCCAATCTGAGACTGTGCGTTGCCTTCCTACGCACCCCTTACATTCTTTTGCTCGCGAACATTTTGCAGGTCCGATGTCTTTTTTTTCCTGAGGTACATTCCGTTGCCTGTTTGCGATGCACAGTTTATTTTGAAACACTGTAGCTTTGAATGGATACTGTGTGGCATGTTTTGGGGGTTGAACCCCATACAAGACCAACCGTTTCTGTTTTTGTGAACCGTTTTAGCCCCCCGCAACGTCATATGCGAGCACTTTTTGTGCCAAATTTTTAATTCATTGTAGCTTCTCCGCAGGATGTTCGTTAGTCCTTCGGGGGAATTGGAAGTATGAACTTCCTTCTGAGAATCTCCTGGGCGAGTTAGGAGTACGCCTTGTCCTCCTAGGGTCATCTGTGGGGTTTCTTTGTACTTTTTGATTTTTGCACTGGCCTTATACGGGGTGCCTTTCTTGGGGTGGGGTGCAGTATCTTTTGAGACAATTGCTATGTGTATGGGTGTGCGTTATGATTGGGATTAGGGGGTGGGGATATAACAGGACACGCGCCAAACCTTCTTATGCTGATGGGCGTATTTGACGATATGTTTTTCATGGCTATGTAAGTTACCATACACAATAGTAGTTTTCTTTGGCAGTGTTTCCTTTTCTTTGGATTTTCGATAAATAACTTAGATAATCATTTTTGGCAACTTTTCGGAGAATTGTATGTCTGAGTCAGTTATGTTATTCTCTTTCTAGTTTTGCAGGCTGGGTTAAGTGATCATCAGCTTCCTTGCGGGATGAAGGAAAAATATATATTTATATCTGGATTCTTTATTCCTGTATATTATAGCCGGAATAAGCTTTTAAAATGTTGAACAAGGGATATAACTTTTCTTATTAGAACAAGCATAATTTTCTGATTCTGACTGATTTTTACTTCTTCTTTTTTGTAGAAAGTTGGGGAGGGGGAAAGGAGGGGAGGGGGAAAGGAGGGGAGGGGGAAAGGAGGGGAGGGGGAAAGGTGTGGAAATGAAAGAAGCATTAGGTTATTAGGGTAGTTGCCCGGTGTACTGGCCATCTCCATTCTTCTTATTCTTAAGTGTATTCGTGAACTTCTTTTTTTTTAACACATTCTAAATTATGTGTCTATGCGTATATATATATATATATATATATATATATATATATATATATATATATATATATATATATATATATATATATATTTCACTTGAACCTTGGAGCTGGTTCCCTTCTTCTGGTGTTGAGGAGGTAGTTTTTATATTCTCCCCCCTCAGGATCGAGGGAGTCGAGTGTTTCGAAGGGGAGAATACCTTCTAGTTTCTCCCAGATGTTTTGTCCTCTTTTGTAGAGGTACATGTTTATTGCTTCAATTCCTGTTTGTTCATGCGGGCTCCTCGAGGTCCGGAAGTCGAACCACTTGGAGCCAGTGATGAATTTAAGTCCTTGGTTGTGCACTCTTTGAAGCATCGACATGGACTTGTTTGATGCAACGTTGAGTGGTATGCTGGGGTACATCAGTTTGGACCTAACCAAACTGGTATCTAAATCGTTGTAGTTTGTTTAGTTCGGTTTTTGCGTGTCCAATCCTGTTGCTCACGTGCTTGCTCATTCCGGAACTGTAGAGTCCGAAACCGAGAATAGAGGCGCGAGGAGAGTAGTCAATTTCAATGTTTCCTATGTTGAGAGGGAAGGTGTGATGTCTTCCTATTGCAGTTGCGGAGAACTTAGCCACATTTGTTTGTATCTTCCAGCGTCTTTCGAATCAGGAGATTTTCTCGGCTTCTGCTGCCGTGGCTCTAGCCATCAGTCTTGCCGATTTTGCCCTCCGCACTACAACTTGGGTGACATCATCCGTGTATTTAATATTCAATGTTTTTCCGTCGACTGGTTTAGGGATGTCTCTTGTGTATATGGTGTAGAGAGTGGGGCTGAGGCATCCTCCTTGTGGAACACCGGAGGCGAGGTCAAAGGCTTCGAAGTGGGGAGTGAGTTTCAGCCTAGAGATTTTGTATTTCAGGCTTTCGATCTAGACTTTGTCGAAGGCCTTTTTTACGTTTCTGCAGATGACGTCTATCCAACAACCTCTAGCTCGCCATGCTGCCGCGTGTTGCAGCATATGGGCTATTGCTATCTCAGTGCCTCGGTGCTCTTTAAATCCATTCTGTTCTTCGTTCAGAAGGTTCTTTTCAGCTAGATGCTTAGCCAGTCTGCTGTTGAGAATTTTTTCACAAACCTTCCCAATGGTCTCCAGCAGTGAGATGGGTATATAATTCATGACCTGGTTAAATGGTTTACCGGTTTGGGTATGAAGATCATTTTGGAGGTCTTCAGGCCATCCGGGAAGTATCCCATTGCTAGAGACGCATTGAACAGGTTCAGCAGCATGGTCTTAAGTCTTTCCGGAGCTTCTTTTAAATGCCTGATGGTAATTTGGCTGAGCCCCGGGGCTTTAGACTTGAATGAGGAAATGGAATTCAATAGTTCCTTGATTGATATTCTCTTTCTATCCTGAGAGTTGCCTCGAAACCGGTGGTAGCATGTGGTTCTATAAGTGTCAAACCTCCCTTCTCTCCTCTCCATATACTCGAGAACCTGATCCTCGAAGCCTAGGTCAAAGTCTTCTTCTTCTTCTTCTGATATCTTGAAGACATTTTTCCAAACTCCGCGGAACAGCTTCTCTTTCTCCTTGGGAGTGACCGCCTTAGTTCCTTTATGCTTGATTTCCGTTTGGCCTGAGGTGCGAGCGTTGCCCTTTAATTTGCTGATGGTAGACCAAAAAGCCTTCGGGTTCCTCTCAGTGTCTAACTTTTCTATAAGAATATTCTATTTGTTTCGGACTTCGGTTCCTAGCATGGAGTTCAGCTGGCTTCTGAGAAACTGGACGAATTGAAAATCCATGGGTCTGGTATAGCTCAAGTTGAGGATGGTCTCGTAGACTCTGGAGAATCGATGCTGTAGCATTACTCTCTCTTGTGTGGGTTTTGTGGGCATAATAATTTTGTGTGACGTTATTGGGATAGCTATAGCGTCGGCGTTAGAGATACAGTCGTTAATAGCAGTTAATTCAACATCCAGATCTTCTTCGGATGCGTCCTTTAAATCAGGGATAACTTCAGGGAATGCTCTCCTGTAATCTTCCCACTTTGCATTCCAGAAGTCTTTTCTTGGGATAACTGGGACTGGGATAGGGGCAGTTACAATAGTGATCAGCATGGGCAGATGATCACTTGATGTTAAAGGCCCTGGAGATTTTTTTTTTTTAAGAGCTCATCTGGCGACTGCCTACTTGGGCATTAGTCGCCGTATTAAAACTAGCCTAGTTCTCGGCTACTTTAAAATAAAATTGAAGAGACGAAAAAAAAACACCCCAAAAAGGGGGAAAGGAAGCAAGCTGGTGCGTCGGGGAGAGGTCCCCCCGGCGCAGGAGCGTGCAACTAAAGGTAAAAAAACAAAACAAAAAAAACACAAATGCAAAAAACAAAACAAAAAAACAAACCTTGCTTAAATAATAGGGAAAAGGCTGGCCTCCCCCAAGAAGTCAACAAGTCCACAAGTCAATGTGCACGAATCTGTCCCGAGTACAAGGGAGAGGCGGTAGTGACCCCACCCATCCCGGTACCGACACAGGTATCGTGCGCGAAGATCACCCAGACTGTGACATTCGACAAGAATGTGCCGAACAGTCTAGGGGACGACGCAGTCGTTGCAATAGGGCGCAGGCGAGCCTCCATTAAATAGCGATGCGTCACACGAGTGTGTCCGATTCGGAGACGACAGAAAGCAACCTAAAGCCGCCGCGGCATTGGGGGATGGGTCCATGGGAACAGTCGCGGCGCAATGGCACGCAACTTTAAGTTCCCTTCGACCGTCTCCCATATTCTTTGCCAAGCAGTCCGAAGAGCTGCCCGTATTCCTGCCATGTAGTCGGTGTGAGGAAGAGCGAAACGCTGGTCCGGTCGTAGAGTCCTCGCGGACTCTTTGGCGCCCTCATCGGCGCGCTCATTCCCCGCAATTCCTACATGTCCAGGAACCCAGCAGAAGATAATCTCGACATCTGCCCGGCTCGCCAAAACCGTGGCATCACGGATATCGTGAACCAGGGGATGTAGAGATTCGAATACCCCAAGAGCACTCAGGGCACTTTGTGAGTCGCTATAGATCACAATCCGGTCTCCGAACCGGGCACGTCACGTAATCTCCCGTACCGAGTGGTGTATTGCCACCAGCTCGGCCGTGAAGACAGACGCAGCGCCTGGTAGAGCCCCGCTGACTTCAAACAGAGGGGATACGGCGTGGAAGCCAACCTCCTCTTGGGACTTGGAGCCATCCGTATACAATGGCACGGTTCCAGCGTGACACGATGTGTTCTCCAAAAAGGTCGAATGCAATACTCCCGGCGCAGTACAAGCTTTGAAAGCAGAGGCGTGGCGACAAATAGCCAAATGTGGTACCCTTCAGGGTGGCGTCCTGGGCAGAAACAGAGGTGCCACCGGTCCGAGAGCTATATCTACCTCTCGAAGGAGTTTCCTGGCCCTAAACCCAAAGGGCTTAGGGTATGACTGGCGTCTCTTGGCGGCATAGGCACCATTGAGATCAGCTGCGGATGCAGTGAGAGCTGTTGGCGACTTAGGGAGGCGCCAGGCTCGCGCGTACAGGCGAGTGATGCATTGCACGCGGCGTAGAGCGAGTGGCATCTCCCCAGCATCGACCAACAGGCTCTCAATGGGGGAAGTGCGGAATGCACCGGTCGCAAGGTGAAGGCCGGTGTGGTGGATCGAATCCACCTTCCGCAATAAACGCTCGGCTGTGGATGCATAAAACTCGCATCCGTATTCGAGCTTTGAACGAACAAAGGATCGATAAAAAAGTAGGGCAGTAGCCCTATCAGCGCCCCAAGCGCTAAACGTCACGGAACAGAGAATGTCCATGGCGCGGGTACAACAGATCCTAAGGCTGCGAATATGAGCCTCCCAGGTGAGGCGTCGGTCGAATACAAGACCAAGGAAACGGTGCGACTCAACCACATCCAGGCGCACCCCATTAAGAAACAAAACTGGGTCGGGGTGAAGCCGTGGATGGCGGCAGAAGTGCACCACCTTAGTCTTGGCCGAAGAAAACCGAAACCTGTGCGCTTCGGTATAGCGAGAGACGCGGTTTAATGACTGTTGGATTCGACGCTCCAGAGTTAGCATCTGGGCCACGCCAAAAGAGATGGAAAGGATTTTCCACGTAGAGCGCAGCAAGAACATCTTCCGGCAGCACCGAAGTGATGCCGTTGATGCTCAGGGCAAAGAGTGTGACACTGAGGACACTTCCCTGCGGTACACCCTCTTCCTGCTCATTTGGGCTGGAGAGGGCTCCCCCCACCCGTACGCGGAATCGACTATCTCGCAAAAATTCAGATATAAACATTGTGAGGCGTCGCCTCGCCCTCATCATGTGGAGAGTCTTCATGATACCGTATCGCCATGCGGTATCATAGGCCTTCTCCATATTGAAAAAGACCGTGGCCTAGTGCTGTCTACGAAGGAAAGCCTCGCAGACGGCATTTTCCAGGCGGAGCAGAGCATCCGACGTGGAGTGGAACTTGCGGAAGCCGCACTGTGCGGAAGACAGAGGGCCTCCGCTGTCCAGGAAAAAGGCTAATCTAACATTTAATAATTTCTCCATCAACTTGCACACGTAAGAGGTTAGAGAAATTGGGCGGAAACCGATCGGAGTAGAGTTATCTCTTCCCGGTTTGCGAAAGGCGAGCACAGTAGCGATTCGCCAGAAGTCTGGGAGAAGACCTTCTACCCAGATCCTGTTGAACAAATCTAAGAGAAAGGCCATGCCTCGCTCACCCAGGTGTCGAAGCATGCCTTCACGCTGTAGCGGTACCAACCGGCACGCACCGACTCAGGGAGCTTGTCACAGTCGAACGTGACGAAGAGTGTAGGGGTGGGTCTCGAGGCCCCTCCCTGTTTTCTCATCACACGTTCGACCTTGACCGCCCCATGGTCGGCCAGCTCTAGGGTGATGTCCTCAATGGAGTAGTCAACGAGTTTCCTCGCATAAACTACTCCTTTCACAAAGTTCATGGTAGAGTTTGGCGTCACACTCACTGGGGTGCCATGAATTGTTCGAAGAGCACTGATCTTGGCCGCCTCGGCGGGATTCGCCGCATTCGCCAGAAGGCTCCCGTCCGAGAAACGGGTCACCTTCGGCTCTCTACCAATTGCCCTAGCTAATCCTCTCCTCTGATGGATCATGTTGCCCTTGGACAACATGCTGCCATCAGTGGAGCGAATAACGAGGAAGCGCTTGAAGCCAGCAGGCTCGAAAACGCCAGGTAACCTCTGAATGAGGGGCCCCGATGTCATCGAGGCTCCGCCCAGTGCACTCTTGGTCTTAGTCAGGGGCTCCGCATACGGGGGGTAGAGGGGCCGGATGTGCCGATCTTGGCTTGGTCGACTACCAAAGTGGCAGCAGACCCATTCGTCCCCACAGCGCCCGCGGATGGAGAGGATCTCCGAGTCTTCTTTGTCTTTCTTGTCTTTTTATTCTTCTTTTTAGGAGAGGAGAGCGGGAAATGAACCCGCTTCTCACTTCCACTGGCAGAAGCCCCCATGCCAGATGGAATGGCCTCAGCCAGATCCCTCTCCGAAATGGAGAAGGTCCTGGTAGTCGTAGGAGCACCTGTCGGAGGAGATCCCTACCCTCCTTGTACTGCCTCGGAGCCCTGAGGCGTTTGAGGAGGACCTTGCATAGGGGCGGATTCGGGTTCGGTGCTTGGCGCTGAGCCCGGATTGACCCCCATGGAAGGCCCTACCGTCTGAGGCTGGAACTTTTCAAGGACCATGTGTGTCACAGGAGGGGCCTCTAGTTGGCCATCCCCTCGTAAGACATCACAGGTCTCGTTGGCAGTATTGTCACTAGTCTTTTGTGGGGAGGCACAGGCCTTAATCCCGGCAAGGTTCAAAATCCTTGCCAGCAGGTCCTTTGAGGGAAGCGACCGAAGGGGCCTGGTTCCCTCTCCCCCCTAAGGGGGTTTGCCCTACCGAGACGCTTCGATGGGGAGCGGCTGGCTAAGGGCTGCCTGCTGGCTTTCTTGGCAGTCCCTTTGGAAAGAAAAGAGGGGACTGTCGCTGGAAAAAGGGAGGCGCCTGAAAGCACCTCCAGAGAAGGGGGTGAGGGGGAGTCCCCTGCACCCGTAGGCGAAGGAGAGGAGTAAGCCTCCTCTCCGGTTAGAGAAATATGGAGGGTCCCCCGCGCAAGCACAGGGGGGGAAACCTCAATTTTTTTGCTGGAGCTGCCCGAGGGCGGCTCCGTCGCTGTTTCGGGGGAAGTTGAGGGTTGTTTGTTTTTTTTGTTTTACATACATGGGCATGGTGACCCTCTTTTTAATACTGGATGCAATCGCACATCACCTCTCGCAGTAGCCCGCACTGCGAGAGGTGCTTACAAGCCCGGCAGAGCCAGGCGCCACCATTTGGGACCACCCATCCCGCCTGGTGGCCTGGCAGTCCATCGGCATGGCGGCTCCACCTTAGACACGGCGTAAAATAGATAGAATGTGAAGAGGAGAGGAAAAGGGATTGGGGGAAGGTATGAGTGGGGATGAAGCAGGTTGTTAAAAACCAACCACCCCAGACCGGAGCTTAGGGGTTAGGGAACATTGGCCCTTCCCCCCTCAGCCCCGATCCAGGACGGTTGGCCGAGAAGAAGGTCAGCATCTACCCTGTGAAATTAGAGGCTGACCAGAGAAAGTTGTGGGAGAGGTTGTATGAAAAGAGAGGAAACAAGTGTTTTGAAGGAAGGAAGAGAGGCTAAGTTGGGGCCGGACGGGGTGCTGAGTCCCGTCAGCACGGCGGCCAGGATGGCAAATTGCCGTGCCCCTGACGGAGAAGGCCCTGGAGAGATAATTTGGTGGAAAGGGAAGTGCGGGTTCGTGAGCACGACGTCAGGTTTGGTGGCTGACCCTGGGTAGAAAAACGTGGGAAAGTCCGGTCCAATGCACTCTGCAACGCCCCTTCTAGTCAAGAGATCTAGTAGTCTATATCTTGTGTTTGCAGATGAGTATACTGCGGCTCTTTTCCTGGCGTTAAGGTCCCCAGCGAATAGTACTGGGTGCTCTTTTGTGAAAAGGGGTATAGGTCATGATAAGGAATATATGACCTGCGATTTTGGGGACATTGGACATATAAAGTAAGGAATATAGTAGAAGAGGGTTCTAGTAGGAGAAATAGTAGGGAAATAGGGAAATTAGTAGGAAAGTGAAAATGAAAAAAAGTATGAAAGACAGATCCCCTGTGAAAGGGCATCTCTGGCTTTCTTTGCGTTTTGGTTTTATTTTTTGTGACAATATATAAATATATTATCTGGTAATGTGTTAGGCATTCAAGCCTTTGTAGTAGTGGGAATTCTTACTCTCTACATGGCTTGTTGAAGATTTGCATCTTCTTATCCGGGTTTTTCACACCCAGATTTTGGTGTTTATTTTGCGTTGTTGTTTTTTTGTTTGTTTTTTTTTTGTTTTTTGGCGATATTTCGCACAAAAAATTGGGGGAAGTTTTTAATAAAAACTAATATTAACAAATGCTAATATAGTGACTAATTTCGCTTGGCATTGTTCGTGATTTGTGTTGTAAATTAGGGTTTTTATTTTAAGCGAACCTTGGGTCGACGTCAATGTCAATCGGTAGTCTGCTGCTTTTAAAGGATATTGGTCGTCTTATGTTGTTTAAGTTATCAAAGTCAATGTGCCCTAGCACAAACTCGGGAGGGAGGTGCCGGTGCACCTTGTCCCAGATTTTGGTTGCTCTGAGGTGAAGCTCCACGTTTATGGGAGTCATCCCTAGTTCACCATGGAGATCACTCTGCCTTCTCCCTTCTCTCCTTCGGGCTCCTGTAATGATATATACTGCCTTATTCTGGACCCTTTGCAGTTTAAGGACCTGGGTCTTGGAAACTGCGTTTATAGAGACCGGGGCGTACAGGAGTTTTGAGTGAATGCACGCATTATAGATTTTGAGTTTGTTAGAGGTGCTCAGGTTTACGAATTTGAAAAATTCACCCAAGTCCCTCCGTGCATTCTGTGTAGTTTTTGTTACATGATCCCTATACCCACCAGTCGTAATACGCAGTCCCAGAAACATGCCCTCCGTGTGGTATGGGATGCGTGCACCCCCCACACGGATGTCTGCCAGTGTCCTTCGGAATAATGGAATTACACAGAACTTTTGGGCATTGGTGGATATCTTCCATCTTCTCTCGAAAGAGTTGATGTTTTTGATTTCCACCGCCGTACTCTGTGCCATGAAATTCGCATTCCGAAAAGGAGCCGTACATATCCTTGTTATGTCGTCCGCAAATTGGACGTACAAGGAACCTTCAGTCAGAAGTTGGGGAAGGTCAATGGTGTAAATGTTATAGAGCAGGGGACTTATGCACCCGCCTTGCGGCACCCCCGCCTCGAGTTCGAACTCAGGTCCATTATAACTTTTAATACCCACAAACGCCCTCCTCTCCATTACGTAGTCACAAAGGATCCTTTTAAGTATGGGATTGAGGCCCAGTTGTAAGACCTTATATTGTAGGCCTCTCCTCCATACTTTGTCAAAGGCCTTTTTGACATCGCGTAGCACCAGATTTGCGTGGCGTTTTTCTGATTTTACTTTTGCCAACTTCTCGGTAATCACGGCTAGAGCCGTATCTGTTCCTCGCTTCGCTCAGAAGCCATGTTGCTGGTTATTGTGAGAATTGTTATTCTCGAGGAACGTATTTACCCTGTTGGCCAATATCTTCTCCAAGACTTTCCCTGAAAATTCTAAGAGAGATATAGGCCTGAAGTTAGCTGGACTGCCCGGGGGTTTACCGGCTTTAGGAATGAATATCATTTTCGCTACCTTTCAGTGGTCAGGGAAGTAACCCACTTTCAGGCATGCGTTCATGATATTCATGAGTCCCAGTAAGATGTTAAGCGGGGCTCGAATAAAATTCTCCTTTTTCAGTCCTGAACGCCCCGGTGCTCGCTGTCGAAAGGACTTTAAGGTTTTTGAGAGCTCCTCGGCAGTAATTCTACCGCCGAGTCCTTCCATTTTCCTCTCCTGTGATACGCAATGGTAAGGATGGGTTATGTGTATTTGATCATTCAGGTCGTTAATAATTCCGTCTTCAAAGTCTAAATCGAAGTCATCATTCTCTTCCGGGGATATCTTAAATATAGATTCCCAAAAGAGTCTGAATTCCTCTTCGATTCTTTCCACGTCCGAAATTTCAGTGTCATCACGTCTGAGTTTAATAGTCTTTGGCGTTTGTCCGCCTTTTAGTCGTTTAACAGTTTGCCAGAATGTACGTGAGTCGGTTTCTATGTTCAGTCTGTCAATTAAAATATTCCAAAGTACATTTTGTTAGTTCCTTATAAGAGTCAATAGTTCGTCACGAATGAGTCGTGTTTGTCGGTGTGTGTTAAGTTGGGGCCAGTGAGGTTCATTTCATTGATCTGTTCCCTATACTCTCTTGCAAGGGATTTCATTCTAGTGGTCCATGGGGGGGGGCAGGAAGAGTTATATATTTACACAAAAATTTTACACAAAAATTCACCTATATAAATAGTAATTTCACCTAAACTTAACTCTATAACATTTCAACCAATCAGGCACCAGGATAGATTTAAAGTGTTACTACGGTCCAACAACAAGTCAGTTTCCGAATTTTTCAACACTTTGTCTATATATTTTTTTGCATTGTATGAATTTATTTATTTAATGTAAAACTACTTGTACTTTTGTTCCCAATAAATATATCATCATCATCCGAATTTTTAGACTTGGAAGAAATCAACAAAAAAAAATTGAGCTCAAATAGAAGTTCACAGCCGGCAAAGGAGGAAAAGTCGAGGGCAATGAACGTCAAGAACGCCATTGATTTTTACCTTTTCTCCACGGGACTTCATGAACAAGATCTATTTTTGTACGGAGTTATGTATTTTCGACACAGGATATCGTTCTGTGTACTAGGGAGTCTAACTTCCTGTTTACGAAGGAGAAATACTGCAAAGGGGGAATTTTATCTTCCTATTTACAAAAAAACATTATTAACAGCGGGAAGTTTATCTTCCTATTTACAAAAGAGAGCTATTAACAGCGAGAAGTTTATCTTCTTATTTACAAAAGAGAGCTATTAACAGCGGGAAGTTTATCTTCTTATTTATAAGGTTGAATGTGTGAACCGTTTAAATTTCAAACAAATGTTTTCTAGGTTCATGTGTGAACCGTTTCAATTTTTCACACAAATGTTTACTAGGTTCGATCTTCGACCCCCACAGTACTACGGCCCGAGAAAACGGAGTGTTTAATACATAAATAGTATCTACGTCTTACAATTATATATATACTTTGATATGGTTTGGTTTACTGTGAACCAAGTGTAGAATTTCCTAAGATTTCAAAATGCTCTTCTTTGAGGTATTTTTGAGTCATATTCGATTCCATACTATAGTTCCAGCACCACAGGAATTCATTGGGAGACCGTGTAGTAGGTTTAATGCATAAATAATATCTAGGCCTCACAATTATAAACATACATATATAAACATATTTTAATAGGCTGACATACTTTAAAATAATGGTATGAGGGATTTCTCGCAAATTTTACGCCTCTACCGGAACGAGTATAAACGCTCGATTCACTACCATTACCCTGGGTATTTGGAACAGATTCCTCGTAACTGTAATTTCTGCCATTACCCCCCGATGATACTTCCTCATTTTCTTGTGGGGTATCTAATTCTAAAGGATTATTTACAACGGGTTGATTATTTGATGGTCGCGAACAGTTTATATTCCTCTCACTATGTACCTTAGGCAATACAGCCGGTTTCACTCTATCTATAGACACCGTGTTCTGATGGCCATCCGGGAATTCTAATTTAAAAACTTTGTCGTCGCGTTTGACAACACGGAACCGGCCTGCATAAGGCGCTTCAAGTGGTTTTCGAACGCGATCAACACGGACCCACACATGCGTGGCGTCACTTAATTCCTTGGGTACAAACGTTTTGGGTACCGAGTGCAGGTGGCCTTCAGAGGTCTGTACAAAATCTATCTGCGACATAGTCTTCACCAGTTCAGAGATGAATTTCGAATCGGCTTTGGATGAAAAAGAGCTGACCAAGGGCTTTGGGCAGAGAAGGGTCGTCCCTGTGACCGCTGTAGAGGGTGAAAAACCCGAATTATTGGGCAAGGACCCGATGCCAAGAAGAACGATTGGTAGGGCCACCAACCAACCTTGTCGGCGAGCCATTATAGACCTCTTCAAAGTCCGATGTGACCTTCCCACGATCCCGTAGTGATAGGTATGTACGCTTTGGTTCGCAAACGATGGAAACCAACGAGGGCCGGCCGATAATTCTTTGAAGAGTCCAGACTCAGAATTACGCTCTTCTGTCGGTGATGACGTATAAGGGAACGCCAAACCTAGATATCCAACCACCCAAGAAGGCTAAAGCAACCGTTGCGGCACTTATGTCTGGAATCGGTATTGCTTCAATCCACCTGGTGGCTCTGTCTATACATGAAAGCAGGTACCGGTTATGAGATGGGTATGTTTGCCCAGGCAAGGTACACGGCGGGAGTGGACCAACTATATCTATGTGAACCGTCTCAAATCTTGAAGTGGGTATATTAATAGGCAGGACTGGGGACTTAGTCTGGCGATTCACTTTAGCAGATTGGCAGGAGAGTCATTCACGAGTCCAGGAACGTATATCTCTGACCATATTGGGCCAGAAATATCTCGCTTTCACCAACCGAAGCGATGACTTAATCCCTGGATGTAAAATATTATGCAGCTGCTTAAAAATGGCTTATCTGCAGGGTGAAGGAACAAACGGTCGTGGGTATTTAGATGTTACCTAACACCAGAGTTGGGAATCACCGGGAAAAGGAAATGCCTTCATTCCAGATCGAGATGTCTTCATTTCTTCGCCATGCTCTTGTGCTGCTGCCAAAAAACGGAGATCAAATGGGTCTACCTGGACCGAATTGGCATTCCGAGATAGGCAGTCAGCAACCACATTGTCCTCACCACGTACATAAGCTATGTCATTGACATACTCCAAGATTGCGGTCCAGTTCTGTTGTTGCCTGTGCGTTTTTGCACGTAGTAGCGACGAGAAAGCAGAGACTAGTGCCTTGTGGTCCTTGCATAAAGTCACTTGGTGACCTTCGATCATATGCCTGAAGTGAAGCACAGCCAGATACGAGCCAGGAGTTCCCTGTCAAAAGTAAAGTACGCTTACTGCGTCTTACTCAACTTCCCGGAGAAGAATGCCACTGGCTGGGGAGACCCATCCACCATCTGATGGAGCGCAGCACCAACTGCGAATTGGGAGTTGTCCGTGACCAATTGGTACGGAGAGTCATTGGACAATGTGTGGCGTAACTTAACGGAGTTCGCCAGGGCCTCCTTAGTAGCTTCAAATGCTTTTCGAGCAGCATCAATCCAGACAAGTTGCCGAGCTTTAGGTTGAAGCCGTGCGAGTTCAGTCAGAGGGGCAGCAATTGCAGCAAAGTTAGGAATCATACGTCTGTAAAAACCTAACATTCTCAAATATCGACGAATTTCTGTGAAATCAGTTGGTAAGGGCATTTCGGTGATCTCGAAGACCTTCCTAGCTGGAGGGCTCAAACCTGCAGGTGAGACATGGTGGCCGAGGTAATCGATTTCTTCCTTCATGAACTCGCACTTTTCCATAGAAATTCGAAGGTTGTTTTCTGCTAATATTTTGAAAACTTGCTCTATATGTTCCACATGCTGGTCTATATTCTCCGAAAATATAAAAATATCGTCAACATACACAAAAACGAAAGCCAAGCCTCGAAATAAATTGTCCATGTGGCGTTGGAAGGTGCAACTAGCATTCTTTAGACCAAACGGCAGTCTTCTCGATGTCCGCTGGATTCATTGGAATCTGGTGGTAGGCTCGTACTAAATCCAGGCGAGAGAAGACTTTCTTGCCATGGAGATGGTCTACCATGCTCTGAATCCTTGGCAAGGGATATCTTTCCGCTTTGTTCATCGCATTGAGGGACTGAAAGTCACCCACGACTCTATACTCACCTGGGGTCTTCTTATGCACCATGTGAATGGGTGAAGACCATGAAGATTTCGACGGCCGCACCACACCTTCTTTCAACAGAGTCTCGAAAGTTGCTTTTGCAATTTGTAGTTTCTCCATTGGAAGTTGTCTGGGGCGAGCGTTAGCTGGCGGGGCGCTACCCGTCTCATTTGTGTGAACAACCGAATTAGCCGTTGGTGAACAAACGTCAACACACTTCGGGTTATAAATACACTCATATTTGCAGAGAACTGTCCTGCACTTAGGTGGGATATGCGAGAGGTCATTAATGATTAAAGAGATGACTGGTTCGCTTGAATGCTTCACTTTTGAAACTAGGCTAGTCTGGTTATCAATTAGGACACTACGAGCACAGTCTACTTACTAATAGGTTAAAAAGAGCAAGAAAATCGGCGCCTAATAATGGCGACGTAATGTCTGCTACTACGAACGTCCATCTAAATGAACGTCGCAGGGTAGGGATGCCTATTTCCAATTGAACTTCTCCGTGCACTTTTATCTTCCCTCCATTTGCCGTCGCAATGTTAACACCCGATTTGCGCATCACACATAATTGCACTAAATTAAATGGAATTAAGGACACGCTCGTGCCAGTGTCTATTAGAAATTCGCACCTCCTCTCATTAATACGTGCAGCGACAGTGAAAAGAGTCGGCACGCCGGTCGTCGCATTTACTGCTGCCTGCCGATCTCGTTTTCCGAGTGGGTCGGGGAAGACGGCCTAGACGATGGCTGCATGTGAAGGTTCTCACCTCGATTTGGCCAAAGCACCACGGTTTACAGTATCTCGCACTAGACCCATAGTATAAGTGTGTACGCCATACCATTGGTTTTTAGGGCCGACGGAAAGGGCGTACCCCAGACGGTATACCTTTTGAATGATTCCTATCGCTATTATTATACTTATTATGCACAAACCTAGGTTAGTCAACCCTAGGATATACACCGACGGGCACGGAATGAGACTTTCTAAATTGCACTTGATTAACCGGCGGGTTAACACTAAGAGCACCTATATCGGGGAACGCACAATCATCACTAGTTTGACACTTATTTACATTATAACACTGTGCCTTGTAAAACGGCATGAGTTCATCAGCGAGTTTCCCCAACTGGGCAAGTGTCAAGTCCTTCTGCGTGGCGATGACAGGGGCGATGTTAGGAGGCAAAGATTGGATGAACTTGTGCCTCACTAGGTCCTCCCCCACTCCAACTTGCAGCGCTGTGCTCCGTAGCTCTTCAATATATATATATATATATATATATATATATATATATATATATATATATATATATATATATATATATATATATATATATATATATATATATATATTGTAAAGGAGGGGGCTTAGGCACCCTCCTCGGGGTACACCTGTAGTTAGCTCGAAGTCTGGTCCAGTGTGATTGTATATTTGTAGGTAGGCTTTTCTGTCTGTCACGTAGTCACAAATAATTTTTCCAGTCTTGAGTTTAGTCCGAATCTTAGTATTTTGAACTGAAGCCCAGTTCTCTATACTTTGTCAAACGCCTTCTTCACCTTCCTGAGCACCAGGTTAGTGTGCCTTTTTTGCCTAGCAATCTTCGCCAGTTTTTCGGTGATGACTGATAGCACCGTATCGGTCCCTCTTCCTCTTCCTCTTCTAAATCCATGCTGATGTTGATTATGTAGGTTGTTTTCCTCGATAAAATCTTGGATACGGCTACCAAGGAACTTTTCGAAGACCTTGCCAGCCACTTCGAGGAGGGAGATGGGTCTTTAATTTGCTGGTCTGTCGGGCGGTTTCCCGGCTTTTGGAATAAAGATCATTTTGGCGATCTTTCATTCGTCCGGGAAATAGCGGACGTTCAGACACGCATTCATTAGATTGACCAGACCCTCTAAGATGTTAGGGGAGGGAGGGCGTTCACCCAGTTAGGTTTGGTCAATCCTGTTCTTCCTGGTGCTCTCTGCTTGAAGGAACGTAGTGTCGTCATGAGTTCTTCTGTCGTTACTCTTCTTCCGTAACCTGTCATCTCTCTGTCAGCTGTCGCGTTGTTGAAGGGGTATGTCCTGTCGAGTACAGGCCTTAATTGTTCATGAATTTGTTCTTCGAAGTCTAGGTCGAAGAGTTCGTTTTCTTCTGCAGTGATAGAAAATACATCCTTCCAGTAGCTTCTGAACTCCTCTTCCGTCTCTGTCTCGTCCATTTTTGTCCCGTCATCCTTATTGAGGAGAATGGTTTTGTCTGGTGGCTTACCCTTCAGCCTGGAAAGTGAGTTCCAGAATGTTCGGGGTCCGTCTCTTCGTCAAGTTTGTTGACAAGGTCATTCCAGAGCGCTTGCTGTTGCTCTGTTATAGGTGTCTTCATTTCTGTCCTAAGTGTTCGGAATCTTCTGTTTTTAATTCTGTCACTGTTAGTCAATCTAATTTCTTCGAAGAGTCTGTTATATTCATCTGATAGGTCATAAAGTTCTGGTGTCCATCTTGGTGCTGGTAACGTTTTGTACGAGGTTTTTGGAACCGTAGCACGGTCCGCCTCCACCATTGCCTTCTTCAGCCTTGCGAGTTCCTGGTCGATCTCCTCCAGGTTGGCTTCTTCCAGGGGCTGCGCTCTGAATTCACCGAGAAGAGTACGATACTCTTCCCAGTTCGCTCGAGAGTAGCATTTTCGCTCCCTGACGGGAATTTGGATGAGACCAGATGAAATTTTGATAAGGGTTGCGACATGGACGCTTGGGATTAGAGGTCCGGGCTGTATATAGTAGTTGTAGGGGGATTGAGGGCTGGTTAGGGCGTTATCTGGTTTGGTTGCGAAGGTGTCGGTGATAAAAGTGGGGAAGTCGGGCCCGATGCGGGCAAAGATACATCTGTCAATAAGGTTCTTCAAGTTCTTTCCCTTCTTGTTTAGAGCTCCGGTATAACCGGATTCCCGGCATCTGGCGTTGATACCACGAGTGGTCCCAGGGTGGTTTGGACCTCGATGGCCAGATAAGACTCGTCTAAAGAAGGGAGTAGTTTGAACAAAATACTTTTCTTGACTGCGATGGCGGCGCCATCAATACGTTCCTAGCTATGGTTTTTAGTCGTCACGGAGTAATTAAATAACTTTATTGTCTTTTGTGATGTGTCAATACCGTGTTCTGATATCAGAACGATATCAGGGTCGCAATTCCAAATGATGTTACCGTAAGTTACTTGCTTGTCGGTCCATCCGTCAGTGTTTATCTGTAGTATTGTCAAGTCCTTTTTTAGTCTGTTTATGTTGTCTGTTAGTTATTCGTTCCTATTTACTTGTTTCTTAGAGGTGGAGGGGCTAGCTGGGGGAGATCGGCATCTGCTGGATCTCTATTTCTTGAATTCCGAGTTTGATAGGGTTATAAAAGCTTCTTGGTTAAGCCTGACCATTCCGAGGATTATGGGTCTCTTCGACGACCTTCTCTGGGAGGTCCTCAAAGTATTACCACTTATATATCCCCGTGGTTATTCCTTCGCTCACATATTTATCGGTCTTTTGTTGGGGAAATGGGACGTCGTCTGTTGTGAAAATTGTGAGCTCGATCCTCCTCCCGTGGTAGGCATGTTTGCCTTCCTTCGCTGAAGAGGTTGACCTGCCCTTCTGACGGAGGGGTGATCGCTTGGGGGGGGGGGGGGTACAGTGTTAGCTCTTGTTTTTTTGCTCCTTTAGGTGATTTTACCTCGGGAACAATAGTGGCGGGTTCGCTTGTTGAGGGGATTATTGGTTCAGGATCTTCTTGGGTTGGGTTGGTGTGAGCGGGAACATTTTTTGTTGTTGGAGTGGCTGGTCTTGATAGAGGGGGCTGCATTTGGATGCGTAGGACCTCATCCGAGCGTGGGTTCTCGGGGAACCACATATCATCCATGCTGTTGTTCTTGATCATCTGGTTGAGCTCATTTTTGAAAGAACCGGGGTTCTTCAAGTTGGCTATGTGCGCATAGTAGATGCAGCACATGATTTTTGTAGATTGCTCGCTTTCTACCTTAAGGTAGGTTCGCTGCGCTGCTGCTTCTTCTACTGCCGCCTTTGCCACTTCCGCATATGTCCTGTTGGCCCGAGTTTCTTCCTCGTTTTTCTTCTGCTGCTGCTGCTTTTTAATGGCAGCCTTTTTAGCCGGGCATGACATCGCCATGGCTGCATGGTCTCCGTTGCAGTTAATGCAACGCTTCACTGAGCTCTTGCAGTCACGCAAGATGTGGCCGGTTTTGCTGCAAATAGAACAGTTTGATTCTGTTTGAGTGCAGGATTTGGTTGTGTGCTCATTTAATTTGTAGCACTTGAAGCAAGTTTGTACTTGAGTGAACTCCTCCCTTTCTATTTGCTCAGGGCAGACCCTGACGTTAAAGAGAAGGAAAACCACCTCTTTGGCCTTTTCTGCCATAACGGTTTCGGCAAACACGATTTTAAAGGCGTGTGTATACTCTTTAAATTTAATCACCTCTGAGACCTTGGCCCAGGAGTAATTCCTCTCGATTTCCTTTGAGATTTCTGCATTGGAATGGAGACCCACCCACGAGTCAATATAACGGCAGACGACACTGCGGTGTGCTTGGATTTGGGGAGGGATTTTGGGAGTTAGATTTATTGAGCCGAACACTTTCGCTCCACTGGGTGAGGCCAGGAGTTCAGCGTCACTCTTCTTTTGACAGATGACTCCTGCAAAAGCATTGACAAGAAGTGCATGAACTGCAAGGGACCCCAACGAACGATGGCCCTTAACTGCCCCAAGAGAAAAGAAATAATCAAGAAAATGGAAGATGAAGAAATGAAGAAGAAAACTACAACCTCGGCAAGCACTGTGAAGGGAAGTCAAGGGATGGCCTCAGCAATGGCACTCCCTCACCGATGGTCTCCACAAATGATCTAAGTGAAAAAATCCTCATCTGCATTACACATGTAAACGTGGCAAATCCGGTAAAACCTGAATGCTACAACCAGGTTTTAAACGCGCTATTAAAGGCTAATAACTTGCCATCCATCCTCGTGCCTGATGACCCCGAATGCTGCAAGGCATTCAAGGATAGATTTATTAGGAATAATAACAATCAGGAAAAAGCCACTGGACTAAAAGAAGTCATCGAATCTCCCTCATCGAAGGAATCTGAAGAAGAAGACGAGATTAATGATAAAGAAGAAGAAGAGACCACATCTTTGGATAGTGACGATGGCCCATGTACTCGCACTAGAGCGACGAAGAGTCAGTCAAAGACTCCTAGTTCTCCCCCGAAGAGAGAAAAACTTGGGCACTCCAGACCCGCCCCACAGGCCAAAAAGAACAAAAAGACCAAGAAGAAACACAGGTAAACACATATCACAATGGAACGGAACTCACTAAGAATTATAGAAATTAATACCAACGGCTGGACAGCGAAAAGAACTCTACGGAAAATTGTTCAGGGAGATTGATACAAATGTCATCTTGATTTCTGAACATGGGATTGACACTCGTAGCTCCAAAATGAAGATCTGGAACTTCAACGTGTTAATCACGAATTACTCTCAAGAGCGGTACGACGGTGCCGTCATCGCCATCAAAAGAGGGATCAAGTACAAGCCAATAAGAAACCTGGAAGAATCCTATCTTGCAATAGAGGTCGAACTCGATATAGGTAAGCTGGTCATCGCCAACGGGTACCAGCCGTAGAGACGAGAATATTTGCCAATCCATTCTCTCTCTGACCTATTTGGCAGAAGGATCCCCACCATATTATTGGGGGAGCTTAATGCCAGATGTCGGGAATCTGGATACAGGACCTTCAATGGAAATGGAAGGTGCCTGGACACCATGATGGACCGAAATATGGTCCATAGAATAGGCCCAGACTTCCCAACCTATACTCGAGGAAGAAGTACCACAAAACCAGACATTTGTCTGGCTAATCGTCAGCTGCCGTTCAATTATTACATGAACCAGTCCAGGTACTGGGCACGGTACGCGGTTCTTCTCGAGGCCTATTTCCCACCAAATCTGGACGAGGCAATTCTCGAGGAGATAGACGAGGCACTCGACGACCTCAACGAACATCTTATAAGTGCAGATAGGGCTTGCATCCCCAAAACCCACTATAAAAACCATCTCAACATACAGGTGGACTGGGTACATGAAAGAAATCTACAGATAATTGAGAGTATTGTTCGAGTTAAATATCAGAAATGCATCAATTGACTCGCTACAACGAAGTAGAGAGATCAAGGAAGAGCTCAACCAGTTGATCATTGAACAACAACAGTGACAATGGGTCGATGCGATCGAGAGCCTCGATTAAGATACATCTCCCAAAGACTTTTAGAAGAAAGTCAAAAGTCTCAGTGGATCATCTGGGAAAAAGAAGTAAATGGAAATCCAAAAAGAAGATGGATCCATTGAGACAGAAGAAAGAAAACGAATATTTTGATATAGAGTTCGAAAATAACATCGTAGACGAGCTTAACACGGAAATACACCGAACGCATCCTCATCACCAGGTGGACAGACTGCGTGACGGAGACGCCGATATCACCGAAGAAGAGATCCTTGGCGCACTCCGCTCATTCCGACAAAAAGCCCCAGACCAATCGGGGCTAACGAAGGTAAACTTCGAAAAGGCACCAGCTAACATCATCGAAGGAATGAGACGTATTTTTAAAACATGTCTGAATACAGGGTACTTTCCAGATGCTTATAAGACGGCAAAGATAATCTTCTTGCCCAAGCATGGAAAGGACCCAACGTTGAGAGAGAGCTACCGCCCAATTTCACTTCTGGAATTTGGCGGGAAAATCTTTGAGAAGATCCTCAACGGGAGACCTATGTCTCACCTGGAAGAAAACTCCCTCTACAACCCATGTCAATTCGGGTTTAGAAAGAAGCGAAGTACGGAAATGGCAATCAATATCATAACGTAAAAACTTGCCCAAGCCAAACGGGACAGGAGTTATGTGGATATCGTTTGCCGGGATGTATCAAAGGCGTTTGATAAGGTGTCGTAAGATCTTATACTGCGTGCCCCGCTACCACACCTTATCAAACAACTTTGATACATCCCGGCAAACGATATCCACATAACTCCTGTCCCGTTTGGCTTGGGCAAACTTTTCCGTTATGACATTGATTGCCATTTCCGTACTTCGCTTCTTTCTAAACCCAAATTGACATGGGTTGTAGAGGGAGTTTTCTTCCAGGTGAGACACCAGTCTCCCGTTGAGGATCTTCTCAAAGAGTTAATTTCCAGATGCTTATAAGACGGCAAAGATAATCTTCTTGCCCAAGCATGGAAAGGACCCAACGTTGAGAGAGAGCTACCGCCCAATTTCACTTCTGGAATTTGGCGGGAAACTCTTTGAGAAGATCCTCAACGGGAGACTGGTGTCTCACCTGGAACAAAACTCCCTCTACAACCCATGTTAATTCGCGTTTAGAAAGAAGTGAAGTACGGAAATGGCAATCAATGTCATAACGGAAAAGCTTGCCCAAGCCAAACGGGACAGGAGTTATGTGGATATCGTTTGCCGGGATGTATCAAAGGCGTTTGATAAGGTGTGGCAGTGGGGCATGCAGTGTAAGATCTTATGACAGACACCCTTTACTCGATATATACCGCGGATGTCCCAGCCCCTGTGTACCCCTCTTCTCTCAATATTCAGTACGCCGATGATTTCAGCCAGATAGTCGTATCTCCATGGAGGAATGCGCCGTGGCAAGCTCGCATGACAGCGATGGAAATCACGAACCTGAACAACTACGAGGCTCAGTGGAAAATAAGAACAAACCAAGAGAAGTTCAAGGTGGTCCCCATTGGACGCACCCTAAGAGCAGACATGCGTGGGGGAGGGATACGCGATATCCCTACACCAACGAATGCAATGTATTCGGTATGAAAATCACCTCTACCGGGTACAAGAAGCACGTCGAAGAAAGAATTTCTCGAGCCTCGGGTGCTGTCAGAACTCTATATACATTTAGAAATCTACGTGAAAGCAACAACAAGAAGATCTACAATGCTTTTGTAAGATCTACGTTGATTTACCCCGCCTCCACCCTCTCTTGTGTCTCAAAAACACAAAAGAGGCGACTTCAAGTAGTGCAAAATAAATGCATGTACCTAATTATGGGTACACGCAGGCAAGAAAGAAGACAGCAAGAATATCTGCACAGAGAGGCGGGGATAATTCCCATCAACAAAGTAATAGAAGAACGGAGCCGGAAAATGCAGGATCTGGTTAATCAAGAACTGAGTGAAGAAATTACTCCGATGATTAACCAGAACAGAAGAGCAGACTGCCACGCCAGATTTTCCAGCTCCGCCAACCGAGTGGCTGGCGGGGACGAAGTGCCGTTCTATGCATAATGAGATGTGAAACCTGAAACCAAAAAAAGAAGACAACCGAACAAGATAAAAAATTCACAACTACGACAATAAATCACCGATGAAGACAACTTTAAACCAAGATTGAGAAAAAAAAACGATTACGACAAGAACCCTACTAAATATGAAGAGAAAAAACTTAAACACACACGCATACAAATGATACCAATAACAATAAGCACAAACTTAAAAGTATTAAAAAACATAAACAAATAAGCAATGCATCACATACACCAAACTAAACTAAAGATATTAAGACAAATGGCTTGAACGCCATAAATAATTATTATGATTAACAGAAACAACATAGAATACACGCTACAAAAAAATAATAAAAGTGATAGGCCTGATCACCAGGCTCTAGCATCTCTTTGCACCCTACCACAATTCTTTCTCTTTTCTCCGCTTGTCTATTTTCTCTGTCTATCCACACACCATATCGTCCTCCCCTACATGCACCCACTTTAACTTAATCATAATCAATCATCATAATTTTCCGAATGACGGGATAGAAAAATTGGAAAAGTCACCTAACTCTGAAGACGTTTTTCGCCGATAAAGCAACGCGAATTTATACGTGAATTATTTATTCACGTTTCCTACGGGGAGCAGAAGAAGAAGTTTTTAATAGAACACGAATAAACCAACGAATGTCGGGCTAATTCGACCTTGCATTGCCCCCCCCCCATGCCGGGGCAGGGGAGTTGAAATGAACTGAACTGCCATTCATTTAGCCCCGTCCCAACTATGCCGTTCGTGTGATAGGCATAATTGGGGGTGCCCAGGAAAGCAGGTTTGTGGACTAGCCCACTGTAGAACTCGGCGTTAGTGGAAACCCGGTTACGAGGCGATGCTGAAAGCTTTGGGGAAGAGTTCGCTCTAGCCCCTGAGGGTAGTTTCCGGCCAAGACCACAGGGGGACATACAACCGTCCCTGTGTAAGTTGGAAGCAGCATCGATAATCAAACCCCAGACGGGGCGGCATCCCTTGGGTGGTAGTAGTTGATTCAATCACCACCGATCATTAAGTCTGCCATAACCACCCGTCTGAGGGGCCTCCCCGGGTCCACCAACATTCATCTCATCCCTCTATCCGGCAGTTCACGTTCATGGAGGCTCGCTTGCAACGGTGGGGGAGGGGGGAGGGCTGCCCCCCACAAGCTCTCTAATAAGTAAAAAAGATTTTTTTATCTTTTGGTCAACCTAAACAATTTATAAGTTGGCAAGCACCCAGAAACCACGGAGCAGGAGTAACCCCACGGTGGTTCATCGCCCCTCGGGGCCCGTGCAGAAAAGATGGCCCAAACTCAGCTTCCCTGGTTCCCGCTGCGCACCATAACCGGGCAAAACAGACCCACCAAAGAGAAGGTCTTCGAAGCAGTGTATGGAAAGCTAAAAATAGCAATGATAAGGCTACTGGAAATTCCCGCGGGCTATATCGCCGTCTGTGAGACGGAAAAAGACATCGAAGCGATGACAAAGGAGGCTGCGATCGAGATCCTCCGTGAGCTTGGCCTGCAACCAGCTATTCCCCCGCACATCCAATCACACAGGAGTGTGATCTGCCGGAAGTTAGAGCCCTGGATAGGAGAACATTCCCGGGAAGAAATAAGGGAAGAGATAATGAGGAATCACTCATGGGCGAAAGTTACGGAAATTGTCCAATTCCGTAACAGAAGGGACAATACCGAATACGCCCATGTATTCAAGATAGTATTGGGGGAAACCTCCATGGCCAGAAAGGCGAAGGAGTCTGGGCTCCTGCTTTTCAACGCTAGAATCAGTGGGGAGCTGATTGAAAGGGGGGAATTCCACTCAATTCAGTTCTGCTTCCGCTGTTATAAAATGGAGGCCCACACTACCCAAGAATGTCAAGCACCCGAAGAGCTATGCTCCAGATGCAGCGAACCTGGACATCACTGGAAAAGCTGCCAGAGCCCTCGCGAAAAGTGCATAAACTGCGGACAGGGACATTGGACTATGGCAATGGCCTGTCCGAAGAAAAAGGAACTAATTAAAAACAAACAAAAGCAGAGCCAAGAAGAGGCGACTAGGAAAGCGCACACCACTTATGCCCAAGTCGCAAAAGCAGCTTATCCAGAGGCGGCAGTCAAGAAGACATACCTGAAGATCTAAAACGAGGAGTCCGCCAGAATCCTGACATGCATCCTGTATGCCCATGTCAGGAATCTAACTCAGCCTGGATGCTTTGCAAAAGAGCTGAACCTAATGCTAGCCAAAAATGGCCTGAACCAGATGTGGTTCCCGGACGACTTCCCCATCAAAGGACGTCCTACAACTACAAATGGTTCCAAAAGCAGACCAAGTAACGGAAAAACAAGAAGGGAAGTCTCAAGAAAAGACCAAAAGGTTGGATCCCAGATTAGAAGCCAGGAAGGAAAGGGAAGTTGCTGCCAGGTCTACGAACAACACAAAAAATAAAAAGGAAACCTCAGAGGATTTGGAAACAACGGATCCCTCAGACACCGAAGCCACGCCAATAGCTGAGAAAAGTAGTAAGAAGAAGCTGGTGACAAAGAGATCTCTCGATGCGGATGAGCTGAACCTCAGAATATACGCATCGGAGCCGCTCCCCTTCCCAAAGGACAAAGATACAAATAAGATCCTAGTTGGAGTCCGGAAGAAATTCTACAAGTGGGATTACGATGCCCAGTGTGAAGAAGAGGCAGTCGAAGAGGCCCTCTACAATAAAAACATCACCCTCTACAGGGACACACCGGAGGAAATACCCACGACGGAGTTCAAAAAGAAGAGGAACGGGAAAAAGCGTCCCTTCACCAAGAAACACTAGGAGCCAGTAAAAGAGAATGGAAAACCCGAACAACAGGTTGAAGATTGTAACACTCAACGTTAATGGATAGGAGGGAAAAGCAACGGTGTATGGAAACATATTCCGTGTGCTAGACCCCGACATCATATTGATTTCGGAGCACGGTATCAACACAACATCTTACCAAATAAAGATACCGGGCTACAGAGTAGTTGCAAAAAAACATTCTCAAGAGAGGTTTGAAGGTGCCGCGATTGCAATCAAAAAGCATCTCTCGTTCAGGCACCTTCCAGAACTGGACAAGTCATTCGTGGTCATAGAGATGCCTACATTAGTGGGCAACCTCATGATAGCAGCGGCGTATCAACCCCCTCGAAGAGTGTACCTGCCCCTCAACAACTTTTACACCTTGTTCGGTCACGGCAGAATGGTATTCCTTGGGGGCAACCTCAACGCCAGATGCCGAACGGCTGGCTATGGTAACACGAATAACAGAGGCCATAACTTGGAAATAATTATGAGACGCAAAAACATCCAGAGGATATGACCGGAATTCCCGACCTATGTATACCACCTCTCGGGCAGCAACAAAGCCCAACATAATCATGACAAGCCATGGCTTCCCATTCAATTACTATAGCAAGCCAGGACCAACAATACCCAGCGACCATATTGCGATCTTAACCACCATCTCACTCGCTCTGATCCAGATTCCGGTCCCTCTCCGCAAAAGCTACGCCTCGGCTGACTGGGAGTGCTACGGAGAAATCTTAGAAGTTTACGAACCAGCCAACCTAGGCGAGGCTACGCTAGAGAAGATTGACAGGGAGCTGGAAAGGATAACAGCCCTCATCATCGAGGCTGACCGCGAGTTCGTACCCATGACAGGGTAGAAGACTCTTCCACAACCTCGTTGGACCGAAGAGATGAAAGAGATCGCCAGGGAGCACAGCGAGGTGTATTAGGAGATAAGAAGAGCGGGTACAAATCTGGAGCGAAGTTCGCTGCTTCGTCGCCTACGCGACGAGCTAAAGCTGGCTATTAACCAACAACAGGCTGAGATCTGGAACAGCCTAATAGCCAAGTTGGACAGCGAGGTGGCCCCCGATAAATTTTGGCGCCTAGTGAAGAAGTTAAAAGGCTTACCAAGTAGAGGAAAGACCCGCATCGAGGAGGGCGAGGACTACTTGGAGGATCCGGCGGTCCTGGAGGAAAGATTCCGCACGTTCTGGAAGGAAATCTTCTCAATAACACCAGAGGACGATGCAGAATTCGATCAGGAATTCGAAGACCATCTGATTGGAGAACTCAACCAGATCATACATCAAACGCACCCACAAGCCCCCGTCGACGAAGAGAAGGAAATAGCGGACCATGGCCGATCAATAACAACGGTAGAGGTCATGGAAGTCATAAAAACCTTTAAACAAAAGGCACCAGGCTGGACAGGCATCACTAAGAACAATCTGGTGCAGGCCCCCCCGGCAGATCATTCAGGGAATCACTAACATCCTTAACGCTTCCCTGAATACGGGCTACTTCCCCGATGGGCTAAAAATGGCCAAAATCATTTTTAGCCCTAAAGGGAACCAGCCCCCCGATCAACTGGTGGACTACAGGCCAATATTTCTCCTTGAGTTTGTAGGCAAAGTCTATGAGAAGCTTCTAGCCAATAAGCTACAAGATCAGCTGACCGAGCTGGAAGCTCCCCCCCCCCTTAGCAGCACGGGTTTCGCAGGAGGTGGGGGACTGATACAGCCCTTGCCCACCTAACCAAAAAGCTAGCCCGCTGTAAAGCTGAAGGGAAGTACGTACACGTGGTGTTGCGTTATGTACAGAAGGCCTTCGATAAGGTTTGGCTAAGAGGTCTACAATTCAAGATCTTAGGCCTCCAGCTAAACCCTGTCCTGGAAAGGGTCCTCTGTGATTACATCATGTAGAGAAAGGCCCGAATCTCGATCGAGGGCAACAGAGGGCCCATATTCGAACTAGAGGCGGGGGTTCCACAAGGTAGCTGTCTGAGTCCGCTGATGTACCTTTTGTACACGTTGGACTTACCTGCTGCAGTCGGGAAGAATGTGATGTATCTGCAGTTTGCAGACGACATCACTCAAATCATCCTCGGTTCCTATAGGAACGCTAGAGTTCAAGCAAGGTAGACAGCTACCGAAATCGAAAACATTAACCGATTCGAAAGAAAGTGAAAAATTAAAACAAACCGCCGAAAGTTCCAGATCCTCCCAATGAACCGCCGGAAAAGGGACGACGTCATCGTCAGGGACGAGCTTTACCCGTACTCCAATGAGGGTAAAGTCCTGGGTCTGCGCTTCACCTCAACGGGGTATAAGGCGCACATCAACAGCCGAATCTCCCTAGCCAAGAGAGAACTTGGAAAGATGTACAGGTTCATAAAACTCAGCGCCAAGAACATCAGAAAACTGTACAACATTCTGGTGCGACCAGTACTGGTGTACCCCGCAGTGGCAAGGGCAGCCAGTTCAACCTCTCTCAAATGTATGCAGAGAGTCCAGAAATAGGCAACCCTGCTTATGAACGGCGCGAGGAGATTGGACTATATTCGGCAGACGCAACTGCACGCAAGAGCAGGACTCGAGCCACGGAATATAGTCCTCCCAAGGCTAGGAAGAAAGACCTTGGAAAAGATCGAACGCGACATCCTCCCGCAAATAGAAGCGGACCTGGAAATACTGCAGCAAGCTATTTGGCGAGCTACAAGGACAGCACTATTCCCCAGTGGAAGACAGTGCTCCCAGGAAAACCAAGTAGCATTGTTCAGATAGCGAAAACTATATACCCTACCGGATGCAAGAAGAAGTTCACAAGAAGTTCACCAGAACACTACTCGATAAATGACTCCACGAATAAGACAAATAAAAAAGAAAAAAGAGGCGAAGTGCCCAACTAAACCAAATACAACAAACTAAAAGAGGCGAAGTGCCCAAATTCATACAAGTAAATTATTACCAAGAAAGAAAGAAGACAAAAGAGGCGAAGTGCCCAAAACTCAATTCAATTAAAATACATAAAAAAGAGGCGTAGTGCCCAACGAAACATATTAAAAGAAATAAAATAAAACAATGTAAGCAAATGGGGCGTAATGCCCACAAGGCGAAAACAAAATCTAAAGCAAAAATAAATAAAGTAAAGCTAACAAGTTAGCAAAATTATAATTGAAAGGCTTGAATGCCTAACCTAACGACAGAGCAAAAAGATTTATATAGAAATTTATTTATATATATATATATATATATATATATATATATATATATATATATATATATATATATATATATATATATAGGAAAAAACAAAGTAAACAAGTTAACAAAAAACAAACAAAACAAGGCAAGAGTAGTTAACAATAACAGGAAGATTTAGCTTAACGCTGACCCAACGTGAGTGGAGGACGAAAATAAAAAAAACTGAAAAAGAAAAATGCCTGGGATGCCCTCTGCTCCAAGGCAAATACAAATTTCCTTCATCACTATCTATAACTACTACACATTTTCACCACTTGCTCCATTAATAAGCTCAATAATTTCCGAATTGGAATTGAAATAGACTTGGAAGAAATCGACAAAAAAAAGTGAGCTCACAGAGAAGTTCACAGCCGGCAAAGGAGGAAATGTCGAGGGCAAGGAAATTCCAGAACGCCATCGATTTTTACCTTTTCTCCACGGGACTTCATGAACAAGATCTATTTTTGTACGGAGCTACGTATGGCTGACACAAGATATCGTACTGCGTACTGGGGAGTCTAACTTCCTGTTTACGAAGGAGAGATACTGCAAAGGGGAAAGTTTATCTTACCATTTACAAAAAAAACGTTATTAACAGCAGGAAATTTATCTTCCTATTTACAAAAGAGAGCTATTAACAGCGAGAAGTCAATCTTCCTATTTACAAAAGAGAGCTATTAACAGCGGGAAGTTTATCTTCCTATTTATAAGGTTCAATGTGTGAACCGTTTAAATTTCAAACAAATGTTTCCTAGGTTCATGTGTGAACCATTTAAATTTTTCACACAAATGTTTACTAGGTTCGACCTTCGACCCCCACAGAATCTCTTCGCTGTGATCGATTTTTATGATTAATTTCCTCATCCCTTCTTCGTGTCCACCGTTTACTATTTGTAACCTCTGTCCCTTGGTGTGCGCCTCTAGCTTTTATTTCTAGCCTGTAATGGGCCGTTTCCCCCTACCTTTATTCGTCTTGTAAGTTTTTTGGAATCCTTACGCCAATGTCTTTGCTTTTTGACGATGGTTACGAATTAATAAACTTTGGATTTAGTAGCCCCCCTCTCCCCTAAAAAAACAACAACAAAAGGAACATTCACCAGAAAACCTTTAGCACGTTTTGAGCACCTATCTTCTGCAACATGTAGACGCGGTTCGCGCGTATGCATAGGGCTACAAACTGCTAAGAATTCGTACTTAATTTCGCTTACTGATAAATCTATTGCGGCGTCATCTGCTTCTTGATCTTTTGGGTGCTGCGGGTTACATCTGGAAAGCAAAGTAACTATTAGTTGTTGCGTCGAAGTGCAGCGTATCTATGCTGGGTTTTCTATATATAGGTTCGCTATTTGAGCCTATATATATATATATATATATATATATATATATATATATATATATATATATATATATGTTCAAATAGTTGCAGGTAACATTTCTCTTGCTCCCTTGCTGCAGCTAACATTTAAAACGTAGGTCCGTTTGTTTTGTTGTCCCTGCCTGGACGTTATATGCGCATTTAACTAGTTTGTTTGTGGGGATGGTTCTGGCTCTAGTCGCAAATACTTCGACATGAGGAGAACCTGCTGGTACTCGAGGTCGTAAATCGGTCTCCACGGACAGATCGGTGACGTCTAGCACATCCCATCGGTAATCAGATTGGCGATTTGAGTTCGGGTTGAAGTTCGCGAAAACCATCACTGGAACCGGCTTAAATATCTTGGTTGTTCCTTGATACTTCCCGCTCAGTCGATCCCCGTTCTTGCATTTCTCTAAGGTTGAAGCCGATCCAATAGACTCAGTTGCTAAGCAGGAACGCTACGTCCAGTAGGTTGTACCGGAAGCAGGCAGACAGGAAATGGGCCAGGAAGTGTTCCCATTTCTCTGACCCAGATTACCTTCCTGGCTGTCTGCTGCAGGAGCCGCTCAACTCTTTCGTTGCCATATTCGTAGCGCCTCGCCCAGGAATATATAGTAATGCCCTTTTCGTACTTGGATACCCTTTATCTCCGAGACCCTTTCGTCCAAGTACCGCTCTCGTGAAATATAACATCTGGGGTTTTAAACAGCTGGTAGTCGAGCCCAAGAAGTCCTTTAATTACTTGCTTGCAAGGGATTGGGCCAGTGATGGCGGCCACTTGGTGCTGCCGGTAAGGCCACTGGGCTTCGCGCCCCTAGTCTCAAAGGTTTGCCCTTTGGTACAGTACGCGTAGTTGTACGAGCTCTGATGTGCGGTTCAAAGGGTATCACTGAGTGAATCCGCTTGGCCGCCCCGATCCGCACATATAGCCTTTGATGTGTGGGTTATTTGTGGTCGGGTCGAACTCGTACCCCTACATGGCCCACTTAACCATCGGTTGCATGGCGAATAAAGAAGGGAACTTGATCACCATGGGGAGACTGTTCCAGCTAAAAGCCCACCTGGGCACCTGACGGGAGGGGAAGTAGGCTCCTTGGTCAAAAAACAGCGGGTACGGGAGATACATACACTGCACCTACCACTTACGCGAGAATTTGCGGAAGGACCTGGGCGCGGAGAGGGAGATAGGCGGGAAGCAAATCGGTAAACTGAAGGCATGTTTCTAATCACTGAGGAATTCTTTGCGGAACCCGGCAAAACGCTGACTATCGAAAGGAAACGCTGAACGTACACTGAATTGGAGTTTGTTTTGAATACATGGTTTAACTTAGCCTAGGTGGCAGCCGGCTCATCCAAAGATGGGCTATAGTTTTTGTTGCTCTGTGATCTGATAGACTTGTTTGCTTTGGGGGTGGGTCTCTTTTGTTACTTCTTAATGTTCGTCCTTTTTTCAGATTGAAGTCGCTTTTTTATCATAGTTTCTAGACGCTCGCCGCCACGCCTGGGTTCGAAATAGCCGCTATAAAAGGAGAAAATAGCAGAAAACTAAATTGACGGCTATTTTCCGCCATTCTTTTCTAATTTTCTTGCCATTTAAACGTTTTTTTTCTTGGGTTATCGCTGTTATTTGTTACTAGTATGTGTTTACCCTTTCTAGGAGGACGCAGGAATTTGTTAGGGTCATTTTTCTTTTATTTTGCCGCGGAAACTTAATTTCCTAGGCCTTGTATTTACTTGCAACGACGCGGCAGGTCTTGGGGTCGCTTTTTTCTCAAAATGAGTAAAGTTCAATTGTACCAATTTAGAGTCATGCACTGACCCATATGACCATGGGACCTATGGTTATTCACCCTGGATATTTCAAATCTGCCATCGGATTTGGCGCTGGGAGGCGCCATTTAGTAGCAGAAGCCTCATTTAGCCATTTAAAAGCACTTGTAAGTGATTTGAACGATGGGAAACCATCAATGCGATAACCATTTATTATCTTCTCACAAAATGCCGCAGGTTATTGTATGGAATTTCCCTCTAGTTTTGTCTACGCTTAATATAGGAGTTTCTTGAAGCTGCACAATTTTAGGGGAGGGTCGCAGAGAGAAAAGTGGGATGGGGGGAAACATCGCCCAAAACAACAACCCTGAAAAATTCAAGATACGCATCATTTATCGGGTAATATTTTGCAGTTTTCTTGCTATTAACCGATTTCCACGGGGGTTTTCGCTCTTAATTCCGATTTTGGGAGGTGCGAACTAATTCTTAGAAGTGTTTCTCCCTCGCTAGAGCTCGTAGGAAGCTTTGGCAGGTAATTTGGGGGGCCACGTATAAATACTCTTCTAGGCCTTGAATAAAGTCTTGGAATAAACCGAGGTGATTTTTTTGACGTTGGACAGTTTCTTTTGGGACAACAGAAATTTGTGGGGGTTCTGGGAAGTGTTTTGGGGGGACACCGCCCAACAAATACGCAAAAAAAGAAGAAAAAATAAATAATACAGACCGCGGGGAGATTAGGTTAGGTTATCTTCCTCATAAAAACGTTGCACATTCATTTTGTTAGGTTAGGTTAGGATATTTTGGGGATCTTAGAAACGTCAATGGTTAGGTTTGGTTAGGTTAAAGGAGTATATATTACCAAATTACTGTGCGGTGAATTACCAATTTCACCAGTTTAAGGCGGGTTGGTTATGAGTTTACAAGAATAGCGAATTATCTGACTTCAAAGATGATTCTTTAAGGGTATTCTTATTGATGGATGGAGTTACCGAAGGTTTACGGGTAATCGAGGTAAAGAAGGACTTTGAGAAAGGAAGTAGCAAAATATGCTTTTATTCTAATAAGGGCCTATTGAAGAGACAAGCGGCACGTCAGAAGGTACTTTGCGAGGCAGGTTTTCTTATTCAACGCGAAGTATTGAGTTCTAGAGTGACAAGACTTGGGTGAATTAAAGGGAGTTCCTCACGCTAATATGGGAATTCTTAATGAGAATGAATTAATAAAACAATTATAATGTTTAATCTTATCATTGCTCGCCTATATATACCGTTTTATATTCTAGGGGGCGTGGCTCAGACTCGTCCGAAAGACGAGCCTCCATTTTCGAACCCCTAAGTTTCCACTCCTAAGGCAGAGCTACCTAACAGCTGTTTCTGTTTCTAATTTAGTTACAAGCCCCAAAGTTTTATCTCTTTTGCTTGTCACACATCTCTATTACAATTTCCTTTGGTCAAAGTCTGTATTTGCTCAACCGCTTCGTAGACTCTCGTCTTCTGATAATTCTATCTCGAGACGCGAATTATTCGTTTCCTCTTGTTGACTTGGGTATCTTGACCTTTGATCCATTTCTCGCGTTCGCCCTCTTTGTATTTCCCGCGCGATAGGATTTAATGAGACGAACGTGAGTCCATTTTTTGGAGCTTCCTGTAATTTGGTGCCAGTAGCCCATCTATTACATAATCCGATCCCTACAAAGTTAGGTTATGTTTGTAGGTGTTTAGGTTAGGTCGGGTTTTGTTATGCTTTCTGTAAAAATATGGTTGCATGTAGTCGAAAACCCCATCAAAATAGCCTGAGCTACGAGAAGTGGTCAATAAGTTTTGCGAATCCGTACGGCAAAACAGAGGAAAGGGGATGGCTGTTTGTGGGGGTGTTAGGACAAGTTATGACAAGTCAGGACCTGCAGCCGCATGCTCCTGCCTCGTCTATTTAAGAAGCAGTAGCTGATCGCAGATGGTCAGTCACAAATTTTTCAACAATCGAGAAGGTTGAGCACCGCGCAGTGATCAAATTTTTGACCAAGGAAGGCAAGAATGCAAAAGAGATCCATGAACGCATGATTGCAGTGTACACCAACACCTCCCCTTCCTATGCAACCAATGCTCGCAGGAATAGGGAGTTCTGCCATGGTCGTGAGTCCCTTGAAGATGACCCCCGTCCAGGACGCCCGTCAGACGTGACCAAAGAGAAAAATTTTGCCCGAGTGGAGAGGATGATCCTCGAAAATCGACGGGTGAAGGTCGAAGAAATCGAGCGAGAACTTGGAATAACACACGGAAGTGTTATCAACATCATCCACCACAATTTGGCCATGACCAAGGTTTCTGCCCGTTGGGTCCCTATAAACCTCACGTTCCATGATCGACTTTAACGTCGTCAAAGTCCACAAGGCCAGAATTGCACAAGATGCCCTGCTCGAGTGCGGATTCGAGGAGCTCAACCATTTCCCCTACAGTCCAGATCTGGCCCCTAGCGACTACTTTTTATCCCGCCAGATCAAGGCTGCACTGCGTGGATGCCGGTTTGGGGACGATGAAGATGTCCAGCTCGCCGTCCAGGAGTTAATTGAACAGCAGTCGGGAGATTTCTGGTTGTCGGGAATTCGAAGCCTGGGGGACAAGTGGCGTAAGTGCATTTAAGTCGAGGGTAGTTATATTGAGAAATAATAAAACACTTTTCCTCATATCTCGTTTCCTTATATCCGAATTGCAAAACTTATTGACCGCCCCTCGTATGTACGCAGAAATAACAGTATACCTCCTATTCAGATGCAGCTGCACAGCTACTGCCTGAAAGGGGGGTATCTAAAGCAAAGAGAAGACCGGAGCCATCATGCCGGGTGTAAATCATGCCTCCCCCTGCCCGATCCCCGTCCCGCGGTAGTGTTGGGTCGCAAGGCCATTTTACCCAGGGAGAGTGTGCAGGGGGCACGCGCCTAACATGGTCACTTTGCAAAATTTCTAACGGGGAACGGGGGAGACGAGCCTCTGCAGCTCCACCCAGTTGGCCCGGAGTACGCGGCAATTCCATTGAAGGAAAATGCCTTCCAGGCCTAACTTGCAGGAGAGTCGGGGGCCGTGTAATGCAAACAGCTCTCCGTGAAAATCGATACAGCGCCTGGTAGAAACTTTCCTACCTTAGGCAGAAGGGATAGGGCCTGGAAGCCGACCCCTAGTCCACATACATTGAGACAGATCCAACATAAGACAAAATGTGCTCAGTAAATGTCATTTGCAATACTCCTGTGCTATGGAAGCTTTTGGAGCAGAGGTTTGGTGAGAAATAGTAAATTGAGGTATCAGCAATAATGGTGTCCTGGGCAGAACCAAATATGATTTAATCTATGATGAAGGAGTTGACATTCTAGTGTTGAAATCTTAGCCCCACTAAAATAAATCTAAAACAAATCGATGCTCAGTGCAAAGAGTGTTAAATTGATGACACTTCCTTTCTCTGCTTTCTGGAGCTGAAGAGGAATCCTCGTACACCTACGCTGAATCAACGATCTGAGAAATTAAAATATTGAAATTGCGAAAGAAGGCCTCGCTGAAGGCACTTCCTACCCAGAGCAGAGCATCCAACGTGGAGTAGAATCTGCGGAATCCCCAATGTGCAGAAGACAGGTGGCCTCTACTCTCTACGAAAAGGGCTAATCTCACATTTAACAAATTCTCTACCAACCTGCGCACGCAGGAAACGAGCGAATTATGGCGAATACGATCCGGGGTAAAGTAATCTCTCCCCGATTTTGAAAAGCAAGCAACCTAACCATTCTTAAGTAGTCTGGTGGTTATCCTCTGTACCCAATTTGTTGCAGAAATATATAAAAAAGCTCAAATTAGGTTTTGAACAATGTCATGCGGGATATCGTGGGGCTCAAGGGGGTGTCCTCACATGAAGCAAAAGCAGAACGGAACTCACTAACATTAACATTTCGTCAGATGGTTCTCCTTCACTGGATGTCAAGTAAATTGGGTGGCCTTAAGCGGCACCACATCGTGCATTCAAGTCTGGCGAAGCAGCATCCCGTCTAGAGAATGGGGTAGGGTAGGTAGTGGAGGTGCAAGTTGTGAGGTTCTAGATGTTGGTGTTGGATTTAGTGGGGTTGTAGTTAATGGTGGTGTAGGTGGTGGTGGAGTAAGTAGGGCGGTGGGGTAAGTTGGGGTAGTTTAGGTGGTGGTGGTTTAGGTAGGGGTGGTGTAGGTAGTTTTGTTGTAGGTAGTGTTGCTGTATGTGGTAGTGTTGTGGGGGTGGTTTAGCTGGTAGTGCCTTAGGTGTTGGTGGTGTAAGAGGTGTCGTTGTAGATGGTGGTGGTGGCTTAGGTAGGGGTGGTATAGGTAGTGTCGGTGTAGGTGGTGACAGGGTAGGTCCTTGTGGTTTAGTTGGTGGTGGTTTAGTTAGTGGTCGTGGAGGTGGTGTTGTTGTTGTAGGAGATCGTGGGGTAGGTGGTAATGTTGCAAGCGGTAATGTTGTAGGTAATAGGGGTGTTGGTGGGGTAAGAGGTTTTGTTGTAGATGGTGGTGGCGTAGGTGGTTGTGGTTTAGGTGGTAATGGTGGTGGTTTAAGTAGTGGTCGTGGTGGTTGTGTTGTTATAGAAGGTGCTGGGTTAGGTGGTAGCGTTGTAGGTGGTTGTGGTGTAGGTGGTTGTGGTGTAGGTGGTGGTGGAATAAGTGGTGGTGGTTTAGGCGATGGTAGTGTAGGTCATGGTGTTGTAAGTGGTGATAGTGTAGGTGGTGGTGATCTAGGTGGTGGTGGTGTAGGTGGTTGTGGTCTAGATGATGGTGGTGTAGGTGGTGGTGGTGGTGTAACTGTTGTGAGGAAGGTGTTTGTGGTGTAGGTGGTGTTGGTGTAGGTCGTTTTGGTGAAGCTGGTGGTCTGTTAGTGGGTTGTGTTGTTGTTCCTGTAAGTTTGGTAGTTTATATACCGTAGGCGTAGGTGGTGTAGGTTATATGCTGAAAGTGTAGGTGGTTTAGGTGAGAGTTGAGAGGGTGGTGTAGGTTATATGCTGAAGGTGTAGGTGGTTTAGGTGAGAGTTGTGAGGGTGGTGTAGGTTTTATGCTGAAGGTGTAGGTAGTTTAGGTGAGAGTTGTGAGGGTGGTGTAGGTGGGTGGTTTGTAGGTGCTGGTGGTGTTGGTCGTGGCGGTAAAGATAGTCATAGTGTAGGTGATAGTGATGAAGGCGAACGTGGTTTAAGTGGTAGTTGTGTAGGTGGTGGCAGTGTAGATTATGTAGCGTAGCTGAGATGGTTCACGTAGTGATGGGTAGATGGTGGTGGTGGACGTGTTGGTGTTGTGGGTGTTAGTGTTATGGGTGAATGTGTTGTAGGTCGTGGTTGTGTAATTAGAGGTGTTGTTAGTCGTGGTGGTGTAGGTGTAAGTGTCGGTGTTGTATGTTGTGGTGGCGTAGGTGCTTTAGGTAGTGGTGTAAGTGATAGTGCTGTAGGTGTTGAACTATTAGGTTGGGGTATTGTGGGTGATGTAGGCACTAGTGGTGCAAGTGGTGGTGGTGGTGTAGGTGGTAGTGGTGTAGGGGTTGTGTTGTAGGGTTTTATGTACTCGGTAGTGGTGGTGGTCATATAGGTGGTGGTGGAGTAGGTGGTTGTGATGTAGGAGTTTGTCTAGTAGGTGGTATAGTTGTATGTTGTGGTGGTGCAGGTGCTGTAGGCGTAAGTAGTACAGGTCGTGGTGGTATAGGTGGTGGTTCTGTAGGTAATCTACATAGTCATAGGTGCTGTTGGTGATAGTGGTGTATGTGTAGGTCGTTTACGTGATGGTTGTGTAGGTGATGTAAGCGTGGTCTCTTAGGTGGTGCAGGTTGTGTTGGAGTAGGTGGTGTAGGTGGTGGTGGTATAGGTGATAGTGCTGTAGCTGTAGGTAGTTTAGGTGGTGTTGTGTATTTGGTGTTAGTTTAGGTTTTGGCGTTGTACGTGTTGATGGTGGTGCTGCTATATTTTGGTGGTCCTAGTGAGGTGGTAGTTGTGGTGGCGGTGGTGAGGTTGGCATTGGTGAAGGTCCTCTTGTAGGTCGTGGTGGTGTATTTGGTGTTAGTGTAGGTGGTGGTTGTGGTTTTGTTGGTGAAGTTGGTGTTGGTAAAAGTCTTGATGTAATTGGTGGTGGTGTAGGTGATGTATGCGAAGGTGGTGCAGTTGGTGGTGGTGTAGGTGGTGGTATTATAGGTAGTGATGGTCTAGCTGGTGGTGGTGTTGGTGATAGTGTTGTACAAGTAGGTTGGGTGGGGTAGGTAGTTGTGGCGTAGGTGGTGTTGGTGTTGTAGGTAGTGATGGTCTAGCTGGTGGTAGTGATAGTACAGTAAGTTTAGGTGGTTTAGGTGGTGGTTCTGTTAGTTGTGTTAGTGTAGGCGTTTTAGGTGATGTGTAAAGGTGTTGGTGTTAAACGTGGTGTTGCCGGTGCTGATACGGGTGTTCGTGCAGGTGCGGGTGGTAGTGCTGGTTAGGATGGTGCTGCTGGTATATGTGGTGTTGTTGAAGGTCATAGTGTGGAAGAGGGTGCTGTTTTACGTGGTGTACTTGGTGGTGGTGTAGGAGATGTAGGCCTAGGTGGTTTAAGTGGTGCACTTGGTGTTTGTGTAGAGTTTGGTGGGGTAGTTATTGGTGGTGGTAGTGATCGTGCAGTACGTGTAAGTGGTTTGGGTTATGGTTGTGTAAGTGATGTAGACGTAGCTGTTTCAGTTGTTGTTGTCGTACGTGGTGGTATTGTAGTTAGTGTGGGTGTTGTTGTAAGTGCTGGTGGTGTACGTGTGGTTGGATTAAGTGGTAGTGGTGTAGGTAGTGGTGTTGTAGGTGATAGTGCTGTAGGCGTAGGTGGTTTAAGTGGTGGTTGTGTAGGTGGTGGTTTTGGAAGTAGTGGTTGTGGAAGTGGTGATAGTTGTGTAGGTGATGTAGGCGTAGCTGTTGCAGTTGCTGTTGTCCTAGATGGTGTTTTGTAGCTGTTGGTATTGTAGTTAGTGGTGGTGTAGTTGTATATGTGGTTGGAGTAGGTGGTGGAGTAGATGATAATGCTTTAGGCGTAGGTGGTTTAGGTAGTGGTTGTGGGAGTGGTGGTGGTGTAGGGTTGTAGGCCTAGGTGGTATATGTGGTGGTGGTTGTAGTGTAGGTAGTGGTGGTGTATGAGGTGATGATGGTGTAGGTGATTTAGGTGGTAGTGTAGGGGATAGTAATGTACGTGTAGGTGAGTTGGGTTGTGGTTATGTTGCTGGTGGTGGTAGAGGTGATGTAGGTAGTTTAGGTGTTGGTAATGTAGGCGTAGGTGGTGTAGGTGGTTGTGGTTTAGGTGATGGTGGTGGTTAATTGGTGTTGTTGTTGGTGGTTGTCGTGTAAGTGGTGGTGGATTTGGTGGTGCTGATGGTGTAGGATATTATTGTGGTGTCGGTGGAGATGTAGGTGGTGGTTGTGTAGGTTCTGGTCGTGTACGGAGTGATGGTGGTGTAGGTGGTAGTGGTATAGGAAGTGATGGTATTGTAGGTGGTGTTGTACGTGGTGGTTGTCATGTAGGTGGTGTTGTAGAGGATAGTTCTGTAGGTGGTTTAAGTGTTGGATGTGTAAGTGATGTAGGCGTAGTTGGTGGCGGGGCAGGTGATGGTGGTGTATGTGGTTTAGGAAGTGGTGGTGTATGTAGCCGGTGTATGGGATGGAGGGTAGGTGATGATAGTGTAGGTAGTTATGGTAAGCGACATGCCTAGGTGGTGATGGTCTAGGTTGTGGTGGTATAGGTGAGGTGGTCTAGTTTGTTGTGCTTTAGGTTGTAGTAGTGTAGGTTTTAGGGGTATAGTTATTGGTGTAGGTGGTAAAGGTGTACGTGCTGTAGGCGTTGGTAGTGTAAGCTATGTAGGTGATGATTCGAAAGAGAATGTAAAACAAATACGGGTTTCAAATTTCGTTAGAATCTGTTGAATAGTTACATAACCAAAAGCAAAACGGAGAGCGACCGACATAGTCAGATGTAGGGTTGCACGCGAATAAAAATTGATAAATTATGAATGAAATAAAGGATTGGTCTCCTCATTCGTCTCACTACCCAATGACGGTACGAGAAGGTTTGGAGGTTGGGGGGAGAGGGTAGTGGGTATAATTTATTTTAGCCTCTCGCGGGCTCTTCACTATCATAATAGTCGACTATTTTGAGACCTTCAAGATGTCTCCCCTGATTCGAGAAATAGGTGAGAAGAGAATAAAAGGAGGGAATTGGCTTTGGCCTTTAGGTGGGCTGGGTGGCAGTCCTATCAAGCATTTCAACACATTTGGTTTTAATGTCAGACAATTTGCTTAAAATTGATAGCAAATATCGAAATGAGAATGGATGGCAAGCCCATTTTATTTCAGAACATGTAACGTTATCTTTCCTCCTTTATTAGGTCTTTTCAGGAATGGCAAATAAAGTTGGAGATTCAAAAGAGGTGATAAAGACAACCTGAGAGAGTCAGGAGCACCAGGTTCTCTTGGAGCACTTGGGTCGGGAGAACCTGCCCTCCCTCGGGGTTTCATTCATATCTGGGGCATCGTAAGACCACCTATAACTCAATGGGTGAATACTGTAACAAGTGATGGTATCCTACAAGGGTGAAGGCATTTTAACCCTTCGAAAATTGAAAGGTGAAAATGTTTTCATATTTTGATTTGTTATAAACAAATGGAGGATGTTTTAAGGACTTGATTTCATTTACCCAAATTAAAGGAATTTATTTTGTAATGGTTTAAAAGGGAGATATTAATATAAAAATAAATATGATCCAATTTAAAGGTTTAAAGAAACAAAATTATACTTTTTTTATTACTTTTATTTATTTATTCTTGCCCACTTGGTCTAATAAATTTGCATTGTTGTTTCTTAATATTCTTTCATATTTTCCTTTTTTTTTCTTAATCATTTCTCTTTTCCTTTCTTAAACAACAAAGCAATGATGAGAAGATGTTCTTAATTCTGTTCATTTTCGTAATTCTCTTCTTTTCCTTCTCCTTAACATATTCTTTTTCTCTTATGGTTGTAAGTCTTGGACTTCTTGATACGCGACTCATCTATCTATAAAATGCAATCCTTCCTTCGCAAACCTGACGTCTAAATTCCTCTATTACTCTGTCATATTCTTTATCCTGCTCCCACATCCTTTCTATCGCATCTAATCCTTCCATCTCTATTTAGGAGAATGATCAAAGAATTGAATTGAAAGATGAACAACTTTTGAGGAGGTCAGGAGCTCGCGAAAATGATGGGGTCGACCGGAATAAAGCTTCTCGACAACCGAGAAAACCCAACCACGCGCTTACTTATATAAACTCGGTATCACAGTTGGGAGACAAAGATCAAAAGTAAAGTACCTCAAATATTGAATAATAAAAGGAAAAGTAAAATGACACGGCCTTTTTGCCTATCTATAAAAGAAGTGAGCTTTTTAATAATCAATGTTTATCTCATAAGGGATTTCAGTTCATTTGAAAAGGAATCAATTTTGGAAGATTTTAAACAGTAAATTGGTTTAAGGGAAAAGGGTTGAAAAATATTTAGTTTTTAGCGAATTTTGGTGGGTCTAAATATGAAATATTGAAGGAAAAGTGATTTAGAATTGGAAAAAGGAGTAATTGAGGAACAAAGCAAAGAATATTAAGCATGAAAGGAAAATTACAATAATCAATTTTATTTATTAATACTTTAATACAACTTTATCTTTAACTCTATAATTTAACTTGGTGAATTTTTGAAATTTTTAAAAAAAATTTTTGCTTCGTGGACAAGTAACCTTTCATGTTTTTGAGTTTAGGTTTATTTGAAACTTTTATTCGCAGGGTTGTTTTTTGTATGTTTCGAGCTTTTAGCAAAGTTCTTTGTAAGAGTTCAGAAAAAAATAAATATAATTATCGAATGATTTGGAATGAAAAAACATACAAATCGTGAAGTTCAAAAAATGTATTAAAATTAGGGCTTTGGCGCTTTTTTACTATCATTTCGTATATAAAACCAATTTAGATGAAAAAAAGAGATCTGACGAAGGTTTTTCTATAGATCAAACCGGGTGAAATAACTTAAAAGAAAGGTTCGGTTGTCACCTAAGTAGATTTAATTTTTTCAGAAATAAATATAGTATCGAATTTTTGTGAGTTTTTTAAAACTAAAAGAATTACAAACGATGAAGTTCAGAAAATTTATTTAAATTTTGGCATGGAAATTATTATAGCAAATTTAGATGGAGAAAAGAAGAAAGAATCGTGATAGGCCGTAGGACACAGACCGAAGAAGAAGATGAAGATGAAGAACTACAGAACTACAGAATCTAGGACCAGCAAAGACCCTAAGGTCCGCTCGAGGCTAGTCCGCTACACTACATCCCTAACTACGATACACACTTATCTACGAGTGTATCTCTAACATGCTATATCTTTATTTTATTTTTATTTTTTATATAATCTACTGTACACACTTATCTACATGTGTACATTGTCATGCATATTAACTACTTCCACCTAGGGGTGGGGGGGGTGATAGAAAGTTTTTCTTCTCAACTTCCGCAGCCCTCGACTGCTAGTGGTGAAAATCTAATTTTAGGATAGTAAGACTATTTATAGGATAGGCGGAAAAGAAAATGGATATCTAAACACACATGCAAGAGAAATCGCTGGCATCATTTTTAGTCATCATTTTTACTCTCGTTGTTCCTCCGCTCCAAACTCCATTTGCAAAGACGTTATTATTTACTGTGCTCAGACTACGTTATATTTATACTATTTAAGTGCGCGTCGAGACGGTTTTTAAACATATTTACCGACCTACTATCTACTACGTGGGTGGGTAGCCTATTCCAAATTTGAGTAATTTTAAACGTAAAATAGTTTTGGGCTATACTAGTGTTAAATCGCTTGTTGACTAATTTTAATCCGTGTTGCCGAGTGTTTCCCCTATGATCCAATTCGAACAAATTCCTATAATCAACGTTTGAAAATCCTTTCAATATTTTAAATACTTCTATTAGCTGGCCACGTAATCTTCTGCCTTCGAGAGATGGCAAATCTAATGCCCTGAGTCTTTCCTCGTAGGGCCTGTTTCTCAGTTCGGGAATTAATTTTGTAGCCCTACGCTGCACTCTTTCTAATTGCGCGATATCTTTGTTTAAGTATGGAGCCCAAAATTGAACCGCATATTCGAGCAGTGGACGCACAAGTGATTTATATAACGGTAAAATTATATCTTTGGATTTGAACGTGAAATTACGCGCGATATAACCCAGCACACGATTTGCTTTTTTACATGCATCCGCGCATTGTTTCGTGACTTTGAAGTCATCCGAGACTAAACCCCCAGATCTTTTTCCAATTTAACCACGTCGAGGACCTGGCCTTTCATGGTATACTCTACCCTCAAATTATGGCAACTCAAATGCATCACCTTACATTTACTTAAATTAAACTGCATTTGCCACTTATCCGCCCATCTGACAATCAAGTTTAGGTCTTTTTGTAATTTTTCTACATCCGATCTTACATAGGCACGGTTACCCAGCTTCGTGTCGTCAGCAAATTTAGAAATCGTACTAAATACGCCATTATCCAAATCGTTTATATATATTAGAAACAATAATGGGCCAAGAACTGAGCCTTGTGGCACTCCACTACTGACGTTGACCCAATCAGAACATTCACCATTTATAACTACTCGCTGCGAACGATCCTTCAGCCAATTTCTAATCCAATTTAATATCTTACCCTTCACACCGATTGCTTTAACTTTCATTAATAATCAATCTCTCGTGCGGAACGGTGTCAAACGCCTTTTTAAAGTCTAGATAGATTACATCTACAGCTTTGCTTTCGTCGTAAACGCAAATCATTTTATGGAAGAATTCGAGCAAATTTGTCAAGCACGATCTCGCCCGCCTAAACCCATGTTGGGAATCTTTATCAGATTATTTAGCTCGAGGTGGCTCACTATTCTATTTCTGATAACCGATTCTAAAAGCTTTCCAACTACCGAAGTTAGACTAATAGGACGAAAATTCGTTGCTTCGTATCTATTCCCATTCTTAAATATTGGTGTAACGTTTGCACGCTTGAAGTCTAAAGGGACTACGCCTTCTTCTAATGAGCGATTGAAAATTGCACGCAACGGCTCCGCAAGCTCATTCTTAAGTTCCTTTAAATGAGTGGGGTAAACGCCATCGGGCCCGGGTGATTTCGACTTTTTCATCAGGTTAATATATTTAAGAATTTCCACTTCATTAACTGTTATATCGGATATGCAAATATCACTATTATCTACTTCTTCAACTAATGATCCTAATTCGGACGAATCTTCAACAGTAAAGATGCTTGTGAAATGTTCATTTAAAATTTTAGACATTTCCGCCGGAAATTCCGTCAAGCGACCATCTTTGTCTTTAATCGGCCCTATTGAACCTTTTAAGGGTTTTCTACTGTTTACATAGCCGTAAAACCGTTTCGGTTCCTTCTTTGATCCTTCGCCAGTTTTATTTCATATTTCCGCTTCGCATCTCTAACCGCCCGTTTAACTTCTCTTCGAGAATCGATGTAATTTTGCCGACTTATAAATGACTCATTGTTCTTATGTATTTGAAACTTTCTATTTCGGTCCTTAATTAAGCTTAATATTAGTGGGCTAACCCACGGCGCTCTCATTGACTTCCCGCTCTTACGGCGCACATACTTTACTAAGTCGAAATTTACACTAAGGAGTGTACGCCGAAGCTCAGTGTACATTTCTCCTACCGACCTATTCTCGAAGCGCATTCCCCAGTCTACATCCTTAATCCTTTCACGAAAAGTATCAAAATTACAGCTACCAAAACGTGGCATGAGCTGTGTACTAATTTTTACTTCTACACACGTGTTTACTACGAATCTAATCGCATTATGGTCACTCGAGGCTAAATGCTCTCCTACACAAACATTTTCTACCAATGACTCGTCAGTCGCCATGATTAAATCGAGGATATTATTATCACGAGTTGGTTCCTCCACTTTTTGAACGAGAAAATTCTCCAGAATAAAGTTTAGTAGTCTCTCCCCAGCTTTATCTGACGTTAGGTTACTATAATTAACGTTTGGATAGTTAAAATCGCCGCAGACTAATGTGGTCCCTTTTCTAACCCAAGATGAAAGCATATCAAAAAGTGCAGCATCTTCTCTTTCTATTTGCGATGGAGGACGATATATGACAGCTAAATTAATTTTATTCTTTGCATTACAACATAATTGGATTAATAAGGCCTCACTTCTCATATCTGCCGTAGACGAGTCGATCGTTATAGCGTTTAAGTCATCTTTTATATACACTAATACGCCCCCTCCTCTACCAGTTTGTTTATTTGTATAATGAATTTTATAACCTGCTATATCAAATTCGCAAACACTGATCCGCGAATGTGTATCTATCCAAGTCTCACTTAAGAATACGAGATCGTAGTCTCCCTCTAGAACTACGGCTTTTATTTCGGCAAGTTTATTTTTTAAGCTACGAACATTTGAATATATACATTTCAATTTGCGCTTTAGGTGGACTCCTCTATCACACGCGAATCGGTTCCGTTTCCCTGCTCCCCAATACTCATTGCCCCTTCAATCGAGGACCGGTCAGGCGCATGGGCATCACGTGGCCCCGCAACTCTCCTACTTAACAAGCTACGTACTGACTGGTCTAAAATCCTACCCAGCCGACTGTTCCCCACATCGCTTAAGTGGATTCCGTCCGTTTGATAAAGTGAAGGTTGGTCTTGGAATGTATCCCAAACGTTAAAGAAGCTAACTCCAGTATTGCGACACAAGCGCTTAAGGCACTCGTTTGTATATATAGCTCGGGACTGCAGACGCAACGTGGATTTTAGTCGGGGTAAAATACCAATTATTCCTACGTTATCCGCTTTAACTTTCGCAGTATGAATCAGAGTCTTAGCACCCTGTGGGGTGCTGTCGTATCTGTGGACATCATTTCCCCCTACCAGCGTGAGGATCGTACGCTCGCCACGTGTTTGGTCCAATTTTTCAATTTCACTTATTACGTTATTTATGCGGCCCCCAGGAAAGATAAATCGTTTTCGTTTTGACGGGTTATGCGCTGTGAATTCCGGCTCTTGGTTTCTAATTAAAGAATCCCCAATTAATACCGTTTCTTCTTCCCCTTCGATAGGAGTTAGCAGTGCGAAGGGGTTCGAACATGGTAATGTGAAATGCTGATCCCTCGATGGCCTAGCCCCATTTCTAACGGTCCTAAATTGCGAATCTTGGGGTCTATATTGTGAATCCTGGTGTCCAAACGAGTTCAAAATCCTTTGTTGCTGGTCAACAATTGCCTGATGATTCATACGAGTAGGCCGGTTGTCGCGATTTCTATTTTCCCTCCCACGCATATCATGAAGGGTAGAATTTAGACTCGAATTTAATTCGTCGACTTTACGGTTGGTCGAGATAACGTCCCTCGCGACGAAATTTAGTTCTAATTTAATTTCGCTAATAGCGTTAGCAAACTTACGCTCCAATGCATCGTTTAAAATACAGAAACGGCAAATTCTAGTTTGTTCGATGTTAGAAGGAACGTAAATTTCCTTATTAAAGGAAGCCCCACAATTCGAAGAAGAAGAAGAAGAAGAAGATTAAGATGAAGATGAAGATGAAGATCATGAAGAAGAAGATGATGAAAATGAAGATGAAGATGAAGAAGAAGAAGATGAAAATGAAGATGAAGAAGAAGAAGATGAAGATGAAGATGAAGAAGAAGAAGAAAAAGAAGAAGAAGATGAAAATGAAGATGAAGAAGAACTACAGAACTACAGAACTACAGAATCTAGGACCAGCAAAGACCCTAAGGTCCGCTCGAGGCTAGTCCGCTACACTAAATCAAAAACTACGATACACCCTTATCTACGAGTGTATCTCTAACATGCTATTTTTTTTTTTTTAATACTATCTACTGTACACACTTATCTACATGTGTACATTATCGTGCAATTTTAACTAATCAAACTAGGGGTCGGGGGAGATAGAAAGTTTTTCTTCTCATCTTCCGCAGCCACTCGACTGCTAGTGGTGAAAAGCTAATTTAGGGATAGAGACTACTTATAGGATAGGCGGAAAAGAAATGGGACATCTAAGCTACACATGCAGAGAATCGCCGGCATCATTAAGATGAAGAAGAAGAAGAAGAAGAAGAAGAAGAAGAAGAAGAAGAAGAAGAAGAAGAAGAAGAAGAAGAAGAAGAAAAGGGTGTTCAGGGTGTTAAAATAAAGAGTCTATAAAGGGGATTAAAAAAGGCGGTTAAGATTAGCAAATAAGGCCGTAGGCCACACCCCGCAGGGGTGCCTGTGTAAACAAGCTCTTCCTGTTAAGAAAGAGAACAGCGGCTTGTTGTATTATAAAGGAATTATTAGAAATAACTTTGATAACAAATTTAAATGACAACCGAACTAAAAGAAAAAATCTTATTCAAAAATCTCGTTCTTAGAATATAGGGTTATGGATAAAATGCTGAAGTTCAGAAATAAATATAAGTTTTGAATTTTTCTGAATTTTTCAAAACTAAAAGAATTACAAATGGTGAAGTTCAGAAAATTTATTAAAATTTGGACATGGAAATTATTAGAGCACATATAGATGGAGAAATAAAAGAATCATGATAAGCCGTAGGACACAGACCGAAAGTCTGCCAGCGAAGCGCAAGCTCCTCCTGTAAGGAAGAGTGGCAAAGCTGCTCCTCTTGTTGAATAATAATTTAATTTTTGTGCAATTTTATTTATGAGCCTTTATTACCCCATAGATCTTCATTTTTACCTCATTTTGGGTAATTTACCCCGGTTCGCTGACCTCTGGTCTAAGGTTTGAGGTTGGGCAGCTACCAAATCCAAGTGGATTCTAAATGGCAGCGCAAATAGAACGAGGCAAATTAGTTAGAAAAGAGGGAGAAGACCATTATGTGATAATTCTTTTACAGAAAATAAAGGTTTAAAAGATTTCCTGCCAGAAGGATATGAGAGCGAGACAGGCGAGGGATTGTTTAATGGGTCCCCGGGAACCAGGGCGACCGGAAAGTGGCGAAATGAGGGCTTCAAATAGATGGGCGACTGATTGGTCCCCAACACAAAAACGACCGCAAGGGCTGATTGGACCATTAGCCGAAATAAGATGACCGTAGGTAAGTCTAATGTGGCCAATGCAAACGCGGCAAAGGGCCACTTCTAAGGACCGTAGTCTCCGAAGTCTTGAACAAACTTTTTTATTTTATATAATTTTAATGATGAACATCCATCCCATTTGTCTTGCCACAACTGAAAATATATTTTCTTATAGAGGGAAAGAAATCTCTATAAGGTAGAGCAGAGTTATCCGTGGACACAGAATAGGGTGAATGGGGCAGCTGATCGACCCTCTCGTTGCCCAGGACCCCAGTGACCAACAAAATAGAACTCGATATCGGGACGCTTTCTGGTCCAGTCAGCTGCAGATTTCTGTCAATAAGGGAGGGGAAGCATTAAAGGAGCAAATTGCCTATAAAACACACATAGAGTCTGAGATAATGACGAAATCTTTAAAAATGTAAAATTTGAATTCATCTAAAAGCTAAAAGAATGGCTGAAAGTTCAGCGGTAAAAGTAGAAGCTGCCAGCGGCAAAGACAAAGGTACCTTCTCTCCTGAGTAGGGGACTGCGGCACTCACGCCACGGTCTGACTTGGAATCATCCGTGAATATCGAACAGTGTTGTATATATGAGGTCGCATGCTCTAGGAACAGGCTCTTAAGGAAGCAATGTTACACGAACGACTTCTAGGGGCTCCAGATGCTGGTACAAACTGTGGGACGTGGAGCACGCCAACTAGGGGTCAGCGACGGCGGAAGGACAAGGACCTTTAGAGGACCCAGGTTAGAGAGATGATCTCCTATCCGGAGGTTTAAGTGGCGGGGTAAAGACGGCAACCTATCGAATGCTACCATTGACTCGGCAGCATACAGGCATATGTAAACCTCTGATACAGGGGCCTGCTGCACACGACAGAGGTATCCGCATACATATCTGGAGCCGATAATAGGGCAAGGGAAGCACCCCACTCTCAAAGTAGATGCTGTTGACGGGAGAAGTGCGGAAGGCGCCATTGGAGACGAACTTTGAGGTTGTTAATGAGGTTTAGCATTTTAAGGGCCGAGGAGAAAACCTGGCACCCATAGTCCAATATACGAGGGCAGTGTAGATTGGCCACAGTGTTTAACGATCATTGCCCCATGACGTGCGGGAGAGAACTTTTAAAATATTTACCCCGTAAGGGGCACGGCAATTTGCCTTCCTCGCCGTCGTGCTTCTTCTCCTTTCTGACACCCTGTCTCCTTACCCTGCTTCTTGACTTTCCCTACAACTCCTCCCACAACTTTCTCTGACCATCTCTAATTTCACAGGATCGATGCCAACCAGTTTCCTTTCACCCAACCATCCAGGGTTGGAGCTGAGGGGGAAGGTTGACAACGCCTCCTCACTCCTGAGCTCCCGTTAGGGTGGTGGTAACAACCTGCTTCATCCCCACCCTCATCTTACTCACGTACCCTTTCTTTATTTCCGCAGACGAATAATTTTACGCCCAGCCCAAGATGGAGTCACCATGCTGATGGACTGCCTGGTCAGTGGGCAGGAGGTGTGGCCTCAAATGGGTGCCCTCGCAGAGCGTGCTACTGCGGCGGGGAATTCCCGTTTGCATCCATCAAATAATAACGGTCCCATGCCCATCATTGAAAACTTTCAAAACTTCTTGATCACTCAACCCTTGCTGCCACACTGGATACGATCATGGTCTTATCTTCGGACCAGGCGATTTCGAGGCCTACACGACAGCCTCTCTCTCGCCAGCAATCAAACGGAAATCGTCGCAGCAACAACTTCGAGGTCGCCCCCTCGCAATATCAACTCACCTTTATAGTGCTCAAGACCACCTCAACCTTATCCGAAAACCGACGACAAACCTACATAGCATCCTAGTTCCCTTTGCTTGGTCTTGCTATATATATTTACGTGTTTCGGAAAAACAAAAGGTCTGTGACTAACACACGTTCTACACCTTAAAATAAATGTTACCTAAATCTGCCCCTGACTCCTCAATTGCTGACTCACGTTTGGATAATAGTCCGCGCTATCACTGAGTCATTTTCCAACGCCTGCTTAGCCTACGATCCCTTAGCCACCAATCGCCACCAAACCTTTTAACCTTCGCTCGTGATGTATCCACAGATAATGGATTGACCCTATCTGAACACGCCTGGACTAAAAAGGCTGAACCATACTCCCGCCCCTTTGCTTAACTCAAAGTTAACGTTCCAACCTATTTACCTTCTCTCTGACATGGAATATCTGCAGCCTCTGGGCCAATGGCTCGCTGCAGGCCATCTTAAACCAGTTTTTGCTTAAGTGTTTTGTCTCAATGAAACAAAGCTCCTAGACCCCTCATACCTTTCTCCTACCGCCTACACCCAGGTCAACCTTCTATAACCCTAATCCATGGCAACCTCCTCCTAGTCCGCACGGATATACCATTTACCACCATCCCACTACGTACAAACCTTAACGCCCTTGCTGTGCACCTTTATCGATATACACTATTAACAGTGTGTTCAATATACCTACCACCTTCCAAGTCAATCACCTTTCCCTCACTGTAAGACTAGACGTAGTCTTACAACAAGATCTACAAGTTCTCAAAGACGAAGCCACTACCCATTACCATCTCCAGACAGACTCCTTTACCACATAGATCTCTGTCTGTGCTCAGCTGACTTCCCGCCCAATCACTTCTTGAGAGTATTTGATGATCTACTTCCCCATCTCTCCAAGACCGTATTGGGCCTATCAGAAAGCTGACTGGGAAGCTTTTGTAACGTGGCCCTCTTCCATAACTGTCTCTCCTGAAACAACATAGGGTACATTCCGCTTGAAAAAAAGCTTGTGGAGCCTTTTTCAGCAACAGCCCACAAACATGTTCCGATCTAGAACGTGTCCGACTCAAACCATCGGTCGCCTTGTGGAACAAAGAGTGTAGCACCGCTGAGATCGAACGAAATAGGCGCCATCGCACTTTTCGAGATAATCCCCGCACGCCTTCTTATATTAACTGTAAAAGACGATGCGCCCTCATCCGCCGGACCTTTCACCACGCAAAGCTTCACTCCTGGATTCAATATACCTTCTCCATCTCATTCCGCATTACTTTAGCCAAGGTCTGGCGAAGAATACATCAAATCTGCGGCTCCTCACGACACCCCGACCTCCCCATCCTCCGTCGTGAGGACAATAGTAAAGAGGTCACTCCCATGGAGGTCATCAAGGGCTGAGCATCGAAAATCAGTAAGGTAATCTAGGGAACAGAGAGACAGGTCAACACAACTAAAAGAATCCGTCTGGCCATGGTAAGAGGTAAAATCGCCAATAATTAAAACGCAAAGAAAGTCAGATAATAAAAGAGACTCTAAAACACTGCCTTGGTCATATAGACTGATGTCACCCTAAAATAGGTGACGGCCATTAAAATCTCCGAGCAAAAAAAAAACGGGGAAGGCAACTGATCTACAGGTTCTAAAAGGTCGGGTCTTGACAATGGTAAAGGAGATGGGAGGTAAATAGAGCAAACAGTAAAAAAACCTTGTAAGAAAAGCTCTCACGGTAACAGCTTGGAGGGTAGTGCGAAGAGGGAGTGGAGATACATTGTGGGATTACGAAACCATAACTGACACCCCACCATGACATGAGACGAGCTCCTGACAGGAGCAATAGAGTTAAAAATACGAAAACTAGGTGCCACCGGAAAAGGCCGTCTACCCAGTTTGTTCTGAAGACAAATAACAGCTAGATGGAGAGTCATTAAAAGAAGAAAACCTCGACAATTCCATTGTAAAATGGAGGATATTATGTGGGACGGTTAGATACAACAGTAGATACATATCTTTTTCTCCTTTGTAGCTGATGTTATGTTTAACGTGCATCCCAAAGAGCTTGGGGGATGAAGAGAAAAATTTAAAGATCCTGGTATAGCAGGGGAGCAGATCCTGGAAGGAGCAGTAACAACGGAAATTTCCGATGGTTCGAGGAACGGACCACGGCCCCTCCCTGTAATTGGGGTGCACAGCCAGGCGTAAACGGAAGATTGAGAAGCGTTTTTCGGACGGTAGATCCCGATTCATGGGTCGAGGCACTTTCGATATCTGAGAGGTTGATCCAACAACCGCTACTGGGGATGTTGGAATATCATCGGCTTCCATTGGATCATGAGTAGAATGGTGAGTAAATGGAGCAGGCGATCTGGGCAAAGTACGAGGCACTGGGGGGATTTATGCTATCGTTTGGACCGTTAAGGGGTCTCTGTCCTGTGAAGGGCGGGACAGGCTTAGAACAGAGAATATTCAGCAACAGGAGAAGAGTCCATTTAAGATTCTCGAGGCTCAGCCGAGTCAGATCCAGAGGCTGCCTGCTTATTGGTGGACGATGACGCAGGTGAGGATTTCTTCCCCTTACCACGGGATTTTGGGTCCCGGGGCCGGGTAAAATAACCTTTACTCGTAGATATAGAAGATTTTTCATATAACGTCTGATGTCTTCAAATGTCTCACCTTAAGTGTCGGTCCTGGCTAGACCTGCCGGAGAGAGGGGAGCAACATTAGGTATCTCGGTGTGAAAGCGATACTTCCACGAGATATCGTGAATGCTTCTGACACTAACGGTAGATGCGCGATGAGATGCTTCAGACGTGTAGGGACTCGATCGTCAGGTCGGTTTCGTCCAGCGTCACGTAAATCGTCTCAGAAGAGACGGCCAAGAGGTGAAGTTTGTGTTTAAGCCCAGCGGCGAGCCTCTCTTACTTCCAGAGGCACAGAGTCGTGCAAAGCGAGGATCTCCTTTCCTTTTTATATAAGAATATTGGGCAGATTTTGCGCAGCAAAGTGGGCACCACCGCAATTGACACAGCACTGTATTTTGGTACATTCAGGGTCCTGTTAATCAGAATTACAATTCACACAGGCAGTGGCTGTCTTCCTATGGGCGGTCGCCCAGGGCGGCACTTGTGAGGGGGTGGCATTGCCGCCCCCTCAGAAACGTTTTTTAATAATTAAAATATGTCTTTCATGATTTCCCTTTAACCAACGATCTGACAACTTTAAATTTTCTAATTATCTAAAATTTTCATTCGAGTTGCAATTCATCCCATTTTTGACGGCGGTGAGTTTTAAACCGTCTAAATAATTAATTTATTTTATTTTTGTGGTGTTTTTTTAATTGAGCATGAAGTATTGAATTTATTTGTGTCATTGGAAACCGAAATTGTGCGATATTTGCGGAAAGACCTGTATTTTAGGCTATGCTCGCTAAACTAAGGGAAGCCCATATATATATATATATATATATATATATATATATATATATATATATATATATATATATATATATATATATATATATATATATATATATAGAAAGCTCATATAGTAAGAATAGTATTGTATCATATGTTATTTATTACAGAGAACAATTCTTAACAATAAACCATCAAGGCCTGAGAAACGCAAATTGATAAGAAAAGGTCTAAGCTATCAGATGTTCAATGTAGAAAAAAGAGGAAAGAAGAAGCGGAGAAACGAGCAAAAGATGAAGGTATGGAACTTTGTCAGTACTTCTCACTGCTATTTTGTGATCATACATCTTTCTGGGATAATTGAAGTGCACTGATGTATTTAGCCTAAGCCCTAATTTGCCTAGTTTCTTAGGAAAATGTTTAGTAACTTGTGCTCAATAAGTTAAATATTGTTTTGGCAAACTCATGCATTGATCACTTATGTTTTTTTCCTGATTGCAGGGGCCCTTTTGAAATAATTTAAAACCTCTGCCACTAGCCAGGATGGTAAGGTGTCTACTTCTGCAGCCACACAAGCCTCTCCAGAAATGGTTTTGGAGGCTTCGGACCTGGCTGGAGAACCATCTACTTCTACAGCCTCAAATAGACCTGTGTCTCCACAAATGCAGTCAGATCCAGCGGATGAAGACCTATTCGCTTCCACTGCTTCTCATCAGGTTTCTTTAGGTGAGTTATTTATTTATTTATTTATTTATCTTTTTGCACATAGGATGGTAAATAATAATTTAAAATAATAAATTATGTATTTCAAATATTAAGCAGTAAATTATTTATTAGTGTGTGTGTGTGTAAACAATTTTGTAAACAGTTATGAATTATAATGTTATTATCACTGATTCACTGGGGTTACCCGATGATTGTGGTGTCTCATGAGTCACAACCATCATTCCATAACACCACCACCATAACACATGCTGTGAATATTGTGTTTTCTAACTTAGATGTGCATATTAATTTATATTTCTCTTGCTCTTTCCATTAGAACTGCCTGGAGCTGAACTGACTACCAATGATGAGCCTCTGTCCACTTCTGACAGACAGAATTAGGACACAATTGACTTCCAGAGGACCAACTCAAGTATCATCTGACTTTGTATTGCCCCAAAACGACAGGGATGGAAGAAGTTGCCACCATCATTATTTCAGGAAGTCGTTGATTAGTGGTGAGAATATAACCAGAAGTTGGCTGGTCTATTCATCAGAAATCTACAGCCTCTTCTGTTTCTGTTTCACATTATTTTGCAAGAGAGAGATACATTTAACAAGAATGGGACTTTCAGATTGGAAGCATGCAGGCTCATTGCTCACATCACACGAAAGCAGTCCAGAACACCTAAAATCTATGAAAACGTGGAAAGAGCTGGCAGTGAGGATGAAAAGAAGGGAGACCATTGACAAGCAGGAGATGGCACTTCGGGAGGCTGAGATATCAAGATGGAAAGCAGTGCTAACAGGTCTTCTTGCTATTGTGCATTCTCTGGCAGTTAGGAATTTGGCAATAAGGGGACACACAGGAAAGTTATTCTCACCATCAAATGGCAATTTTTTTAAAGAAGTTGAGCTTATGACCCAATAATGCAAGAGCACATTAACCGTGTCCAACAAGGGACCTCCAGTTATACCAGCTACTTTGGCCACCACATACAAAACAAGCTCATTGATTTGTTGAGCAGCAAGACCATTTCTGCTATGGTGACTGACATCAAACAATCTAAGTTCTTCTCAATAATTCTAGATTGCACTACAGACATCAGCCACACTGAACAGTTGTCAGTTGTGATTCAGGCAGTATCACTTGAGGGGAAGCCCCATATCATGGAACATTTCATGGGGTTCTTGGAGGCAGAAAAGTCCACTGGTCAGCATTTGGAATCTATGATTTTGAAGAGACTGGATGAGTTAGAAATTCCTTTCATGGACTGTAGAGGAAAATCATATGACAATGGGGCTAACACGAAGGAAAAAAACGAGGGTGTTCAATCCAGGCTACTTGAAATGAATCCCAGAGTTCTGTTTGTTCTATGTGGGGCTCATTCTCTGAATTTGCTTGTATCCGATGCTACCAAGGGATCTATTGATGCCACAAGTTACTTTATCATCTTGCAGAAGCTTTATAACTTGTTTTCAGCCTCCACACAACGATTGGCCATTTTGAAAAAACACGTGAATATCACCTTGAAGATGTAGTCTGACACAAGATGCGAGAGCCAGATCAAGAGTGTGGAGCCCCTAAGATATCAAGCAGCTGGAGTGAGATATGCACTGATGGAGGTGAGAGATCACATCAAAGATTCTGCAATAAAGATTGAGGCCCAATCTCTAGCAGAGGAAGTTGGATCATACCGCTTCGCCATTTGTTCAGTTGTGTGGTACGACCTGTTGTGCCAAATTCAGCATGTGAACAAGCAGATGCAATCTTGAAACATGCAAGTTGATGTTGCAGTAAATCTCCTAAAGAAGACATAGAGAGCTCTCTATGATTACATGGCAACAGGTTTTGTTGCTGCACAGATGGCAGCCAAAGATATCTATAAACAAATGCATGTAGAGGCTGTGTTAAAACATAAACGGCTGAGGTCTACAAAGCGGTAATTCTCCTATGAAGCATGTGATGAGCCCTTAAATAATGCTTGAAGAAGTTGGAGGTGACATTCTTCAATGCAGTCGTTGATGCTGCAATGTCAGCCATTCAGGGAAGATTTTTTACCTTAGAAAATGCGGGAGAGAAGTTTGGAGTGCTGACTAATTTCCCTAATCTCACATTTGAGGAGCTGACAAAACAATGTGAGAACCTTAGCACTACACTACAGTTTAAGAGTCATTCTCACTTGAATGGTAGAGAGCTTGTACAGCAGCTGAAAAACTTGCCAGACATGCCATTAAAAACAGTCTTTGCTTGAGAAATTAACATTTATCCACGGAAGGGAGCTCTCTGAAATATATCCAAATTTGTGGACTGCTCTCAGGATTGGTATTATTCTTCCAGTCACTGTTGCTGAAGCAGAGAGGAGCTTTTCGAAATTGAAACTTATCACAGGAACGCCTCACTGGTCTGGCCACCATCAACATAAATTACACAGTTGCTGAGAAGATTTCATATGATGAGCGAGTTCATGATTTTGCAGCTAGGAAAGTAAGAAAAGTCAGGATTTAGATGGTAGTTGTGCTGTGGTGCAGTAGATTTTATTTATTATCTTCTATCAACTTTCTTATACTTTTATGATAAAACATTTATATAATTTACATTAAAATATTTTTTCTGTAGTTTATGTTAGTTGTGCAATTTCATTTGTATTATTCCTTGTCGTAGAATTCTCCTCCTTTTTGTTGTATTTTAAGAGTGCTAAGAGTGTCTAATATATATTTTGATATCTTGATATCTTAAAGAACAGAGCCGTTCCGAAACACGTAAGGATATATAAGAGAAACGCAAAATAATCCCAAAATAAACTTATATTTTAACTTTAACCATTGAATACACAACATCTAAACATTAATAACAGCAATACTCTGAATATTATCCTAAACAAGAATTAAATAAATTAGTTTACTCGCAAAAATTAGTTAATTTATCTACGCACAACAATAATATAAGAATTAGGCTTACGGACTCATTTGGAGTTTAAAGGGCCTCAGAAATGTTATTGACTCACGACGCGTGCCGACTTGCCAGATGTAGCTGGGTGAAATCACATGGTTATTTTGGCGAGGGTGGCAGCTGGGGGGTCCACACGTTCTTCCGGGGGGGGGGGGTTCTTCAAGGATGAGAACAATTACGGTGCTTTATGCAACACCTAGGCAGTCGTGGTCTCTCTGGCGAGAGTGAGTCGAACTTGGTTCTTAAATCAAGTTAACTTGGAGTGCAGTGTGACCACCGAGTAACGAGCTCGAGGAGGAGCTTTTCTCCTTCGTTACTTATTTCCTTATGGACGAGGACTGAACTCGGGGAGGGTCTTCTTCAAGGACGAGGATTGATGAAACGGGGTTTCTCTGACGAGAATAAGTTACTTAAAGTTCGGTTTGGTAACCAAGGAACTAGATCGAGGATGAGCTTCTTCTTAGTTCCAGTCTTCTTCAAGGGCGAGTATAACGGAGGGGAGTTTCTCTGACGAGAATAAGTTGAACTTGGTTCCTCACAAAGTTAACTTGAGAGTTCGGTGTGGCCACCGAGTAACGGGCTTGAGGGAGCGCCTTTTCCTTCTTTTCTTAATTCCTCAAGGACGAGGAATACCCCTGGTGTTTAAGATGCACCAGGATATGAGGAGTCTCTCTGGCGAGAGTAAGTTGAACTTAACAAAGTTAACTTATCGTTTGGTTTGATAACCAGGGACTTAGCTCCAGGATGAGCTTCTTCTTAGCCCCTTAAGGTAGGTAGCCCTGCCTCTCTTGCAGGGTACACTACCTCTCCAGTCTCGGTAGTTCGGTTTGATCCGAAGACTTCGTCACCTAGAGACTGACGTATACTACCACGATTTTCCTTAGAGTTCCTCATTTATACCTCGTCACCCCACTGGGGGAGTGGTAAGGGGGGAAGGGGCTTGAGGACGGCCCCAGGAGAGTTCTTTTTCCAAACGGTTTTTCACACGAAGTCAAACATCGGCTCCTCTTTAGCCTTCGAGATTGTGAGAGACACGTCTCCAATTTCTTATTTGACGTGAAACTGTATCTCACTCTCCTGGGGGAGATCTTTCATTTTGACTTTTAAGGTCTTTCGTGGCACCAAAATAGGCAACGCTGCGGTTACGCAATGGACCCGCCGATGCCTGGGGCGGATGTCTTTGCGGTAACCGCTTTGTGACTGCCCCGCGAGTGAACGGGAGGGAGGGGGAGGGAAAGTGATGATTCCCCTACAACACCTCCAATCAAAGAACTTAATGGGGGGGGGGAAGACTCCCGGGAACTCAAAACAACTTACTCAACCTAGTCGAGATTAGCAAAGTTGTATTTCTTTGAGCCCTCTCTTACATTAAGTTTCCTTACACATGAGCGCCCTCGCGCGCGTTTACACAGGCAATGTGTCGAACTAGACATACTCGATTTACAATTTTAGATAAAAATAACAAATCCTTAATTCATCGATTACCCCCAAAAAACAAAAAAAAAAAACAAGCTACTTCCTTACATTTCTAAGTTTTTGCGAACTTAAATCCTACCGATAAATTTTAACACGTACAACCAATGAAAACATGGTTTCACCCTCATTAGGTACTGAAATAACCCTCAATGGTATTTCGTCTCCGCCTATAGAGAAGCTGTACTTTATCTGCTCCTTTGATGTAGCTAATACTAAAATGGTGCTCTAATACCAATACTTTACCGCGCCTGAGTCGGCCGTTCGGGTTATTGAGTCTACCCCAGTATGTTACTAAATGGTAGCGGTATTTCAACCTACTCGACTTACCCATATTATACTACTTGACTACCTTTAAATTGAACATTATGGCTAGAGCAGACTGTTGCAGCGGGGCATAATTGATGAGAACTTGAGTCCCATAGCTCTCCTTTAACCAGATGCACGGGAAGATCGTGTCTGGGTTCGATCTTTGGGGATCAAGAAAACTTTTCCCTGCGAGGTCGTTAATGGGCGTGGCGCTCACTACGACTTGACGATTTAGCGGTAACTCCGTGGACGTTCCGTTCGGGGAGGAGACTACTAGGGGTAGGGGATACTCATCCATGTCTACGATTTGACTAGTCTTACCTGGGTGTATCGCAATAGCACCTCTTTCCTCCTTCTTTGTCAACTCATTTGACTCACTTCTCTTAGTAGGTAGTTCCTCAGGTACATCTGCTCTTACCTCTACCCTACTTTCTACTTCTTTCCTGATAACCACATTTGGCTGAGTTCTCCTCGTAGGTTCTTCCTTAGGTACACATGCTGGTACCTCATCCCTACTTTCTACTTCTTCCGTCGTTACCCCATTTGGCTGGGTTTCCCTCGATGGTCCTTTCTCAGGTCCAGGCAGAGCTCCAACTTCCTCGACCTCTATCAGATTCTCGATAGGTGCTCTTTCGAGTGCGAGCAAACTTTCCTTTTCTTCTCTCTCTTCTCTTTCAGCTTGAGCAAGATATTTTTGCCTCTGTATTCTTCTTTCATCTATTTCTTTTTTAATCTTTATTCTCCTCTCTTTCGACTCTTTTTTCCTCTTTATTCTCCTTTCCTCGGCTTCTTGTTCTGCTTTCGCTATTTTCTTTTCCCGTCGAGTTCTTCTTTCTTCATCTTCCAGCTTTATCATTATTCTCTTTCTTCATCTTCCATTTATATCCTTATTCTGAATTCTCGTGCTTCTCTTTTCAACAGTATTATTCTTTCGCTTGTATAACCTCCTCTCAGCATTCTTCTTTCCTCTGTTTCTATTTTCCGCTGTACATATTCGGGATTCTTCACTTTTTCGGTTCATCCGTATCTCCATTAATTCACGTTCTCTGTTATCCTCTCTTATTATATCCTCTGTTTCTCTCTCAAACTTTATCAATTCTTGTTCTTCTTCTATATCCAAAATTCTTTTTTCTTCTTCACAATCTATTCTTAGTTCTGCCATGACGTAGTCATGCATCTCTGTGCCTTCAAGTCCCAGACTTTGGGCTTGTTCGTAAAATCTTTTGACCGGATCCATTTCGTGTTGGTCCGTCGATTTTTCCTTTCTTTATTCTCAGGTAATTATGCCACCACTCACCAGGTAGCGCTCAGCATAACTTACCCTTAATCCCACTACTATGCTGATTGAAATACCACTCCCGACAACAAATTTACCACTTGACCTACTAATTACCTTTAGATTGTTACCACCCCTAACTCACCAATTTTCCTCTCGTCAATTATTCTCTTATTCCTGATATTCCTTTACGTGTTTGCTCTTTCTTAAATAGACACTGCTGGGTTCTCTCTAATAACAACCTACAAACCTGACACCACTTTTATTTATGTCGTAGAATTTTCCTCCTTTTTGTTCTATTCTAAGAGTGCTAAGAGTGTCTAATATATACTTTGATATCTTGATATCTTAAAGAACAGAGCCGTTCCGAAACACGTAAGGATATATAAGAGAAACGCAAAATAATCCCAAAATAAACTTATATTTTAACTTTAACCATTGAATACACAATATCTAAACATTAATTACAGCAATACTCTGAATATTATCCTAAACAAGAATTAAATAAATTATTTTACCCACAAAAATTGGTTAATTTCTCTACACACAACAATAATATAAGAATTAGGCTTACGGACTTATCTGGAGTTTAAAGGGCCTCAGAAATATTATTGACCCACGACGCGTGCCGACTTGCCAGATGTAGCTGGGCGAAATCACACGGTTGTTTTGGTGACGGTGGCAGCTGGGGGGTCCACACGTTCTTCCGGGGGGGGGGGGGGGGTTCTTCAAGGATGAGAACAATTACGGTGCTTTATGCAACACCTAGGCAGTCGTGGTCTCTCTGGCGAGAGTGAGTCGAACTTGGTTCTTAAATCAAGTTAACTTGGAGTGCGGTGTGACCACCGAGTAACGAGCTCGAGGAGGAGCTTTTCTCCTTCGTTACTTATTTCCTTATGGACGAGGACTGAACTCGGGGAGGGTCTTCTTCAAGGACAAGGATCGATGAGACGGGGTTTCTCTAACGAGAATAAGTTACTTAAAGTTCGGTTTGGTAACCAAGGAACTAGATCGAGGATGAGCTTCTTCTTAGTTCCAGTCTTCTTCAAGGGCGAGAATAACGGAGGGGGGATTCTCTGACGAGAATAAGTTGAACTTGGTTCCTCACCAAGTTAACTTGAGAGTTCGGTGTGGCCACCGAGTAACGGGCTCGAGGGGGAGCCTTTTCCTTCTTTTCTTAATTCCTCAAGGACGAGGAATACCCCTGGTGTTTAAGGTGCACCAGGATATGAGGAGTCTCTCTGGCGAGAGTAAGTTGAACTTACCAAAGTTAATTTATCGTTTGGTTTGATAACCAGGGACTTAGCTCCAGGATGAGCTTCTTCTTAGCCCCTTAAGGTAGGTAGCCCTGCCTCTCTTGCAGGGTACTTCTTGGTCTGGCGAGCCAAGTACACTACCTCTCCAGTCTCGGTAGTTCGGTTTGATCCGAAGACTTCGTCACCTAGAGACTGACGTATACTACCACGATTTTCCTTAGAGTTCCTCATTTATACCTCGTCACCCCACTGGGGGAGTGGTAATGGGGGAAGGGGCTTGAGGACGGTCCCAGGAGAGTTCTTTTTCCAAACGGTTTTTCACACGAAGTCAAACATCGGCTCCTCGTTAGCCTTCGAGATTTGGAGAGACACGTCTCCAATTTCTTATTTGACGTGAAACTGGATCTCACTCTCCTGGGGGAGATCTTTCATTTTGACCTTTAAGGTCTTTCATGGCACCAAAATAGGCAACGCTGCGGTTACGCAATGGATCCGCCGATGCCTGGGGCGGATGTCTTTGCGGTAACCGCTTTGTGACTGCCCCGCGAGTGAACGGGGGGGAGGGGGCGGGAAAGTGACGATTTCCCTACATTCCTATTTATGGTACCATAACTATATTCCTATTTTTGTGTTTTATTTAAGTGATGAAGAATTTGTAAAATTCATAAATGACATTTTTTTAAAATTCTGAAGTAACAATAAATAGTTCAATAAAAAGTTGTTTTGTGAAAGTTATGGCTGTCCTAAACTTCTTATGTACACTGTGGAAGGGAAAGGGGATAACCGTAGGTGAGGTTCGCCCAAGGCGTCATGTGGGCTAGGACTGCCACGGTACACAGGCACAAGCAACATGTCCAATTCGATGTAGGAGCTTACCGGGACACGAAGGTACCCAGCTTTAATAAACTGCAGTAGTCCTTGACGTTCGAACGTTAAAACCATTGTGGCTGTTGGGACTCTAGTAAAGCCTACAGTTTTAGTCACCCTGTATACATGTGTGACGCGATGCGAAGTAAGCTAGCTCTAGAGACAGGTGAGGTCATAGTCACTGAATTTATTGTAACGGACGATACCTTTGACAAAATTCGACGTGGATGGGGCGAAACGTTTACGGGAACTTATGCAATCGAAGACAGATTTCGCGCAAAATTATGTTGAGAGTGCTATGACACCTCGACTACGATATCACCACTACCGTTTGACGACATCCGGTGGGGTTATAGCAATGCCTCTGGGCATTCCTATAATATAAACCTCCTGGGAAACTTAAATATATATATATATATATATATATATATCATCATTTATTATCTATAAAATTCAATTCTTTTGTCATTTAAATAATTCATTAAGCATTACTTTAACTTGTCAATTTAATCATTTAGTAATACTACTTTAACTGTTAATTTAATCATTTTACTTATCTTTGTCAATTTAAACTTTTAAATTAATTTACTTCAACTTTTGTAAATTAAATCATTTATGTTAAACTTAATAATTAATTAATTCATTTATTTTCTTGTCAATTCAATTAACGTATACTGTTCCAAACAACATCTCTTAAATTTCACACACAAACAAACAAATACACGTTCCCAGCTCGACCAAATAAGCACGCGAACCTGCCCACTCGACTCGCTGCTCTCGTCGTCTAAAGGTGGCAACCATTCCTTCTACAATTATTCATTTACCTCCAAATAAATCATACCCAATTAATTCCACTTACATTCTTTGCAAACAACAATACGAGAGTAAGTCCAAATTATTTTTACTTCTCATTGCAGTCCAAATTCACAGTCCATTATAGATACTGTAGATGGGGAGAGTAGGAAAAGGGGGCAAAGAAAAAATAATAGCGTAGGCGAGTTGCGAACAGCTTCCCGCGTTGCTGGACCACTGTTAGCCAGCGGTGAATCCACTCGGCCATCCTGAGTCTCAAAAAAGACTCATTCAAACGAAGCTTTTAAGCCACTCGCCTGCACTTCTCGTACGCTATACAACCCCCTTCCTAGAAGCGGAGCATATTTTGAAGAAATGAAGAGAGCCCGTTTGGAAATGTCATCCAAGGGCTAACTCTCCCCCTCCCGGGTCTGGGCACCATGGTAGATAGAGGAGAGTAGGAAAAGGGGCAAAGAAAAAATAATAGCATAGGCGAGTTGCGAACAGCTTCCCGCGTCGCTGGACCACTGTTAGCCAGCGGCGAATCCACTCCGCCATCCTGAGTCTCAAAAAAGACTCATTCAAACGAAGCTTTTAAGCCGCTCGCCTGCACTTCTCGGACGCTATAAAACTTTGAAATACTCTAAATTACGACACTATATTACTTAAAACTCAATATTATTTACTATATCAAAGATACTCTATATTACTATATTATTATTTACTCTGATATTCACTCTATATTTTTACACCATATTTACTTAACCCTCTTATCTCTGTACATTCGTTGATTTTTATGAATATATTTATATTTGTCTAATTGTCTTTCTTAACGCCCAAGTCATTATTCCAAAATTTACTTCGCTGTCGCATTAGGCCTAAAGCTAACGGCAGACATCTTCGATCAAACAAAATTTATGGGTATGGTTTTCGAAACGCTATCTAGGCTGATTTATTAACCGAAGATAAATCACATTGATAACCATAAACTATAGAGTTAACCACAGCGGGACTCAAATAATTCATTAACATGAAACACATCCACTTTTGCAATTGGGGTGTCAGATCACGAACTCATGACCAGAAAGTGGGGATAATCTAAATCACGGTCCACATCGTTGGCATAGGGATCCAACCAGCGAGGGAAGGCTGAGAGGGTAGCTGAAGGACGTTTGGCATGAGAACCCTTACGAGAATGGGAGGCTTTAGGTTTATGGCTAGCAATTACAAAAAGAAAAAACCTTCACATTCTAAATCGGGACTCCCCACCATGGAGGCATACAAGGGCCCAGCACTACTGCAACTTTAGATTCAGTTACACCCGGTGTGTGCTCTTATAGAATGGATACGGATCCATCACACCATCTTTATAGACCAAAGAGGCTATCCGAGTTCTACTACGCGAAGAGAAAAGGGGCCAATAAGGGGTTTTCTCCTTGTGAATCAGCAGACAAAGGTGCTAGAGATGCCCAGTGTCGAGGAATAGGTCACTCCCCAGACAATACGTCTATATATACATATATGTATCTATTGGTTGAGAGGAAAGAGATAAAAGCCACGAGAATATGTATATATAAGATTACATACACATATATCCTCTAGTGTACGTACGCGTCCTTCGCTACGTACAAGTACGTTCACTTCGTAAAAGTAATCCGTTGATTACGAGGTATAAGAGTGCGATTTTAATATAGGGGCCGATAGCGTTTGATGAGTTTACCAAGTTGCAGTTCAAGGATATATTTAAAGAGTGAAAACCCCAAATATATTTTTTTAATAAATCACTAGTTAATATATATATATATATATATATATATATATATATATATATATATATATATATATATATATATATATATATATATATATATATATATATATAGACGGGAAGTATAGGAAATGTAAATAAGGATAATACTGACAGACTATAGAAAATTGGCAATCGGGTAACGTAAATTACTTATTAATTAGCTTTTAAATGGGATACTATAAATCAGTTATACAGAAGGAATATTTAAAAGTCGGAAAGCAGGTCGATTAACGGGATGCAATCGTTTTACCTTAAAGGGAGTCCTCGAGGAAGGGGCCCGTTTTTGCGAATCGGCGCGGGGGAATGGAGACGAAAAATGGTCGTGATTCTCGCCCGAATATCCTGATGGTGGCGAGGATGAAGGGAAGGGGGGACCAGAAGACGAGTTTACGATCCTCCTTGAAGACGAATGAAGGCACCTCTGCTCCAGAGAAGTGCAACCTCCAAAAATTGAGACTCCGACACGGCTCGGCGCGAAATCTCACACAGGAAAGTAAAGATCCTTGAGGGGGGTTCTGATGAGATGAGAAGAATCCCGGCCAGTCCTTCGGGGAGAAAACGATTCGAGGCTTTGCTCTGAACAGAGTAAGCCTTCACAAAAGAGATGGATCTGCCTGGTGAGATCCAACCTCGGTGGTATACGCGAATACCAGGGACTTAGAGAAACAGATACACGATCTAAACCGAAGGCGACGAGATCTCAAATCAATCTGCCGATCTTTGAAAAACTCAGGGTATTTATATGACGGCCATTTTTGTGATGTTCAATCGCTGAGAGGCATAGACGTCTGAAAGAAAGTTTCCGGCACCGAGAGGGATTAGCTTTTTGTCGCCCGACACCGGTCTTAATCGTCTCTAACGATGTGGGTGTGAAATTTCGGCTATCCTTTTCCCGACTACGGAGATTAGCATTTCATCGGCGATGTGAAAGCTTTTAGCGGCCAGCTTAACTGATTTTCAAATTCTTTCTTCTTTTATTTTTCTCCTTGGATACAGAGCTTTTTAATACACGTGGAGTTATAGTTAGAAGACATAGGGAGGGAAGGAATTCAAGAAACAAAAGAAGGGGGTATTCTTCTTGGCATCCCCTTTTCCCTTACACCCAGCCTCATCCGACCTTCATAAAAGAATAATTCAGAATCAGTCCGAAAAAAAAAGCAGAGTTCAGGTATCTTTCGGGGCCAATAAATAAGAGAAAGAAGAGCGGAAAATAAAGGGCAACAAATAAAGTAAGTGGGAGAGGGGGAGGAGTATATTAAAAGTCTGGTTCGCAGCATCAGGGAAACCGTAAGGGCCCCAGTGCTGAATCCCCTCGACACATGAAGACCAGAGCCTCTTTGAGGCCAACGCTGAAGAAAGAAAAGGTTCCAGAGAAAGAAGGGGAGGCAGTCTCTATCCCGCCCTCAAACGGAAATCGTCGCCCTAATCACTTTGAGATCGCCCCCACCCAATATTACACAACCATCAAGTACGTGACAGTACCTTGACCTTTGCCGAAACCGTACAAAAAACTACATATAATCATAGCTCCTGCTACTTGATCTCGCTATATATCTCTACGTGTACTCATAAGGCCACGGTGATTTTCTTTCCTGGCCACCATGCTGACGGGACCTAGCTCCCGTCCGTCCCAGCTTAGACTCCCCCCCCCCTTCGCTAACGCCTAATCTCTGTCTCATCTACCCACTACCTCTATAATTGTGCCCCTGTTTTCTGTAGTTCCTTTACAATAACCTTTTCTCTACCCTTTTGATGGCCCCTTGTCCTCCCCATGGACCTCCTCGATCACAACCCGATGTGAGGTGTGGTGACCCTATCTGCTCAGAAGCCAGTCACCAAGCTGGATCCGTCATCACGACCTACCTACCACGTGTACGATTTGGTCCGGGTCATTCCCAAGGGGTGGCAGAGAAGGCGTATACCACCCCGCTAAGTGATATGGCCGAGGACAATAAAAGGTGCCCAATAGTGCCGTTCTCTTCTTAGAGTCACTATTGGCCGTCACGAACAGAGGTAGTGAAATCTTATATACGTCCATGGAGAATGCACAAAAACTCTCCCCATTACCCCCACTTTACAATCAACGAAGCTGCTCTCGGGCAACTCCAAAGAAGAAAAGGAGCCCACCCCATGCTTTCTCAGGAGCTTTCTTTATCCCTCTTCTACCGAAGAAGAGGCTTACTTCTCTCCTAGGTCTACGGTTGAGGTGGACTCCTCCTCATTCCCTTGTCCTGAGGCGTCCTTGGACGACTTCTACCTTTCCAGCGGCAGTCCCCAATTTAAATTCACAGGGGCCTCCAAGGAGAGCAAGCAGGTGGCCAAATATTGACCACTCCTGGTGGGAGAGGCTCGATAAGGCTAAACTCCTTAGGGGGGCAAGGCGAAACGATCTCGCGCTTCCACCGATTCGTTAGACATAGCGGAGGCAACAGCCGCGAAGGTGCTCCTGAGGCCGTCTTCCGAGGTTCCTAAAACTGTCCCCTGAAGGGAGGGCAGCAGCAATGTAGCTTCGGCCCCTACGACCAAATCCTGTGCTAGTCTGGGTGATTCGAAGACAGTGGATCCTCTAGGAAGGACCCATGTCTCCGAAGCAACCTCGTCTGCTAAGGTTTCGAGCCGGAGGATGGAAAAGGCTCTCATGTCGAGCCAACCTTCCTGATAAGTCCTGGGAGGTGACAGTGCCATCAGCGCAATATTCGCCAACAGCGCCCTGAGTTCGGCCCCCGTGAAGGGTAGGGCCTTTTCCATGAGGGTCTTCCCTTCGATGCGGAACCCACATCTCTTCCGAGCTAAGCCTAGAGGACATATTCCTTTAATGGAATTGCCGCAGACTGCGGGCCAACTTGTAGGAGCTGCGGATGCTCGTCTCCTCTCGTTTTCCCTTAGCTAACTTTTTACACAGCAACACAAGATGGGGCTGGGATACAAGGATGCGCCATTTACACTGTGTGTGATATCTCCATCCTACTCTTTGCTCTCAATACCTCCTTTCAAGCAGTAGTAGTGCAGCTGCACCTGGATAGGAGCTATACTGTTATTTCTGCGTACATTCTACCCTCATTTGACTTCGACTCGGGGGACTTTCGATGCATAATGGCACAGTTGCCAGGGACCTTTCTCTTGCTCAGTACTTTGAACAGTAGACATCTTCTCTGGGGAAAAAAATTGATAAATCCCAGTGTTCAGGTCCTTGCCGCCCTGATTGACGTGCTGGAGCCGACCCTTAAATAGAATCGTTATACTTACATGCGCTATAAGTGCCGCCAGAAGGATTTACCTGTCGGTGAAGTTCGTCAAGTTGGGCTAAGTTCCGGTATGTTTCGAAGTACGCCCGCCGCTCTTCATGACGGAAATATTGTCTTGATTAAATGGAAGACCCCTCTAGCAGAAGTGTGAAAGCAAGTCAAAATGATTTGGGGAAGTTCCCCCAGGATTCTCAATCACAATCTCCAGGAGAATGGGACTTTAATCTCGCACCCCGCATCCGTGGCGGAGTCATTCGCGATCGCTTTATCCGTATTCTGCCGCCAAGATGCTGCTTAGTCAAAATTCAATGCGCGTCGTGATCTCGCAGAAGGCTCCGAACTTGACTTTACATCAAGAAACGGAGAACCCTTCAAAAACGTGTTTACTTTGAGTGAGTTGCGTTTCGTGCGCGGATAACGCTCCTGGTCCGGTCAATGTTTCGTATGTCGTGCTTTGACACTCGGAAGAGCCAGGGAGGAAGTATCTATTAGATTTGTTTAAAAGGATTCTGGTATAGGATATCCTCACAGACTGTTGGTGAATCGCTACTGTGCTCGCGTTTCGCGAGCACAGAAGGAAGTTAGAGAAATTGGCGGTTTCCGCCCAATCTCTCTAACCTCCTGCGTGTGCAAGTTGATGGAGAAGTTAGTATATGTTAAAGTAACTTTATGGACAACGGAGGTCCCCTGGCTTCCTCAAGTTCCACTCCATGACGGAAGCTATGGTCCGACTAAAAAATGCCGTGTGCGAGGCATTTCTTCGTAGAAAGCACTACGTCACGGTTACTTTCGATCTGGAGAAGGTCTATGATATCAGCATCATGGAAACTTTCAACACGGAGGTAGCGAGGGGACGCCTCCCAATCTTTATTTTAGAATTTTTGCGAGATTATTAATTCTGGGTAACGGTGTGGGCACCCCTCTCCGACCCAATGGACCAGGAAGAGGGTGTCCCGGAGTGAATTGCCCTCAGTGTCACACTCTTTGCCCTGAGCATCAACGGTATCACCTCGCTACTGCCGGGAGATGTCTTGCTATCTTTCGATCTCTTTTGGCGCGGCACAGATACTTAAGTGCGTCGAATCAAACATACAGTGAACCGCATCTTGCTATGCCGAAGTGCACATGTTTCGGACTTCCATGGGCCAAGACTAAGGCGATGCTCTTCTGCCGTTATTCATGGGGTGGATTCGCATTGTTTCCTTAGTCTTGATTTTCACCGACGCCTCACCTGGACCTTCATATTCGCTGCTTCAGGGTCTCTTTTATTCGCGCTACGGACATTCCTCATTTCGTGACGATCAGCACCTCTGTTGCGGAAAGGGCTACTGCCTTACTTATATATCTATCCTTGGTCGTTCAAAGCTTGACTATGGATGCAAGTTGTATACATTCCTCAAGTGGGCTTAATCCATCACCCCCACTCTCCGCCTTGCGACCGGTGCCTTCAGCACGTAACCATTAAGAACCTGGTTTGCTATATCCATGACGAAACGGTTTCGGTGAATCTGGCGGATATCAAGATTATCTTCTGTTTGCTTCCTGGATATGTTGGAATTGCGGGGAATGAGTGCACCAATGAGTATGTCAAAGTGTGACGGTGCCATGAGAGCAGCGTTTCGCTCTTTCTCACACCGATTACATGGCAGGAATCCAAGCATCCCACAAAGAAGATGGGAGACGCCCTAGGGTAGCTTAAAGTTACGTGCAATTGCGCCGTGACTGTTCCCGTGGACCTAGGCCCCAATGCCGCCACAGTATCAGGTTGCTTTATGTGGTCTTCGAATTAGACTCACTCGTGGGATGCACCACTATTTGATGGAGGGCTCATCGATAATTTATTGCAATGACTGCGTTGTCCCTCAGACTGTTCGGCACCTTCTTGTTGAATGTCTCAGTCTGGGAGATCTTCGCTCATGTTACCTGTCTCTATTCCAGTACGAGTGGGTTAGTTATCGCTTGTCCTTTGTTTTAGGGACAGGTTCGCGTATACAGACTTGCGGACAATTTGACTTTTTGGTTATTTGACTCTTTTTTTTTTAGATAATATCTTTTGCTTATTTTGTATTATTTGTTGTTGTCTTTTGCTTGTTTCTTAACATTTCTTATTGTTTGTTAATGCTATTCGTTATTTACCTATTTTTTAATCTAGCCTAGTATTAGGCTGTAGCGTGATTACGGCGACTTTTGCTCTACTCGGCAATCGCCGGATGTGCTCTTAAAATTTTAAAAAGTAAAAAAAAAAAAAAAAAAAAAGCTACAAGGACGTCTCACAACTAATTACGAACTCATTCATCTCAACCTTCCACGATTCCACGATTTCATTCTCCCCAAATTCAACCGACAGAAAGCACTATCGTGGTATTGAAGGACACTTAGCCCTAAAGGCATCTTTTGACTTTTGGTCGACGCTCCTCTAATTTCGTCTATGCAGTGAAATCAAATCCCAGCTCTTAGGGGAAATATTGCCGGTTTAACCATTGTGGTCCTTCACCCCCCCCCCCCCCGCTCCTCTCCGGCCTTATTTGTCGAGGAGTTCAGTAACCTACTCTCTCTCGGTGACTTCAATTTCCCTAGCCACAATGAGACTTTTCGTGCATTAATTGACATCATCGACCTCTTCTCTCTTACACAACATATGTCATCACCAACACATACATGTTAATACCCTAGACTTAGTCATCTCGAACCTCCATATATTTAATCTAACAGTAACTGACCTTTCTAATACGAATTCTGACCACTTATTGGCCAATTTTAAATTCTATATTCCCTACCACCTACCTCCTCGCTCGTCTCAAGATCCTACTCCTTTCCGGCGACTATCGTCAATTGATACTACTTCTCTCTTTAACGATGCTGTATTTGCCCTACCTCCTATTCATACTACTGCTTCATCTGACCAAACCTTAAAGGCTCTGCACCAATCATTACTCGCCTGCCTTAACGTGCACGCCCCCCTTATCACTCCTTCAAACCGCCATCACCGCGCCCCTTGGTTCACCATGGAACTCCTTCGTTCAAGGAGGTCCTTACCTGCTCATGAACGAGCCCTCCGTAAAGCACGCTCCCGTGAGCAGGACACGACCACCCTCTCACTCGCCTATCGCCTTGCTACTTCGACAAATTTTTCCAAATTAAAATCAGCGCGTGAGGCTCATTCACGCAAACTTTTTGTCTGAGAGCAAGAATGACCCTCGGATTAGCTTTCGTCTCTTCTGTCGTCTTTCCTAGCCTAGCCCCATTTCCCCCACCTCTCCTCCCATCAACCCCTCTACTCCCTTTATTTTTTCTGATAAAGTTATTAACCTTCGCGCCGTACTACCCCAGTCGTCTGAACAAGCCCATGATGTTCTTCCCGCCCATACTCCATTGCCGCTTAACGTCCTCACTCGGGCGTCCTCTGAGGAAGTAACTATCCTGATCTCACGCTCTAACAAATCTGGACCCCCTACGGACGTCTTTCCACCCAAACTCCCCAACCAAATTCTCCCTGCTGTCTTCCCACTGATTCTTCATCTCTTTAACACTTCTCTTGCTACAATGGTGGTTCCCTCTTCCTTAAAACATGCCTCAATTCGTCCTATTCTTTAAAATAACACACCTTAACCCTTCTGAACCATCTAGCTATCGCCCTATCTCACAGCTTCCATTCCTCTATAAGATCATCGACAGAGTGGTTTTCTCTCGCCCTAATGACCATATGTTTAACTGCAATATCGATGAAATGTATCAATCAGTGTTCAAAGCGAAGTACTCTGCTGAAACCGCTCTTCTTAATTTTTCAGACGGTTTACGTAGAGCAGCCAATAGGGGCCGTACGTCAATTCTAGTCCTCCTAGACCTCTCCTCTGCTTTCGACAGCATCGACCATACAACCCTCCTTGATCGTCTTCGAATTTTCCTTGGTCTCTCGGGTACTGCACTTGATTGGTTCCGCTCATACCTCTCCTCCCGCACTCAGTCGGTTGCGCTCAATAACCTCTCCTCTGAGCCTGCGCCCATTCATTTTGGGGTGCCTAAGGGCTCAGTCCTTGGTCCCCTCCTCTTTCACATCTACTTACTTCCTCTTGGCTCCCTTCTTCGTGATTTGGGACTGTCCTTCCACCTATATGTCGATGACACTCAGATATACCTTTCCTCATATCTGTGTCCTTCTCTCAATCAATTACCAAGCTCCTTTCAGTCTACACCTCCATAAACGAATGGCTGTCTGAGAACATTCTCAAACTTAACCATGATAAAACTGAAGTTCTCCTTGTTGGTTCTGCATCGATGGTGGAGAAATCTAAAGCTCTCTTCCTTTCCCTTAACCTTGGGGAAACTAATGTCGCCTTCTCTGTTACCGTCAGTAATCTTATTATTCTCGACGAGCAATTCTCGTTTAAACCGCGCATCCATCGTATCTGTAAGTCTTCCTTCGGTTTCCTCCGCAACTTTGCAAGTGTTCGATCCCATTTTGATCGACGAAGCCTTGAGACTGCTATTCATGGATTCGTCACTCACGCTTAGACTACTGCAATCATCTTCTAGTGAATCTCCCTTCTTCGTCACTTCGTCCCCTACAACTAGTTCAAAAGTATGCTGCCCGGCTCCTCCTTCGCCGCCCCCAGTTCTCTCCTTCGATGCTTCTGTTACAGGAGCTGCTCTGGTTACCTATTCGCTTCCGTACCCACTATGAAATTCTTCTCATCACCTACAAGGCCCAAAACCTCGAGGCTCCACCTTATCTCTCGTCTGCCCTCTCCCATCGTCAAACTCCTCGGGCACTCCGGTCTAACCTCGCTCCCACCCTGAACACTCCTCGTTCTGTCCTCTGCTCGATGAGTGACCGTTCCTTCTCAGTTTGTGCTCGAATACTCTGTAATGCTCTTCCTGCCGAAGTCAGATCCTCTCCCTCCTTTGCTACTTTTAAACGTCTCATGAAGACTCATCTCTTCAGAATTGCCTTCTCCCCTGTAAACTTTCTCTACGCTTGCTACAAACCTGCGCTCTGTGAGGAGTAGCTACCCTGAAGGGTGCATTATAAATACCTATTATTATTATTATTATTGAAGAACAGGAGCTTCTCTCTCTTTCCCAATTTGGGTTTCGCTCACATCGCTCCACACTGGACCCTCTTACTCTACTTAACCAAGAAATTGGCCCTGTTTTCCGGAGAGGAAACTTCGTCACTGCAATCTTCTTTGACTTGGAAAAAGCGTATGATACTCGCTAGTGGCGCTTGATTCTACAACAACTATACGACAGGAGAATTCGTGCACCCTTGACGCTGTTTATATGTAACTTTTTGAAGTACCGCTCCTTCTGCATCAATCTTCGCGGTGCACGCTCTTCGAAATTCGTACGTACATCATGAGGATGTCCACCAAGGAAGCGTGATTAGCGCTACTTTTTTGTAATTGCTATCAATTCTTTCTCAAAACATATCTTACTGCCTGTATGCTGCTCCCTTTGCGTAGATGACTTTGCTATCTAGCTGACGAGCTCTTCTGTGGCGTTGGCCACCATCCTATTCCAGCGAGCCGTCGATTCAAGAGTGGCTCGTGCCCCATCTATCGGATTCAACATATCCCTCCCTAAAACAACGGCCATTACCTTTACTCGACGTAAATCGATTCCTAGGCTGAGTCTCAATTTTTTTGGATTGCCGATGAAATTTACCACCCATGCTAAATTCCTAAGTCTTATATTTGACTAATATATGACATGCGATTTTACATTGAAGACCTTGTAAGAAGATACGTCCCTGGACTTGCCGTTATGTTCTCTTTATCGAAGCTACACTAGGGCGCTCATCGACGCGCCCTCCTCAAAATCCACATATCACTTCTCCTGCCAAAGCTTAATTATGACTGCAACCTTTATGGCTCAGCTTCTAAAAGCACAAAATAAACTGATATCTCTCCATGTTGAAACAGGATCCCTCCCATCTTCCTTTCGCCGTGATGAATACTGCCTTCGTTTCTACACCAGATGTCTCCGTATGCGCTCTATACTCACTCAAATTCTCTGCTCCACGGCCCCTCCGCAGAAGATTTTCCATCTCACCTTTTATTAATACACCCTGTGTATAGCACAACTCTTAGAAACACTCAAGCTTCGACTCATCTCTGTTTCTCCGGAAAGAGCACCTACGTTAACCCCGTGGACTCGCAGGAGTGCTCAGTTTCGTGAACCTTGTCTGAGAGGCCCCAAGGGCCAGATACCAACCACATCTCTACCCGGCATCTTCCAAGAGCACGTAGACACACAAAATGCCGGTAATGAAAGTGCGGCGATTTTCCCCTCCCATATCTTACGGTCCAAAGTGCGAGGGCTGTAGCAGGCCAGTGCCGCACCAGATTTTTTATATTAAAAAAAATCTGATGTAACAAAAGAAACAAACTTGGTTTTACATTATCCAAAGGGGAGGATGGGAGGAATTTTGGGAGAGGTTGGGCGAGGAAGTGTTGGAAGGCAACAGACTGTGAAATGGAGTCTCCACTATTCAGTAAACTATCAAAGGCCTCTGACCCGTATGACAGAGGTTCTAAACCAGTGTGCCACGTGACCTAGGGGTGCCGCGAGATTGGTGAAAAAATTGAATATCAAAAAAATATTATACTGCTAAATGCATACATAAATCGTGATAAATCAGGATTTAGCTTTTAAGAATGTTTCGAACATTAATTTCCAACTGATAAGTGATATGGAAGACATATCTCAGTCATGTGATGGCAGAATACACGGGAAATCCCACACATACACACAGCCTCACCACGAGGTGCCGCATACTTCAACCTCTCAAATATTTCCTTTATTAGTACTCAGACGCTCTCTGTCTCCCTCACGTGCAGATTATCACGAGCTGGTTGTGTCTCTCCTCTAACGTACACATACACATACCACCCTCAGTTTCTCCCCAGAATAATGTATTTCTTATGTGCATACACACAATGATGGTTGAGCTCTGAGTTGAGGAAGAGAGAATAATGGATGTTTTTTTTGTTTTTGCAGTTTTCAGGGACAGAGTGGGAGAGGGTTAATAACTATCGATAAGTTCGTACTGAGAAAGCGAAAACGCAAAGAAGAAGAAGATGAAAATCAAATAGTCACTCCAGTAGTCACTGCTTGCTCTGATTCGACCTCAAATAATGAAAGTGTTCTTCTATAGCAATGCCCTCTGGGCATTCCTATAATAAAATCCTCCTGGGAAACTTAAATATATATATCATCATTTATTATGTGTAAAATTCAAATCGTTCAATTCATTTACTTAACTTTTGTCAATTAAATCATTCATGCAAATTATGTACAACTTAATAATTAATTAATTCATTTGATAATACTTCAGATTAGGGGCGCACGGTAGGTGGCGCTATTAGTAGGCTACAATTGGGGGCTACAATATATGTCTTATGACGTCAGACGGTAGCTTCAGATGTGACCAATCACGGTGTTATATTTTTGTTGTTGTTTTGGGGACTTGTAACCTTTATTCTATATTATTTACTAAATATCTGCCCCTCTGCTGGTTTATAGTTTTTTCTAAGTTAGGTAAGGTTTCTTGATGTCTTTTATTGTTTTTTCCTATTTTTTTTTTTGTTTTCGTATTTTTTGCTTCACTGTGAACAATAACAGCTTTTTACTGGCAACGTCGTAGTTATAAATAGGACCTGCTGTGCAAATGTTTAGGTTTCGTCATGCTCTAGATGTGCTTCTTCGTTATTCGAATTTTGGTTTATTTTGCAGGACTACGATAAACTTTTAGATTTTTTAGATGCGCATAAACTAATCGAGAAAACTATAAAATGCCCGAAATGCAGTGCGCATTTAAATTTTTCAGAAAATTTAATGTTTCGTTGCGATAAAATTATGTAAACGAAAACAGTAAGCAACAGCGGTGCCGTTTCAAACAATTAGCGCGTAGGGGTACATTTTTCGCGGGTTCCCATTTAAGTTTAAAAGACATTGTTCAAATTTCACATTTTTTCGTTTTGCTAAGTAAGTAAGTATTGTTTGTCATTAGGTTACCAGTTTTTTTTTCTGCCAGTAAAAGGCTGTTGTTCGCAGCGATACAAAAAAAATACGAAAAATAAAATAGGAAAAAAACCATTAAATTCCAGGGGACTGCTCGTGGGGGAGATATCACTGGGGAGGACCACCCTACGATGATCCTGAGTTTCAATCAATGGGGGGGGGGGCACAGCCCCCAGTATATACTCGTATACAAAAAAATATAACGCCGTGATTGGTCACATCTGACGCTACCGTCTGACGTCATAAGACATATATTGTAGCCTATAAACAGCGCTACCTACCGTGCGCCCCTAAACTGAAGTGTTGCCATTCATTTATTTTAATTAACTTTTTGTCAATACAATCATTCAATTAATTTATCTATAACTTTTTGTAATTCAAATTTTTAAGGAACGTTTAATAATTCAAATATCCTGTGAAGAAATACTGATTTCATTTAATGTAATACTGGTTCAGATAACATCTCTTAGAATTTCACATACATACAAACATACATATTTCACCACTTTTGAAATAACACGAATTCTCTCTCTCATTTGTGTTTGTGTCACCATCCATTCCGGTTCAACTTTACTTTCAATCAAGGTCAATTTTATATCCTTTCGCACTTATTCCCTGCAAACTGCCATACGAGAGTAGGTCCTAATTCTAGTTACTTTTCGTATTGCAAGACCCCAATTCACTACATCATAGTCTCCTTCGTTTTCACTTTCACTCCACATATTACTTTACAACATATTCATTTTATATATTAGTTACTTTACATCTTGTTACTTTAAATCAGTTACTTTATTATATCTACTTTACCGCATCTTACATTGTATTCCTAATTCAATTCTCATTGTGTATTCGTGAATTCTGTGAATATATTTATTTTGTTTAATTGTTTTTCTTACAAACCTAGTTCAGAAGTTAAAAATTGATTTCACTTTAGTCATAGGCCTAAAAACTAGCAGACAACTATTTCCATCAAACTCAACAAATTTATGGTAATGGTTTACAAATAGCTATTTAGGCTGATTTATTAACAAAAAATGAATCCCATTAATAACCAAATAGCATACCTCGTCCATCTGGGTCAAAATGTAGTAAGGTGAAAGAAGCCCCTCTTATAAAGAAAATGACATATGAGGATTCCTACTTATCACATGGTTTTGTATCAAACAATGATGAAGATAATCCTCTCCCTGTAAGTGTGGTATGTGGAAATACACTCAGCAATGAAGCCATGGTAGCTAGCAAGCTGAAGCAGCACCTCACTACCAAACAACATGGTATTTGGTATTTGTTAGAAGGGCAGAAAATGGCAGCTAGTAAATTGGTCAAAAGAGTAATTATAGTTGAAACTACTCTTGAAGCTTCATTTAATGTAGCAGAACTGATAGCAATGAAAATGAAGCCTCATACAATTGGTGAAAACATTATTATCCCTGCATGCAACATAATTATTGAAACAATGCTTGGCAAAAAAGCTCAGTTTCAGATTTCTAAAGTACCTCTCTCCAATAGTACAATCTCTCGTAGGATATCTGAACTTTCAGCTGATATCAATGAACAAATTGGGCAGCGGATTGTATTAAAAGCAAAATTCACTTTGTAGGTAGATAAGAATACGGACATGGCTAGTAAATGTGAATTGCTTAGGTTTTGCAGATTCATTGATGTAGAAGTTGTAGAGCAGTTTATGTTTTGCAAAGAACTACAAACCACATCCACTGGGGAGGACATTTTTGCAACCGTAAAATCGTATTTCAGTGACCATGATCTTTTAGGGAAAGACTGTTGTAGCATATGTACTGATGGCGCGCCATCGATGATAGGGAAGTACAAGGGGTTCATTACCATGGCACTAAAAAAGCCCCTATTTATTATTCCAACCCACTGTTTCCTCCACTGAGAGGCATTGGTTGCAAAAACATGTAGTGAAGAGCTAAATGAAGTTTTGAACCAGACTGTCAAGATGGTGAATTTCATAAAATCTTGGCCCTTAAACTGCTATTTTTCCAAAAGATATGCCAGGATATGGGTGCAGCTAATATCTCACTGGTGTTGCATACTGATGTAAGGTGGCTATCACGAGGTCGTGTGCTGACGCGGGTTCTCGAACTCAAAGAAAACTGAAGTATTTTTTGAACAGGAGAAACAAGATACATTTCTCAGTCTGCTTCTAAATCGTACTTGATGTTTGAAACTGTCATTCTTGGCATATATTTTCATGAACCTTAATGAATTAAATCTCTTGCTGGAGGAAAGACTGGAGACAATAGTTACATCAAGTAACAAAATAAAAGGTTTCCAGAGAAAGTTGGATGCATGGAAGTAAGCTGTAAGAAAAGACGACCTATCAAACTTTCCTTCTCTTCTTAAGCAATCATAAAATAATACTATTGGATATCTCAAAGATCTCATTCTATATCACTTGCGCCGGCTGATAGAAGCAGTTGATTTTTACTTTTCTTCCCTTTCTACAGATAATCTAGACTGGATTGTATCATCCTTCGAAACGGGTTAACTGTGCTGAGGAACTGGACTTCACGGCAATAGAACGTGACGAATTTATTGATATGTGTGCTGATTCCATCCTAAAAGTCAAATTAGAAAAGATCCAGGAATCATTGGCTATGTTTTGGCGTAGATTAGTGGAGGAGTCTCCAAATTTAGCTGAAAAGGCTACATATCTACTTTTACCTGTCTTCACATGGTATTTATGTGAGCATGCATTTTCTGCCATGGCAACAATTAAATCTCAATCCAGAAATATTTTTTTATCTCTTGAGGACAATATGCGAGTAGCATAATCAGCAATTATACCTAATATTAAGAGTTTGTGTTCCAAGCAGCCATCTCAGGTTTCACATTGATAAATGCATGGCTCATATTGTGTTATATTTTGCTATCTTACTACTGATAATCACATTTTCGTATGGTATGTTGTTGTTGATTTTTATTAATAAAACACTATCAGAGTATATATGTTTATCAAATACTTATGGGAGCATTACAATTGATAAAAAATAACCCTGAAAGATTGACAGTTTGAAAAAAACACCTTATGAAAAACGTTGAAAACCACTGCCATGTGAGGAAGAGCACTTTACTGGGCAATGGGGGTTGAAAACAATATAGACAAACGAGATTTTCTAATAAGGGGACCGGGAAATCTGAAAATCTTTGCAAGAGTGCCGTGAGCATCAAAAGATGAGAACCACGGCCATACAGCATCTGTCTTCTCAGCAGAACTCGTAGCCATCAAAATAGCCGTACACGCCCTCCGTTCCCCAGGGTTATATAACATATTTTCAGACTCTGAGCACGGTGACTTCCCTTCAGCGATTGTTCCCTAGGCAGCGTGTAGACATAGAGATACTAGAAACTATATACCTCTTGACCGGACGTTCTTACTCCATATCGTTCTGATGGTTGCCCAGACACTCAAGCATCCAGGGAAATGAAACAGCCGACCTCGAAGCTAAGAAGGCTGCCCTCCATAATGTACCGTCAATACCCGAACCGCCCATCTTCCACCTAGACTACCTCCCTCTCATCCGTAAATTGGTTTGAGAAGAATGGGAACGATATTGGAACTCGTATGGACACCCTCACCTACTCCAACTTAAGAAAAATGCTTCTCGTGGGCATCATCCTATTCCCTCACCAGATGACATGAAGTTATGCTGTACGGTCAGCGAATCGGCCACTGTCGCCTCACCTAGGGACACTTAATGACTAGCGAGGAACCACCATCTTGCCAGACGTGTCATTCGCGCATCTCAGTGCGACACATCTTACTCACCTACCCGCGATACTCTACCCACTGAAAGAAGTACTCCGGTCCTAACCCTACTTTTCCCTCTATTCTCGGAGATTCTTCCAATGTTATACGCAACTTAGTACGATTCCTGTAAGATAGAGGCCTTTCCTCTAAAATCTAATACACTAGTTACTTACTTACTGCCTATAACGTACGATAAGTGCAGGCGAGCGACTTAAAACCTTCGTTTGAATAAGTCTTTTTTGAGACTCAGGATGGCCGAGTGGATTCGTCTCTAGCTAACAGTGGTCCAGCGACGCGGGAAGCTGTTCGCAACTCGCACACGCTATTATTTTTTCTTTGCCTCTTTTCCTACTCTCCTCTATCTACACTACCCTATATTTTAATCTTATATTTACATAAAGGACTTTACCTAAGTGCATGTTAATGCTCTTTATTTTGTTTTTAATCTTTTAACTGAACTGATTTGTCCACATTATTTGACTATTTTCTTTTGTTTTTAATATCAACCTAAGCCATATGAGCCTAAATGGTAAAATAGGCTAAAAATCCTTAAAATTAATTAAATCAAACACGTCCACTTTGGCAAGCGCTGTTGCAGATGAGCAACTGAACAACGTTTGGCGGTAGAAATCTTAGGAGAAGGGGAAGTTTTAGATTTAAGATAAGCCATAGCAAGCAAAATTGACTTCAGTCTTCTCCTCACCACGGAGGCCTACAAAAGTCCGACGTTACTGCAACTTTCGATTCGGTTGAGTCCGGTATGTCGTATCAGAGAATGGTTACGGGCTAAATGGGATGCCGGAGTTCTCCTACGTTCGGAGTAAATGGCCAAATATTGGTTTCGACTTGGGCATCGGCATATGGAGGCGATGGATACGCCCAACCTTCGACTTCATGAAAGAATTCATACTCAGTCCGAAAAAAAACAAACAGACAGAGGTCAGGTAACCGTTAGAGAGACTTGATAGCAGGAAGAAGTGGAAAAAAATGATAGTAAAATAAAATAATCAGGAAGGGAAAGGGGGGTGTAATATAACTCATGTTTGCAGCACCAGGCTCCCCAAAAGTCGCCATGGCTGACCCCTCCTTGCCACGGGAATGTCAGTGTCTTTCTGGGACCAACTCCTAAAAAAGAAAATATCCCAAAGATATAGAGAGAAGGGAAAGGGAGAATAATCTATATTTTTGGTATAAGTAATCTTGCTTGATCTATATTTATTCCCGTTTTAATTAAATACGTATCCGAAAATTCTCCTCCATACTCGCAGTGTTTCCAGAGTCTTCCAGCGAGAGTGTTCCTGCTTTCTCTCTAGAAAGGGTGCTCAGCCCGCTTGGATACTAGTCAAACCCTACAAAAGTATAAAGCACCTTTCATGGATTTAAATATTTAATAAAAGATTTTATAATTTATAATCTTATTTATAAATATATCTGATACAATTGTGTATTTTACTAAAATGTTTGAATATTTTGTTAATATATGTAACATAACATAACGGCTGTGCAATTCACCTGTCGTGAGGCATGTAATTTAAATCATAATGAACTCTACTCACTTTACTTTTTAAGGTCGTTGGGTTCTCCCTGCATCCTGCTGTCGCCTGCTGTTCCTGCTTTTCATCTGCTGCTACCCTACTGCTCCAAACACCCTATCCTACCCAACCTACCCAACAACTGAAGAAGTAGAAAAATGTAAACAGGAACCAGCTGTTCCTGCTTAGTGTCATGTATGTGGATTGATGAAGAAGGCGTGATTGATGTAGTATCTGATCACAACATGCTGGTGATAGAATGCAAGCTGTATGGAAGTAAAGGAGAAAAACGGGAAGAGAAAATGGAGGCTGAGAGATGCCAAGTGGGACAATTTTCAGATAGACCTTAGGGACAGGGATTGGGGAGCTGGAAGTGGGTCTGGTGTGGATGAAACAAATGAGAGACTTACTGAGACCTTGAGAGGTGCCGCAGAAAGGCATATAGGGTACGTAAGAAAGAATAGGAGGAAAAAAAATGGGTAAACCGTGGTGGAGTGATGATATCAGGGATGCAAGAAAAGAGAGGAAGAGGCTGAATAAGTTGTGCAGAAGGCTGAGGAAAAGGAGGCATGAAAGCGACCAGGCAGAGGCAGAGTATCAGGCGACCTGGGAAATGTATGTGAAACAACAGCGAACAACCAAACGCAAGATTAGAGATGCAAAAGTGAAGTGTGAGAGGGGTGTGATTCATCTGCTAAAAGAAAAAGGCCTGGAAGGGGGTCGTGAGTGGTATAGATTCATGAGAGGTGAGCGAATGATAGACAGGGAAAATGTTGACAGTTTAAAAGTGAATGGGGAAAGTGTGGTGGACAAAGATGAGATGAAAAGGGCAATCAAGGAATTTTGGGAAAAAATTGGCGGTGTGGGGGAAGTGTTTGATGTGAGACCAGAGTGTGTGACTTTGGAGAGAAAGGATGCGAATGAACTTAGCGAAGAGATCACACAAGGAGAGGTGGCTAAGTGCATAAGTAAACAGAAAAATGGAAAGGCCGCAGGCCCGGATAACATACCGTATGAAGTGCTCAAACATGGAGGTGAGGCTGTGATTGAAGCGTTGACTGAATTGTTCAACCGTGTTTGGTACGAAGAGAGAGTGCCAAAAAAGTGGAATGAGTGCAGGGTTTCATTGCTGCACAAGGGAGGCCACAAAAGTAGAAACGAGCTGAAGAACTATCGACCTATCTCCCTGGGGAATACGATTGGAAAAGTCTTCAGTGCAGTTTTGAATGAAAGACTGTGTAGGTGGATTGAAAGAGTGAATGTCTTAGGTGAAGAACAGAATGGTTTTCGCATCGGTAGAAGAGCAGAAGATAATATTTTTGTTGTGAGCGAACTGATTGAAAGCAAGAAGAAGAGTGGAGGCAAGCTGTACCTAGCCTTCTTGGATATTGAGAAAGCGTATGATAGGGTGAACAGAAGGATGCTATGTACTATACTTGAAAAGATTGGGCTTAGTAGGAAGATAGTGAGGATTGTAGAGAGTATGTATGAGGACACAAAGGCAAGGTACACACTAGGAAACATAGAGACGGACTGGGTGAAGAGTGAAAAAGGTGTTAGACAAGGATGCATCCTGTCACCTACCCTCTTTAGTATATACACTGAAGAATTAGCAACAAGAGTGAGGAGAATGAATGTGGGTGTGAGAGTACGTCAGGACAAAATATGCATGCTGCTGTATGCAGATGATGTGGTAGTGATGAGTGAATCAGGTGATGAGCTGCAAAGGACACTGGATGTTGTAGAGGAGTATGGAAGGGACTTCGATGTGACTTTCAGCACTGAAAAAACGCAGATAATAGTTGTAAATGGATCAGAGGAGGAAAGGGATACCACTTGGAGGCTTGGAGAGAGAGAAGTGAGGCAGACATTAGAGTATAAGTACCTCGGAGTGTGGGTGAGTCCAGAGGGGTGTGGAAGAACGAAGAATGAAAAGCAAAGCATAGCTAGCCAGTGGGTGGGTAGACTAGCTAGTGCCGCAAGAATGAGAGCCAGCAAGTATGATGCCTTGCGTGAGGTATGGAAGTGTGTAGCAGTGCCTAGCATCATGTATGGTATGGAGGTGATGGCATGGAACGAGACCGAAATGAACAAGCTGGAAGTGTGCCAAAGCAGAGTGGCGAGAGTTGCTCTAAATGCGCCCAGGTATGCTGCGATAGAGGCTTTGAGGGGTGACATGGGGTGGAGCACCTTCAAGGAGAGATATATGAAGGCGATTTTGAAGTACAAGATACGTCTGGAAAGAATGAAGGATGAACGGCTAGCGCGAAAAGTATACTTAGCAAATGTAGGAACAAGTAAATGGGAAAAAAGGTGCCTGGCAATCGTAAACAGGACTGGGCTACGTATCGGTTTGACTCGCCGGTTTATGGAAGGAACCCATGATGGCTATGAATGGGCTATGGTGAATGGAAGTGGAGAAGGGCCAGAGTGGGATGGGAGGAAATGGAGAAATGAGATAGAGAGCGTAGTCAAAAGGATGGGAATGAACAAATGGAAAAATGACATGTTACAAAAGAAGACCTTAGAGTTGTTCAGAGAGAAAGATACCCCAATGTATGTCAAGTGGTATGATGGAAGCCTTGGTGGGGATCTTCTCTTCCAAGCTAGGGCCCAATGCATGGATGTAAATGCAAGGAACTATAGGTGGTCTGAATCACATAGTAAGGTCTGCCAGAGGTGTGATATGGGTGTGGACGAGACTGTGGAGCATGTATTGCTGGAGTGTGCAGAGTACCACAGAGAGAGGCACGAAATGATGCAAAAGGTCTTGGTTGAAATGGGGTGCACAAGGAATGACAGAGTTGAAAAAACAGGAAGAGAATGGATGATACTAATTCTAGGTTTGGGGAGAGAGACGACTGATAACATGATTGTGGTGGTGAAGGAATTCCTTGAGAAGATGTGGTGTATCAGAAGTAGAGTACAGTAATAGAAAACGGAAGTGGCTCAGTTGAGAACGAGAGAGTACTATGTACCTTTTTTTTTCCTTTTTTTTCCTTTTTTTTTTCTTCTCTCCTTTTTTTTCTGTTTTTCTTTTTTTCTTTTTCCTTTACAGGTGCCGCCGCTACAAAGGCCAGCCTCCCATCAAGTGAGGCTCCTGTACAATCAAGATCAAGATCAAGAACTATCGCCCTATTTTCCTGGGGAATACGATAGGAAAAGTACATCTCATCTTGGTGGTGCTCTGTAGACTTTCTTCCGAAAGGTTGTATTGCTCCACACTTTTCAAATCTTGTTTGATATAAGTGATTAATCGTTAGGTACCTTAGTGAGAATTTTGCTTAACCTAGGTTATCTACTGCCTTAATAACCTAAGACCTTTTCTTTAACGAAAGTGCACGGGGGCATTCTTCTCTCGAGATGTCTCAAAAGGACATCTCGAGTTAAACTAAAACGACCTAATTCTAATACTGATCTCGAATCATCTCACGTTGATCCTACTCTAAAACAACTACACAAAGTGATCAAAGAGACTGACCAAGCTGTCTCTCATTTCTCTTCACAGCCATCAACTTCTGGTTCAGAGAAATCGAACAAGTACCAGAATTACCTGTCTATATATCATAATCCAACGCACAGTAATAAAGCCCCTGTAACATCACAAAGTAAGACCAATGATACAGGTAGTATAAATGTGACTTCCATAAACAAAAATGACCCCAAATTGAATATTGATCCCAAATTTGTTTCTTGGGTATATTTAAGTTCTCCAACAGTTAATTTGACAAAATTAAGTCCATTAACAATTAAAACAGTTGTTGAATCCATTTGTCATGGCCCTGTCATCGAGGTTAAATATTGCAGAATAGCATCCCTCTTAATACATACAAAATCCTCAGATCAGACAACAGCCCTTTTAAATACAAAAACCATTATCAATGGACAATATGATGTAGAGTGCTCAGTTGCTCAAAATTTAAACACTATTCAAGGTATCATATATGCACCTAATCTACTATACTTTGAGGAAGAATTATTACTTAATGAATTAAAAATTCAAAATGAGTCTGTTATGAAAATTAGACGCCTCAATAAAGGCCCTTCCCGAATCCCCACCCCCTTGTTAGTATTAACTTTTGCTGGAAATGTCTTGACTTCTAAATTATATTATGGATACCTTACGTTCAGTATTGATAACCACTACCCTAATCCCTTGATGTGCTTTAATTGCTGGCATTTTGGACATGGAAGTAGGACCTGTACAAATAAATCTAGATGTCTTTATTGTAATGAGCAACATAATTCTCAGGATTGTATCGCTCCAAGGGAAGCTTCTAAATGTATTCACTGCTCTTCTCCCAACCATTTAGGAAATTCTAAGGAATGTCCTGTGTGGATCAGGAAGAAAGAAATTATTCATTTAAAAATTGATAAAAAATTATCCCTCTTGGAAGCTCGACAGGTATATTTCAAAAATCATCCTATAAATGCAAGTGACATATATACAAATAACAAGAAAAAAAATATAACTGAAAAAGCTACAAAAGAAACACAATGCGACCTACCCATTACTAGACCACAATCTCTACCTGCGAAAAGTATTAATAATTAAGATAAACAAAACTCTCATAATGTTGATGATCCTGATGTCTCAAAAATCATCCTATAAATGCAAGTGACATATATACAAATAACAAGAAAAAAAATATAACTGAAAAAGCTACAAAAGAAACACAATGCGACCTACCCATTACTAGACCACAATCTCTACCTGCGAAAAGTATTAATAATTAAGATAAACAAAACTCTCATAATGTTGATGATCCTGATGTCTCAAATGAATACCTATGGTCTATCCTTAAAGAATATAAGAAAATCATGGAAGCAAACACTGCCCCTAAACAGGCAGTTAACAAAATGGCTATAGTGTTTAATAAAATGGGCTTTACAAAAAAAATTGATTCAAGGGATGGTTACAGAATATTATTTGGTGATTAATAGTTTAAATTATATATAGATAATGAACTTTAGAATATGTCAGTGGAATATACGCAGTTATACAACTAGGTTACCATTCTTGCAGATGATCTTAAATGAGTATTCCCCATCAATTGTAATGCTACAAGAAACAAGGTTAGGAATAGAGCAAAACATTTCTTTAAAAGGATATTCCATCTTAAGAAAAGATAGAAGCCGTAATGGAGGAGGAGTTCTACTTGCCATAGCCTCCTGGGTACCATTTGTAACTTTAAATATCACCTCTGATCTGGAAGCTATAGCAGCTAGAATTAAGAACATAAGAAAAGAAGGAGACTGCAAAAGACCATTCATGGCCTACACTTGGCAGCTCCTGTTCCAGTCAACACACAAAAGATTTCTTACCAGAGAAAAGTCATCAACATTGTCACCCTTTACAGGAGTTTGTCAGATCTAATCTACAATATACATAAAATGCATCCAGAGGATTATGTCCATTCATGCAACCGCAAAATATAATCTCCCCACTCCTTAGAAAAATATATACATATGTACATAAAAAAAAGTCAGTCCCATCTAGCAGCTTCATCCATATATTTATCTAATCTATTCTTAAAACTACCCAGAGGGGAGGCTTCTATCACATGTCTAGTGAGCCTATTCCATTCATCTACCACACGATTTGTAAACCAATTCCTCCCAATCTCCTTCCTAAACCTATACTTATCAAGCTTAAACCCATTGCTACGTGTCCTGTCATGTTCACTAAGTATAAGAACTTACCCAGATCCCCTTTATTATATCCTTTTACCCATTTGAAGACTTCAATCAATTCCCCTCTGACTCTTCTCCTTTCCAATGTATGTAGATTTAGTTTGCTGAGCCTTTCACCATAAGGTAAGTTCCTTAGCCCACCAATCATCTTTGTCATCCTTCTCTGCACAGACTCAAGCAAATCAATATCCTTCCTATAATATGGTGACCAAAATTGTACTGCATAGTCTAGATGATTAATTTACCATCTTTAAAATTCACAATTTGTTCAATCTATATACCTCCAAGATTTCCTTTAACTACACAAGACTTAATGAATCTTTATAACCAACTTCCTCCACCAGTATTAATATCCGGAGATTTGAATGGACATCACTACCTGTGGGGCTCATCAGAATGCTGTCAGAGAGGAAATAAAATAACAGATTTTATTGAAGAAGCAAATTTATACATCCTAAACTCAAAGGCCCCAACTTATTGCAATGAATTTAGAGGACACTTTTCTCATATAGATATATCTCTATGCTCCCATTCTTTAAAACTAAACTTAGAGTGGAAAGTACTACCAGATCTTTATGATAGTGACCACTTCCCCATAATTATGGAAACGATGTATGAAATGAAGTATAATACCAGGCCCAAATGGCTATATAAAGGTAATTTAAAAAAATTTCATCAAGAGCTACAAATTCCAAAAGTCAATATTTCACTTAATGCAAATGATGCTTGCCTTCTAGTAACCTCTGCTATCACCAAATGTGCATCCAAAACCATACCAAAGTCATACAGAAGAATATTCCCTAAATATAACAATCCCTGGTGGAATGATAGTTGTGCCCATGCAATAAAAGTAAAAAAAAAAGCCTATAAACTATTTAAGAAGTACATGAATCCAGAGTCTTTACTGTTATATCATAAAGCTAAAGCCTTAGCCAGAAGGGTAATTAGATTATCGAAACGTCTCTCTTGGAGAAGGTTTGTACAAACTATTAATCATAACACTCATACAGCAGAAGTTTGGGATAAGATAGGGAGACTTACAAAAGGACATAAACCCCATCCACTTGTCACATTAAAATCTGGCAGTAACTTTACTTCTGACCCATTTGTGACTGCCCAAATATTAGCTGGCCACTTTGCTACTATTAGCAGTATTCACTCCTACATAGAACCCTTTGTATACACTATGGTGGAGGCTGAATTTAATGAAATTTCATTTGGGGTATCTAACAATGAGGAATATAACTACCCAATTATATTATATGAATTAGAAAAAGCTATTTCCCAAAACAAACCAAGCTCTCCTGGCATGGATGACATAATATATCCCTTCCTAGCAAATCTTAGTAACCTAAATAAACATAATCTCTTAAATTTCTACAATCACCTATTTCTAAATAACGCCTATCCAGATACATGGAAAGAGAGTTTACTCATCCCTATTTTAAAGCCAGGCAAACCAAGTCATGAACCATCTTCTTACCGCCCTATAGCCTTGACAAGTTGCTTATGCAAGACATTAGAGAGAATATTGACCATTAGATTACAGAAATACCTTAATGAAAAAAAGTACTTATACTACCAAAGTGGATTCAGAAAGCACTTCTCAACTATGGATAGTTTGGTACGCTTAGAATGTGACATAAGGGAAGCGTTCCTCTGCAATAAATATGTAATGGCAATCTTTCTGGACATTGAAAAAGCATATGATACCATTTGGCACCATGGTCTTTATAAAAAACTATACAAGATGGGTTTACGTGGCCACCTCCCCAACTTTATTAAAAATTTCATTTCCTCTAGAATTATAAGAGTTTCTATAGCTAATCTTCCTTCAGAAAAATTTGCTGTACAAATCGGCTTACCACAGGGCAGCATTATAAGTCCACTCCTATTTTCAATCATGTTAAATGATTTATTCAAAAATTTAGACATAAACCATGCCTCGTACGCTGATGATATTGCAGTGTGGCTATCTGGTGAAAACTTGGATCAAATGCACAACCAGATGCAAAAAATCATAGATTCTATATCTGACTGGTCACAAAAATGGGGCACCACCTTTTCTCCTACTAAAACTAAGTGTATAATTTTTACAAAACGCCCTAGGAAACATAACTTGCCAGAGCTGATAATATTAAATTACCCAATTAATTACATGCAAACTCATAAATACTTGGGCATGGTATTAGATCAGGGACTAACTTGGACAGCTCATATTACGTCATTAATAGAGAAATGTAAATCTAGCATTTTGCTCCTAAAATATCTTGCAAATACAAACTGGGGGTCAAATAGAATGCATCTATTACATATATATAAATCCCTTGTTAGAAGCAAAATAGACTATGGCTCTTTCCTATACCATACATCATCAGAAAGCAACCTATTAAAACTTGATAGAATACAATTTAAGTGTATTAGACTAGCTATAGGTGCATTAAATTGTACCAGAGTTGATTTTTTAGAGGCAGAAGCTAATATAATGCCTCTTAAATTTCGTAGAATATTGCTAGGGCTAAGATATGGTATTAAAGTACTCAGTATTGCAAATCACCCCACACGTATATGTATTTTACAATTCTTTTGGTATAATTTCTATGACCTTCGGCCTCATCCAAAACCTTTTTGTGGTTGGATTAAAAAATATATAATGAACTTAGGATATGACCCCATTGATTTAAACACCATAATAATATCTAACTGCTATATAACACTAACTAAAGTTCACTTTAACCTCTCATTAACTGCATACCCTAAGAACAACACTCCTTCATGTATTTATCAAACATTGTCCTTAGAATTAATTGAGTTATATAAATCCTCAGGTTTTAATGTAACTTTCACAGATGGTTCCAAAAGTAATGAAGGAGTAGCATGTGCTTTTAGCTGGAGGGAAACCATAAAGACCTTCAAACTGCCCTATCACTGCTCTATATTTACTGCTGAGTTATATGCAATATTGAGTTCACTCAAGTACATAAATCAAAAGCTAGACAACTGTAAACTACTCATAGTTTCAGACTCCCTATCAGGTTTGCTAGCTGTGAAAGAACAAAAAAGACACTACTTAATCCACCGTATAATTAACTATATACATAAAATCAACCTGGAAGCTGTTTTTTTATGGGTTCCTAGTCATGCAGGTATAAAAGATAATGAAGTGGTTGACACAGCAGCTAAAGCAGCAATACACAATGCTAATACGACACACTTGGGGTTCTCAGTATCAGAAATGATAGGCATAAGAACATAAGAACATAAGAAAAGAAGGAGACTGCAAAAGACCATTCATGGCCTACACTTGGCAGCTCCTGTTCCATTCAACACACAAAAGATTTCTTACCAGAGAAAAGTCATCAACATTGTCACCCTTAACAGGAGTTCGTCAGATCTAATCTACAATATACATAAAATGCATCCAGAGGATTATGTCCATTCATGCAACCGCAAAATATAATCTTCCCACTCCTTAGAAAAATATATACATATGTACATAAAAAAAAGTCAGTCCCATCTAGCAGCTTCATCCATATATTTATCTAATCTATTCTTAAAACTACCCAGAGAGGAGGCTTCTATCACATGCCTAGTGAGCCTATTCCATTCATCTACCACACGATTTGTAAACCAATTCCTCCCAATCTCCTTCCTAAACCTATACTTATCAAGCTTAAACCCATTGCTACGTGTCCTGTCATGTTCACTAAGTATAAGAACCTTACCCAGATCCCCTTTATTATATCCTTTTACCCATTTGAAGACTTCAATCAATTCCCCTCTGACTCTTCTCCTTTCCAATGTATGTAGATTTAGTTTTCTGAGCCTTTCACCATAGGGTAAGTTCCTTAGCCCACCAATCATCTTTGTCATCCTTCTCTGCACAGACTCAAGCAAATCAATATCCTTCCTATAATATGGTGACCAAAATTGTACTGCATAGTCTAGATGAGGCCTAACTAGCGCCAGATACAGTTTTAGAATGACTTCAGCACTCTTATTGCTTACACTCCTCCTAATGAATCCCAATATCCTATTAGCTTTATTCTTAGCATTTAGACATTGCTTTCTAGGACGAAGGTCTGAACTTACCAAAATACCCAAGTCTCTCTCACAATCAGTCCTCCCTAAAATTCTGCCATTTAATTTATAACTATTCAATGGATTATTTCTACCTATACTAAGTACACTACATTTGTCTATGTTAAACTTCATTTGCCATTTCTCGGCCCAATTGGACAGAATGGTCAATTCCTCCTGCATTACAACAGCATCAGAATCAGCCCTAATGGCCCTACCTAGCTTAGTATCATCAGCAAATTTACTCAGGTCACTACTTATACCTATGTCAAGATCGTTAATATAAATTAAGAATAGCAAAGGACCCAAAACAGATCCTTGAGGAACTCCACTGCTAACACACCCCCACTCAGATTTAACTCCATCTATACTAACTCTTTGCTGTCTGTCACCAAGCCATGACTGAATCCACCTAAATATACTGCCATCGATCCCGTGTGCTTTAAGTTTGCTCAGAAGTCGTAAGTGTGGCACTCGATCAAAAGCCTTACTAAAGTCCAAGTATAAAATATCATAGTTTTCATCATTATCTGCTGCTTCATACACCTTACTATAAAAAGACAGCAAATTAGTGAGACAGGATTTACCCTTACTAAAGCCATGCTGTGATTCTTTTATCAACTTATGCTTATCCAAGTGATCTCTAATATTCCTTGCTATAATAGATTCCATCATTTTCCCTACCACTGATGTCAAACTTACTGGTCTGTAATTAGACATATTTGTTTTATCCCCTTTCTTAAATATAGGTATCACATTGGCTTTCTTCCATGCCACTGGCACAATGCCACTCTCCAATGATTTTCTAAAGATGCATGCTAGGGGCTCACTTAACACATCCTTACATTCTTTCAAAATTCTAGGAAAGAGCTCATCAGGACCGGGTGCTTTACTACTTTTGATTTTATCAATTTCCTTTGTCACTATCTCCTTTGTGATCAATATATCCTTTAATTTCTCTTCATCATTACCCCGAAAGATCATTGACACCTCAGGTATATTTAGAGTATCCTCCTGTGTAAATACTGAGAGAAAAAAGTCATTTAGCATTCCAGCCATTGAGTCCCTATCACTCACTAATTCTCCATTGGAATCTATAAGTGGGCCTATTTTATCTCTAACCTTAGTTTTGTATAATTGATAAAAACTTTTAGGATCTTCCTTTGCCCTATTTGCCACTTTAATTTCATAATTTCTCCTTGCTACTCTAACTAACTTTTTAACATCTCTTGCTAGTTCATTATATCTCTGCCTTAAGTGATCCTCCCCATTTTTTATTTTCCTATAAATGCCCTTTTTAATGCCAATATAATGCTTAATTTTATCTGTCATCCATTTTGGGTCATTATTTTTAGTCCTAATCTCCTTATATGGAATGTTAATCATCTGACCTGTAATTAATTGCTCAATTATTCTTTCATACTCCTCTTCAATTGTAATCTCTTCCTCCTGGTGATTATTGTCTCCACTAACTGATATCATTGAATCTATTCCTGAATTGATTTCATTGCCTGGTTTCTGTACAACTGCCTCCAGGTAAGTCCTGAGCCCATTATAATTTGCTCTTCTAAAGTCAGGAATTTTAACATTGTTCATGCTACTATCAATACCATTCCATTTCATCTTGAATCTAATTTCACAATGGTCACTATGTATTACCAAATTTCCTCCAATCTCAGTATCCTTAATAACTTCTTCCCTATTTGTCAGAACTAAATCCAGTATATTATTACCTCTAGTGGGTTCGTTAATAATCTGCCTCAGAAAATTATCTTGGACAACATTCAAAAATTCCTCAGCCTCCTGATCACCCACAAGAGCTTCCCAGTCTATATTTCTGTAATTAAAATCGCCCATTATACACACATGCTTACTTCTACATGCCCGTTCAATCTCCTGCCACAGAAGATTTGAAGCTTCCTTACTAAGATTTGGTGGTCTGTATAATAATCCTATGACAAGCTTGTTTTTACCTTCCTTTACATTTAGCCATAATGACTCTGTGTTATCATCTAATTTAATTGTACTGTTTACACAACACTGGAGATTATCTTTAATATAAATAATAACCCCTCCTCCTCTCTTCCTATTCCTATCTGTATGGAACATGTTAAAGCCCTCAATCTCAACCTCAGGTTTAAAGTGATTACCTGCCAAATCAAGCCATGACTCTGTTATCGCAATTATATCAAAATTCTCTTCACTCGATAACGTTCTTAAGAGATCTATCGTATTCCTTATACTCCGACCATTTGTGTAGTATATTTTTAAGGTTTTTTTATTATTCCCATCTTCATTGCATTGTGCTTTTTTATTCATAGTTATCTGCTCATTCACTTGTGCATTAGTCCCCCTATAACGCATCAGTATGCCCTCTCCCCTAGCTATTCCTCTATCACTGCATCCCTTCCATTTCCTACACCTGCCCTCTATTCCTGTTATTCCCTTACCTCTAACAGCTTCTAGTTTCCCACCCGTAAGGACCTAATCACACTATCCAGCTCCCCCCATAGAACCTCAACACCTGCCCGACTAAGATGGAGCCCATCCATCGCATACAACCTCCTATTCCCGTAAAACCCTCCCCAGACATCTACAAACACCAATCCTAGCTCCTCACACAGTCCTTTCACAAATTCATTCAAACCAATTGCATGCGACAACCATTCTACCCCCACATCCAATCTCGGAAGCACACCAGAAACAACACCTTTTACCCTGCTTTTACTCATCCTTTCAACTAACCTTTTATACTGCTCATGTAACTCACATGTACCCACCTTCTTTACATCATTCACTCCCACATGCGTAATCACAACTGCATCCCTCTCACACCCAGAAACCAGCCTATCATACCTCTCACAAACATCACTTACACCAGCACCCGGCAGACAAACTCTCATTCCCTTCCACTTGCTATCACTCAACTTCCTATCTAAATACCTAATCTGAGAGTCACCCATCACTAGCACCTCAGTCATTCTCCTATTCTGTCTTGGCCTAACATTACCCTCCCTCCTGCTCTCAGTCACGCTACCACCCATCCTGCTTTCATCCACAATCACACCAGGCAAATCACTTTCACACTCTTCCTCTCTCAGGACATTGAATCTGTTAGTCAACCTAACAGGTTCTATGTCCCTCTCATTCACACACCTAACCTGTCCTAACTTATCTATCCTATCCATTTTCACCCACCATTCATCATCACTCAAAACTTCCACAGTGTTCCTAGTCGTAGCCCTATCTTCCACCCTCTTAGCACTAATCTCACCCTTCAATCGCACACTTGCATCTCTTCTCACCTCAAACACCAAATCATTCAACCTCTTACATTCCCCACTCAACCTCCTAACCTCCCCTTCCAGAAAACACACACAGCATTCAGTTACATTCACTCTCCTTTCAACTCCACATGCATCACACACCACATACACACTACTTTCAAACGGCATGCTCTCACCATCTATACAAACAGCCATACTCTCAGAAATTTACTAAGGAAAAAGTTAACACTCACCAAAAAAAATTCTTGCTCAGAATTGCTGCCAGTTATCTTCCCCAAAAGTATTAATCACTAATTTATTTATTATACAGTGATTGATGTATTAAAAAAATACAAGAAAAACTATACACCCAAATCAGTATTATATCCCAATCTTACAATGAGAATCAGGAGCTCCTGTAAGACAACCTTCCAGAACAAAGCCAGACAGCCCTCAGTCTTCAACCTCTGGCAAAATGAATGGTCCCAAAATATTGGCATTCTCCCCCAAATCATTACTAATTTAAACAATAACAGACCTTATAGAATTTCACGTTGTGAGAGTATCGTACTAACTAGACTAAGATTAGGTTGCAGTAGACTATCCCATGGCTACTTCTTTGATCCATCACTTTTCCACTTTTGTGGAAAATGCAATACACAACTTACCCCAGAACATGCTATAACTCAATGCCCTGAATATGCTTTAAGTCGTAACCCCTTATTAAATTTCTGCTTGGAAAACAACTTAAGATTTTCATATGCTACTGTCCTAAATTCCTCAGTCCCATTTGAACTAGTACTAAAGTTTCTAAGAGATACATCATTATATAGACACATTTAATTTATTTATTATTTTTTTTTCTGTTTGTATATCCATTTATGTACATATATAGATATGAGTATTTGTATACATAATTGTGTAACTGTTGGCACCGTCTAGTTTAGCTTATCTTCTCATACTAACAGACTCCACCTTTCTCTTTATTCTTGAGTGTCTAGGAGTGGAGTCCCTAGACTGAAGAGGTGATGGTGACTATCTTGACTGTAATTTTACGGTGCCAATAATCCTTATAGGGTTTCAGCACCCATAAAACAGATTAAATCAATCAATCGATAGGAAAAGTCTTCAGCGCAGTATTGAATGAAAGACTGTGTAAGTGGATTGAAAGAGTGAATGTTTTAGGCGAAGAACAGAATGGTTTTCGCATCGGTAGAAGAGCAGAAGATAATATTTTTGTTGTGAGTGAACTTATTGAAAGCAAGAAGAAGAGTGGAGGCAAGCTGTACCTAGCCTTCTTGGATATTGAGAAAGTGTATGATAGGGTGAACAGAAGGATGCTATGTACTGTACTTGAAAAGATTGGGCTTAGTAGGAAGATAGTGAGGATTGTAGAGAGTATGTATGAGGACACAAAGGCAAGGTACACATTGGGAAATATAGAGACGGACTGGGTGAAGAGTGAAAGAGGTGTTAGGCAAGGATGCATCCTGTCATCTACCCTCTTTAGTATATATACTGAAGAATTAGCAGCAAGAGTGAGGAGAATGAATGTGGTTGTGAGAGTACGACAGGACAAAATATGCATGTTGCTGTATGCAGATGATGTGGTAGTGATGAGTGAATCAGCTGATGAGCTGCAAAGGATACTGGATGTTGCAGATAAGTATGGAAGGGACTTCGATGTGACTTTCAGCACTGAAAAAATGCAGATAATAGTCGTTAATGGATCAGAGGAGGAAAGGGATGCTACATGGAGGCTTGGAGAGAGAGAAGTGAGGCAGACATTGGAGTATAAGTACCTCAGAGTATGGGTGAGTTCAGAGGGGTGTGGAAGAACAAAGAATGAAAAGCAAAGCATAGCTAGCCAGTGGGTGGGTAGACTAGCTAGTGCCGCAAGAATGAGAGCCAGCAAGTATGATGCCTTGCGTGAGGTATGGAAGTGTGTAGCAGTGCCTATCATCATGTATGGTATGGAGGTGATAGCATGGAACGAGACTGAAATGAACAAGCTGGAAGTGTGCCAAAGTAGAGTGGCGAGAGTTGCTCTAAATGTGCCCAGTTATGCTCCAATAGAGGCTTTGAGGGGTAACATGGGGTGGAGCACCTTCAAGGAAAAGTATATGAAGGCGATTTTGAAGTACAAGATACGTCTGGAAAGAATGAAGGATGAACGGCTAGCGCGAAAAGTATATCTAGCAAATGTAGGAACGAGTAAATGGGAAAAAAGGTGTCGGTTTGACACGCCGGTTTATGGAAGGAACCCAGGATGGCTATGAATGGGCTATGGTGAATGGAAGTGAAGAAGGGCCAAAGTGGGATGGGAAGAAATGGAGAAATGAGATAGAAAGCGTAGTCAAAAGGATGAGAATGAACAAATGGAAAAATGACATGTTACAAAAGAAGACCTTAGATTTGTTTAGAGAGAAAGATACCTCAATGTATGTCAAGTGGTATGATGGAAGCCTGGGTGGGGATCTTCTTTTCCAAGCTAGGGCCCAATGCATGGATGTAAATGCAAGGAACTATAGGTGGTCTGAATCACATAGTAAGGTATGCCAGAGGTGTGATATGGGTGTGGACGAGACTGAAGCATGTATTGCTGGAGTGTGCAGAGTACTACAGAGAGAGGCACGAAATGATGCAAGAGGTCTTGGCTGAAATGGTGTGTACAAGGAATGACAGAGTTGAAAAAACAGGAAGAGAATGGATGATACTAATTTTGCTGTCAGCATTGATACACGATTTATCGCACTGAAAGACCCAGTTTTTGTTCATTCTGAGCTGTGCAGAACAATTCGGACACTCACGTGTTGATTTGAGAAGCCCATGGGCTTCGATAAACGCAACACATTTCTCATCGGTTAAAATAGTACCGAAACTGTGAATAGGTAACGAACAAACTTGCACAAAAAAGAAATTTTGACAAATGAGCAGGAAACGGCGTGGGTGGTAATTTAAATATGAGAGATGAGGACGGAAAAGTAGTACATTGTTCCTGGAAAATTTGTGACTTTTTTTTTTACTGAAATTGACCATTTGTGTTTCTTGAACTACACATATATAGTAATAAAAACACTAATACTGAACGCATCCATTTGGAACAAAAATCAAAATGAAGGTTGTATAAAAACCTTTTAAACAAATCAAAGAAGAGAAATAAATACAGAGAAGAAAATATGAAAAAGTTGTGTTTTCGTCAGAATTAAGACGTGACACTTCATTAACAACACCGAAATATGGTTTAATCGAGCATTAAACAATGCGAAATTAAGTAAATAAAAAGTAAATAAAAACGCTAAATAATGTCAGGCATAGGGTAGGTAGGATATATAGAAAAGAAATGAGGGGGAAATAAACATCTAAAATATAAGAAAACCCAAGTTTTGATTATTATAAAAAAACACAAAAAGCCTCGAAACAAATACAGCTTTCTGATTGGTCATTTATGAAACTGAATCCAGATCTGTGATTGGCCAGTGCGATAACAGAAAAACACTGAAAAGTAGCCCCCAAAATAAACTAGAGTCGCATCCGGCCATCATCTACACAATTACCTGCATTTATAATAGGCCTTTTTGGAAAGGTTTCTCGATGAGATTTCTTCGTACCGGTTCTCTCTCATTTTTATTCCCTAATACCTTTTGGAGTAACAACACAGAAGACATCCGGATGTATATTTAGTTCGTCATGGGTAAATCTGAGGAAGAGGAAGATGAAGCAGCTGCTGCCATGCAGGTAAATCATGCGCCGGCAGCTAAGCGATCCCTGGAGGCGGAGGCCGACTCTGACCATCAACCACCCACCTACCTCAAAATCTGCCAGGAACACAAACCAGCCCCCACCACAGCCGGTAAGAGTAAATTATCATGACAGTGACCAGCCAAGAGAGGGTGGACCAGGTGAGGAACAGGCAAATATAAAAATTTACATCATGTCCACTGAAGGTAAGATGTTGACTGCCCACCCAACAGCCCTGACCAGGGCCCATAATGAATCCTCCCTGGGAAAGTACATATTGCAAGGACATGTCAGGGAGCTGGGCACCGGCCAGGCTATACGGTTGGAGGTGACCCGTGATGGCCTGAACAAGCTGGCATGCAGACTAGAAGATATGACCACCATCGGCCCATGGAGGGTGCATTGCTGGGAGTCCAGAGGCCTCAACCCCAGCTTGCTGTATGGTAAGGTAGTACTGTTCAGCCCCCAGTACACTGCCGAGAACCTGGCCAGAATAATTTGACTTCTTCTCAAGGAGGTCCTACCCCTACCACCGTGAGCAGATGGGTCCAGATTCTTCAGGCTGGCCTTCCAGTGCACTCAGCTCCCCAGGCAAATAGCACTGGGGCACCAAGTGAAGAATGTAACTGAATTCAAATTACCAGCCCTCCGGTGCTGCAGATGCTATCAGTTTGGCCACGGAGCACTAGCTTGCAGGTACAAAGTGAGGTGCAATAACTGCAGTGGCTACCATCCCTTCAAGACACCAGAGGGGAATTAGTGCATGAACACCATACTGTTACTTCTGCTGGGAAGATCACCGTTTATTAAGCAAGAACTGTCCAGCACTGCTGAAGGCAGCAGAGATTAATGAACACTGCAGACAACAAAAAGTGAACACAGAGGACACAAACACAAAACTCAAACAAATCAGACCAAAGCCCATTTCCCCAAACACACACTCTAACACCAGTACATGCACCCAAAGAACTCGCATCCCTCCTCCTGCTGCACCGAACAAAGTGCCTCCCACTTTGATACTAAATAATTCCTTCGCTATGTGTATGTAGTGTGCATGTCTGTGGTGTATAGAGGAGAGTGAATGTGTCTGAGTGCTGTGTATGTGCTTTGACTGAGGAGGTGAGTCGATTATGTGTGGAATGCTTGAGACTGAACGATTTAGTGTCTGAAGTGAGAAGAGATGCAAGTGTACGTTTGAAGAGTCAGATTGGGACCAGGAGGGAGGAAGTTAGGCCTAGAACAGGGACTGGAGAGAAAGCAGTAAGTGATGATGAGTGGTGGGAGAAAGTGAACAGAATAGATAAGTTAGGACAGGTTAGGTGTGTGAATAAGAGGGACATGGAACCTGTTAGGCTAACTAACAGATTTGATGCCCTGAGAGAGGAAGAATTTGAAAGAGATTTCTCTGGTGTGGCCGTGCCTGAAAGTAGAATAGGAGGTAGAGTGAGTGAGAGCAGGAGGGAGGGTAATACTAGGCCTAGAGAGAATAGGAGAATGACTAAGGTGATTGTGATGGGTGACTCTCAGATTAGGTATTTAGATAGGAAGTTGAGTGAAAGTAAATGGAAGGGAGTGAGAGTTTGTCTGCCGGGTGCTGGTGTAAATGATGTGTGTGAGAGGTATGATAGGTTGGTGTCTGGGTGTGAGAGGGAAGCAGTTGTGATTACACATGTCAGAGTAAACGATGTAAAGAAGGTGGGTACTTGTGAGTTACGACAGCGGTATAAAAGGCTGATTGAAAGGATGTGTGAAAGTAGAGTAAAAAGCGTTGTTTCAGGTGTGCTTCCAAGAATGGATGTGGGGATGGAATGGTTCTCATGCAATGGGGTTGAATGAATATGTGAAAGGTTTGTGCGAGGAGTCAGGATTGGTGTTTGTAGATGTTTGGAGTGGGTTTTATGGGAAAGGTTTGTATGCGATGGATGGACTCCATCTGAGCCAAGATGGGGTTGAGGTTTTGTGTGGGAATTAGATAGTGTTATTAGGTCATCTGTCTCCATCAAATCCCACCCACATAATGCATCCATAGGATTTTGTCAGATCATGCATCTACAATATACAATTTAACAATCCATAGGAATGTCCAACCATGCATCTACAATAAGAACATAAGAAAAGAAGGAGACTGCAAAAGACCATTCATGGCCTACACTTGGCAGCTCCTGTTCCAGTCAACACACAAAAGATTTCTCACCAGAGAAAAGTCATCAACATTGTCACCCTTTACAGTAGCTCGTCAGATCTAATCTACAATATACATAAAATGCACCCAGAGGATTATGTCCTTTCATACAACCGCAAAATATAATCTCCCCAGTTCTTAGAAAAATATGTACATAAAAAAAAGTCAGTCCCATCTAGCAGCTTCATCCATATATTTATCTAATCTATTCTTAAAACTACCCAGAGAGGAGGCTTCTATCACATGTCTAGTGAACCTATTCCATTCATCTACCACACGATTTGTAAACCAATTCCTCCCAATCTCCTTCCTAAACCTATACTTATCAAGCTTAAACCCATTGCTACGTGTCCTGTCATGTTCACTAAGTATAAGAACCTTACCCAGATCCCCTTTATTATATCCTTTTACCCATTTGAAGACTTCAATCAATTCCCCTCTGACTCTTCTCCTTTCCAATGTATGTAGATTTAGTTTTCTGAGCCTTTCACCATAAGGTAAGTTCCTTAGCCCACCAATCATCTTTGTCATCCTTCTCTGCACAGACTCAAGCAAATCAATATCCTTCCTATAATATGGTGACCAAAATTGTACTGCATAGTCAATATATAATTTAAAGCCTCCATAAGAGTCTGTCAAAAACAAAATCAAAGTCCCCCAAAATATACAATAGAAAGAAACTATCCACAGGAATGAGTCAAGAAACATATCCACATACCAAAAAGTAAGAAATTAACCCTCCATCCCCATATAATCATCCAATCTGCGCTTGAAAACATTCAAGTTTGGGCTGTCTACAGTCTCAGGTGGCAAACTATTCCAATAATCCACCACTCTGTTAGTGAAAAAATATTTTCTAACATCCAGTCTGCACCTCTGTTTTTTTAATCTTTAAGTGGTGGCCTCTAGTTCTATTACTACCTTCTAACTCAAATAACTTGCTGAAATCCAATTTATCCATCCCAGAAAAGAATTTAAAAAGCTCAATCATATCTCCCCTCACACACCTTCTTTCAAATGAAAACATATTTAATACCCTCAGTCTATCTTCATATTCAAGGTGCTTCAGGGATGGTATTATTTTTGTTGCCCTCCTTTGTACCGACTGTAGTAGGTTGATATGTTTAAAATGTGGTGAGCATGCCTGTATACAGTACTCTAAATGTGGCCTGACATAAGATTTGTATAGTTTAAGGATGACCTCCTTACTTTTGTAGCTAACATTTCTTTTAATGTAACCTTATTTGACTTCAACGTTATCAAAGTCCACAAGGCCAGAGTTGCACAAGCTGCCCTGCGTGAGTGCGGATTCGATGAGCTCACCCATATCTCCTACAGTCCATATCTGGCCCCCAGCGACTACTTTTTATTCTGCCAGCTCAAGGCTGCACTGCGTGGATGCCAGTTTGGGGACGATGAAGATGTCCAGCTCGCCGTCCAGGAGTGGATTGAACAGCAGTTGGGAGATTTCTGGTTGTCAGGAATTCAAAGCCTCAGGGACAAGTGGCGCAAGTGCATTGTAGTCAAGGGTAATTATATTGAAAAATAATAAAATACTTTTCCTCATATCTCGTTTCCTTATATCCGAATTGCAAAACTTATTGACTGCCCCTTGTATTTGACAATCATCAATTTGGGTTTAGACCCAATAGATCTGTTACTGACCAGCTCCTTCTGACATACAATTATGTTACCTACTGGTATGACAAAGGCCATATAGTAGATCTCATCTATTTGACTTTAAAAAAGCCTTTGATCATGTCCACCACAGTATTCTTTTGGACAAACTTGCCTCCATTGGGATCTCTGGTAACCTTCTTAGCTGGATTAGGAGTTTCTTTGTTGGTCATTATATGAGCGTCTCCATTAGTGGCAGTGTCAGCTCTCCTAGACCGGTCCTAAGTGGGGTGCCACAAGGCTTTGTCCTGGGTCCCCTTCTATTTCTCATATTCATTAATCACACTTGCTCCCATCTTTAGTGTCAATACAAGATGTTTGCTGATGACCTAAAGCTATATCTCCACTTCTCATCTTCTAGTTATTACTTGCCTTCACCTGATCTACAACACAGTATTAACACTCTGTCTGCTGCTGCCTCTTCCTGGGGTCTTAAATTCTCTGTAAACAAGTGTGCTCACCTCTGTTTTGCTAGACATCTCATTGATAGAAACTCTAATTCTTGCTATTTCCTTGACAGCTCACCCTTAAACCTCTGCAATACCCATAAAGACCTTGGAGTGATTGTTGATGACAAGTTAAAGTTTCATCACCACATCAGAAATTCTGTAGGTAAAGCAAGAGGCATGGCTTCTAATTTGCTAACTGCCACTGTTTGCCCTTCTCCTGAGTTTATGTCCTCTCTTCTTGTCTCAGATATTAGACCCTTGTTAGACTTTGCATCCCTAGTTTGGCACTCTGGGTATCTTGGGGATGTAAAGCTCCTAGAGTCTGTTCAGCGGAGGTGGACAAAGCAAGTATCAGGCTTAGCTGACTTGCCCTATATTGACATGTGTGTGTGGATGAAGTATATAGAATGGGCCATGGACAGACATGAGGAGACTTTACATCAGATGACAGAGACAGTTGATGGACCTGTGACTAGGAGGAGAGGCGAGTGAAAGAGTATGACTGGGTGATGTCGAAAGCATTGGGAATGAATGAAGATGGGGATTGAGACATGGTGAGGTGAGGCGAATTTAGCTGGGAGGGATGTAGTGGTTTGGTTGTCCGCCTCCCCTCCCCTATGTTTAATCTCTTTCTTCTTTTGCACAATGTGTGTGTGTGTGTGGATCTTTTGATCACTGTCTTTGCTTTGTGTGGAGGGACTCAATGGGTGTCTATCGTGCTCCCCCATTCATCTCCTGTTTTCTTTTTAGGCGGATTCTTTCAGCAAATATTTTAAAGTGTAATAGTTTGGAAGTCATTAGTTGTGACTGAAGAAGGAAGAGCCGCCTAGACGGAGGATAGGTGAGTGAAGATTGTGTGAGAGTGGATATGGTTGAATGAGTTAGGATTAAAGATGTTAGAGTGTGGCAGTGAATAGGTGACTGAATGTGCCTTCTCTTTTCCAGCTCTGTGGTACCGATCGTCACCGACATCTGGCTTTCGGAGGCGGCTGAAGCCAATCTTGTCTCTTGTGTGGCAGTAAAGGGACGCATTGATTTGAGCCGGAGCGCTCCCACTTTCCGCTTTGACTGGAACCACCACTTTCTATCCTTGAGTGCAGATCATTCGCCTTGGCTGGAGCTGGACTCCCAGTCCCTTAAGAAAAGGAACCACTCTTCCCTCAAGAAAGCATGCCCGCCTCCCTTTTCCTTCCCTCCCTCCCATACCGGTAATAGTGCTCCCAGAGCGAAGCCCTAAACATTTCCTTGTTTGTGTGTGTGTGGCCAGGGTAAAGTTGTATGGTCCACTATATATATATATATATATATATATATATATATATATATATATATATATATATATATATATATGAGGAATTAAACCACATTCTCCAAAGACAATTTAATTCAGAACAGTTTGGGTGTATCCCACACCCTTTTTGAACTGACAAAGGGTGTGAGATACACCGAAACTGTTCAGAATTAAATTGTCTTCGGAGAATGTGGTTTAATTCCTCATCTTTTCTTGCGATATTGCATCAATTTTCATCATATATATATATATATATATATATATATATATATATATATATATATATATATATATATATATATATATATATATATATATATATATATATATATATATATATATATAAATATCTTTCGGTTGTGGTTAAAAATAGTAAATATTTTGGTAATTGAGTAAATTTACATTTTTGTTTACTGGGGTTGTGGTTGATCATTATTTTTTTTGTGTGTAAAGTAAAAATAGAAAATACTCTTCTCTCCTCAATACCCTCTCCTTGAACCACCGAGTGGACCTTGTCAGGGCGCGGCGAATTTTTTGCTGGGGACTCGCGAGAATGTGTCATGACCAGAGGATTGTATGTAGCTATTATGCAATGGAAGGACATTCAAGTGAAAAGTGTTGGATAAGATTGTGAGTGCAAGGTGTGAATGGAAAGACTGAGTTGGGAAACTGAATTGTGAGAGGGTACCTGGGGAAGTATCCTCTGGGGGTGTGAGTGTGAAAGATGTGTTGGTAAGTCTGTCTAGTGTGAAAGTGCTGTCTAGTAGGAAGTAGGGGTGTCTGAGTATAAAGATTGAAGTGAATGGGATTGAGTGTTTGGCTTTGATTGATTCTGGATGCAAGGCGAGCTTCGTATATAAAGATATGTATGACAAGGTGAGCGAGAAAGCCCTCCTGTCTGAGTGTAAGGGTAGTTTGGTAATTATTGGTAGTAGGAGAGTGCTTGTGATTGGAATGATAAGGTCAGCTGTTCAAATGCATGGTATGTTGATGAATGAGTGTGAATTCTCTGTGATATATAAGGTGAGTAATGAGTATGTAAATGCATGGTATGTTGATGAATGAGTGTGAATTCTGTGATATATAAGGTGAGTAATGAGTATGGTATGATTTTGGGGTATGATTTAATGAAAGTGAACCATATGGTTGTGCATCCTGCGAGTGATCAGATTGAGAGAAAGATTGGTATGGAAAGATGGTAGCGTTTTGAGGAGACTGTTTAACAGGGTTGAGGTGACAGTTATAGAGAGTGTAAGGCTTTTGAAGGGTGAACGGGTGTCTGTTAGAGTGAGTTGGAGTAAGGATGTTTGTGAGAACACTGTTATTGGATGGAAAGGGTGCGTTGTAGCATTCCGAAAATCTATCCTCTAAACCCAATTGATCCAACCCGCTTCCTACACTACTTCGGACATGTGAAATGATACAGATTCTATGTACAGTCCTTTATTTACAAGAAAAATATGAGGTAAATATTCACAAGAGATAGGGGTACATAAATTTGATCTCGTAAAAAAAAAAAACTATAACCAAACAAAGTTTTATCTAAACAGTCTAAGAGAGAATCGGTTAAGCAAACAAAACAAAAAATATTTAAAAAAATACCCTCAACCAAACCAAGAGACAAAGAAGGGTTTGGCATTCCCTGGGGAAGAGTCTTGCCGGCCGCCACTAGTGTGGGCACAATAATTTTGCCTAGGTCTTATAAAAAGAAGCTGGTGCCTCTGAGCTCATACAATAATTATTATTGCGATCCGATCTCGTATTGAGGCTATATAAAAAAAATGCACTCCTCCTTTCAAATGGGATGTACAATAACTTTGACTGGTTTACCTCAACCCTACAGTCCCTGCCACTCTTTACAAATTGTAGGATTATTTTGAAATTTAATAGAGTGGCTTTTCAAAAAAATAATAATCAACAATTTGCTGATGAAGAGAAAAAAAACATTTTATACAAAAAATGAAATCCGTAATTTATATATAAAAAGAAAAAAGATTCCCATTCACACACACATTCTTACAGAGAGAGGGGAGGGTATTTGGAAATGGGGGGGGGGGGAATGGCCCTTTACATACACTAACATTCGCTTCACCACACCCATCTTTCCTTAGGCCACTCCACCACAGTCACTCACAATACACTCTCAATCATTACTCACCGTACCTTTTATACTCAATTGCACCCTTCTGCTCCTATTCACACTCATCTACTGGTCCTTTGCTGCATGTAGCAATCTGTCGGGATTGTTCGTCAGTCATCCTGTCAGTCTCCGTCTCCTTGTCACTATCAATCATGTCATCCACCATAGTCTTTGCTTTCATTACTAACTCGCTAATCTCTCAACAGAACTATTTCCTACTTTTTTTGGATCAAATCGTCCACCATACTCCTTGCCTTCATTACCAGTTCTCCCATCTCTCGACAGAACTCTTTCATCTCTTGCGTTCAAAAACTTGACTCTTCATACCCCCATTCATCAGCTCCTCACTCACAGATCTCATCCAACTCAAGGTGCACTCTTGCCAACAGACAAATCACTCACATCCCCTCTACTCTCAGTGGCTATATTAGAAACCCCTTCAACTGGTTCCCATCACAAGCCAGTCACCTCATCATTCTCCACATCAAACTCACTTCTACCCTTACCATTTGTAAAACCAGAAAAATCAGCCACACTAGGTTCATTCTGTCCAAACACTCTATAATTCCTACTGTTCCCAAAACCAGAAAAATCAGCCACAAGCAGCTCACTCACTCATCTACTTACATCAGCCAAATCATTCAACTGCTTATGCAAACACTTTCTCTCTCAAGCTCCCCCATACCAGAAAGACTGCGCAGACTTACTTTCATTCGTACTTGCATTCTTCCTTTCACTCTTTGTATGCTTTCTACTCCTCGAGACCAAGACAAGCTCTTTCCCAGACAGAGCCATACTATCACACTCCATCTTATCATCATGCACCTTATCTCTCTCTCTGCACAGTTCATACACTGGGTGGCTCACCAGGTAGTCAGGAGGTTCTCTCCACCTCCTCAACTGACTCTGATGAGCCTGCACTCTCTGTCACACTTTCATTCAAACTCTCCAAAACATACGTCACACCATTCTCCCAGACTCACAACTCTATACGGTCCTTCAAACTTTTCACTCATCTTTGACACATTCAACCTACCTTTTACTTCTTTTAACTTCAATACTTTTGCACCAATTTCAAACAAATGAAACCTTTCACTCGCCTTTCAATATTATATGCCCATAATACACTACTCAACCATTCATCCCAGTCATTCAAAGTTGTACTCATCATTCTCAATATCTCTCACAAGGTCCTAATTGTATGTTCAGCCAATCCATTCTAAGATGGTACATACTGAGTCATCCTCAGATGCTCTACACCATTCTCTCAACATTTGCTCAAACACTTCACTTGCAAACTCAGGTCCATTGTCACTCAGACATCTCCTAGGCTTCCAACTGCACATGCAACAGTCACACTCCTTTTATCTCTCACAGGTGTGGCATACACAAACTTACTGTTTTGATCAACCATAACAACCATACCAACATTCCCAGCACTTGTACATGGTAAAGAGACACAATCAATAGCTACTAATTCAAATGGTTCTTTTGCATCAACTTTCAAAATCGGGGCTTCACTTGCACACCTTGCACCTTTCGCTTCTGACACCTTTCACACTTAGTTGCAACATCCTTCACAACAGTTCTCAGAAACAGATGGAACACACGCTCCTTCATACACTCCCACATCTTAAACTTACCCATATGCCCATAATTATCATGCACAACCTTCACCAGACGAATGATACCAACCAAGGACATCACAGGTACATACATATCATTTCCATCCTTCACATGCCTCCTCACAAAATATACAACATCCATACAAACAACAAAATCCTTAGCATACCTTTTAAAATCACTTAAACACTCTGGCCATTCATTCAAATCAACACGCATCATTACAAACCTCTTCAACTCACTAACAAAAGGACACATCTCTTGCATCTCTAAAATATCATCATCACTTAAAATCTTTCTCATCATCCATGACCAATTCAATCATACCACAAAATTTGACAACATTCTTTGCACACTCATTCAACCTCATCACCTCCCATTCACCTTTCATAACACAATCCTTATTAGCATCCAAAGACAACTCATTCAATCTCATAAGGTCCACACCAAACAAGAAACAACACAGCATTGGCTCATCTTTCAGAATCACAGTCATGCTTCACATTTATACCACTGCCTAAACTCACTCTCAGACTAACCTGTTCCCATGCCACTATCATTCCATTTCCCAATCCACTTATCCATAACTTCACAGGCTTCTGCCACGCAACATCTAAACTCATCATACCTAGTCAGAATCATCTCGTTCACTAATGACACTTGCGCTCCAGCATCAATCAAACCACAGAAGAACCTTTCATCAACTTTCACTCTCGCTTCCATCATATCAGGTCCTCCATGCTTGCAATACACATAAGGAACAAGCACACCAACATCAGGACTGACATCCACACCATCATCAACTCCCACATCATAATTCACCATACACTCATCTTCATCCAGACAATCATTCTTCTCCCTCATATACGAATACTTTTCAATCACCCAATTGCAATGACCACCGCTCAAACACTGCAGATGCACCCACATTAGCATTCAAACCCTTTACTTTCTCATCCTTGTACACAATCGGTCTCGCACCACCAAAGTGCACATAAACAATCACTCCATACAATCGACTCACTACAGTCAACTCTTCCTGAAATGGCAAGACCCCTGACATACATATAGCTCTCAATTCATTCATAAAATTTCGCACCCTCGCCATATTAATACTTTCAGGCTTCCTACATACTTCACTCATTACTTCCTTCCTTAAGTCATCCACACTATTGGGCACTCTCACATTTACTCCATCACTCTTACAATCTTGCAAACCATTCCATACAAACCTCCACCCTTGCTCTCCTTTCCATTCATAATCCCTTTTGGCAAATACTCAGGATCACTCACTGCACACACATTTTCATTATTCGTACCAGGATTCCTTGACATCAAATCAGCCACTCTATTCCATTCACCAGGCACGTTGTAATAACTCCATACTTTCAGGCAATATTTTGAGAGACCACCTGTTCAGAGTCACTATGATACCTTCAATCAATTCACCTGGTAAGGTTGGTAATTTTTGATCAACAATTGCTCAGTCTTTGTGCACTCTTTTATACTTTTAAATTTATATCATGGAAATTAAAACTTATTGCATATGATAAATATAATGAATCAACTATCTACAAAGTAAATACTGGCCAGTGTACAAATGAAATTTAAACCGATAAACTTTCTTAGCCCAAGTATTCTAAGCGCAACAGAACAATTTTTCCTTCTTTAAATATATAGCACCCACCAACAGGATAATTGTTACAAATAATGCCAGAACCCGGTTCTAACAATACGATACACTATACAATAGCTCTTAAACACGGGACTGATCAACCTGATGTGTTACAAGTTAATTCCAGAACCCGGTACTCATCAACAGGATAAGTTATACAGTAGCTCCTAAACACAGTACGTATCAACGAGATATGTTTACATTGAACTAGCTATCAGCTGGGAACCTAAATGGTGTGTTCGCTTGTTTAAGGAGATGCAGTGACCAGGTTGACTGGTTGATCACAGTTGATGCACTGGTATGGTTGAAGAGCCCGGTTATGGTTGCTCCTACAAAATATGACGGTTAATCAGCTAATTAGCTGATCTCAAATTTACCAGTTACATGATACAAGCAAAATGATCAAAATTGGCCAAATTTGGGGCCCTCTACCAAGATCTAATTATTGAGTGATTGGTACTCACAAGTTACAAGACTGGAGCAAACTGACTAGATGTACTACTAGCGAGTGAGAACACTGGTGCGAATCATTAAGGCATTAGATACACAGATTCCCAACCTAGAAAATGCATACAAAAGTCTTCAGATTTTCTTTTCTTGCATTAAACCCTCCAAGGATCCCCAAAACAATATGATACAACAAGGAAAGGTTTGTCTCCACAAAACTCACCTTCAGAGAGGTGTTTTTGAGTTTAGGTTTATTTGAAACTTTTATTCACAGGGCTTTCATAACACAATCCTTATTAGCATCCAAAGACAACTCATTCAATCTCATAAGGTCCACACCAAACAAGAAACAACACAGCATTGGCTCATCTTTCAGAATCACAGTCATGCTTCACATTTATACCACTGCCTAAACTCACTCTCAGACTAACCTGTTCCCATGCCACTATCATTCCATTTCCCAATCCACTTATCCATAACTTCACAGGCTTCTGCCACGCAACATCTAAACTCATCATACCTAGTCAGAATCATCTCGTTCACTAATGACACTTGCGCTCCAGCATCAATCAAACCACAGAAGAACCTTTCATCAACTTTCACTCTCGCTTCCATCATATCAGGTCCTCCATGCTTGCAATACACATAAGGAACAAGCACACCAACATCAGGACTGACATCCACACCATCATCAACTCCCACATCATAATTCACCATACACTCATCTTCATCCAGACAATCATTCTTCTCCCTCATATACGAATACTTTTCAATCACCCAATTGCAATGACCACCGCTCAAACACTGCAGATGCACCCACATTAGCATTCAAACCCTTTACTTTCTCATCCTTGTACACAATCGGTCTCGCACCACCAAAGTGCACATAAACAATCACTCCATACAATCGACTCACTACAGTCAACTCTTCCTGAAATGGCAAGACCCCTGACATACATATAGCTCTCAATTCATTCATAAAATTTCGCACCCTCGCCATATTAATACTTTCAGGCTTCCTACATACTTCACTCATTACTTCCTTCCTTAAGTCATCCACACTATTGGGCACTCTCACATTTACTCCATCACTCTTACAATCTTGCAAACCATTCCATACAAACCTCCACCCTTGCTCTCCTTTCCATTCATAATCCCTTTTGGCAAATACTCAGGATCACTCACTGCACACACATTTTCATTATTCGTACCAGGATTCCTTGACATCAAATCAGCCACTCTATTCCATTCACCAGGCACGTTGTAATAACTCCATACTTTCAGGCAATATTTTGAGAGACCACCTGTTCAGAGTCACTATGATACCTTCAATCAATTCACCTGGTAAGGTTGGTAATTTTTGATCAACAATTGCTCAGTCTTTGTGCACTCTTTTATACTTTTAAATTTATATCATGGAAATTAAAACTTATTGCATATGATAAATATAATGAATCAACTATCTACAAAGTAAATACTGGCCAGTGTACAAATGAAATTTAAACCGATAAACTTTCTTAGCCCAAGTATTCTAAGCGCAACAGAACAATTTTTCCTTCTTTAAATATATAGCACCCACCAACAGGATAATTGTTACAAATAATGCCAGAACCCGGTTCTAACAATACGATACACTATACAATAGCTCTTAAACACGGGACTGATCAACCTGATGTGTTACAAGTTAATTCCAGAACCCGGTACTCATCAACAGGATAAGTTATACAGTAGCTCCTAAACACAGTACGTATCAACGAGATATGTTTACATTGAACTAGCTATCAGCTGGGAACCTAAATGGTGTGTTCGCTTGTTTAAGGAGATGCAGTGACCAGGTTGACTGGTTGATCACAGTTGATGCACTGGTATGGTTGAAGAGCCCGGTTATGGTTGCTCCTACAAAATATGACGGTTAATCAGCTAATTAGCTGATCTCAAATTTACCAGTTACATGATACAAGCAAAATGATCAAAATTGGCCAAATTTGGGGCCCTCTACCAAGATCTAATTATTGAGTGATTGGTACTCACAAGTTACAAGACTGGAGCAAACTGACTAGATGTACTACTAGCGAGTGAGAACACTGGTGCGAATCATTAAGGCATTAGATACACAGATTCCCAACCTAGAAAATGCATACAAAAGTCTTCAGATTTTCTTTTCTTGCATTAAACCCTCCAAGGATCCCCAAAACAATATGATACAACAAGGAAAGGTTTGTCTCCACAAAACTCACCTTCAGAGAGGTGTTTTTGAGTTTAGGTTTATTTGAAACTTTTATTCACAGGGCTGTTTTTTGTATGTTTCAAGCTTTTATCAGAGTTCTTTCTAAGACTTCAGAAAAAATAAATAGAATTTTCAAATGATTTAGAATGAAAAAACATACAGATCGTGAAGTTAAAAAAATGTATTATTTAGGGCATTGGCGCTTTTTTACTATTATTTTGTATATAAAACAAATTTAGATGAAAAAAAGAGATCTGACGAAGGTTTTTCTATATAACAAACCGAGTGAAATAACTTCAAAAAAAGGTTTCAGGGTGTCTATGTTGAAAAAAGTGTTTAGAAAATTCTCAACTATATATAAATCTTCAAGGGATAAAGACATTATAATAAAAGGTGAAATAACTTTTAAAAAATGTTTCAGGGTATCTATGTTGAAAAAGGTGTTCAGGATGTTAAAATAGTCTAAAGGGGATTAATAAAAAGCGGTTTAGAATAGCAAATAGGCTGTAGGCCACATGCTGAAGGAGTGCCTTTGGAACCAAGTTCTTTCTGTAAGAAAGAATACGAAGTATTGCTTGTATATCTATTAATTTAACAAAAATGTAAGTATTATCTGAAACACAAAAATGTGTATTAAGTAAGCATAAGAATTTGGGCAAGGTCTTTTTGAAAACTAACTATTGGGAATTGGGCATGCAGAGGAGGCACACCTCTACATACCTTCCTCTCAAATGTTGACTAGCAGGAGCATTTAAGAGCAGACTGCAGATATTCAGTAGAAGAATCGATGTTTTTGATCTCTGTATGGTACCCAATATATGTTTCACAGATTACACTGGACCCTTAGAGTGAGTATGTGGCCCATAATCTTCCTTACCCACTTTTAAGTGAGGTTTAGCAGGAAAAGCAATAACCTTCTTGGAGGCAGCTAGTAATCTCATACGCTTAGTGTTAAGCAACTGTAATTCAGGGGAGCTCTCTTTAAAGCCAACAAAAGATGATTAAATATCAGAAACACCAGGACCAATATTCGTATGAATAGGAGTACTCAATGTAACAGGAGCATTCAAGGGAACACTTGACAGAGCAGGAACATTTGAAGAAATGCGAGTAATGGCCGGAGTAACAACAAGGAAAGAAGGTACCCTAGGAGACCTTACGGTCCATTCAAAGAGGGTACCTTTGGACTAGCAATTGAGCGGGCACAAAGCTGCTCAATTGTTTTGCGTCCCTAAACGGCCACTTTTCAAGACTTTGTCTAGTCTTGACTTGAACTGGTCAATAGATTCACTGTTGACAACTTCCACTGGAAGTGCGTTCCACATACCGCAGATACTGTAAGTGAAAAAATTTCCACACAGATTGCGGTTGTAACGCTTCAGTTCAAGTTTGAAGCCGTGATTGCGCGTTCTATTCTCACTCAGTGTGAAAATATCCTGATAGTCAACATTGTCGAACCCTCGAAGTATTTTGAAAACTTCGATGAGCTGACCACGCTGTCTACGGGTTTCCAGCGAGAACAGATCTAATTCCCTTAGTCTATCCTCATAACTTTTATGTCGGATAGAGGGAATCAGCTTGGTTGCCCTGGCTTGTACGCGTTCCAATCTCACGATGTCCTTTCGCAATGAAGGACTCCAAAATTGTACGGCATACTCCAGGTGCGGTCGGACAAGTGAGTTGTACAGGCACAGTACAATCTCCTGGTTCCGATAACCAAACTGGCGCTTAATATAGCCTAGCATCCTTTGGGCCTTTTTCTCCGCCTCAATGCACTGTTTCGAGAACTTGAGGTCACTAGTAATAGTAACACCCAAGTCCTTCTCAGTGTCACTCGATTCAAGAGCAGTGCCCTTAAGGATATACTGAGATTGGGGGTTTCTGTGGCCGATATGCATCACTTTGCATTTCCCCACGTTAAAAGGCATTTGCCACGTGTCCGACCACTCCCCAATCTTCCCAAGATCTTCCTGCAGGCAGGCAGTATTTCCATCCTTTGCAACGTTCATACCAAGCTTGGTATCATCGGCAAATTTGGAAATCTTGGCAACCATGTCACCGTCCATGTCGTTGACGTAGATGATGAATAGTAGTGGTCCCAGGACAGAACCTTGAGGCACCCCGCTAGTAACGGGCACCCACTCAGAAGACTGTCCATTTACCACCACCCGTTGCCGTCTGCCACTTAGCCAGCTACCTTTCCGTCTATGCCAAGCGCTCGCACTTTCCGGAGAAGGCGGCGTGTGGTACCTTATCAAAGGCTTTCTGAAAGTCTAGGTAGACCACATCCACCGCCTTGTCCCGATCGTGCTCACTGAAAACGAAGTGGAAGAATTCTACAAGGTTTGTCAGGCATGACCGTTGCCTTCGGAAGCCGTGCTGGGAACTCCTCAGTAGCAGGTTTGACTCTAAATACGACGTCACTTTGTCCACCATGATGCTTTCCATGAGTTTACCGACTATCGAAGTCAGACTGATAGGACGGTAGTTCGACAGTTGGCTACGGTCTCCTTTCTTGAAGATCGGAGTCACCTCCGCCTCACGCCAGTCTCTAGGAACGCATTTGGTCCGGATTGACATGTTAAAGATAGCGCACAGATGTCGTGATACTTCATCGCACACTTCCTTCAACACTTTAGGTAGAAACCCGTCCGGTCCAGGGGACTTATTCGTCTTTAGGTCAGCGATCTTTTTCTTTATTTCTCCTTCGGTGAAGTCCATTGCCTCCAGCTTTTCCCCCGAGTAGGAATCCGTCGGCTGGGGAATGGGACCACACTCTTCAGTAAACACTGAAGAGAAGTAGTCATTGAGTAGGTTGGTATTTTCTGCATCTGAATGCTTTAATGTCCCCTCCTCATTCCTCAAAGGGCCAATCGTTCGACGGATTGGTTTACGGCTGTTCACATATCCAAAAAACTCCTTGGGATTCTGTTTACAGAGTCTCGCCACTCGGAGTTCCTCAGACCGCTTAGCCGCCCTTATACTGGACTTCACTCTCCTGGCTAGCCTCCGGTATTCGTCAAAGTCACCCGAGATCTTCGATTGCCGGTACACATTTCTCTTCTCCCTAAGCAGTTGCCCGATTTCTCGATTAAACCACTTTGGTTGAACAGAAGACCGACGGGGGGCATTTCAGAGGAATAAAACGCGATTGAAGACTCATGAATGTGGTTTTGAAACTGTTCCAAGAGTCTTCAACAGCATCGCACTCTTCTAGCCTCGCGTCAGTCAGTCCCGCGCGTAGACCTGCAAAGTCTGCTCTTCTCAAATCCAGTTTCCTTGATTTACTAGTTGCAGGCTCTGCCTTGGGGACTTTGACTACAAATCTAATTAGTCGGTGGTCACTGCCACCGAGCTCTTCGCCAACAGAGAGGTCCTCAACGATGTCATCTTCAGAGGTGAAAACCAAGTCGAGGATATTGTCTCCTCTCGTTGGCTCTCTCACCCATTGAGTGAGGAACTCGTTGTTCGTGAACTGTAGTTTCAGATACATATGTTAGCAATCTTGAATCAGGTATACTACCAAGATCGGGGAACTTTTGTGACAATGCAGTAGGAGTCATACCTGGAGAAGCGGTTGCATTACCAGTAACAGGACGGGAATCTAAAATTTCCTCAATCTTGGGTAACAGTTAAAAGTTCAACAGCAGAATTGTGCTGAGCCATATCAGCTTGTTTAATCAGCTGGTTATAGACTTCATCTAGGAAAGTTTCCATTTTCTGAATAGAGACAGAAAGCTGGTCAGGAAGGATAGGTGAAACATCTGCCAATTGCTCTATCACCGTATTAAGAGGCTTAGCAAAGAAAGGAGAGGAACAGGGTCTGGCAGAGGACCTTCCATCTACTCTCACATCACACAAAGTATTGCTGTCAGAGGAATCCAATCCCTCCTGAGATACAGATCCTTTTTCAGTAACGGGAAAACCCAAGGAAAGATGGGAAACCGGAGAAGCTAGTTTCACTAGAGGAATGAGAATCTTCTGAGTCTGACATATATAAAAAGTTTGAAACAGGAGCAGGAATGTCACAAACCGAGTCACTCAGATAATCAGTACTAGGAAACTCTACCTGGGTACAATATTGTTGCCACACTCGATGCAAGGAGGAAGAAGAGGTAATGTAAGGAAGTACAGGGATCCAGCATTTAAGTTGAGAATGGTGCACCTTGAAATTTTTAGATCTGACTGAGATCTCGTAGGTCACACCGTTTTCATGCATCTTCCTCACAGTGTAAGGCCCAGTATATCGTGCAGTATATATTTGTTGCTGACAGCATAGCCTTGAAGAATATCCTTCTTCAAAACTTTTTCACCAGGTCGGAATGGTGAAAAGTTTGGATGTTCCTCCCTCCAAGACTTAGTAACATCAGAAGACAAGGTAGATAGAGGTTTGTGAAATGTCATGAGAATGAGTCAATATATACTTAGAAAGGGACATAGCAAGTTGCGAGTGCCGAGAGTGGTTCTATGTGAGAATCACTTGGGGTAGTTGCTTATCCCATGAGGCACCCTGTTCTCTTGCAAGACAATGAAGCAGATCAATTAGTGTTGTGGGGGAGTGGTGTGTGTGTGTGTGCGTCTGTAGGGCCATTCTCCCACCCCCTTTTACATATATCTTTCCCTACCCCTGTGTAGGTGTGTGGGTAAACAATTTTGATTAATACAAATAATGTTAACCGATTGTATTCTCTTTTTAGAGATATATTTTGTTTAAATCTTTTATAAATATAAGAGTAAATATTTAGGAATTATAAAAGTTATAAATGGGAATTTGTTGTGCGCACTTGGGTGTTCACTTAGAGGTAAGAAGTTAACAGAATTTCCTCGCGTTGACTGCGAGAGGAGTTCTTGAGGCGAGTGCTCTGCCCAGCCCTGAGACAGAGGGCTTTTTTACCTCGCTTGCCACCTGCACTGCCCACCTGCATTGGCTGATGAGCCTGCCCCACTTTTATTGGCCTACTACCACCCCCTCAGTGCACAAGTGATAGTCCCGTGCCCCTTTTCTTTCAGGTGTTTTTTCGTTTTGTTGCATGGACCTTGTTTGGGTGTTTACCGATTGTTCTCTGCGCCGATCATATTTTATTTTGTTCTCAGTTGGGAAGATTGAAATTGGTATAGAGTATTTATTTTGAATGTGCACCGGTGTTTATTTTTATAAATATAAACTGTAATTATCACTGTATTTTTTTGTAAAGTAAAGGACTGTATATCAAATTGTATCAATTCTTCCTCAGGGTTCTTAAGGTTCATAAATTCTAGGATAAGGTTGGAATGCAGGGTTAGTGTTGCTTTCGGCCCGCTACATTTGGCGCTTGAATAGGGACCTTGAGGTCTTGAAACTGGAGGAATTTGATTTGATTGCAGTCGATCTGTATATTGGTAAAGTAATTTGATTGATTTTTCCCTCTTCCTATCCTTTGTTACTAACTTGAGAACAAGGCTTCAGCTGAAAGTTTGAATGAAGAAGTAATATGATTGAGACTGGAGTTGAGGAAGAAAGAAGAGGAGTGCGAAATGTTGCGGGGAATGAGATGAAAGGGATGAATGAAAAGACTGATAGGATGAAGAAGGAAATGGGAGACCGACAGGATCAGACTAACCGATGGATGCAGGACTTATATAATATGATGATAGGGGCTGGACCAGCCCCAGGACCTACAACCCTGAACCCTGCTCCAACTGAAGGGACTCCACTGAATGGAATGGATGGCAGTGTGATTGAGTCTAGAGAAGATACTGTGAGTGGTAGGAAAGAGGGTGAATGGAAGAGAAGAAGGAAGCATGGTTCTAAGGATAAGGATAGGAAGGCGAGAGGAAAGAGTATGGATTCGCTATACTCAGATGAGGGAAAGAGTGACGATATGATTGGAATGAGTGAGACCGAGAGTTGCTCTTTGGAGAGTGAAGTGAATGTGGGAAAAGGAATTTTGATTAGGGAAGTGCCTAGGATTGATAAGTTTAGATTGAATGGGGGAAAGAGTATGGATGAGTTCTTGGGGCATTTTGAGCGGTACTGCAAGCTCAAGTACCTGCAGAACAAGGGTCACTGGGTGAGTGTTGTGGGAGATTGTTTGGATGGGAAAGTGTCATAGTTCTTTCGAGCGATAAAGAGTGTGGGTGAGCCGAAGTATGATGTAGTGAAGAAGCGGATGATTGGATAGGTGAATGAATGAAAGTGAATGAATTTGAGAAGGCACATATAGGTAAGAATTAAGGGGGAAATATGTATGCACATAGGCTTGAGAGTATGGCAAGAACGAGGTATGGCGATGATGGAGTGAATGAGTGTAAACCACTGATGAGGAAGTTTCTGGACAAGATCCCGCAAAAGGTGAGTGAATGGCTGAGTGGAAAAAAAAAAGAGAGAATGAGACTGACAGGCGAATGGTTGATGTGGGAGGATGTGTTGGAGCTGTTGGAAGATGGATGATTTGATGATGAAACCGATCTAGAAGAGGATGGATAGTACAGTGTGAATGTTGGGCTTAAGAAGCCCAGGTGCTTTCCTCAACCCCAGCAGTTTGTCAGCTACAGGGATGCTCTGAAGGCTGCACCAGCTGGAGTGTTGTCAAGCTTCCTGGGCCAGCAGAATGGATGGGTAAATGGAGGGTGGTTGAATGGAAGGGGACAGATGAATGTCAAGCGTGGAAATGGGTATATGAGAGAGAAACCGAGGTGTGTCCCAGCAAATGAGAGTTTGAATGGTGTGAGAAAGGTTGTGGAATGTCGTTGGTGTGGAAGGAAGGGTCATATGTTGGCAGAATGTAGGTGGACGTCTGGTGCATGTTTTGGGTGTGGTAAAAAAGGGCATATGATAAAGGATTGCCAGGAAAGTGTGAAAGAGTGCTTCGAGTGTAAAGAAATAGGCCATTTGAAGAAAGATTATCCGAGGTTGAATGGTGGAGCAACTGCTGGGGGAAGTATGAAGTATGCTTGTGGTAATTGTGGAAAGGCTGGTCATTATGCAAGGATGTGTTGTGACCAGAGGAATGTATGTAGCTATTGTGCGATTGAAGGATATTCAAGTGAAAAGTGTTGGATTAGACTGATAGCGCAAGGTGTGAATGGAAAGTCTGAAGCGGGAAACTGAATTGTCAGAGGGTACCTGCTGAAGTATCCTCTGGGTACATGAGTGTGAGTAATGTGTTGGTAAGTCTGTCTAGTGTGAAAGTGCTTTCTGGTAGGAAGTATGAGTGTCTGAGTGTGAAGGTGGAATTCAATGGAAGGCGAACTTGGTGTATAAAGATGTATATGACAAGGTGAGTGAGAAAGCCCTCCTGTCTGAGTGTAAGGGTAATTTGGTAGGTATTGGTAATGGGAGAGTGCCTGTGATTGGAATCATAAGGTCACCTGTTCGAATGCATGGTATGTTAATGAAAAATGTGAATTCTCTGTGATTGATAAGGTGAGTAGTGAGTATGGGGTCATTTTGGGGTATGATTTTATGAAAGTGAACCGTATGGTTGTGCATCCTGCGAGTGATCAGATTGAGAGAAAGATTGGTAAAAATGGGGTGTATAAGTTGTATGTAGGAAAAGCTGCTAGTGTTTTGAGGAGTGTATTTACTGGTATTGAGGTGACTGCTATGGAGAGTGTAAGGCTTGTGAAGGGTGAAAGGGTGTCTGTTAGAGTGAGTTGTAGTAAGGATGTTAGTTTGAATGTGGGTGAGAACACTGTGATATTGGATGGAAAGGATGCGTGTTATAAGGTAAGGTGTGTTGCTTGTGTGTTTGATGGCTTGATGAGAATGAATGATCCTTTTGTATGTGTGCAGGCGGACCCCAGTGTGAAAGGACAGGTGAGGGGGATCCAAGTCGGAGATGTACTGGGTCACCTCCCCACTGTCAATGAGGTGGGTATGGATGATAGTGCGGATGTCAGCTTGAATGTTGCAAATGAAAAGACGTGTGAATGGACGTATAATGAAGTGAAGAGCATGTTGGAATTGGATGGATGTTTGACTGAGTATGAAAGGGAGGATGTGTATCAAATGATATTTGAATGAAAGGGATCCCTCAGTAAGGGTGATCTGGATTTCCGAGTTGCAAAACTCCCTGAATTCAAGATTGTACTGAAGGAGGACTCCCCAATCTATCAGCGGCTGAGGCATTTCCCACGACTGGTTGCTGATGAGATTGAGGATCAGTGTTTAGAATTAGAACAATTGGGGGTGATTGAAGTGAGAGTGCATGAAATAGTCCAATTGTGCCTGTCTGTAAGCCAGATTGAAGATTGCGTCTGTATGTGGATTATCGAAAGGTGAATGAAAGGACTGTGAAAGAAAGGTATGGGATGGAGTGGTTTACGAAGCTGGATATGGTACAGGGCTATTACCAGATGACCATTGCTGAGGAGAGCTGGCCGGTAACTGCCTTCTCTTCCACAAAGAGGCATTATCAGTTCCACAACCTCAGCTTTGGGTTGGCTCATGCTCCCGGAGCCTTCCAGCGGGCAATGAATGTTGTGTTAAGTAAGTTTGTGAGTAAGAATGTGATTGCGTTTATAGATGATATTTTGATTATGACTAGAGACTTTTGAGGAGCATATGAGACTGGTGAATGATGTGTTGAGAACGTTGGAGAGTGTTGGTGTGAAGGTGAAAGTAGCAAGGTGTGAATGGTTTGCAAAAAAAGTGGAATTCCTTGTACATATGGTGAGTGAGAATGAGTTGCAAAAGTCGCTAAAGTATGTTCAGAAGGTGTGAATGTTTCCAAAACCTGTGACTGTGAAGCAGCTGAAGTCGTTTCTGGGTTTGATTGAGTTTCAGTGAAAGTTTATACGTAATTGTTCAGGTGTGAGTAAGCCTCTGACTGAGTGGATGGGCAAGGAAGGTAGTCTGGTTGTCAGGTGGAATGATAAGATGAGAAACTGAAAGAGGCAGCGGCTGAAGATGTTGAATTGGTGTATCCAGATTATAGTGTGAATGCTAAAATACTTGAATTGTATACAGATGCGGGTGGGCATTGTATGGGAGGTTTTCTGATGCAAGAGCAGCGTTTGAATGGAGAGAATGTCAGGCAAATAATTGGGTATGTATCCAAAGCTATGAATGCGGCAGAGTGAAAGTATTCGACGCTGTAACGAGAGTTGGCTGTGATAAGATATTGTTTGAAAGTGTTGCATCTGTTTTTTGTATGGTGTGAGGTTTGTGACTAAGACAGATCATCAACCTTTTGTATCTGCAGCGTATGAAGTGGGCTGATAGTAGGATTGCGAGGACTTTGGAAGATTTGAGTGACTTTGACTATGTGATTGAGTACATGCCTGGTGAACGAAATAGAGTGGCTGATTTGATGTCAAGATATCCTGGTATGAATGATGAAAATGTGGGTGGAGTGAGTGATCCTGAATATTTGCCGAAAGGGATTATGAATGGAAAGGACAGTAAGGGTGGTGGTGATTCCTTGTTTGAGACTGTATGGAATGGTTTGCAAGATTTGAAGAGTGATGGAGTAGATGTGATAGTGCCCAATAGTGTGGATGACTTAAGGAAGTAGGTAATGAGTGAAGTATGTAGGAAGCCTGAAAGTATTGGTATGGTGAGGGTGTGGAACTTTATGAAAGAATTGAGAGCCATGTGTATGCAAGGGGTCCCGCCGTTTCAGGAAGTGTTGATTATAGCAAGTCATTTTTTATGGAGGGATTGTTTATGTGCACTTTGGTGGTGAGAGGCCGATTGTGTACAAAGATTGAAAAGTGTTCATATATGAGAGAGAATAATGATTGTCTGGATGAAGATGACTTCCCCCATTGAGAGCCTGTTGGTCGATGCTGGGGAGATGCCACTCGCTCTGCACCGCATGCACTGCATCACTTGCCTGTACACGCAAGCATGGCGCCTCCCTCAGTCACCAACAGCTTTCACTGCATCGGCAGCTGATCCTGATGGTGCCTATGCCGCTGAGAGACACCAGTCATACCCTAAGCCCTTTGTTTTTAGGGCCAGGAAACTCCTTCGAGAGCTAGATATAGCTCTCGGGCCAGTAGCGCTTCTTGTTCTGCCCAGGACGCCACCCTGGAGGGTACCACATTTGGCTATTTGTCGCCACGCCTCTGCTCCCAAAGCTTGTACTGCGCCGGGAGTATTGCGTTCAACCTTTTTGGAGCACACATCGTGTCACGCTGGAACCGTGCCAGTGTATATAGATGGCTCCAAGTCCCAAGAGGGGGTCAGCTTCCACGCTGTATCCCTTCTGTTTGAAGTTAGGGGGGCTCTGCCAGGCGCTGCGTCTGTCTTCACGGCCGAGCTGGTGGCAATACACCACTCGGTACGCGAGATTACGCAATGTGCCCAGTTCGGAGACCGGATTGTGATCTATAGTGACTCACAAAGCGCCCTGAGTGCTCTCGGGGCATTGGAATCTCCGCATCCCCTGGTTTGCGATATCCGTGATGCCACGGTTTTGGTGAGCCAGGTAGATGTCGAGATTATCTTCTGCTGGGTTCCTAGACATGTAGGAATTGCGGGGAATGAGCGCGCCGGTGAGGATGCCAAAGAGTCTGCGAGGACTCTGCAACCGGACCAGCGTTTCGCTCTTCCTCACACTGACTACATGGCAGGAATACGGGCAGCTCTTCGGACTGTTTGGCAAAGAAGATGGGAGACGGTCGAAGGGAACTTAAAGTTGCATGCCATTGCGCCACGACTGTTCCCATGGACCTATCCCCCAATGCTGCGGCAGCTTCAGGTTGCTTTCTGTCGTCTCTGAATCGGACACACTCGTGTGACGCGTTGCTATTTGATGGAGCGCTTGCCTGCACCCTATTGCAATGACTGCATTGTCCCCCAGACTGTTTGGCACATTCTTGTTGAATCTCCCAGTCTGGGTGATCTTCGCGCACGATACCTGTCCCGGGATGGGCGAAGTCGCTACCGCCTGTCCCTTGTACTAGGGATGGATTCATGCACATTTTGTTTTTTGTTTGTTATTGTTTTGTTTGTAGATTGCACTCTCCTGCACCCGGAGATTGCCACCTGATTGTTAAGTTTTTCCAATTTATATTATTGTTATGTTTTCATATTTTTATTTTAAAGTTGCCTAGTTCTAGGTTGTCGTGTTTTTCGGCGACTTATGCCCAAGTGGGCAGTTGCCAGATACTCTATAAATTTTTTTGGTAAAAATGGATGAAGATGAGTGTGTGGTGAGTGATGATGTGAAGTTGATGACTTTGTGGATGTCAGCGCTGATGTTGGTGTGCTTGTTCCTTCTGTGTATTGTCAACATGGAGGACCTGATATGATGGAAGCGAGAGTGAAATTTGGAAAAAGGTTCTTCTGTGGTTTGATTGATACTGGAGCGCAAGTGTCGTTACTGAACAAGAGGATTCTGAGTAAGTACTATGAGTTTAGATGTTGTGAATGGAAGTCTGTGAAGTTATGGATAAGTGGTTTGGCGAATGGAATGATAGTGGTATAGGAACAGGTTAGGTTATTCTGAGAGTGATTTAGGGCAGTGGTGTGAATGTTAAGCATGACTTTGTGATTCTGAAAGATGAGCTTATGCCGTGTTGTTTCTTGCTTGGTGTGGACTTCGAGATTTAATGATTTTTCTTTGGATGCTGATAAGGGTTGTGTTATCATTGGCCTGGTGAAAATTTTCCATGATAATTAAGTTGTGGGAGTGTATGAAGGAGCGTGTGTTCTATCCATTTCTGAGGACTGTTGTGAATGATGTTGCAACTACGTGTGAAAGGTGTCAGAAGCGAAAGGTACAAGGTGTGCAAGTGAAGCCGCCAATGTTGAAAGTTGATGCAAAAGAACCATTTGAATGTTGAGAATGATGAGCGAGACTTTGAATGACTAGGTTGTATGGTTGGGTAGTGTAACTGCGATGTCCCCATGTCCGTTTGTTAAGAATTTTGAAAGGCAAGTGAAAGGTTTTGTTTGAGTGAAAGTTATCAGTGTATGGTCTGAGGCACATAAGAGGTTTCATTCATTTTAAATAGGTTTAAAAGTATTGAAGGTAAAAGAAGTAAAAGGTAGGTTGATTGTGTCAAAAATGAGTGAAAAGTTTGAAGGACTGTATTGAGTTGTGAGAGTCTGGGAAAATGGTGTGATGTATGTTTTGGAGAGTTTGAATGAAGGTACGAATGAGAGAGTGTGGGCTCATCAGAGTAAGTTGAGGAGGTGGAGGGAACCTCCTAACTACCTGGCGAGCTATCCAGTTTATGAACTGTGCAGAGAGAGAGATAAGATGCATGATGATGAGATGGAGTGTGATAGTATGGATCTGTCTGGGAAAGAGCTCCTCTTGGTCTTGAGGAATAGAAAGCGTGCAAAGATGAGTGAAAGGAAGATGGAAAGTAAGTCTGAGCAGTCTTTCTGGTATGGGGAAGCTTGAGAGAAAGATTGAGTGTTTGCTTAAGCAGGTGGCTGATTTTTCTGGTTTTGGAAACAGTATAAATGATAGTGTGTGTGTTTGGGCAGAATGGACCTAGTGTGGCTGATTTTTCTGGTTTTGCGAATTGTAAGTGTAGAAGCGAGTTTGGTGTGGAGAATGAGGAAGTGACTGACTTTTCTGACTTGTGGTAGGAACTAATTGAAGAGGTTTCTAGTATATCTGATGAGAATAGAGGGATGTGAGTGATCTGTCTGTTTCACAAGATTGTAAGAGTTACTTTGAGTTTGATGAGAGCAGTCCCCCATTGAGCAGAGGGATGAATGAGGAATATTCAAAAGAAGTGCATGTGATGACTGAAGGGCCCGAGGGACATGGCGTGGTGAGAGGGCAGAAGAGAGGTAAGACGGAGCCTTGTTGTTTAGGGCCTTAAATGTGGAGAGAAGTATCTTGAAGTGAGTACAGGATCTGACAGGGAGCCAGTGAGGGAAAGAGAGATTTAGATTTTTTGACAAGAGCAGGGGTGCCGACGAGGAGGACCTCAGTTTTGGAGTGATTAAGCCTGAGGAAGTTGGTAGAGAGCCAGTCAGAAATGGAGGAGTAGGCAGCCAGGAGGTCAGTGATAGAGTAGGCAAGAGACGTGGGGGATGAGGAAACGAAAATTTGAGTGTCGTCAGCATATAGGTGGAAGGATAGGCCGAGATTATGGAGAAGGGAACTAAGAGGGAGAAGGTAGATACAAAATAGTAGAGGACCAAGGACAGAGTCTTGTGGCACTCCAAAGCGAATGGGGGTAGAGTCGGATGAAACAGCGACAATCACAACGGATTGGGTACGAGATGAGAGGTAAGAGCGGAACCAGTCAAGCACGGTGCCTGATATGCCGAGGAAAGAGTGGAGACGATCAAGTAGGACGGTATGGTCAATAGTATCGAAGGCAGAGGAGAGGTCAAGTAGAACGAGGATGGAGACACAACCCCTGTCTGCGGCTCTTCGTAAGCAATCGGACACATTGAGAAGCGCGATTTCTGTGGAGTGACCTGACTTGAAACCAGATTGATAGGTTTCATCAATGTTACAGGCCACCATGTGACTGTTGATGCGGGAAGCAACCACTCTCTCCAGAACCTTAGAGAGGAAAGGAAGTTGCGAAATCGGGCGACAATTGGAAGGGTCAGTGGGGTTCAGTTGAGGCTTTTTTAGAATCGGATGGATGTGGGCACGTTTGAAAGATATAGGGTGATTGGGCATTTTGGTGGCCGATATGCATCACTTTGCATTTTTTTATGTTGAAAGGAATTTGCCACGTATCAGACCACTCCCCAATCTTCCAAAGATCATCTTGCAGGCAGGCAGTATTTTCATCCTTTGCAACACTCATGCCAAGCTTGGTATTGTCGGCAAACTTAGAAATCTTGGCAACCATGTCACCGCCCATGTCATTGACGTAGATGATGAATAGTAGTGGTCCCTGGACAGAACCTTGAGGCACCTCGGTGGTGCTTGGCGCGAGTGCAGTGGCCTGCATTTCAGGAAATGACTGAATTCTCTAGCTCAGTCAAGGAGTTTAGGTCGGTAGATGAGGCTGTTGAGTTCTTCTCCGGCGACCTCATCGCTGCAGGCCTGACTACTATTCCTAGAACGTCTGGCCGTTTTGCATGCCGACCACTCCCATGGTGGTTGGCCGAGTGTGAGACGACCCTCAAACAAAAGCATTAGGCCTAGATGCGCTATAAGCGCCGCCTGAACGATTTCACTGTCTGTGAATTTCGTCGGGCTAGGGCTAGGTTCCGGTATATTTCGAAGGACGCCCGCCGCTTTTCTTGGTGGGCATATGTGTCTTCACTTAACGGGAAGACCCCTCTGGCAGAGGTGTGGAAGCTAGTCCAAAGGATTCTCGCAGGACACCCCGCCCTCCCGTTCTCCAGGAGAATGAGACCAGAATCTCGGACTCTGTGTCCGTGGCGGAATCCTTCGCGACTGCTTTCTTCGCATTCTCTAGCCGGGATGCTGCTCCGCTAGCATTCAATGCACGTCGTGATGTCATGAAAGGCTGCCGGCTGGACTTTACCTCAAGATGCAGAAAACCCCTCACTACTCCGGCCGGTTTCTGCCCGATCTCTCTAACCTCTTGTGTGTGCAAGTTGATGGAGAAATTGATAACTGTTAGATTAGCCTTTTTCCTGAACAGCGGAGGCCATCTGTCTTCTGCACAGTGTGGCTTCCGCAAGTTCCACTCCACATCGGATGCTCTGCTCCGACTGGAAAATGCAGTCTGCAGGGCCTTCCTTCGTAGACAGCACTACACCACAGTGTTTTTCGATCTGGAGAAGGCCTATGATACTGCATGGTGATACAGTATCATGGAGACTCTCCACACGATGGGGGTGAGGGGACCCCTCCCAATGTTTATATCTGAATTTTTGCGAGATCGTCGATTCCGCGTACGGGTGGGGGGAGCCCTCTCTGGCCCAAAGGAGCAGGAAGAGGGTGTCTCGCAGGGAAGTGTCCTCAGTGTCACACTCTTTGCCCTGAGCATCAACGGCATCACCTCGGTGCTGCCACAAGATGATCTCGCTACGCTCTACGTGGATGACCTTTCGATCACTTTTGGCGCGGCCCAGATGCCAACTCTGGAGCGTCGACTCCAACAGGCATTGAACTGTGTCTCTTGATAAGCCCGAAGTGCACAGGTTTCGGTTTTCTTTTGGCCAAGACTAAGGTGGTGCACTTATGCCGTCATTCACGGCTCCACCCTGCCACAGATTTGTTTCTTAATGGGGTGTGCCTGGAAGTGGTTGAATCGCACTGTTTCGTTGGTCTTGTATTTGACCGACTCCTCACCTGGGAGGCTCATATTCGCAGCCTTAGGGTCTCTTGTACCCGCCACATGGACATTCTCCGTTCCGTGATGTTCAGTGCTTGGGGCGCTAATAGGGCTACTGCCTTACTTTTTTATCAATCCTTTGTTCATTCGAGTTTTATGCATCCGCAGCCGATTGTTTATTGCGGAAGGTGGACTCAATCCACCACACCGGCCTTCGCCTTGCGACCGGTGCCATCCGCACTTCCCCCATTGAGAGCCTACTAGTCGATGCTAGGGAGATGCCACTCGCTCTATGCCGTGTACAGTGCATCATTCGCCTGTACGCGCGAGCCCGGCGTCTCCCTCAGTCGCCAACAGCTCTCACTGCATTCACAGCTGATTTCGATGGTGCCTATGCCGCCGAGAGATGCCAGTCATCCCCTAAGCCCTTTGAGTTTAAGGCCAGCAAACTCCTTTGAGAGCTGTGGCGTCCCTGGTTCTGCCCAGGACGCCACCCTGGAGACTACCACATTTGGCTATTTGTCGCACGCCTCTGCTCCCAAAGCTTGTACAGCGCCGGGAGTATTGCGTTCGACCTTTTTGGAGCACACCTCGTGTCACGCTGGAACCGTGCCAGTGTGTACGGATGGCTCCAAGTCTGAAGAGTGGGTAGGCTTCCATGCCGTATCCCCTCTGTTTAAAGTCAGTGGGGCTCTGCGAGGTGCTGCGTCTGTCTTCACAGCTGAGCTGGTGGCAATGCATCACTCGTTACGGGAGATTACGCGACGTGCTCGGTTCGGAGACCAGATTATGATCTATAGCGACTCACAAAGCGCCCTGAGTGCTCTCGGAGCATTGGAATCTACGCATCCCCTGGTTCGCGATATCCGTGATGCCATGGTTTTAGCGAGCCGGGCGGATGTCGAGATTATCTTCTGCTGGGTTCCTGGACATGTAGGAATTGCGGGGAATGATAGCAGTAATACGGGCAGCTCTTCGGGCTGCTTAGCAAAGAAGATGGGAGATGGTCGAAGGGAACTTAAAGTTGCATGCCATTGCGCTGCGACTGTTCCCATGGACCTACCCCCCAATGCCGCAAAGACTTTGAGTTGCTTTCTGTCATCTCCGAATTGGGCATACTCGCGGGACGCACTGTGATTTGATGGAGCGCTCACCAGCGCCCTACTGTGATGACTGCGGTGTCCCCCAGACTGTTCGGCACATTCTTGTTGAATGTCCCAGTCTGGGCGATCTTCGCGCATGTTACCTGTCCCAGTACCCGGATGGGTGGGCTAGCTACTGCCTGTCCCTTGTACTTGGGAGGAGTACGTGCTTTTTGACTGGTACACTTTTGGGGGGAGGCCGGCCTTCTCTCTTTTATTTAACTAGGTTTTGTTGTTTTTTTTTGTTATTGTTGGTTTTCTTTGTAGGTTACATGCTCCTGCACCTGGGGGGAGGGGGACCTCCCCCCGATGCCGTAGATTGCTTCCTAATTGTTGAGATCTTCACTTTTTATCATTGTTGTGTTTTCGTGTTCTTATTTTAAAGTAGCCTAGTGTTTGGCGGTCATGATTCTGGCGACTTATGCCCAAGTCGGCAGTCGCCAGATAGGCTAAAAAAAAAAAATCCCCTGCTGACTCCAGTAGCAAAGAAATGATCTAGGATGACTGGAGCAGGTTTAAGTTGCAGTGCTCTGCTGAATAAAAAAGTCCCTTCTTAGACTATTGCCTAATGCACAAGCACTGTGCAGATTTAATCTCAAGGTTTACTCCTGAAGCCTTCGCCCTTCCAAGGCTCCCACAAGGCATGTTTTTGGGCAGAGACAAGGAAACGGTCTTGCAGTGATGTTCCAACTGAGCTGCCTTCTTTAGGTTCTACACTGCTTACCCCTAGCATGGGAGGGGGCTAGAAAAGGCCTCCCCTAAAACAATGTTTGTCTCAAACTTGTCTACTGGGAAAGCTGCCCTTGGGGGGACCCAACTTTACGACGTTAGGAAAGTAAATCACAATACAATGAAAGTTGGAGCTTTCACTACTGGACATGAGAAATACAGAAAGACCAGAAAAGAGAACAGCCTTCGTTGCTAGGGAACTAAAGAAGTTCAACCTTGATATAGTAGCTCTAAGTGTCGCAAGAAGAGCAGGAGAAGGCTAATTCAAAGAAAAACTGGGCAACTATCTCTCTTACTGGAAGAGAAAAAGCCCAGAATATATGGAATTAGATTTATCAGAAATGACCTCATTAGCTAGCTGACTGAACAACCAGTAGGAAGCAATGAAAGCCTAATGACTTCCAGGATAAAACTTGATAACTGACATGCTACACTAATCAGTACCTATCTACCCACCCTTGACTCAGATGAAGTCAAAGAAGCCTACACCCACTTCCCAACTGATAGTGTCAACACCAGAACAAGATAAGCTTATTGTCCTTAGGGACTTCAATGCTAGAGTGGGAAAAGATTATGAAATATGGAGAGGAGTAATCAGGAAAAATGGAATGGGGAAAGCTAACTCTAATGGGATGATGCTCCTATCTAAATGTAAAGAACATGATCTTATCATAATTAATACCATCTTCACACAACAAAATAAATTCAAAGGCATATGGCAACACCCAAGATCCAAACACTGGCATATGATGTAATAGTTAGGAGACAGTATCAACATGAGATCCATATCATAAAATCTGTGACTGGAGCAGATGAATGCTGGACAGATTATTGTCTTATCTTGTTTCTAATCTGAATGAAACTAACACCTAAAAAAAAAAGCCGAACTCAACAACAAAATAAAAAATATAATGTTGAACACCTGAGCTAGAACAAAAATTCCTTGAAAAACTACCTACACAGTTTTCACCTAACATCTAGGAGCACTGGGTGCAAATAAAATCAGCTATTACAGAATCTTGACTCCAGGTTTTGGTGTACAAAAGAAAGAAACACCAAGATTGGATTGATAAGAATGATGAAGAACTTCAACAACTTATAGGCTTAAAAAGGGAAGTCTCCTTACAGCTGCCAAAGGATCCTAAGTCACCAAGCAAGCAGAGACTTTACATCAAAATCAAAAGTAAGCTCCAGAGAAAAAGTGAGAGATATAAAAAAATCATTGGTGGAGGGAGAAAGGACAGAAAATTCAAAGCTTAGCTGATCAGAATCACTCAGCCTTCTCTAGAGCCACTAAGGAGATCTATGGTCCATCCACTCAAGCCCAGGTACCACTGAAGAGCAAAAATGGCAACACTGTTCTAAAATCCAACAAAGAGAAAAATGAACAATGGAGAGAACATTTTGAGGATCTCCTGAATCAAGAAACAACCTATGACAATGATGTCACCAACATCATTTCCCAGTACCCAGTTGATAAATCAATGAGCAACCCTGGAAGAAGTCAAAAGAACCATCAGTAAGATGAAGAGTAACAAGGCAGCTGGCCCTGTTGGTGTACCAACTGAAATATACAAGCATGGGGATAGCCTGCTGCTATCTTAACTACATTTGGTCATTGTAAAAATCTGGGTGAATGAAGAAATCCCATCCAAACTCAAGCATGCAAACATAGTTAAAATCTACAAAAGGAAATAGGAAAATTAAAAAGGAATATCACTACTGATCACAGCGGGCAAGGTACTGTCAGGTGTCCGAAATTAATGCCTTAAACCTCTTCCTGGAAGAATCTTACCAGAAGACTTGGTGTGGCTTCAGGCCCAACAAAAGAACCACAGACATGATTTTCACTATGAGGGAGCTGTGAGATAAAAGCAGGGAGCATAACAAACTCCTGTACTTGGCCTTCATAGACCTGACTAAGGTCTTCAACACAGTATCAAGGAACTTGCTCTGGGATATCTTTGCCAAGTATGGCTGCCTTCCAAAATTTGTAAGAATGATCAGATTGATGCATGACTACAGTCTTAGTCACTGATGGGGATTCAGATCTGTTTGGGTTTAACAAGCATGCCTCAAGGCTTCCATACAGTTTTCCATCTTCATAGCAGTTGTAATTCTCATTGTCCAACCAAGAATACTTAAAAAAAATTGAAATGACATTGGATGGATGGAAAATTGTTCAATCTGGCAAGGTTGAAGGCAAAAAGCAAAGTCCATAGAACAGCTGTGTGTGAGTTCCAGTATGCAGACGATAATGGTGTTGCACCAACAGAGATGGATCTGCAAACTATCTCCTTACTGCATTTTGCTATGCCTACTCCAAACTGGGCCTCAAAATCAATGAAAGAAGACTTGGGTGGTGTACCAGGCAGCACTGCAAAATAGAGCCAGAAATCCACCAGCAATCAGAATCCAAGATAATACACTGGACAATGTAGATAAACTCCCTTACCTGTGGAGTCTTATCTCATCAAATGCAGATATAAATGCTGAGGTAAACCACAGAATCCAACAAGCAGCTCTTGCTTCCAGCAAGTTGATGGGGAGAGTCTTCCAAGATTCTGATATCAGGCTGATACTAAGATCAAAGTTTACAAAGCCATCCTAATCACTACTCTGCTGTATGCCTCAGCGACCTGAACTTCCTACTGCAGGCACCTAAAATCACTGAAAAACTTCCATTAATGAGGTATGTGCAGTGTGCAGCATACTAAACATCAAATGGCATGATATGAGAACCAATTTGAGTGTTTTAGACCAGGCATGGATCTCCTGAATAGAAGCACTTATTGTTTAGAACCAACCGAGATGGACAGAACACATTATATATATATATATATATATATATACATACATTTATTTATTTATTTTTATCCAGTTGTCATATGACTGACTGGATTATTTTTATTTTTATTTATAAAAAAGTACATATAGAGAAATGTTAGGCACATGAAAAAAATTCACAAGTTTTAACAAAAATTGGAATAAATATAGTTATATAATGGAATATTTTGGAAAGTAAATATGTAATACAGAAAAGGTAAAGACTGGGCAGGTGTGTATGTTGCGAGGACCAAAAATTGACTGAGGTCTCTCACCCTGCAGGGTCCCTTATATATAGGCCGAGCCTAGGGACCTAGCAGGTCATTAAAAGCAAGTTCCTTTGCTGAAGAAAAGGTGCACAAGACCCAGATGAGTCTTCTACTTATCAATGGATTAGTGTTGAATTGCACATCAGAAGTATTAAAATTTGGAATTTCCTTGATGAGAGATGATTTTATTAGATGCCTATGTATATAGTTGTGGGAATTATAAATTATATTTTGGTATCAATGTTAATTGAATGGTCTACATTTGACTTGTGTAGGAACAGGCTAGAAGATAGGCTTCCACAGTGCATGTCTCGTAGGATGGGTATCCCCATTTCTAAACCTGAAGCCTCTTCCATTGGGCAGCACTCAGATTCTCAACAATATCCTCTTAATCCTGATTCTTTTTCCATCTTATCTTCAGCCTTAACTTCTCTTGATTTGAAAATCTTAGTCATTATACATCAATAAAATAAATCCCAACCTTAATAATTATACATCTTCAATTAAACTATTGACTATATAACCAACCAACACTTCATTACATTTACTAGTCAACTAACCAACCAAAAGAATTTCATGAGTAGTTTTCTATCGTTAGTTAGTGGATTTCACAACTCCAATGATAAAGGTTAGTCCTTCTGTTTAATTTGTGCACATTTGTTTTCAGGGTTTTTTGTTTCGATTTAATAGGTTATTTTATTGTTTATTCCAGTTCCCATTAATTTTTTATACTCAAGTCAGTTTATATTAAAACTTAACTTCTTCCTATTATTTTTTTTTAAATTACACTCAATATAATTATATAATTCTATATATTGTTATTTTCTTTTTACTTTCATCCCAATATTTGCCAATTTTATGGATTTACCTTGCCTCCACCCACTTTTTTAGCCATTATATAATGCTTGTTTCTAACTCTTTATCTGTTATTGTTAATATTTCTTCCCCCTTTTCATTAGTTGATACAGTCGCTGATGATATGATAGTCCTAGTGAAGGTCCAAAATGTCTGGCCAATGAATGATTAGTGTAATCTCCTGGTTCTTCATATTCCTACTATATATATATATATATATATATATATATATATATGACAAGGGTAATCCCAATGGTAAGGTCTCCAAAATATTTAGAAATCACAGAAATGTTTATTGTCAATAATGTTTACATCATTTTAAAGTTTGAACATTTATCTACAGTGGAACCTCGGTTGTCGAATGGCTCCCCTTTCGAACAAATTGGTTGTCGAACAAAGTTTTGAACTAAAAATTGCCTCAGTTGTTGTACCATAACTCGGTTACCGAACAAACCATCAATACCACGCACGCAGCACATGACTACTGAGTGACTGAGATTGTGTCATCAGTCTTGCCTCAGCCCGCACTCAGAGTATACGTGCTAAGAAATGTTGTCTGATTTTGCAGGTATTTCTTGTGGTGTGCATTATTTCTTCTATTTTTTTATGCCATAAGCCATCATGGGACCTCAGAAAGCTAGTCAAAGTGGAAAGGTGGAAAGAAAAATAGTGAGAATAACAATAGAAGTGAAGAAAGACATTATACAATAGCATGAGAATGGCATTCGTGTTTCAGATCTGGCTTTACAGTATGGCTTAGCAAAGTCATCGATTTGTACTATCCTTAAGAACAAGGAAGCAATAAAAGAAGCTAAGGTTGCCAAAGGAATGATTGTGATCCCCAAGCAAAGATCTCAGACATTAGAAGAATTGGAAAAGTTGCTACTGATTTGGATCAATGAAAAGCAGTTGGCGGGCGACAGTATTTTGGAGACAATAATTGGTTTTGTGTATTAACTTGTACATAAAATACTGTTGTAAAAGTTTGAATAAGCCATCATTTGGGGTCCAGGAATGGATTAATCCATTATACATTGATTCCTATGGGGAAAATTGTTTGTTTTTGAACATTTCGGTTTGCAAATGGCTTTCAGGAAGGAATTAGATTCGAAAACCAAGGTTCCACTGCATTTTTCTACATAATTGCCATTTTGGTCAATGCATTTTTGTAGGTGCTATGGCAGTTTTTGTATGCCTATGTCCTACCAGCTCACTGTCATGTCATTGAGGAAGCGTTGAACCTTATTGTCATTGCTGAAGCACGTTCCGGCCAAATGTTCTTTCAACTTAGGGAACAGGTAGTAGTCACTGGGTAGCAAGTCTGGACCATAAGGTGGGTTGGTCATGACTCTTCATCCAAACTGTTGCAGGAGAGCGATGTTTTGGTCGGCATTATGGGGGTGAGCATTGTCATGGAGAACACTTTCACCTTTGCTCAACATTCCTCTTCCCTGGTTCTGAATTGCCCATCTGAGCTTTTTCAGTGTCTCACAGTACTTGTCAGCATTTATTGTGGTCCCCGAAGCCATGAAGCTGACCAACAATCCCCCCCTTTGATCCTAAAACACAGTTGCCATGACTTTACCGGCAGACTGTATTTGTTTTTATTTTTGTGGCTTGGGCAAATAGGAATGCCACCACTCTTGTGATTGTTGTTTGGTTTCAGGTGTGAAGTGGAACACCCAGATTTCATCACCTGTGACAATCAAATCCAAAAAGCTGACATTTTTGTCTGCATACTGGGGAAGAAATTCGTGGGAAGAGTCAACTCATTGCATTGCTGATCTTCTGTGAGCATTTGCATGACTCATCTTGCACACAACTTTTCTGGCAAAACCCTAGGAATGGTGCTTAGGGAGACCCCAGGAACCAAAATGCGGAGATCATCCAGAGTGATCCACTGATTTTCATGCAGGATTTGCTCAACCTTCGTGACTGTCTTATCCGAAATTGATGGTCACACGCTTCTTTCTTCATTGTGAATTTTAGTACAACTAGCTGCAAACTCTCTACACAACTCGCAGACGTTTTTAACACCTATACATAACTCACCATACACTTCCATTAATTGGCCATGAATTTCAATCAGTTTAATGCCTTTTGCATTTAAAAAAAAATAAAATAACTGTGTGACCTTTGCTAGCATCAATCGGGAGCTCTATAACAAATGGCTGCCAAGCCAAGACTAAACATGGCAGCGAGGTATGCGCAGGGGCAGGTCATACACAACAAACAACAGTGTTGCCAACAGCCGCACAAACAGTTTCCCTGCATCCCCAGCGCTTTGGAGACCTTTTTGGATTACTCTCATATATTTATTTATATGTATATATATATATATATATATATATATATATGAAATGAAAAACTCACAGAGTATCACGTGAGGGTAGCAAATGAATGCAATGTCCTGCGGGACATTGCATTCATATATATATATATATATTCATATATATATATATATATATATATATATATATGCATGTATGTTTTTATTAATACTTGCATGCTTGGAGTCGCACTCAATATTAGTATCCTACTGGTTGTTGTCTGTTAATGCAATGTAATGGATGCCGATTATACTATGCTGGTAGCTTGTTTTTTGTATGTTAAACCCCTAACAGTCACAGCCATTTGCTTTCCTGGCTGCTGGGCTGACAGGATTCAGTGCCCTGTCTGCCCCCAGCTTATTCTCTTCTTCTATCTAAATGGGTTTTTACCCTACTTCCTCACTTTTCCTACAACCTCTCCCACAACTTTCTCTGGCTGACCTCTAATTGCACAGAGTAGATGCCGACCAGCTTCTTCTCACCCAACTATCCCGGAATGGGGCTGAGGGGGATGGGTAGGTTTTTAACAACCTGCTTCATCTACACCCTCACCATCCTCTTATACCTTTTCTCTCTCCAACCTAAGGGCTTCTCCTGGTTAAGGATAGAAGCTGGTTCATTCCCCACCCTCCTCTCCCAAAAAGAAGACTAAAAAGCCTAAGGGCTCCTCTTGTCTCTGTTGGAGCTGCAGGGATGGATGGGGCCGCTGCTGTTTCAGTATGCGACCAAGCTAAGACCTGCACATCAGGCCCCAGTGCTCCCCTGGGAGGGGAGTTCCTGACAAATACCAAAAGTGCATCAAGCGGATCCTCTTATGTCTGGGCCCCCTCATTCAGAGGTTACCTGGTGTTTTTGAGCCTGCTGGCTTCAAATGTTTCCTTGTTATTCGCTCCACTGATGGCAGCATGTTGGCTAATGGCAACATGATACATCAGAGGAGAGCTTTAGCTAGTGTGATTAGTAGAGAGCCGAAGGTGACCCATTTCTCAGATGGGAGCCTTCTGGCGAATGCGTCGGCTCCCTTGCAGGCGGCCATGATTAGTGCCCTTTGGGCACTTGATGGCACGCTGGTGACTGTACTATTCCATAGATGACATCACCTTAGAGCTGCCCGACTATGGAGCAGTCAAGGTCGAACATGTGATGAGAAAACAGGGAAGGGCCTCACCACCTCGTAGCCATGTGTTGAAGGGTGTGTGCCAGTTGGTATTGCTACCGCATGAAGGTACGAATCACTGCCACAAAGGCCATACCGCTACTACTGCCATGACTAGCCCCATGAATCGCTCCTGTGTGCATGCAAAGTTGGGGTTATCCAAAGTCTGTGTAAGTTGCTCAACCCACACGATAAGTCCAAATTGTGTGTGGCCAAGTGTGTCAATTGCAGAGAGACATCCCCTGCTTCTTCAAAGCAATGTGGTGCGTATCTCCTTGAGAAGGAAATCCTGGCTGTTCAGGCCCAGGATCATCTCTCATGTCACAAGGCTAAAGACTTGATCCTGGCACATCCGGTGCTCTTGGGAAGTCTTATGCCGCAAGGTTAAAAATAGACACCCTCTCTTCCTGGCCCATCCAGGACTATGACACGATGGGGGTGAGGGGACACCAGCCATTCTTCATATCTGAATTTTTGCAAGAGTGTTGATTACACGGACGGGTGAGGGGAGTCCACTCCTGCCCAATGGATCAGGAAGAGGGTGTCCCGCAGGGAAGTGTCCTCATTTTTACCTTAAGTCCTGAGCATTGACAGCATCAACTTGGTGCTGCTGGGAGATGTTCTTGTTATGCTCTACGTGGATTACTTCTCAATTTCTCTTAGCATGGCCAAATGCCAAATCTGGAGCATCAACTCCAACAGGCGTTGACCGCATCTCTCGCTATGCCGAAGCGCACAGGCTTCAGGGTTTTTCTTGGCCAAGACTAAGGGGGTGCATTTACCGCCATCCACGGCTCCACCCAGATCCAGACTTGTTTCTTAATGGGGTACGCCTCAAATTGGTTGAATCACACCCACACCGTTTCCTTGGTCTTGTATTAGACCAATGCCTCACCTGTGAGACTCATATTTGAACATTAAGGTCTCTTGTACCTGAGCCATGAATATTCTTCACTTCATGAAGTTCAGTGCCTTGGGCGCTGATAGGCCTACTGCCTTTTTTAGCGATAATTTGTTTGTTTGAAGCTTAACTACAGAGTCTATCTGTATGCATCCACTGCTGAGCGTGTATTGCCGAATATGGACTTGATCTACCACACTGGCCTTCGCCTGGTGACCCGTGCCTTCTGCATGCCCCCCATTGAGAGCCTACTTGTCCATGCTGGGGAGATGCCACTCGCTCTATGTTGTGCTAAGTGCATTATTCGCCTGTACATGCGAGTCCGGTGCCTCCCTCAGTTGCCAACATCTCTCACTACATCCACGGCTGATCTTGATCCGGCCTATGTAGTCGAGAGATGCCAGGTTATGCACAGGATGCCACCCTAGAGGGTACCACCTCTGACTATTTATCGTCATACCTATCCCAAATCTTTTACAGTGCTGGGAGTATTATGTTCAGCCTTTTCGGAGCACACTTCGTCTCACACTTCAAACTGTGCTAGTGTATACAGATGGCTCCAAGACTCAAGAGGGATTCGGTTTTCATCCTGTATCCCCCTCTATTTCAAGTCAGGGGTGCTCTGCCAGGCACTGCATCTGTCTTCAAAATTGCCGAGCTGGTTGCAATACATCACGTGGGATGGGAAATAAACTGATATGCCCAGTTCAGGCACCAAATTGTTCTCTATAGCAACTCACAAAGAGCCCTGAGTGCTCTCTGGTCATTGGAATCTCCACATCCCCTGTTTCGCAATATCCGTGACCCCACGAGTTTGGCAAGCCAGGCAGATGTTGGGATTATCTTCTGCTGTGTTCCTGGACATATAGGAATTGCGGATAATGAGCATGCCAAAGAGTCCACGAGGACTGGGCGATCAGACCAGCATTTTGCTCTTCCTCACACTGATTACATGGTAGGAATATGGGCTGCCCACCAGGCGGTTCTGCAATGAAGATTCAAGACCGTTGAGGGGAACTTAAAATTACGTGCCATTGCACCGCAACTATTCCCATGGACCTACCCCCCAATGCTGTGACAGCTTCAGGTTGATTTTTGTTGTCTCTCAATTGAACACACTCGCTGGATGCACCGCCATTTGATGGAGCCCTCGCCTGCACCTTATTACGATGACTGCTTCATCCCCCCAGACTGTTTGACACATTAATGTTGAATGTTCCAGTTTTGGTGATCTTAGTGCATGTTACCCATTCCAGTACTGGGGCGAGAAGGGTTGCTACCGCTTGTCCCTTGTACTCAGGCCTGGTTTGTGCGCATAGACTTGCGGATTATATGACTCTGTAGGAGGTTGGCCTCCTCCACTTTATTTGACTGTTTGTTGTTGGCTGCATGCTCCTGTGCCGGTGGGAGGCGGGCCTTCCCCGATGCTGGAGCGTGCTTCCTTCTTGTTTCCTTTTTGCTTTTTGCCTATGATATTTTTAGCGTTATTTACTTCTTTATTTGTTTTATAATATAACCTAGTAACCTCTGGTAAGTACGGTGACTTATGCCCAAGTAGGCACTCGCCAGATGGGCTCCTAAATTTTTTTGGGGAAAATTGTATGCTAAACTTGAGATGATTTTGATAGGCCCATTTGTTGTCTTTTTTAATATTTTATATTTGTTATCTTATGTAATTACACATCTTTTAAAATTTTCCTGTCCTTAAAGTTATATCTAAAGACAGAGAAACTGAAGAATATATGTTGTATACTCAAACCTAAATGAGTCTGGTCTGTGAAATAAGTTTATTTCCCATAAACTTTTTGAATCTATAGAATATCCACCTAACAATTTTGAATCAAATATGGAGATATATATTCCTAATGAAAACAATTTAATCATTGATGAAACATTAAATAATAAAATGGTGAGTTACTTATGATTTTTCAGATATTTACTGTTTGAAAAAAGACTGACCTTTTCATTCCTCAGTTCCATAGATTTAGTCTTCCTTATTGTGGAAGGGCTTTTATGCTTTAGTATTGATATAGAATTTGCCACCATCATTTTGTTTCCATTCATTGAGGTCAGTGGGTAAAACCCATGCCAATAAATACCCGATTCCCAGGTCCATTACAGTTTTGAGTGGAAACTGTCATTGCTAAATTGGTTTCTGTATTAGGTTTATAGAGGAAAGGAAGGGTAGTTTCAGGATTATATCATTGTCCCTTTTTCCATGATCCCTATACTGTGGCATATCAATACCACTCCTGAGTTTCTGACAATGTATAAGATTTATCATAGTGAGAAAACTATTTTTACTTTTTATCCATTACAGAAGGCTTCTAAAAATAAAAAGATTAGAGAGATAAAGGAAGAATTATGTGAAGATCCACTTTTTTGTAATTTTGGTAATAAAAAGGTGAGGGAAGGATTACAATTATAATCTTGTCCTATTGTTATTTCCATTAGTGTTTTATATCATTATCAAAATAAATCTAATTTTTATTGTAATTGACTGAAGCTTTAAATAAAAAAAAAATTCCCATTAATCTATATTAGGTTGATTGTAAAGAAATTCCAACTCAAAAGATAAAAGAAGAGTCTCTTGAATCATATAATCAAAATGAGCCCAGATTGAGTGGTCAAGAACGAGCAGTCAATGATTCTTATGAAATAATGGCTCAAGATGGCTCACTCAAAGAGGTGATTCTATTATTTTTTTCTGTGCCATGTCATTTGTTTAGTTAGCATCCATGGCTACTATCTTGTAATTCCCACTTGACTGGTCTCTTCAGTTATTGGATTGTAAATATGATTCAATGTTGTAACTTTGGTTCATGGCTTTGTAATGAAAGATTTTTAAAAAATTGCTAAATTGGTTTCTATATTAAGTTGATAGAGGAAAGAAAGGGTAGTTTTAGGATTATATCATTGACCATTTTTCCTCAATCCTTATATTGTGACATATCAACATAACTCAATATATACCGAGAACTGCTTCATTTTCTTGTCTTGATCTGTCCCTGTACTCCCTGAATGCACAGCCTGAATTTGGATGGGTGTTGGATAATATCCTTGATGGTAGTGACCACTTTCCTATCCAAATATCAATTTCAGGGCAACTGTTTCCTTAGAAACCAGCTTGGTGGTGCTTGGAGTAAGCACCATAGTCCTCATTTCATGAAATGACTAAGTCCTCTATCCTTTGATTTCTTTGGCAACATCATCACCATGAGCCTGACTATCATTCTTAGAACATCTGGCTGTTTTGTATGCCATCTGCCCAGTAAAGGGGATGGCGATATGTTTATCTGGCTGCTGTGCTGATGGGCCTCAGCACCCTGTTGAGCCCCAGCTTAGCATCTTCTTTCTGATAACCTTTCTTTTTCCTCTGCTTCCTCACTTTCCCGACAACCTCTTCCCAAACTTTCTTTCTCTGGTTGGCTTTGCAGGGTAGATTCTGACCAGCTTCCTCTCACTTAGCCATTTTCCTGAGCTACAGTTTGGTGTGGTGGGTCTTAAACAACCTGCCTTACCCCCACCTTCACCTTCTTCACATACCCTCTCTCAATTATATACCCAGCCAAAGGTGGAGCCGCCATGCTGATGGGCTGCCTGGCCACTGAGAGGGAGGAGTGCCTTCTTATGCCCATTGCTGAAGATTATTTAGACTTCCAATTTACCATCATCGTGCAGCTCCACAACAGAAAAGGAGCTACACTCCACTGAACTTTATCAGGGACCCTCCAAACTTCTTTTACTGGAGAAGAGGCTTATTCCTCTCCTAGGACTAAGGGTGTAGTGAACTCTCCCTCACCCCCTTTTCTGGTGCCATTTTGGTAACCAGCCAAGCCAAAATTATCGCATCCCACCCTGGTGCTCCCCTGGGTGGGGAGCACCAAAGTTGCAAGTGCGCAGAGAGGAGGCCTCAATTACATCAGGGCCCCTCATCCAGAGACTACCTGGCATTTTGAGCCCACTGGCTTCAAAAATTTTCTGGTTATTCACTTCATTGATGGCAGCCCTTTTGACAAGGGCAACATGATCGATCAGAGGAGAGCACTACCTACTCAGACTGGTAGAGAGTTGTAGGTGACCAGTTTCTCAGATGGGAGCCTTCTGACAAATGCACTTTGGCCACTTGATGGCATGTCAGTGAGTGTGATGCCACACCCTACCATGAACTTTGTGAAATGAGTGGTTTATATGAAGCAACTATTGTACTACTCCATAGATGACATCACATAAGAGGTGTTTGACCAAAGAGCTGTCAAGGTCAAGAGTGATGAGAAAACAGGGAGGGACCTTGAGACCCATCCCTACACTCTTCACCCCGTAAGGGGCGCGGCGATTTGCCATCCTGGCCGCCGTGCTGACGGGACTCAGCACTCCGTCCGGCCCCAGCTTAACCTCTCTTCCTTCCTTCAAAACACTTGTTTCCTCTCTTTTCACACAACCTCTCCCACAACTTTCTCTGGTCAGACTCTAATTTCACAGGGTAGATGCTGACCTTCCTTTCAGCCAACCATCCCGCATCGGGGCTGAGGGGGTGGGGGACAATGTTCCCTAACCCCTGAACTCCGGTCTGGGGTGGCTGGTTTTTAACTACCTGCTTCATCCCCACCCATACCTTCCTCACATCCTTTTTCCTCTCCTCTTCAAAATCTATCTTTTTTACGCCGTGTCCAAGGTGGAGCCGCCATGCCGATGGACTGCCAGGCCACCAGGCGGGAGGGGTGGTGAAAATCACACCAAAAAAACCCAACCCCCAACTTCCCCAAGAACAACGGAGCCGCCCTCGGGCAGCTCCAGCAAAAAAATGGAGGTCCCCCCCCCTGTGCTTGCACAGGGGACCCTCCATATTTCTCTAACCGGAGAGGAGGCTTACTCCTCTCCTTCGCCTACGGGTGCAGGGGACTCCCCCTCACCCCCTTCTCTGGAGGTGCTTTCGGGCACCTCCCTTTTCCCAGCGGCAGTCCCCTCTTTTCTTTCCAAGGGGACTGCCAAGAAAGCCAGCAGGCAGCCCTTAGCCAGCCGCTCCCCATCAAAGCGGCTCGGTAGGGCGAACCCCCTTAGGGGGGAGAGGCAGGCCAGGCCCCTTCGGTCGCTTCCCTCAAAAGACCTGCTGGCAAAAATATTAAACCTTGCCGGGGTCAAGGCCTGTGCCTCCCCAAACAAGACTGGCGACACTGCCAAAGGGACCTGCAATGTCCTGGGAGGGGATGGCCAACTGGAGGCCCCTCCCGTGATAGACATGGTCCTTGAGGAGACCCAGCCTCAGACGGTAGGGCATTCCATGGGGGGGAATTCGGGCTCGGCGCCAAGCACCGAACCCGAGTCCGCCCCTATGCAAGGTCCTCCTCAAATGGCTGAGGGCTCCGAGGCAGTAGAAGGAGGGGAGGGATCTCCTCCGACAGGTGCCCCTACGACAACCAGGACCTTCTCCATTTCGGAGAGGGACCTGGCTGAGGCCGGTCCATCTGGCCTAGGGGCTTCTGCCGGCGGAGGTCAAAAGCGGATTCATTCCCCGCCCTCCTCTCCAAAAAAGAAAAAGACTAAAAGGACGAAAAAGACTCGGGGCTCCTCTCCATCCGCGGGGACGGATGGGTCTGCTGCCACTTTGGTAGGTGACCAAGCCAAGATCGGCACATCCGGCCCCTCTACCCCCTCGTGTGCGGAGCCCCTGACTAAGACCAAGAGTGCACAGGGCGGAGCCTCGATGACATCGGGGCCCCTCATTCAGAGGTTACCTGGCGTTTTCGAGCCCGCTGGCTTCAAACGCTTCCTCGTTATTCGCTCCACTGATGGCACCATGTTGTCCAAGGGCAACATGATCCATCAGAGGAGAGGATTAGCTAGTGCAATTGGTAGAGAGCCGAGGGGACCCGTTTCTCGGACGGCAGCCTTCTGGCGAATGCGGCGAATCCCGCCGAGGCGGCCAAGATAAGTGCTCTTCGGACACTTCATGGCACCCCGGTGAGTGTGACGCCGCACTCTACCATGAACTTTGTGAAAGGAGTAGTTTATGCGAGGGAACTCGTTGACTACTCCATTGAGGACATCACCCTAGAGCTGGCCGACCATGGGGCGGTCAAGGTCGAACGTGTGATGAGAAAACAGGGAGGGGCTTCGAGACCCACCCCTACACTCTTCATCACGTTGGACTGTGACAAGCTCCCTGAGTCGGTGCGTGCCGGTTGGTACCGCTACCGCGTGAAGGCATTCGTGCCACTGCCGCGGCGGTGCTATTACTGTCACCGCTTCGGCCATACGAATCGCTCATGTAGACGTGCAAAGTCGGGGTCACCCGAAGTCTGTGTAAATTGCTCCAAGGTCGCACACGATAAGTCCAAATCGTGTGTGGCCAAGTGTGTCAATTGCGGAGAGCCGCACCCTGCTTCTTCGAAGCAATGTGGTGCATATCTCCTGGAAAAAGAAATCCTGGCCGTTCAGGCCCAGGATAGACTCTCATTCCGAGAGGCTAAGGACTTGGTCCTGGCGCGCCCAGCTCTGCCTGGGACGTCATATGCCTCAGTAGTTCGAAAGGCACCCTCTGCTCCTGGCCCATCCAGGCCAACGAGCATGGTTGTTTCCGCGCCCATTCGGAGCCCTTCTGCGGGCTCTACCCAACCCGGGCGCTCCCCTGGTAAAGCTGGCGGCAAAAAGGGTTCATACCCAGCCCCGGCTAAAACCAGGGCTCCCCCCTCTTCCCCTAGCGTGACCGTTTCCCGCAAGGCGAAACGGCCACGCGCCTCCACCGAGTCGTTAGACCCACAGGAGGCAACACCCCTGAAGATGGTCGCTAGGCCATCTTCCGGGGTTCCTAAAGCTGTCCCCCGAAAGGAGGACAGCAACAAAGGAGCTTCGGCTCCTTCGCCCACGCCCCGAGGTGGAGCGAGTGGCTCGGAGATGGTGGTTCCTCGAAAAGAGGCCCCCCCGCCTCCGAAGCCGCAACGCCCGCCTAAGGTTTCGAGGCGGAGGGAGGAAAAGACTCGCATGGCGAGCCCAACCTTCCCCAATAAGTCCTCGAAGGCGACAGCGCCTTCAGCGCTTTGTCCGGCCAACAGCGCCCGGGGTTCTGCCCCCGGGAAGCGTACGGCCATTCCCGTGAGGGTCTTCAATTCGAGGAGGGCCCCTGCGTCTCCTCCGAGCTAGGCCTGGAGGGCATATTCCTTCAATGGAATTGCCGTGGACTCCGGGCCAACTGGGAGGAGCTGCGGAGGCTCGCCTCCTCCCGTTCCCCGTTAGCTATTTTTTTGCAGGAGACCATGCTAGGCGCGTGCCCCCTGCCTGCCCTCCCGGGGTATAAGGGTCTTGCGACCCCACCACCGCGGGATGGCCGGGCTGGGGGATGCGCGGTTTACACCCGGCATGATGTCTCCGTTCTTCCTTTCTCTTTAGATACCTCCTTTCAGGCAGTGGCTGTGCAGCTGCACCTGGATAGGAGGTATACTATCATTTCTGCGTACATTCCACCGTCAGCTGACTTCGACGCGGGGGACTTCCGCCGCGTCGTGGCACGGTTGCCGAGGCCCTATCTCTTGCTTGGAGATCTGAACGGCAGGCATCCTCTTTGGGGAGATTACTCCATAAATCCCAGGGGACAAGTCCTTGCCGATCTGATCGAAGAGCTTGAGATGGGTGTCCTAAACGTGGATGAGTTTACGCATCACTGTCCGAGAACCGCTTCATTTTCTTGCCTTGACCTATCTTTGTGCTCTTTGGATGCACAGCCTGATTTTGATTGGGGGGTGGTCGATGACCTCCATGGTAGTGATCACTTTCCCATTCAAATATCATTTTCAGGGCAACTGCCGCCTGAGAGCCCACCTTGGTGGTGCTTCGTGAGGACGCGGTGGCCTGCATTTCAGGAAATGACTGAATTCTCTATCTCAGTCGAGGAGTTTAGGTCGGTAGATGAGGCCGTTGAGTTCTTCTCCGGCAACCTCATCGCCGTGGGCCTGACTACTATTCCTAGGACGTCTGGCCGTTTTGCACGCCGACCACTCCCATGGTGGTCGGCCGAGTGTGAGACGGCCCTCAAACAGAAGCGTTATGCCTACATGCGCTATAAGCGCCGCCCGAACGATTTCACTGTCGCTGAATTTCGTCGGGCTAGGGCTAGGTTCCGGTATATTTCGAAGCACGCCCGCCGCTCTTCTTGGCGGGCATACGTGTCTTCACTTAACGGGAAGACCCCTTTAGCTGAGGTGTGGAAGCGAGTCAAAAGGATTCGGGGCAAGTTCTGGCAGGACCCCCCTCCCGTTCTCCAGCAGAATGGGACCTCAATCTCGGACCCCGCGTCCGTGGCGGAATCCTTAGCGACCGCTTTTTCCGCATTCTCTAGCCGTGATGCTGCTCCGCCAGCATTCAATGCACGTCGTGATGTCGCGGAAGGCCGCCGGCTGGACTTTACCTCCAGAGGCGGAGAACCCTTCAACGACAAGTTTACTGTGAGTGAGTTGCGTTCCGCTCTCGCTTCGTGCGCGGACACCGCCCATGGTCCGGACGATGTCCCGTACGCCATGCTTCGACACCTGGGTGAGCGAGGCATGGCCTTTCTGTTAGATTTGTTCAACAGGATCTGGGTGGAAGGTCTTCTCCCAGACTCCTGGCGAATCGCTACTGTGCTCGCCTTTCGCAAGCCGGGGAGAGATCACTCTACTCCGACCGGTTTCCGCCCAATCTCTCTAACCTCTTGCGTGTGCAAGTTGATGGAGAAATTGGTAAATGTTAGATTAGCCTATTTCCTGGACAGCGGAGGCCATCTGTCTTCTGCGCAGTGCGGCTTCCTTAAGTTCCACTCCACGTCGGATGCTCTGCTCCGACTGGAAAACGCCGTCTGCGAGGCTTTCCTTCGTAGACAGCACTACGCCAGGGTGTTTTTCGATCTGGAGAAGGCCTATGATACCGCATGGCGATACGGTATCATGGAGACTCTCCACACGATGGGGGCGAGGGGACGCCTCCCAATGTTTATATCTGAATTTTTGCGAGATCGTCGATTCCGCGTACGGGTGGAGGGAGCCCTCTCCGGCCCAAAGGAGCAGGAAGAGGGTGTCCCGCAGGGAAGTGTCCTCAGTGTCACACTCTTTGCCCTGAGCATCAACGGCATCACCTCGGTGCTGCCGGAAGATGTTCTCGCTACGCTCTACGTGGACGACCTTTCGATCTCTTTAGGCGCGGCCCAGATGCCAACTCTGGAGCGTCGACTCCAACAGGCATTGAACCGCGTCTCTCGCTATGCCGAAGCGCACAGGTTTCGGTTTTCTTTGGCCAAGACTAAGGTGGTGCACTTCTGCCGCCATCCACGGCTTCACCCCGACCCAGATTTGTTTCTTAATGGGGTGCGCCTGGATGTGGTTGAGTCGCACCGTTTCCTTGGTCTTGTATTCGACCGGCGCCTCACCTGGGAGGCTCATATTCGCAGCCTTAGGGTCTCTTGTACCCGTGCCATGGACATTCTCCGTTCGGTGACGTTCAGCGCTTGGGGCGCTGATAGGGCTACCGCCTTACTTTTTTATCGATCCTTTGTTCGCTCGAAGCTCGACTACGGATGCGAGTTTTATGCATCTGCAGCCGAGCGTTTATTGCGGAAGGTGGATTCGATCCACCACACCGGCCTTCGCCTTGCGACCGGTGCCTTCCGCACTTCCCCCATTGAGAGCCTGTTGGTCGATGCTGGGGAGATGCCACTCGCTCTGCGCCGCGTGCAGTGCATCACTCGCCTGTACGCGCGAGCCCGGCGCCTCCCTCAGTCGCCAACAGCTCTCACTGCATCCGCAGCTGATCTCGATGGTGCCTATGCCGTCGAGAGACGCCAGTCATACCCTAAGCCCTTTGGGTTTAGGGCCAGGAAACTCCTTCGAGAGGTAGATATCGCTCTCGGGCCGGTGGCGCCCCTGGTTCTGCCCAGGACGCCACCCTGGAGGGTACCACATTTGGCTATTTGTCGCCACGCCTCTGCTCCCAAAGCTTGTACTGCGCCGGGAGTATTGCGTTCGACCTTTTTGGAGCACACATCGCGTCACGCTGGTACCGTGCCAGTGTATACGGATGGCTCCAAGTCCCAAGAGGGGGTCGGCTTCCACGCCGTTTCCCCTCTGTTTGAAGTCAGCGGGGCTCTACCAGGCGCTGCGTCTGTCTTCACGGCCGAGCTGGTGGCAATACACCACTCGGTACGGGAGATTACGCGACGTGCCCGGTTCGGAGACCGGATTGTGATCTATAGCGACTCACAAAGCGCCCTGAGTGCTCTCGGGGCATTGGAATCTCCGCATCCCCTGGTTCGCGAAATCCGTGACGCCACGGTTTTGGCGAGCCGGGCAGATGTCGAGATTATCTTCTGCTGGGTTCCTGGACATGTAGGAATTGCGGGGAATGAGGGCGCCAAAGAGTCCGCGAGGACTCTGCGCGCGGACCAGCGTTTCGCTCTTCCTCACACCGACTACATGGCAGGAATACGGGCAGCTCTTCGGACTGCTTGGCAAAGAAGATGGGAGACGGTCGAAGGGAACTTAAAGTTGGGTGCCATTGCGCCGCGACTGTTCCCATGGACCTATCCCCCAATGCCGCGGCGGCTTCAGGTTGCTTTCTGTCGTCTCCGAATCGGACACACTCGTGTGACGCATCGCTATCTGGTGGAGCGCTCGCCTGCGCCCTATTGCAACGACTGCGTCGTCCCCCAGACTGTTCGGCACATTCTTGTCGAATGTCCCAGTCTGGGTGATCTTCGCGCACGACACCTGTCCCGGTACCGGGATGGGCAGGGTCGCTACCGCCTGTCCCTTGTACTCGGGACGAGTGCGTGCACTTTGACTGGTGGACTTGCTGACTTTTTGGGGGAGGCCGGCCTTCTCCCTATTATTTAAGCAAGGTTTGTGTTTTGTTTTGTTTTGTTTTGTTTTTTGTTTGTTTTTTTCCTTTGGTTGCACGCCCCTGCGCCGGGGGGACCTCTCCCCGACGCACCAGCTTGCTTCCTTTCCCCATTTTGGGGTGTTTTGTTGTTTTTTTTCTTTAATTTTATTTTAAAGTAGCCTAGAACTAGGCCAGTTTTAATACGGCGACTAATGCCCAAGTAGGCAGTCGCCAGATGAGCTCTTAAAAAAAAAAAAAAAAAAAAAAAACCTACACTCTTCATCCCATTCAACTTTGACAAGCTCACAGAGTCGGTGCATGCCAGTTGGTATCACTATCACGTAAAGGCATTTGTGCCACTGCTACAGAGGTGCTACTACTGCAACCATTTTGACCATCTCAAACGCTCCTGTAGATGGGCAAAGTTAGGGTTTTCCAAAGTCTGTGTAACTTACTCCAGGCTGCACATGATAAGTCCAAATTGTGTATGGTTAAGTATGTCAATTGTGGAGAGACGCACCCTACTTTAAAGCAATGTGGTACGTATCCTTGAGAAGGAAATCCTGGTCATTCAGGTGCTGCATCTCCTTTATTTTGCGAGGTTAGGACATTGTCTTGGCGGTGCCTAGGATGTCTTATTCTTCAATGTTAAAAAGGACTTTCAGCTCCTGGCCACCTCAGGCCTAAGAGCATGGTCGTTTCTGCACCCATTCAGAACCCTTCTGCGGGTTCTACCTACCCTAGGTGCTCCCCTGGTAGAGTTGGCAGCATAAAGGGTTCATACCCAGCCCCAGCTAAAATCAGGGCTCCCCCTCCTTCCTTCAGCATGACCATTTTCCGTAAGACTAAATGGCCATGCACCTCCACCGAGTCATTAGACTCGCAGGAGGCAACACCCATGAAGTTGGTCATGAGGCCATCTTGCAGGGTTTCTAAAGCTGCCTCCCGAAAGGAGGACAGCACTAATGGAGTTTCGGCTTCTATGCCCACACCAAGTGGTAGGCTGAGTGACTCAAAGGAGATGGATCCTCCAAAGGTTTTGAGGTGGAGGGAGATAAAGACTTAGAGGGCGAGTCCAACCTCCCCTGATAAGCCCTCGAAGGCGACGGCGCATTGTCCAGCCTTCAAAGAAGCCTCCCAGCTAGGCCTAGAGGGCATATTCCTTTAATGGAATTGCCATGGACTTCGGCCCAACTGGGAGGAGCTGTGGAGGCTTATCTCATCCTGTTTTCCCTTAGCTATCTTTTTGCAGGAGACAATGCTAGGCACATGCCCCCTGCCCACCCTCCAGGGGTATAAGGGTTTTGTGACCCTACCACTACTGGATGGGGGCTGGGCAGGAGGATGCGCCATTTACACCCAGCATGATGTCTCTATCCTTCTCTTCACTTTAGATGCTTCCTTTCAGGTAGTAGCTGTGCAGCTTCACCTGGATAGGTGGTATACTGTCATTTTTTTTGTATATTCCACCGTCAGCTGACTTTGACATGTCTTAGCATGGCTTCCGAGCCGCTTTCTCTTGCTCTTTGACTTGAATGATAGACACACCCTCTGGGGAGATTACTCAACCAATCCCACGGGTCAGGTCCTTGCCGACCTGATTGATGAGCTGGAGATGGGTGTCCTAAATGTGGATGAGTTTACACAGCACTGACCGAGAACCGCTTCATTTTCCTGTCTCAATCTATCTTTGTGCTCTCCAGATGCACAGCCTGATTTTGGGTGGGGGGTAGTCAATGACCTCCATTCAAATATTTTCTTGTCCACTGCCACCTGAGAGCCTGCCACAGTGGTCCTTGGCAGGAGCGTCCTCATTTTAGGAAATGACTGATTTCTCTGTCTCACTCAAGGGGTTTAGGTTGGTAGATGAGGCCATTGAGTTCTTCTCCGGTAACCTTATCACTGTAGGCATAACTACTATTCCTAGAACGTATGGCTGTTTTGAATGCCCTCCGCTCCCGTAGTGCTCAGCTGAGTGTGAAACGGTGCTCAAACAGAAGCATTTTGCCTACATCCACCATAAGCGCGCCCGAATGACTTCATGTCGAATTTCATCTAACTAGGGCTAGGTTTGGTATGTTTTGAAGCACACCCTCCGCTCTTCTTGGCAGCCATACGTGTCTTCACTTAACAGAAAGACCCCTCTAGCAGAGGTGTGTAAGCAAGTCAAAAGTATTCAGGGAAAGTTCTCGCAGGACCCACCTCCAGTTCTCTAAGAGAATGTGACTGTAATCTCAGACCACATGTCCGTGGTGGAATCCTTCACAACCGCTTCCTTTGCATTCTATAGCTGGGATGCTGCTCCGCCAGCATTTAATGCATGCCGTGATTTTGCAGAAGGCCACCGACTGGACTTTACCTCCAGATGCGGAGAATCCTTCAACGACAGGTTTACTTTGAGTGAGTTGCATTGGGCTCTCTCTTCATACACGCACACCGCCCCTGGTCCGGACGATGTACTGTATGCCATGCTTCGACACCTGGGTGAGATATGAATGACCTTTCTGTTAGATTTGTTCAACAGGATCTAAGTAGAAGGAATCCTCCCATACTCCTGAGAATCACCATTGTGCTCGCTTTTCGCAAAATGGTGATATATCACTCTATCCTGGCCCATTTCCACCCAATCTCTCTAACCTCCTATGTGTGCAAGTTTATGGAGAAATTGTTGTATGTTAGATTAGTCTTTCCTTTGGACAGCATAGGCCATCTGTCTTCTGATCAGTGCAACTTCTGCAAGTTCCCCTCAAATCAGATGCTCTTCTCCTACTGGAAAATGCGGTCTGCGAGGCCTTCCTTCATAGACAGCACTATGCCATGGTATTTTTTGATCTGAAGAAGGCCTATGATGCCGCATGGCAATACAGTATCATGGAGATACTCCACACAATGTGGGCGCCACCTATTCTTCATATCTGAATTTTTGCAAGATCGTTGATTCTGCATACAGGTGGGGGGAGCACCCTCCCCCCAATGGAGCAGGAAGATGGTGTGCCGCGGGAAGTGTCTTTATTGTCACACTCCTTGTCCTGAGCATTAACGGCATTACCTCAGTGCTGCCAGAAGATGTTGTCACTATGCTCTATGTGGATGACTTTTCAATCTCTCTTGGTGCGGCCCAGATGCCAACTCTGGAGCATCGACTCCAACAAGTATTGAACCACATCTCTCTCTGTGCCGAAGCGCACAAGCTTCTGTTTCCTTGGCCAAGACTAATGTGGTGTATTTCTGCTACCATCGATGGCTCCACCCCGACCCAGACTTGCTTCTTTTTAAATGGGGTTCTCCTAGAAGTGATACACTCGTATTTGACCGACGATGCAGGCTCGACTATGGATGCAAGTTTTTTGCATCCACAGCTGAGTGTGTATTGCAGAACGTCAACTCGATCCACCACACTGGTGTTTGCCTGGTTACTGGTTCCTTCTGCACTTCCCCCCATACAGAGTTTACTAGTTGATGCTGGGGAGATGCCACTCCCTCTGAGCTGTGCATTATTTCCAGGTATACGCGAGCCCGGCGCCTCCCTCAGTTGCCGAGAGCTGGGCCAGTAGTGTCCTATGTTCCGCTACGCCTCTGCTCCCAAAGCTTTACAGTGCTGGGAGTATTTCGTTCGGCCTTTTTGGAGCACGCTTAGTGTCATGCTGGAACCGTGCCAGTGGGTACAGATGGCTCCAAGTCCCAAGAGGGATCGGTTTCCATGCCGTATCCCCTTTGTTTGAAGTCAGGGGGGCTCTGCCAGGCGCTGTGTCTGTCTTCATTGCCGAGCTGGTTGGTATACACGCTCGGTATGGGAGATAATGCGACATGCCCCTTTCAGATACTGAATTGTGATTTATAGCGACTCACAAATCTCCCTGAGTGCTCTCAGGGCATTGGAATCTCCGCACCCCTGTTTTGCGATATCCGTCACCCTGTAGTTTTGGTGAGACAGGTGTATGACGAGATTATCTTATGCTGGGTTCCTGGATATTTAGGAATTGCAGGTATGCATGCGCCAAAGAGTCTGCGAGGACTGTGTGACCAGACCAGGGTTTCACTCTTCCTCGCACCGATTACATGGCAGGAATACAGGCAGCTCTCTTGGCTGCTTGGCAAACAAGATGGGAGATGGTTGAGGGGAATTTAAAGTTCCGCGACCTTCCCATGGACCTACCCTCCAATGCCATGTTGGCTTCAGGTTGCTTTCTGTCTTCTCCAAATTGTACTCACTCAGGTGGCTCAGCGCCATTTGATGAACCCCTCGACTGTGCCATACTATGAAGACTGTGTTGTCCCCCCAGACTGTTCGGCCCTTTCTTGTTTAATGTCTCAGTTAGGTTATTTCCCATCACGTTACCTATCCCAGTACCAGGTTGAGCATGGTTGCTACCGTTTGTCCCTTGTACTCAGGATGGATTCGTGCACACTGCCTTGTGGACTTTACAATTGTTTTGGAGGAGGCGAGGCTAGCCTCCTCCACTTAATGACCTTTTTTTGTGTTTCTTCTTGTTCCTGCGCCGGGGGGGGAGGTGAGACTGCCTTGATGCTGGAGCACACTTCCTCTTTTGCTTTTTCTCAGTTGTTTTTTTTAGCCTTTGGCCTTTTTTATTATTATTCATGTGTTATTTAGATAGTATTTTTTTTTAATATAGCCTAATAGTAGTCTTTTGTGTACAACTTATGCCCAAGTAGGCCCCCCTAATGAGAGAGCCACCTTTATGTGATGGTGGGGATTGTGTGCCCCGATGATCTGGTGAGCCAAGCTAGGTGGGGGTCAAGCTTCCTACCCTGCTCATCATTCCGGAAGATGGCTACCCATACTGGATGAGTCGCCAAGAAACTAGTGAGCCATGCTAGGGGGAGCCGTGTCCTCTACTCCACCCATCCTGGGGCAGAGGGTTACCCATACTAGACAGGTCATCAGCTAGGGACCAGACCCAATGGCGACACTACTTCCCCTTCGGCTATACGATGACTCCCAAAGGAACGGAAGGACATTGATTTTGCATCCAGAGGTGGAGAGTCATACAATGTGATCTTCACCCTACTTGAATTAAGACAGGCCCTTAAAATCTGTAAGAACATCTCTCACGGCACAACGTCATCCCCTATGCAATGCTTGACATCTCAAGAGGGGATGTCCTTTCTGCTAGGCCTTTATAACCGAATCTGGATGGAGGGAGCATTCCTGAGCAGCTGGAGCCTAGTGGTGGTGATTCTGATCCCAAAGCAGGGAAAAGAATACTCGTAGCCTACCAACTTCTATCCAATCTCAACTCACAACATGCATGTGCAAGCTGCTTGAGAAGTTGGTCAATGTCTGACTTATGTAGGTACTGGAATGCGAAAAGTTCTTTGCAAACTGCCAGTTTGGGTTCCGCAAGTTTCACTCCATATCAGACCCTCTCCTGGCACTGGAGTCTTCAATCTGCTGGGCATTTAGATCGCAAATGCACCACATGACAGGTTTTTTTTACCTGGAGAAAGCTTATGACACTGCTTGAATGCACAGCATTCTCCAAACACTCCACAGAACTAGTCTAAGGGTGAGATTGCTCTGTTTCTTAAAGGCCGGCCTTCATGGCCAATAAGATTGTCCGGTTTTGAGCTGGACGAATCCTCTCCTCCCACTATCAACTGAAAGGTGGAGTTCCACAAGGCAATGTCTTGAGCGTAACTCTATTTGCTGTTGCGATCAATGACATAGTGGATGTGCTCCCAAATGGAGTGATCAGCACCTTATGTATATATGTGGACGATCTGTCAATATCATTTGCAAGCTCATGATTTCAGTGGCTGAAAGATGGGTCCAACTTGCATCAGACAAAGTCTTTGAGTGGGCTACCCTTAGAGGTTTCTGCTTCCTCCAGAAAAAGACCATTGCAGTACATTTCGGCAGGATCTGGGGAATACATCTAGACCCTGATCTGTATCCCTCTGGCAAGCGGATCATGTGGAGGGATGAAGCTCAGTTTGGGGGGGTTGATCTTTGACACCAGACTAACCTACTCTCACCTCTGTTCTCTGTTCCCTGAAGGTTGATTGCTTTAAGGCAATCACCCTGGGGGTGCAGACTGTGAAATCATGTTAAGGCTGCACAAACACAATAATATTGGCAAAATTAGAATATGGTTGTGAGCTGTACTCCTCTGCTACCCAAGCCTGACTAAAGGCACTAGATTCCATCCACTATGGAGGAGTGGGCCTAGGCCTCGCAACTGAGACATCTGATTCTCTGGCTAGCCAAAGAGTGTGGGCTGATGCCAATGCCACCCAACAGCCTGGTAGAGACTGCACTCCAGAGGCATTTGGTGCACAAGTCTGGGTGTTGCTTGATGCCCACCCCAATCTGACTGTGCAAATAAACCCACTGGTGCAGCCAAGACTAGGTCCCTGGGATCTACTTGAGGTCACCTTTTGTAGGAGACTTTCAGGAAGAAAAGGATCACTCCCATCACAACCTGAACTCCACCAGGTTAAAGACCATCAGTCTTTGCATGAGAGATCTATACCAGTCTGCACAGACGGCTCCAAAACTGATGAGGGAGTCGGCTTTGGAGTTATTTTTCCCTCATCCAGGAAGGGGGGGGGTACTCTTCCTAGAGCTGCGTCTATATCCACATATCCACAGCAGAACTTACTGCAATCTTGACTGCCTTGAGCCTTATCTTCCTGAAGACGGATGTGTCTTATGTAATTTATTCAGACTCTATAAGTGCCCTTCAGGTGATAGATTATTTTAATCCCGATCACCCACTGTCCATGTTGGGGGCCCTGTTAATGAGGTGGTGGATGCCCACACTAAGACATCCGCATCAAGACTGGCAACAACCCACCTAATACCAGCATGTTATCTCCGACCTGCCATCCGGCAGGGAAAGAGCAATGGACCGCATTAGATGGAAGCAAACTAAGATCGATCTGTAAAAGTGTGGAGAGTGGAAGTACAGTGGTCTGCCACGCCACCTGCAGGTGGTGGTTACATGTCTTTGGGTTGGCCACACCAAAATTACTCACGCTTACCTTATGGAGAGGGGTCCACCCCTTATTGTGATGATGTTTGGTACCCCTCACAGTAGGGTGGGTCATACTTTAGGGCAACCATATATTTTAATTAAATCCTTTAATGAGGGGTGCTTAAATGATAGATTTTCTGTGTAGATTTTGAAAAAGAACTTTATTTTGTTATACAATTGCTCCTACCTACATCAATTTCCATTTAAATAAAAGTAAACTTTTTCCTTTCATCACAAGCTTATGTAACCTATTTTTATTTAATCCAAGTACACACAAACACAAAGTAACCTCAAATTTACATGTTTATTGAGTGAGAAAAGTGCATGCAAAGCTCCACATATAGCTGCATGGGTCACTTTGGGTCCCAAAAATCTTGATTTGACTCATTCCTGAACATCAGCCGTCTACTTGTCTCTTGTGCCCTGATTCCTCCATCCCTCTTTTCATGTGAGAAATACTTGGAAGAAGCCTCAGTCACCATTCTTACAACCCTTTCAATTCTCTGTGTGTGACAAGGCCAGTCAGGTACTTTCATAGGAGAGTCAATGAAGTTTTTCAATTCAGAAGTACTTAAAGAGCAAGTGAGAGGTGGCTCAGAGACATCCTCTCACCAATTGATCAGATCTCCAATCCTGGTAGCATCATAATTGATGTCTTGTGTCCTAAGCCTTACAAAGGAGTCCCAGTTTAGTATCTAGGTCCCCTTCTTCCCTTATGGTCTGGATTCTTTTCACCCCTTCAGTTCTCTCTGCCTGATCTTCAGAGCATATGAGGGTTTAGAGGATGGTTTCACTGTATGCATACCAAGGTGATCTCTTAACAGTTGGCAAAGCAATATCCAATACCTCCTTCCTCTGAGACTTAAGTCAGAGGGCTTAATCTTAACATTAAACCAGCATGGGTAATATACACCAATGATGAACTCAACAATCAGTCGAGATTCTTTAAAGAATTTTCTTTTGAGCTCATGCTTTGACTCCCACAGCCGAAGAAGTCTGTTAGCTGTGGTCCTCCTCTTGGTAAGAGGAGGACTTAAAGATATTTGAGTGAAATTTGGGTTGATATCCAAGTCTTTAACAGAGTCAAGGAACTTTCCTATTGGTCCAGAATATCTGTTGTCAGATAGTTTTGGGCCATCCAGGTTGATAATTAGATGATGGAGAGGGAGTTCCCCAGTGTGCAGGTTACAGACCAACCAAACAAGCTTTCTGCCCAAATGGAGCTCCATTGTTCGCATTACTCCAGCATTTACACCCGTGTTTACATTCTTGGAGTCTCCTCCAATGGCCATTAAGCTTTTTATCCAAACCCCTTTTCCTCAGTCATCCAAACATAGCTTTAGTGATCTTCTCTGCATGTGATTCTTCTTTTGTAGCCTTTTCTGGGACAAAGTGGAAGAGGTAATTGCTCCCACGCTCACTGATGATAGTGTAATGCTCCTCTTTTGTTTTTGTGGGAAACAATTTTTCACTTCTCTCTGCCTCCATCATAAAATTTGTTACATCAATTTGTCCATCAAAGAGAATCCTTCCTTAAGTTTTCCTCAAACTCATGTTCAATAACTGTCATTAGCTTTTCCTATGCTCTCTTAACTTTATTCATCAATTACTAAACTTGAAATTGATGGAATTTCATCATAATTCTTTCTATTCCCGGTGGAAGATTCTGGCTCTTGGACAGCTCCAAAAGTTACTTCATCACCCAAACTGTTATCACCCTCAGAATTATCTGACTCTAGATCTTCACCTTCTGCCAAAAAATGTTTGATTCCTTTTTTTGTTGCTTTTCCTGCTAAAACAGCACTTTCCTCCTTACTTTTTCTCTTTTTTTCTGCTATCCTTTCTTTTTCTTTCCTTTTTGAAGCTCTTAATTGTCTATTATACTCTGGAATATCAGGACCTCCAATTTGAAAGGTACCTTTACTTCCAACCTTCTCCTTTTGTCCTTTAATAAAAGCCAGTTCCCTAGTAGATACATTTTCTCTTTACTACAACAGCAGTTAATGTGGGCTTCAGTCTCACAGCCCTTACAACCTACTTCCCCACAACTGGAAATTTGACATTTGCATGTCAATATATCAAATAACTTATCTAATTTTGCAATGAACCTCTCTTTTACTTCAATTTTTTCTTTACCAAAGGAAACTTTTATTGCCTCCTTCCACGCCTCCTTAAGCTTTGATATTATTGTGACCTTTTGATTTACAACAGGTGGTTTGAAGAGAGCATTAGCTTTAGTCCACTGATTAATAAAGCCTTGATACATGTCTTTTACCAGCTGGTCCACTTCATAATTTCTCCAGTCATCTTCACTTTGCTCCTTCAGGTAGATGCTGTACCTCAAAATATCTCTTATTGTTGGTAACTCAGACACCATCAGCTCTTGCCCAGTCCCAACAAAATTAGTCAGATGAGAACTTGATTTGGACCTTGTCTTGATTTTCGCCATTGTCACACTAATCGCAGTTATATCTGCAAATGAAAAGATGGCACTTAGATTAAGAAATAATCTCTACCAGATAATTATATGTTATTCTAAAATGATCCACAGCTTTTACTAGCATCCAAATAAAATGTAAATGCTCTATAAACAGTTACCAGTTACAATAGTTACCAGAACTGACAACACTACTGGAATATTGCCTTCCACTGATAATGAGTACTGGCTACTTGCAATTTTGAAGTTAGACCAAACTAAATTAAGGGTCATTTTTAACAGGTTTCCTACTTCTCATGTGTCTCTAATACATTTTTACATTTTTTTAGACAAATATCTTTCTGACTACATAAATGTATTGATGATAGAAAACATTAAATTTGATCTTTTATGGGTAACTAAAATAATAGTAAAATAAAGTAGTTGACTCAGAACTAACAATATTTCAACTTCAAATTGATGTAGGTTAGATCAATCAAAATTTAACTTTTCTGCCAAAAGTATGTTCTTTTCATCAATATTCATCATTTGAATACCCCTCATCACCAGTTTCATAAAATTCTAGAGTATGACCTGCCCTACCCTCACAGTGTTCCACATGATGTTGGAGTGTCCCAGCCTGGGAGATCTCTGCAATGCCCATCTTGTGAGGCACCAGGGGATAGATGATACCAATCCCTACTCCATGCTTGGCCAGGTTGGAGGAGTGGATCAGGATGTGAGCATATTTTTTAAAGAGGTTGGCCTCCTTGAACATATATAATTAAAAATTCTTTATCCCACATATAAATAGCATTTTAAAACAATATGAATAATCTAAAATATATTCCATATATTTTAGCTTTCATCCATTTACTGATCATCTTTCACCCATGCATCCATCAAAGCACTATTATGTAAATATCATAAATCAACTTCATCCGGCATAATTCATCTATTTAGTCTCATTCACCCAATTTCCCCCACCATCTCTCACATATTCATTCATCCATTCATAAATCATTACTCATCCACTCTCCCTCATTCATCTACAGCTCTGCACTACATCCTTAAATACTGATTGTTTTAAATTTATATCTTTTATGTTGTGTATTTCACTCTAAAAGTTTTGGAAAAGAGAATAGTAGATTTATTATTTTATTTTGGGTGGTTAAAATACTCCCAGAATTTATGGTTTAAATATTGGCTAATATGCGCATCACTCGCAATAACCACCTTGTAATGCACGCAAGCCCAAAGAAAACGAAGAGCGAATTAGGTTCAGGCAGGTAAATTTTATGTGGGCAGTCGTTATCTGTTAGCCATACTGATCATTGCACGACACTCGCTCTATTTTGTATCAATCAGCACTTAAACCATTGATAATTCTTGTATATAAAACTTCCTCAGTGTTGTACAGAACACAGAACCTTCGGTATTTGCCATAACTACTTATATTGATTTACATCCGGGTAAGATTCCGTATGACCCTGTCTTTTTCCTGACCAGCGGAAGTTAGGCCCCCACAGCAAGAAACCGCCACCATTGTCCACATAAGTATTCTCTTTATATGTTGATTTCCGTTATGTTATAGCTAATACGCTTCTCACTGAACCCTAGTGCACTTGGTAGGATTTCAATATGGTTTTAAGGGATGCTAGTATTTCCATCATTATAAATACCACAAGTGAGTAACTTATATTATACAGTCTACTATTTTTTTACTTTATCATTTATTTCTTTTGTGTTGGGGAAGTGGTTACCAGTGATCACATTTAAATTTACAACAATTTATTTTCTTTTTAATATTCTTTTAACAATTATTGAATCATAATTGTAAATCTTCACCATCTATAAAAAGTGTACAAGCTATATAAAAAAGTTTAGCTAGTGGCAATAACCTAGTAGTTGCGCCACTTAAAACCAACCAATCAATCAATCAATTACCCAAGTATTCAGTTGCCAGATGGGCTACAGAGAATGAAAAAAAAAATAGTTTGGCCTTATCTTGTCTATACTGTGCAATTTTGGTAACCATATTATAGGATGATATTGCTTTACTCGAGTTTGTGCAAAGAAGGATGACTAAGAGGATTCATTGATTGAGGATCTTACCCTATGGTGAAAGGCTTAAGTGACTAAATCTTCATATGTTAGAAATAAGAGTTTGAGGGGGCTTGATTGAAGTCTTTAAGTGGCTAAAAGGTTACAGTAGTGGAGATATAGATAAGGTTCTTATTTTGAGTGAATAGGATAGAACATGTAGCAATGAGTTTAAGCTGGACAAGTTTGGGCTTAAGAAAAATTGAGTGGTGGATGAATGGAATAGGCTCACTAATGATGTGATAGAAGCTTCCACCTTTCATCCCCGTAAAGTGTGCAGCAATTTGCCTTCCTGACCACTGTGCTGACGGGACTCAGTGCCCCATCGGGCCCCAGCGTAGCCTCTACTTTCTGACAACCTGTGTTTTTATGCTACTTCCTCACTTTCCCTACATATCTCCCACAACTTTCTCTGATTGGCCTCTAATTTCACAGGGTAGATGCCGATAAGCTTCCTCTCACCCAACCATCCCAGATCAAGGCTGAGGGGAAGAAGCCAACTTTCCCTCAGCCCTGAGGTCAGGCCCAGGGTGGTGGGTTTTTAACAACCTGCTTCATCCCCACCTTCACCTTCCTCGCATCCCTTTTTATTCTTCTTTCTATTTTTTTTGCCGTGCCCAAGGTGGAGCAGCCAGGCCACTAGGTGGGAGGAGTGGCCTCAAATGGCAGCAGCTGGTTCTGCCAGCCCTGTGTTCACCCCTCGCAGAATGGGCTACTGCGTGAGATGATCAGTATTTGCATCCATTGACAATTACAGGTTCACCTTGCCCAACAATGATATCATTAAAAATCTAACACTATCCCTCTACCTTCCCCTGTAACATCATCGGAGCTACCCTCGGGCAGCTCTACCGATAAAATGGAGCTCCCTCTCTCTCTGCCTTCACAGGGGACCCTCCAACCCTCTTCAACCGGAGAGGAGGTTTTTTCCTCTTCCTTGCATATGCTGCAGGGGAATCCCCCTTGGGCACTCGCTTTTTCCAACAGCAGTCCCCCCTCTGTCCTCCAAGGGAAGACTTCCAAGCAGGCAGGTAGCCCATAATTTACCTCTCCTGGTTGGAGCAGCACGACAGGGCTAACCCCCTTAGGGGGGTAAGGGAAGGCATAGCCTATCGGTCCATGCCCTCCAAAGACCTGCAGAGATGCCGTGGGTCCCCTAGGCTTCACAAGGAAGGGCGGGATCTCCTTCCCCATCTGGTGCTAATGTAACAGGTAGAACCTTCTCCATTTCGGAGAAGGATCTTGCCGAGGCTGGTCCAGGAGCTCCTACTGGCTGGAGAGAGAACAGGGTTCATTCCTCTATCATCTCATAAGAAAAAAAAACATAAAAAAAAGACGGGGGGGAGGGGGCTCCTCTCCCTCCGTGCAAGCCACAGGGAGCGATGGGTCCGCTGCCATTTCAGTATGCGACCAGCCAAGATCGGCGCATCTTGCTCAAGTGTTCCCCGGGGTAGCGAGTCCCTGACCTGATGAATATGTAATGCAAAGGGGCAGAGCAGAGCTACAATTACGTTGGGGCCCCTCAGTGAGAGGCTACCGGGCATTTTCAAGCCTGCTGGCCTCAAACACTTCCTCCTTATTTGCATCGAATCCCTCGCGGGAGGCCATGATTAGTGCCCTTCGGACACTTGATGGCACTCTTGTGAGTGTGACGCCGCACTCAACCATGAACTTCGTCAAATTAGTTTAGACGAGGGAACTCGTGGACTACTCCATAGATGACATTACTTTAGAGCTGGCTGACCATGGAGTGGTCAAGGTTGAGCGTTTGATGAAAAAAAACAGGGAGGGGCCTCGAGACCCACTGTGACAAGCTCCCTGAATCGGTGCATGTCGGTTGATATCGCTACCGCATGAATCCATTTGTGCCACTGCTGTGGTGTTATCGCTTAGGCCATACTAATCGCTCCTGACGATGTAGAAAGTCGGGGTTACCCGAAGTCTGTGTAAGGTGCTCCATGGCTGCACACAATAAGTCCAAATTGTGTGTGCTCAATGGTGTCAAGGAGAGCCGCCCCCCGCTTCATTGAAGGAAATCCTGGCCATTCAGGCCCAGGATCGTCTCTCATTTCGTGAGGCTAAGGACTTAGTCCTGGCGCGCCTGGCGCTGCCTGGGACTTCCTATGCCTCAATGTTAAGAAAGACACCCGCTTCTCATAGCCCTTTTAGTCTTACGAGCAGGGTCGTTTCACAGGGCATTGGGAAATCTCTGGGGGTTTTACCCACCACGGGCGCTGCCCTGGTAAAGCTACTGGCACAATGGGTTCACACAGTGCGGCTAAAACCAGAGCTTCCCTTCCTTGCCCCAGCGTGACCATTTCATGTAAGGCAAAACAGCCGGGTGCCTCCACCGAGTCGTTAGACTCACAGGAGGCAACACCCCTGAAGTTGGTGATGAGGTCATTTTCCATGGTTCCTAAAGACGCCCCCCTGAAAAGAGGACAGCACTAAAGGAGCTTCGGCTCCTTCGACCACACCCAGTGGTAGGCTGGGTGGCTCGGAGACGGTGGATCCTCCAAAGGAGGGCCACAGGCGGAGGCAAGAAAAGACTTGCATGGCGACCGTGCATTTTCCGGCCAACAGCGCCTGGAGTTCTGCCTCCGGGAAGGGTACAGTTATCCCCATGAGTGTCTTCTCTTCGAAGAGGGCCCCCGCATCTCCTCAGAGCTAGGCCTGGAGGGCATATTCCTTCAATGGAATTGCCACTGACTCAGGGCTAACTGGGAGAAACTATTGATGCTCGTCTCCTCCCGTTTTCCGCTAGCCATCTCTTTTCAGGAGACCATGCTGGGCGCGACCCCACCACCACGGGATGGGGGCCGGGCATAGGATGCGTGTTGTCTCCGTTCTTCTCTTAGCTTTAGATACTTCCTTTTAGGCAGTAGCTGTGCAGCTGCACCTTGATAGGAGGTATACTGCTATTTCCATGTACATTCCACCGTCAACCGACTTCGACACGGGGGACACCCGCCGAGGCCCTTTCACATGCTCAGAGATCTGATTGGTAGACACATCCTCTGGGGAGACGATTCGAGTAATCCCAGGGATCAATTCCTTGCCGACCTGATTGACGAGCTGGAGATAGGTGTCCTAAATGTAGATGAGTTTACGCATCACTGCCTGAGAACCGCCTCATCTTCCCGTCCCGATCTAACTGTGTGCCCTCCAGATGGACATTCAAATATCATTTTCTGGGCCGCTGCCGCCCGAAAGCCTGCCCTGGTGGTGCTTGGCGCCAGTGCAGTGGTCCACATTTAAGGAAGTGTCTGATTTCTGTCTCAGTCGAGGAGTTTACCTCGGTAGACCACGCTGTTGAGTTCTCTGACAACCTTATCGCCGTGGGCCAAACTACTATTCCTAGAATGACTTCAACAGGCATTGAACCACGTCTCTCTCTATGCCAAAGCGCACAGGTTTCACTTTCTTTGGCTAAAACTAAGGTGGTGCACTTTTGCCACCATCCACAGCTCCACCCAGACCCAGACTTATTTCTCAATGGAGTGCGCCTGGAATTGGTCGACTCGTACCGTTTCCTTGGTCTTGTATTTGACTGACCCCTCACCTGAGAGGCTCATATTGTACCCGCGCCACCCCGTAAGGGGCGCGGCGTTTTGCCATCCTGGCCGCCGTGCTGACGGGATCCAGCGCTCCGTCCGGCCCTAGCTTAGCCACTCTTCCTTCCTTCAAAACACTTGTTTCCTCTCTTTTCATACAACCTCTCGCACAACTTTCTCTGGTCAGCCTCTAATTTCACAGGGTAGATGCTGACCTTCTTCTCAGCCAACCGTCCCGGATCGGGGCTGAGGGGGGAGGGGGCAATATTCCCTAACCCCTGAGCTCCGGTCTGGGGTGGCTAGCTTTTAACAACCTGCTTCATCCCCACCCATACCTTCCTCACATCCCTTTTCCTCTCCTCTTCAAAATCTATTAATTTTTACGCCGTGTTCAAGGTTGAGCTGCCATGCCGATGGACTGCCCGGGAGGGGTGGTCCCAAATGGCGGCGCCTGGCTCTGCCAGGCCTGTAAGCACCTCTTGCAGTGCGGGCAACTGCAAGAGGTGATGAGCTATTGCGTCCCGTATTAAAAAGAGGGTCACCATGCCTATGTATGAAACAAAACAAAAACCCCAACCCCCAACTTCCCCAAAAACATCTACGGAGCCGCCCTCGGGCAGCTCCACCGAGAAAATGGAGGTCCCCCTCCTTGTGCTTGCGCAGGGGACCCTCCATACTTCTTTAACCGGAGAGGAGGCTTACTCCTCTCCTACGCCTACGGGTGTAGGGGACTCCCCCTCACCCCCTTCTCTGGGGGTGCTTTCGGGCACCTCCCTATCTCCAGTGGCAGTCCCTCCTTTGCTTTCTAAGGGGCTAAGAAAGCCAGCAGGCAGCCCATTGCTGACCGCCCCTCGTGCAAGCGGCTTGGTAGGGCAAACCCCCTTAGGGGGGAGAGGGAAGCCATTCGGTCGCTCAAAAGACCTGCTGGCAAGAATTTTAAACCTTGCTGGGGTCAAGGCCTGTGCCTCCCCACACAAGACTGGCGACACTGCCAAGGGGACCTGCGATGTCCTGGGAGGGGATGGCCAACTGGAGGCCCCTCCTGTGATAGACATGGTCCTTGAGGAGACCCAGCCTCAGACGGTAGGGCCTTCCATGGGGGGGGGAATCCGGGCTCCGCGCCAAGCACCGAACCCGAATCCGCCCCTATGCAAGGTCCCCCTCAAATGGCCGAGGGCTCCGAGGCAGTAAAAGGAGGGGAGGGATCTCCTCCGACAGGTGCCCCTACGACTACCAGGACCTTCTCCATTTCGGAGAGGGACCTGGCTGAGGCTGGCCCATCTGGCATGGGGGCTTCTGCCGGCGGAGGTGAGAAGCGGTTTCATTCCCCGCCCTCCTCTCCTAAAAAGAAAAAGACGAAGAAGACTCGGCGCTCCTCTCCATCCGCGGGGGCTGCGGGGACGGATGGGTCTGCTACCACTTTGGTAGGTGACCAAGCCAAGATCGGCACATCCGGCCCCTCTACCCCCTTGTGTGCGGAGCCCCTGACTAAGACTAACACCAAGAATGCACAGGGCGGAGCCTCGATGACATCGGGGCCCCTGATTCAGAGGTTACCTGGCGTTTTCGAGCCCGCTGGCATCAAACGCTTCCTCGTTATTCGCTCCACTGATGGCACCATGTTGTCCAAGGGCAACATGATCCATCAGAGGAGAGGATTAGCTAGTGCAATTGGTAGAGAGCCGAAGGTAACCCGTTTCTCGAACGGGAGCCTTCTGGCGAATCCCGCTGAGGCGGCCAAGATAAGTGCTCTACGGACACTTAATGGCACCCCGGTGAGTGTGACGCCGCACTCTACCATGAACTTTGTGAAAGGAGTAGTTTATGCGAGGGAACTCGTTGACTACTCCATTGAGGACATCACCCTAGAGCTGGCCGACCATGGGGCAGTCAAGGTCGAACGTGTGATGAGAAAACAGGGAGGGGCCTCGAGACCCACCCCTACACTCTTCGTCACGTTCGACTGTGACAAGCTCCCTGAGTCGGTGCGTGCCGGTTGGTACCGCTACCGCGTGAAGGCATTCGTGCCACTGCCGCGGCGGTGCTATTACTGTCACCGCTTCGGCCATACGAATCGATCATGTAGACGTGCAAAGTCCGGGTCACCCGAAGTCTGTGTAAATTGCTCCAAGGTTGCCAACGATAAGTCCAAATCGTGTGTGGCCAAGTGTGTCAATTGCGGAGAGCCGCACCCTGCTTCTTCGAAGAAATGTGGTGCATATCTCCTTGAGAAAGAAATCCTGGCCGATCAGGCCCAGGATCGACTCTCATTCCGCGAGGCTAAGGACTTGGTCGTGGCGCGCCCAGCTCTGCCTGGGACGTCATATGCCTCAATAGTTAGGAAAGCACCCTCTGCTCCTGGCCCATCCAGGCCAACGAGCACGGTTGTTTCCGCGCCTATTCCGAGACCTTCTGCGGGCTCTACTACACCTGGGCTAAAGCTGGTAAAGCTGGTGGCCAAAAGGGTTCACACCCAGCCCCGGCTAAAACCAGGGCTTCCCCTTCTTCCCCCAGCGTGACCGTTTCCTGCAAGGCGAAACGGCCACGCGCCTCCACCGAGTCGTTAGACTCACAGGAGGCAACACCCCTGAAGATGGTCGCTAGGCCCTCTTCCGGGGTTCCTAAAGCTGTTCCCCGAAAGGAGGACAGCAACAAAGGAGCTTCGGCTCCTTCGCCCACGCCCCGAGGTGGAGTGGGTGGCTCGGAGACGGTGGTTCCTCGAAAAGAGGCCCCCCCACCTCCGAAGCCGCAGCGCCCGCCTAAGGTTTCGAGGCGGAGGGAGGAAAAGACTCGCATGGCGAGCCCAACCTCCCCCAATAAGTCCTCGAAGGCGACAGCGCCTCCAGCGCTTTGTCCGGCCAACAGCGCCCGGGGTTCTGCCCCCGGGAAGCGTACGGCCATTCCCGTGAGGGTCTTCAGTTCGAGGATGGCCCCCGCGTCTCCTCCGAGCTAGGCCTGGAGGGCATATTCCTTCAATGGAATTGCTGTGGACTCCGGGCCAACTGGGAGGAGCTGCGGAGGCTCGTCTCGTCCCGTTCCCCGTTAGCTATCTTTTTGCAAGAGACCATGCTAGGCGCGTGCCCCCTGCCCGCCCTCCCGTTGTATAAGGGTCTTGCGACCCCACCACCGCGGGATGGCCTGGCTCGGGGATGCGCGGTTTACACCCGGCATGATGTCTCCGTTCTTCCTTTCTCTTTAGATACCCCCTTCCAGGCAGTGGCTGTGCAGCTGCACCTGGATAGGAGGTATACTATCATTTCTGCGTACATTCCACCGTCAGCTGACTTCGACGCGGGGGACTTCCGCCGCGTCGTGGCACGGTTGCCGAGGCCCTATCTCTTGCTTGGAGATCTGAACGGCAGGCATCCTCTCTGGGGAGATTACTCCATAAATCCCAGGCGACAAGTCCTTGCCGATCTGATCGAAGAGCTTGAGATGAGTGTCCTAAACGTGGATGAGTTTACGCATCACTGTCCGAGAACCGCTTCATTTTCTTGCCTTGACCTATCTTTGTGCTCTTCGGATGCACAGCCTGATTTTGATTGGGGGGTGGTCGATGACCTCCATGGTAGTGATCACTTTCCCATTCAAATATCATTTTCAGGGCAACTGCCGCCTGAGAGACCACCTTGGTGGTGCTTCGCGCGGACGCGGTGGCCTGCATTTCAGGAAATCACTGAATTCTCTATCTCAGTCGAGGAGTTTAGGTCGGTAGATGAGGCCGTTGAGTTCTTCTCCTGCAACCTCATCGCCGTGGGCCTGACTACTATTCCTAGGACGTCTGGCCGTTTTGCACTCCGACCACTCCCATGGTGGTCGGCCGAGTGTGAGACGGCCCTCAAACAGAAGCGTTATGCCTACATGCGCTATAAGCGCTGCCCGAACGATTTCACTGTCGCTGAATTTCATCGGGCTAGGGCTAGGTTCCGGTATATTTCGAAGCACGCCCGCCGCGTTTCTTGGCGGACATACGTGTCTTGACTTAACGGGAAGACCCCTTTAGCTGAGGTGTGGAAGCGATTCAAAAGGATTCGGGGCAAGTTCTCGCAGGACCCCCCTCCCATTCTCCTGGAGAATGGGACCGCAATCTCGGACCCCGCGTCCGTGGCGGAATCCTTAGCGACTGCTTTTTCCGCATTCTCTAGCCGTGATGCTGCTCCGCCAGCATTCAATGCACGTCGTGATGTCGCGGAAGGCCGCCGTCTGGACTTTACCTCCAGAGGCGTAGAACCCTTCAACGATAAGTTTACTGTGAGTGAGTTGCGTTCCGCTCTCGCTTCGTGCGCGGACACCGCCCATGGTCCGGACGATGTCCCGTACGCCATGCTTCGACACCTGGGTGAGCGAGGCATGGCCTTTTTGTTAGATTTGTTCAACAGGATCTGGGTGGAAGGTCTTCTCCCAGACTCCTGGCGAATCGCTACTGTGCTCGCCTTTCGCAAACCGGGGAGAGATCACTCTACTCCGACCGGTTTCCGCTCAATCTCTCTAACCTCTTGCGTGTGCAAGTTGATGGAGAAATTGGTAAATGTTAGATTAGCCTTTTTCCTGGACAGCGGAGGCCATCTGTCTTCCTCACAGTGCGGCTCCCGCAAGTTCCACTCCACGTCGGATGCTCTGCTCCGACTGGAAAATGCCGTCTGCGAGGCTTTCCTTCGTAGACAGCACTACGCCACGGTGTTTTTCGATCTGGAGAAGGCCTATGATACCGCATGGCGATACGGTATCATGGAGACTCTCCACACGATGGGGGCGAGGGGACGCCTCCCAATGTTTATATCTGAATTTTTGCAAGATCGTCGATTCCGCGTACGGGTGGGGGGAGACCTCTCCGGCCCAAAGGAGCAGGAAAGTGTCCTCAGTGTCACACTCTTTGCCCTGAGCATCAACGGCATCACCTCGGTGCTGTCGGAAGATGTTCTCGCTTCCTTCTACGTGGACGACCTTTAGATCTCTTTTGGCGCGGCCCAGATGCCAACTCTGGAGCGTCGACTCCAACAGGCATTGAACCGCGTCTCTCGCTATGCCGAAGCGCGTGGGTTTCGGTTTTCTTTGACCAAGACTAAGGTGGTGCACTTCTGCCACCATCCACGGCTTCACCCCGACCCAGATTTGTTTCTTCATGGGGTGCGCCTGGATGTGGTTGAGTCGCACCGTTTCCTTGGTCTTGTATTCGACCGACGCCTTACCTGGGAGGCTCATATTCGCAGCCTTATGGTCTCTTGTACCCGCGCCATGGACATTCTCCGTTCCATGACGTTCAGCGCTTGGAGCGCTGATAGGGCTACTGCCTTACTTTTTTATCGATCTTTTGTTCGCTCGAAGCTCGACTACGGATGCGAGTTTTATGCATCCACAGCCGAGCGTTTATTGCGGAAGGTGGATTCGATCCACCACACCGGCCTTCGCCTTGCGACCGGTGCTTTCCGCACTTTTCCCATTGAGAGCCTGTTGGTCGAAGCTGGGGAGATGTCACTCGCTCTGCGCCGCGTGCAGTGCATCACTCGCCTGTACGCGCGAGCCCGGTGCCTCCCTCAGTCGCCAACAGCTCTCACTGCATCCGCAGCTGATCTCGATGGTGCCTTTCCGCCGAGAGACGCCAGTCATACCCTGAGTGCTCTCGGGGCATTGGAATCTCCGCATCCCCTGGTTCGCGATATCCGTGACGCCACGGTTTTGGCGAGCCGAGCAGATGTCGATATTATTTTCTGCTGGGTTCCTGGACATGTAGGAATTGCGGGGAATGAGGGCGCCAAAGAGTCCGCGAGGACTCTGCGACCGGATCAGCGTTTCGCTCTTCCTCACACCGACTACATGTTAGGAATACGTGCAGCTCTTCGGACTGATTGGCAAAGAAGATGGGAGACGGTCGAAGGGAACTTAAAGTTGGGTGCCATTGCGCCGCGCCTGTTCCCATGGACCTATATCCCAATGCAGCTGCGGCTTCAGGTTGCTTTCTGTCGTCTCCGAATCGGGCACACTCGTGTGACGCATTGCTATTTGATGGAGCGCTCGCCTGCGCCCTATTGCAACGACTGCGTCGTCCCCCAGACTGTTCGGCACATTCTTGTCCAATGTCCCAGTCTGGGTGATCTTCGCGCACGACACCTGTCCCGGTACCGGGATGGGCGGGGTCGCTACCGCCTGTCCCTTGTACTCGGGACGAGTGCATGCACTTTGACTGGTGGACTTGTTGACTTTTGGGGGGAGGCCGGCCTTCTCCCTTTCATTTAACTAGATTTAATTGTTGTTGTTTTTGCTATTGCTTTGTTATTGTTATTGTTATTTCTTTTTATTGTTGTTTCCTGTTCAATTTTTTAAAGTAGCCTAGAACTAGGCTGTTTGTTTACGGCGACTTATGCCTAAGTCGGCAGTCGCCAGATAGCCCCTTAAATAAAAAAATTTAAAAAAACACCGGCCCTTTGCCTGGCGACTGGTGCCTTCCATACTTCTCCCATTGAGAGACTACTTGATGAAGCTGGGGAGATGCCACTCGCTCTGCGCCCTGCACAGTGCAATTATTAGCCAGTACACACGAGCCCGGTGCCTCCCTCGGTCGCCAACAGCTGTCACTGCATCTGCAGCTGATCTCGATGGTGCCTATGCCGCCGAGTGACGCCAGTTATACCCTAAACCCTTTGGGTTTCTGTCTAGGAAACTCCTTCGAGAGCTAGATATAGCTCTTAGGCTAAGGCTAGTGGCACCCCTGGTTCTACCCAGGACGCCACTCTGGAGAGTACCACCTTTGACTATTTATCGCTACGCCTCTGCTCGCAAAGCTTGTACAGCGCCGGGAGTTTTGCGCTTGACCTTTTTGGAACACAATTCGTGTCACGTTGGAACCGTGCCAGTGTATATGGATGGCTCCAAGTCCCAAGAGTGAGTCGGTTTCCATGCCGTATCCCCTCTTTTTGAAGTCAGCGGGCCTTTGCCAGGCTCTGCGTCTGTCTTCACGGCCGAGCTGGTTGTAATACACCGCTCGATATGGGGAGATAACGCGAGGGTCCCTGTTCGGAGACTAGATTGTGATTTATAGCGAGTCAAAAGCGCCCTGAGTGCTCTCGGGGCATTGGAATCTCCGCATCGCTTGGTTCGCGATATCCGTGACGTCACGGTTTCGGCGAGCCCGGCGGATGTCGATATTATTTTCTGCTGGGTTCCTGGACATGTAGGAATTGCGAGGAATGAGCATGCCAAAGAGTCCGCAAGGACTAGGTAACCAGACAAGCGTTTCACTCTTGCTCACACCGACTACATAGCAGGAATACGGACTGCCCTCCTGGCGGCTTGGCAAAGTAGATGGGATATGGTCGAGGGGAACTTAAAGTTATGTGCCATTGTACCGTGACTTTTCCCAAGGACCTACCCCTAAATGCCGCGACGGCATTGCTGGAGCTTTGGCCTGCGACGACTGTGTTGTCCCACAGACTGATTGGCACATTCTTGTTAAATGTCCAGGTCTGGGTGATCTTCGCACACCTTACCTGTCCCGTGGTTCGGGCACACCGATTTGTAGACTATACGACTCTTTGTTAGAGGCTGGTCGTCTCCACTTTATTTGACTGTTTGTTGTAGATCGCATGCTCATGCGCCGGGTGGAGGCATGCCTACCCCTGATGCTTGAGCACACTTCCTTCTTGTTAGCTTTTTGTTTTTGTTTTTAGTCTTTGATCTTATTATCCTTATTTGTTTTTTTAATATTTCCTAGTCGTAGTCTGCAGTGAGTACGGCGACTTATGCCCAACTAGGCAATCGTCAGATTGGCTCGTAAAATTTTAAAAACAACAAAAAAAACTCCCTGCAGAGTTTTAAGAATAGATTGGATAGATATATGGATAAGGATGCTAGGTGGTGCTGAACTAGAAAATGGGAACAGGAGCTTCATTATATAAGCTATGATTAGTGTTTTGCAAACTCTTATTTTCTTATAAATCTAAATAATTTGTACTTACTCTAGGAGTTTGGAAAGCTTTTAATGAAAGAAGAGATTAAGGAAGAATATCTAGAAGATCCACATCCTCTTCTTGATGAAAATAATGAGACATTTAATTCTTCAAATGAGAACTCAATACCAAATTCTTCTACTGAATCATTCCAACAAAACTGCCTTCAGGAAAAGGTTAAGTTTGCGTCTTTTATTAGGTCATGCCATACATAATGCATTTTTTCTTTTTCCTGTTAATAATTATGTTTTGGATAAAAATCAAACATCTGAAGTTATATTTAAATAGGTATTTATTTATTACTTTAATAATTCATTTAATTTCTACCAGTTTCTATCACTAGTCTTCATCTTTGTACTAACTTTTCAATACCATATTTATTAAACTCATTTGGAGGTTATGAATGAGCTTAGGCATAGAGCCATCATGGCTCTGTAGATGCCTTTTTATGATGGACATGAGGTTACTAATGGGGTTCAAATCTGGGGTATTCTCTGGCCAGTCCTTTAGGTAGTCCAACCCACAGATATAGAACCACTCCTGTATGAGCTTAGTTGTGTGCACAGGTGCACCATCCTGCATAAACACCTCACTCTGGCAAGCATCAAAACAATCCTCCAGATGGTTGCAGAGCAGCTCCAATTACCTCTCCTTGTTCACAGTAACATTCTTCTTGACCACAAATTTGCTGATGTTGTGATACATGTTAACACTCCAGACCGTAACATACATATCAGGGGTGTTTCAAAGTGTTCTGAGTGTACCTAGGGGCAAGAAGATTGGACCCATGTTTCTCCCTGACCTTACCCGCTCGGTTCCCAGTAACAGTAAATGTGGCCACATCACTCCACAATACCTTCTGCCACTTCTGGTTCCCAAGCTAAGTATTCCTAAGCAAAAGCAACTCTATTTTTTCTATGTGAGGAAGTTTTTTCTCACCTCAAAGACCCTGTTAAAAAACTTGTAAGAAATATTAAGAAAATACAAGTTAAAATTAATATTGCTGCCACAGCTGTGGACTTCAATAGAACCTGCATACAACATGGCCTTTTACCTAATTACATATATTTATATATATATATATATATATGTGCCCAGAGAGAAAAATAATATGAGGATTCCAAGTACTTTCGAACTTTATTTCGAGTTATTTATCAAGGAATAACAGAGTATTGAAAATTGTGTTATAAGCGCCGCCCGATCGACTTCAGTGTCTGTGAATTTCGTCGAACTAGGTCTAGGTTCCGGTATATTTCGAAGCACGCGCGCTGCTCTTCTTAGCAGGCATACATGTATTCACTTAACGGGAAGACCCCTCTAGTAGAGGTGTGGAAATGAGTAAAGATGATTCGGGGCAAGTTCTCACAGGACCTCCTTCCCGTTCTCCATGAGAATGAAACTGCAATCTCGGACCCCGCGTCCGTGGCGGAATCCTTCGCGACCGCTTTCTCTGCATTCTCTAGCCGGGATGCTACTCCGCCACCATGCAAGGCTCGTCGTGATGTCGCGGAAGGCCGCCGACTGGACTTTACCTCTAAAGGCAGAGAACTATTCAACGACAGGTTTACTTTGAATGAGTTGTGTTCCGCTCTTGCTTCGTGTGTGGACACCGCCCCTGGTCCAGATTATGTCCCATACGCCATGCTCCGACATCTGGGTGAGAGAGGCATGGCCTTTCTGATAGATTTGTTCAACATGATCTGGGTTGAGGGTATCCTCCCAGACCCCTGGCGAATTGCTAGTGTGGTCGCTTTTCGAAAACCGGGAAGAGATCACTCTACCCTGGCTGGTTTGCCCTCAATCTCTCTAACCTCCTGTGTGTGTAATTTGATGGAAAAAATTTTAAATATTAGATCAGCCTTTTTTTCTGGAAAGCTGAGGCCATCTGTGTTCTGCACACTTCGTCTTTCGCAAGTTCCACTCAAACTCGGATGCTCTGCTGCGACTGAAAAATGCCGTCTGCGAGGCCTTCGTAGACAGCACTACGCCACGGTCTTTTTCGATCTGGAGAAGGCCTATGATACCGCATGGCGATACGGTATCATGGCTACCATCCACACGATGGGGGCATGGGGACGCCTCCCAATCTTTATACATATCTCAAATTTTGCGAGATCGTCGGTTCCACGTACGGGTAGGTGGAGCCCTCTCCGGCCTAATGGAGCAGGAAGAGGGTGTCCTCAATGTCACACTCTGCCCAGATGATCTACGGCATCACTTCGGTGCTACCGGAAGATGTTCTAGCTACGCTCTACATGGAGGCCCTTTCCATCTCTTTTGGCGCGGCTCTGATGCAAACTCTAGAGTATCGACTCTAAAAGACATTGGACCGCCGCGTCTCTCGCTATGCCGAATCGCACAGGCTTCAGATTTCCTTGACTAAGGTTAAGATGCTCCACCTCTGCCGCCATCTACGACTCCACTCTGATCCAGATACGTTTCTAAATGGCGTTCGCCTGGAAGTGGTGGATTCGCACCCTTTCCTTGATTTTTTATTTATTTGACCGACGATTCACCTGGGAAGCTCAGATTCGCAGCTATAGGGTCTCTTTTACCAGCGCCATGGATATTCTTTGCTCCATGACGTTCAGCGCCTGTGGCACCACACCAGCTTTCGCCTGGCGACCGGTGCTTACCGCACTTCCCCCATTGAGAGGCAATTGTCTATTCTGGGAAGATGTCACTCTCTCTGCGCCGTGTACAGTGCATTATTCGCCTGTACGCGCGAGCCTGGCGCCACAGAGAAAGAAAGCGGGAAACGGAAGAGCGTAGGGAGTCCTACAGTCGGGGACTCCCTCAAAGTTCTGTTGTTTAATGCAAGATCTATCAGAAACAAGTTTCTAGAACTTCGTGGCCTCGTAGCAACAGAAGAACCGGAGATGGTGGCCATAACGGAGTCGTGGATAAAAACCTCAAGCCGAGATTTTGAAGATGAATTCACGATTCCCGGTTACCAGCTCTTCCTGAAAGATAAGCCAGACAGAGAGGGTGGCGGTGTGATGTTGTATGTCAAGGATACTCTCAACTCGACGGATTGCAACATCGTATCCGACCATGAACTACTAGGTGTTGACCTAGAGATAGGTCCTGCCAAATACAGGACCCTGGTGCTTTATAGACCTCCTGCCCAACTCGTTGAAAATGACAGAGATCTGTACCAGGTACTAGGAGAATTTTTCGAAGACAAAGTGTGTATCGTCATGGGGGATTTCAACACTCAAGTTGACTGGGAAACCAGAGAACCCTGTGGCGAGAACGCACTACTCCTGGAGTTCGCGAACAAAGAGTTCCTGACTCAATGGGTGAGAGAGCCAACGAGAGGAGACAATATCCTTGACTTGGTTTTCACCTCTGAGGATGACATAATTGAGAACCTCTCTGTTGGTGGCAGTGACCACCGACTAATTAGATTTGTAGTCAAAGTCCCGAAGGCAGGGCCTGCAACTAGTAAATCGAGGAAACTCGATTTGAAAAGAGCAGAATTGCAGGTCTTCGTGCTGGACTGACTGACGCGAGGCTAGAAGTGTGCGATGTTGTTGAAGACTCGTGGAACAGTTTCAAAACTACATTCGTGAGTCTTCAATCACGTTTCATCCCTCTGAAATGTGCCCGTCGGTCTTCTGTTCAACCAAAGTGGTTTAATCGAGAAATCGGCCAACTGCTTAGGGAGAAGAGAACTGTGTACCGGCAATCGAAGATCTCGAGTGACTTTGACGAATACCGGAGGCTAGCCAGGAGAGTGAAGTCGAGCATAAGGGCGGCTAAGCGGTCTGATGAACTCCGAGTGACGAGACTGTAAAGAGAATCCCAAGGAGTTTTTTGGATATGTGAACAGCCGTAAACCAATCCGTCGAACGATTAGCCCTTTGAGAAATGAGGAGGGGGCATTAAAGCATTCAGATGCAGAAAATGCTAACCTCCTCAACGACTACTTCTCTTCAGTGTTTACTGAAGAGTGTGGTCCCATCCCCCAGCCAATGGATTCCTACTCGGGGGGGAAAAGCTGGAAGATATGGACTTCACCGAAGGGAAAATAAAAAAGATCACTGACCTAATGATGAATGTCACCTGGTCCGGATGGGTATCTACCTAAAGTGTTAAAAGAAGTGCGCGATCAAATGGCACGACACCTGAGCGCAATCTTCAACATGTCAATCCGGACCGAATGCGTTCCTAGAGACTGGCGTGAAGTGGAGGTGACTCCTATCTTCAAGAAAGGAGACCGTAGCCAACCGTCAAACTACCGACCTATCGGTCTGACTTCGATAGTCGGTAAACTCATGGAAAGCATGATGGTGGACAAAATGACGTCGTATTTAGAGTCAAACCTGCTACTGAGGAGTTCCCAGCACAGCTTCCGAAGGCAACGGTCATGCCTGACGAACCTTGTGGAATTCTTCCACTTGGTTCTCAGTGAGCACGATCGGGACAAGGCGGTGGATGTGGTGTACTTAGACTTTCAGAAAGCCTTTGATAAGGTACCACACCGCTGCCTTCTCCGGAAAGTGCGAGCGCTGGGTATAGACGGAAAAGTAGCCGGCTGGATCGAGAACTGGCTAAGTGGCAGACGGCAACGGGTGGAGGTGAATGGACATGCTTCTGAGTGGGTGCTCGTTACTAGTGGGGTGCCTCAAGGTTCTGTTCTGGGACCACTACTATTCATCATCTACGTCAACGACATGGACGGTGACATGGTTGCGAAGATTTCCAAATTTGCCGACGATACAAAGCTTGGTATGAACGTTGCAAAGGATGGAAATACTGCCCGCCTGCAGGAAGATCTTGAGAAGATTGGGGAGTGGTTGGACACGTGGCAAATGCCTTTTAACGTGGGGAAATGCAAAGTGATGCATATCAGCCACAGAAACCCCCAATCTCAGTATATCCTTAAGGGCACTGCTATTGAATCCACCGACACTGAGAAGGACTTGGGTGTAACAATCACTAGTGACCTCAAGTTCTCGAAACAGTGCATTGAGGCGGAGAAAAAGGCCCAAAGGATGGTAGGCTATATAATGCGCCAGTTTGGATATCGGAACAAGGAGATTGTACTGTGTTTGTACAACTCACTTGTCCGACCGCACCTGGAGTATGCCGTACAATTTTGAGTCCTTCATTTCGAAAGGACATCGCGAGATTGGAACGCGTACTAGCCAGGGCAACCAAGCTGATTCCCTCTATCTGACATAAAAGTTATGAGGATAGATTAAGGGAATTAGATCTGTTCTCGCTGGAAACCCGTAGACTGCGTGGTCAGTTCATCGAAGTTTTCAAAATACTTCGTGGGTTCGACAATGTTGACTACCGGGATATTTTTACACTGAGTGAGAACAGAACGCGCAACCACGGCTTCAAACTTGAACTGAAGCGTGAACTGAAGCGTTACAACCGCAATCTGTGTGGAATTTTTTTTACTTACAGTATATGCGGTAAATGAAACTTACTTCCATTGGAAGTTGTCAACAGTGAATCTGTTGACCAGTTCAAGTCAAGACTAGACAAAGTCTTGAAAAGTGGCCGTTTAGGGACGCAAAACAATTGAGCAGCCATGTACCCGCTCGATTGCTAGTCCAAAGGTACCCTCCTTGAATGGACCGTAAGGTCTCCTAAGGTACCTTTTCGCCTTGTTGTTGCTCCCTTAGTCGCCAATAGCATTCACTGCATCCTCAGCTGATCTCGACGGCGCCTTTGCCTCAGTGAGACGTCGGTTATACCCTAAGTCCTTTGGTTTAGGGCTAGGAAACTCCTTCGAGAGCTAGGTATAGCTCTCGGGCCTCTGGATGCCCCTGGTTCTGCACAGGACGCCACGCTGGAACTGTGCCAGTGTATACGGATGGCTCCCAGTCCCAAGAGGTGGTCGGTTTCCACGCCGTATCACCTCTGTTTGAAGTCACCGGGGCTTTGCAAGACGCCGCGTCTGTCTTCACGGCCGAGCTGGTTGCAATACACCGCTTAGTACGGAAGATAACGCGACGTGCCCTGTTCGGAGACCGGATTGTGATTTATTGCGACTCTCTAAGCGCCCCGAGTGCTCTCGGGGCATTGGAATCTCTGCATCCTCTGGTTCGTGATATCCGTGACACCACGGTTTTGGCGTACCGGCCGAATGTCGACATTATCTTCTGCCTTGTTCTTGGACATGTAGGAATTGCGGGAAATGAGGGCGTCAGAGTCTGCGAGGACTGGGCGACCAGAGCAGCGTTTTCCTCTTCCTCACACTTATTACATGGCAGGAATACGCGCAGCTCTCCGGGCTTCTCGCAAAGAAGATTGGAGACGGTCGAGGGGAACTAAAGATGTGTGCCATTGCTCCGCGACTGTTAACATGGACCTACCCCCCAATGCCGCGACGGTTTCAAGCTGCTTTCTGTCGTCTCCGAATTGGACACACTCGTGGGACGCCCCGCCATTCGATGGAGCGCCTTATTGCGAAAACTGTTCTACACATTCTTGGGAATTTGCCATGATTTTTTCGCCCGTTACCTATCCCGATACCGGGACTGGTTCATTCATGCCGACCTGCTGACTTTACGACTTTTTGGATGAGGCTGGCCTCCTCCACTTTATTTAACTGGGTTTTTTTTGGTTGTGTTTTAGGTCGCTTGTTCCTGCGCCGGAGGATGGCGTTTCGTTCTTGTTGCCTTTCTCCCTTTTCCTTTTTTTTGTCTTTTGTTTGTTTTTTTTTTAGCTTGTGCTTAGTCTTTCTCTTTATTTATCTTTGTTATTTACATGTTATTTGTTTTTTAATCTAGCCTACTACTAGTCTTTAGCCTAAGTACAGCGACTTTTGCCATAGTAGGCAGTCGCCAGATGGGCTCTCAAAATTAATTCCCACTGTTTGGCAGATGCCAGAGACAGCCAGACTCGCTGCTTCCCTGGAACCCGTAAGCGAATCCTTGCGCAATGAGATAGTGTCCACTTCCTAGCTGCGTACTACTAATCTCGCTTTAGTAACAGTCTTTTTATCTTTCACTTTCTCAGTTATCACCCACCTCACCGATACTACATCTTCACCAACATTTTTAACTTCATCATAAACATTGTTGTTTCTCCAGTTTTGCATCTCAGCTTCTTTCGCTGAGATCACATCATCACTATTAAACATTACACCATCTTCAAACTGTCAGGTATCACAGACAATTCAACAACATCATTGAAGTCAATCCAACCAACAGTACCATCAGAATTGTATCTGGCGTTGAAACAATTACGATATATGTTACTTGTGGCCTTTCCCGCTCTAATTATCACGTTACCAGAGATAAGGTCACAAGTAGCTGAACTCACAACTTGAAATTGCTGTCCAACTTTGATTTGGGCTGCATATTTACCACTGATGTCAACGCAACTATCTTCATGTTGATTATCACTACCATCAGCCATCTGATGCACTTCAGCAGCCTCATCACTGCCGTCGTCATCGTTGTCATGGTTGTGATCATCCTCATCATCCACAGGAGAATAGCAGTCCTCTTCACCAGCCTGCTGTTGCTCTACACCATCTCGTGTAGTGTCAATGGACATGGTCGTGCTAACTGGAGCATGGGTTAAACGACAAGCATGAACCCTCGCATAAACGCCACCATGACGAACCAACACCTGCTTTCTGTCACGTCGGCCCCGTGCCACTCGTTATTGTCATTACGCTTGTAGAAATCTTCATCACCATTACTTAGATTTATCACATCGATACTACGCACATTGCTTCTTAATGCTCCATTCAGTCGCTCGTTTGACTCGATCTTCAAAAACTGCTGCCTTATTTCTTATAATTTGTAAGCCATCACCGGTTCGCGCGTATGAAGTCTATTGCAAAACACATTAGGCATAGCAGGGTTAAAGTCAGATAATAGTTGATTAGGTGAAAATCTTAAATTATTCAACAAGGCATTACGTGCAGAAATTGCTCAGGCAAGCGCGGTCTCCAGATCACAACTAGAATCAACCATAATTTTATTTACTAGATAACAAATGACTATTGAGCCTTTCACAAGTCCCGTTACCCCACGGGCTCTCTGCTGCTGTAGTCAGCACCTTTATATTGAATGCTTCACCAAGGGCTCTCATCTATATAGGGTCTGTAGGTAACGAATTCTCTCTGGTAGTTTCTTAGGCTTTGCTATGTGATCAGCGAGCTTCCTTAGGATAAAGGAAAATATATATAGCTGGATTCTTTATTCCTTGGTAAATAGCTGGATTGTGCCTCGAAATGGCGAACAGTAATGACAACTTTTCTTCTTAAATAATAATGATAACACTCTCTGTACTCTCCTTTTCCACAAAAATACACCTATATAAATAGTCATTTCATCTACTCATAATACTACAAAATTCAACCAATCAGGATTGAGATATATTTAATCGTCATACTTGTGTTCATTTTTGGAATAACCGAGCTTAACGTTAACAAATTGACCAATCAGCGCCACGATAGATTTAAAAAGTTAATAACGCTCAAGTCGTTTGCATGTAACCACGGCTGAAATCCACTTTCCGAATGACTGCTAAAATTTTCGTGTTATGATTTTTTTCTCTCGTACATTGTATTTGTAAAAGGATGTAAAGCCAAGCGGAAAATGATAAACGTTCCCCGAATATTTTGTGTGAACCGTTTAAATCTTTCATTCGAATGTTTTACTTGGTTCGCCCCCCACATCTATTCATTATTAAACTCACCCCCGTTATCAGTGAGGATCTTATGGGGAGAACGAAATAGATTAATCCAACACATGAACAAACCTTTAATGATTGTTGAAGCAGTTTTGTTTTTTATTACTGTTGCTGTAAAAAATCTCTTAGCCATGTTGACTATCACTCTGAAGTAACATTGACCCCACACTTTCAAATCCATTGCAATACTTTCGTTAAAACTCGTCGCCATTGCGAAATATGCAACTGGTCTAGCAACAAGTCTTTTAAATTTAACATACGTTTCACAAACACTTGATAAATCATCAATTTCACGTTCAAGATCAGTATTGTTGCTACCTGCATTTCTTAGAAGTTGTATCAATTTTTCAGCTGTTGGATATTCAAATTGTTTGTGTAGCTTCAAGGAACCTTTCTTCACCTCAGCATCAGTAGAAGCCAACATCACCTCGTGAACGTTAGCCTGGTCTAGTCATCTAGACAACGGTAGTACATAGTGTCAGGATGAAGTAGAACATAGCTTGACCCATTTGTTGGCAATCTTCACGGTGTCATTCACAAAATCCCAAACCATGCCAGCAATTTTCATAGACTACTTTCTCAGCAGCAACGGACTATTATCCTAGATAACAAACATCGGTAGTAATTTACGCACGCATGTTATTAATCCAACAAGGAATCTTTCATTTCTTTAATGAAGGTGCAGAGGCGCCATCACCAAACATAAATGTTGAAAGATGGTTGCTCTTTAATCAATAATCGGTCATATTTAGATAGTGGATTTAGGTATCGCTGCAGCCACAAACTACCACACACTGTAGCAGAACAACTGGTGTCTAGTATAGCGCAGCCTTCCGTTTCTTCAAGCAATGAAAGCAGCTTAGTTTCCCTTCCTTCATTGTTTACATCACACATAAACATTGATAATTGCACACTTTCAGTCTGATCATCTTCTTCAGTGACCCTATTATTATTGTTCTCATACGCATATAGACACTGACGTGCCCAATGATACTAAGTCACAAACTGCAAACCGAGACACTTGACCATCACGTCCTATAGGATTAAGCTTACGAGCCTGAAGGCACCGAGGGAAAAGAGCTCCGGAGAGGGAAAGTAAGGATAGGACAGACTGAAATAAAGTCAAAGGCTTGAAAGTTGACCAAGTTGGCCTGTGGACCTGCTTAACGTGGGACCCGGACCACGGTGTTTTTATGTTTTCCTAGCTTTTAATTGTTACTATTTGCTCTACTGGTCCCTGGTGTTAGTGTTTGGCCCATCTTTGGATAGCGGTAAAGGAGGAAGATGATTGAAGTGGAAGGAAGTTGGAGGTTTGCATGGAGGGGCAAGTTGCGTGGAGGTCACGCTAATCTCTGTACTATAAACTCATTTTAGAGTCAAGTTCAAAATAAGTTAAGAGTGAAAGTGTCTGTTTGTTTATTTATGTGGTTGTTTTGTTATGTTGTGTGTGTATGAGATAGGCGTTTAAACTGTTGTTAGCGTTATTTGTTTTCCCGCTATGTTAATAACTCGAGTTTCTGTGATTTTTGTAGCATAATTCTCGTATCTGTATCTGTTGTGTGGGCTCATGTCCTTTGGTTATTTATTTGTTTAATTCTCTTCTTTATTCATGTTGTTTTTCCTTTTTCGTTCATTTACACTTTTTGGTTAGTTTTGTCATTCCTTGTGGGTATCAAGTCCAATCCAGTGAGTTTGTCATTATTTGGCAAATTTTTGTCACAATCGGGTTTCCTTATTTGGTTTTCCCTTAAATCTCCTCCTCTTCCCTTTGGTCCGCTTTGTTTTTAGCACTAGGAAACAGCATATGTTGTCTCCATCCTGCCCCGCGTACTATTTGATTATTTAGTTCCTCTCCTATTTTTTCTTGTTTTTTCTGATTTTTTGGGCTCTTTTTTTTCAATTATTTTGTTTAATGGTTTTATTTTCGCTTCGATGTGTAAGTCTCTTTGTTTTTTCCTCTCTAATCGTTGCGTGTTCGTAATTATGTATACGTGTCATTCTTATTAGATTGCTTCTTGAAACCGTATACATGGCAATTTTTGGATATATCAAGGTAGGCTGTATCATGGCCTGGTAGATCTTTCTCTTATTTTTCATGTTTAGATTTCTTAATCTGTAGAGTAAAGTTAGCATGACCCGTGCTTTGTTTATTCTTTCGGTCACGTGTTCTTGTAATCATTTTTTTGTAATAGTTAGGCCTAAAATCTTGCCTTCACCATTATACCTGTATCGCTCTCCATCTATGTAAACGTCGGATAGTTTTTTGCGATACATGGGTATAATTTTAAATTTATCTTTATTCGTTTTAATTTTCCATTTGCGTTCATACTCGCTTAGATTTTCTATTTATGTTGCCGTTACTATGGCCTGCATCTGAGGGTTCCGATAAACACGGAATGAATTGAGTGAATTCATCTGCGTATTGTATGTTCACACAGCCCTCGTTCCTGGGTTGGGGAATGTCCGAGGTATACACTGAGCATAGGGAAGGACTTAAACACCCTCCCTGAGCGAGGCCCGCATTAAGCTTGAATCTTTCACCTTGGCAATTCCCTGTGTCTATGTATGCATATTTTTCCATGACGTAGTCGCATAAAATTCTTTCCAAATAGTTCATTTCCAGATTTAGAATTTTATGTTGTATGCCTCTTTGCCAGACTTTATCGAATGCTTTCGATATGTCCCAGCATACAATGTCCATACTGCATTTTCTCCTTCACTTTGCTTATTTTTTCTGTAATCACGCTGAGGGCCATCTCCGTATTCCTGTTCTTTCTGAAGCCTAATTGTTGATTGTTCCAGAGATTGTTTTCTGCGAGATATTCATTTAATCTTGTGTTCAGGATTTTTTCGAACACCTTCCCGATGAAGTCGAGAAGGGATATAGGTCGTTTTCCACCCCTGAAGGTGGTTTTCCCGGCTTCGGTATGAATATCATTTTGACTATCTTTAACTCATCGGGGAAGTATCCCGTGTTTATACAGGCGTTAAACACGTTCCTTCTCCCTTCGAGTATATTATCCGGTGCTTCTATATAGTATTTTCCCGGTGAGGCCCGATTTTCCAGGGGCCTTTTGTTTAAAATTTGAGATGGTATTATTTAATTCCTCGAATGTGATTTTGGCGTTAAATCTATCGTTCGCATACCGTTCCTCTTCTACGTAGTGATATGGGAAAGTCCTCTCAATCCGTTCATTTAGTTCGTCAATTACTTGGTTTTCGAAGTCTATATCGTAGTTTTCGTTTTCCTCTTCGCTGATGTTGAACACTCCTTTCCAGTGTTCCCTGAACAATTTTTCAATCTCGTGTTCATCTTCGATTAATTTCCCGTTTCTGTCCTTAATCGTTACTTTTTCTTTACCTTAGCATTCCCATTCTTTTTATCTTTTTCCCAAATTCTTGGGGCAATAGCTCGTTGTCAATATTTTGAACGGCTATGTCCCGGTATTCTCTTTGTTTATCCGTTATTGCGCTTAGTAGTTCTCTCTTCTTTTTTCTCAGATTGCGGCATTTTTCCCTTGACGTTCCGTTTATTATTATGTCCTCGTTTATCGCTTTTATTTCTGCATTCTTGGCTTTCATTTCGTCTGTGCATATAAAGTATTTATTTGTTTTGTATGTGTTTCTGAATATTCCAATCTCATCAGTTTTTTGTATTCGCGTCCTTATTTTTTCCAGTTCGCCGTCGATTTCTTCTAAAGTAGCTTCATTTAGTCTGTTTGGTTCGTAGTCATTCAATTCTTGTTTGTATTTTTCCCAGTCTGCTCTATTGTATGCCTTGCATTTTTTAGCGGGTATTTGTATTGGTTGCTGATTCACGGTGAGTAGTATTGTTGTGTGGTCGCTGCAGATAACATCTACAGGTTTCATGTGGTAATTAAAAGGATGTTATTCTTTGCTAGGCAAATGTCTGGAGTTGTTGCTGTTGTCTTTAATTAGCGTCCGGTACTCTGGTCCTAGTCTTATTATCCGTCTGTCTATTAGAGCTTGTAGGTCTTTTCCTGTATGGTTTCTGTTCTTATATCCTGTGTACGTGCATCTTGCGTTCAAGTCTCCCAAAAACAAAGTTGGAAGTCTATTGTTAAATATTCTCACAGTTATTTATTGGTAGTCCCGGTCGTCGCGGTGGTTGGTATCCCGTAGCTATTATTATATTGGTTAATTCCATTTTGACCAATTGCGAGGTAAGATTCGGTTAGTCCTTGCTTTATTTTGTACTCTATTCCTTTCTTCATTGCTATTGCTGCTCCGTCGTGTACTTCGTTTGTGTGATTAGTCGCTATCACGTCGTAGTTCCATATTTTTAATTTGTGAGTCTCAAGGTTAATCCCGTGACCTGAAATTAGAATGATGTCGGGATCTATTTCTCTAAAGATATTTCCGTGTGTTTTCTTTATCCTTCCAGCCATTCGTATTTATCTGTAGAATTCCTAATTTACTATTATCCATCTTGTTTGTATGTTCTTAAGCGGTTCTTCTTTTTGGGAGAATGGTGGTATTACGTAAATTTATTTGTATATTTTCCTGGTATTTCTGCCGTTCATCTCTGTCCTTACTGAGTTCTGACTCTTATCCGTTTCACATTTCGCGGTTGATATTTCCGGTCTTTGGTCGCATAGCAAGGTGTGTATAATCGATTTTATTTTTTATTTTTGCGTGTTTCTTTTTACGTTTTTCTTATTATTCTCGTCGGTGCTGCTCTCAGATTCTGTTTCTTCGCTTTCTGTGTCTTCCTCTTGTTCAGATTCGCTTTCCTTTCTTTGTGTTTCTTCCAAGACTTTCTTGTTTGTATGTTCTGAAATTTTTATGTTAAATATAGCCGATGAATCAATATTTTGCGGGAATTTCATTGGCTCCAGCCCATTTTCCTTGAGCTGGAGTTCAACGTGGTGGCATATGTTCCTGGTTGGGCAATGTTTAAGACGTGTGAGTGTAGAATGCATGTCACTATTTTTACGTTCAGAGTTCCGTCAAGCGTCATTTGAGTGGTTCAATTGTTTTTCGTTGCTGCTTTCGTCGAATATGAGGCATTTCTTGTTCCTTCTTTTCTTTGTTGTGTTTCAATTTCTTTTTTTCTTTATTCTTTTCGCTTCGGACATGTCATTGCCATTGTTCTGTGGCTCCCTCCGCAATTAACACACTTTTTTGTAGAGTTTGTGCAGCTCTTCCAAGAATGTGGGCCACTGCATTCTGAACATATTTCTACTTCCTTTCTTGGGCAGTTTGCGGTGATGTGGTCTTCCATTGTGGCATCTAAAACAGATTTGTATATTGTGATACTGGTCCCTTTGGATGTTACAAGTTGGGATTATCATGCTCTATGCTAGGGTTCCCTTTTGTAGTGCCTTTGCTGCAATCTCGGTTAACTCGCACACTATTTTGAACACATGTGTGTGTTCCTTAAATTTGCTTGTGTCGTGTATCTTCATCCAGGGTTGTTCCATTATTTCATGTTTTATTTCGTCTGGGGAGTGTTCCCACCCATGATTCTACCTTACGGCATACGATGCTTCTGTTGGCAATAATCTGGGGTGCTACTTTAGCCTCTAAGTCGATTTTCTTTCAAGTGATGGTTCCTGCCGATCAAAGTAGCAGTTTGACATCGTTGTTTTCAGTACAGATGACAACAAATCCATTATCTGTTTCTATGCATTTGATCAGGGCGATTTGTAAATCCTTGAAAATGCTTTGTGCTACATCCTGTGGTCTCCGTTTTATTCTGTTCTGAATTAGCCGAAGTGGGAGCCTTTTTGTGAAGTTCTGTGGGTCCATGTTCAATTTTTCATGTCTCCTTTCCCCCTTGGGGGGATGTTCTCTGTAAAAATAAGGTAGTAATTATTTCCCCCACTCCACTAGTAGGAGAAGCCCCCTATCTGTTCCTAATACAATTTCGCCTACCTGCTCCGGAGCGCACACTCCATGATCCTACGTAATTAGACCTAGCTCGTGACTGCGAAGGGTAGGATTCTTGCCCATGTACCGCACGGTCCACACTACTCGTACTACACTAACCCTGCGATGCACGACCACCACGGTAGGAACCTCGACCACGCCTTCAACCACGAGTAAACTATGCCTAACTACTAGTGGGCTTGTCAGCACAAAACACTGACTCACTCTTGATACTAAAAACGGGCATCATAGTCGTTTTGCTTGAAGCACCGATCTCGTGACCCCAAAAAAGTTTTAGAGTAGATTTCATATTAGCATATAAAACCACACTGATTGCTGACATGACTAAATGCACTTCATTTTCAGGAAGTTTACAAGACGCCAACAACATAAATGCCATCACAGGATGATTCATATCTTCCTGCGGAAACTTGAAATACATGTGCGCAAATTCGCTCACAAACTAATTAATGTTTACACTTTCCAACCTACGATAATTGTACAGATTACAAAAAGCTGTAAATTGCCGACGATCCTTTTCATTTTTTTTCCCGACTGTCATAACACCCTCATTGTCAAGTTTAGGCGGCCATTTCGAAAATAGAGGTACCGGTATTGACGCTTTCCATTGTGGAAAGAGCTCTGCTACCACTGTTAAGAACATCCGCACACGCCTACCTCTGAATAACGAATCCCGTGGAGCAGGCACCCTGCCGCCATTACACTATCGGATGTGACGTCACACCACGACACAAACAATTGAACAGCGCGCAGCGTACATCTGCGCGCTATTTTTACTCAGCCAGATATTAACACAAGGCTCCACCCTGACTTGTTCCTAAACGTTGTTCGTATTGAAATGCTGGATTAGCACAGTTTCCTTGCTCTTTTTCGACCGACACCTCACCCTGGAAGCTCATATTCGCACTCTTATGGTCTCTTGTGACGTTCAGCACCTAGGGTACTGATAGAGCTACTGCCTTTCTTTTCAACAATCCTTTGTTCGTTCGAAGCCTGACTACGGATGCAAGTTTTATACATCCGCACCCGAGCGTGTATTTCATAAGGTGGACTCGATCCATCACACCGGTCCCCGTCTGGTGACCGGTGCCTCCCGTACGTCCCCCATTGAGAACCTAATTGTTGATGCTGGGGAGTTGCCACTCGCTCTACGCCGTGAACAGTGCATTCATTATTCGTTTGTAAGCGCCACCCTCAGCCCTAACTGCTTTCACTGCATCCTCGGCCGATCTCGACGGTGCTTATGCCGTCGAGAGGCCCTTTAGGTTTAGGGCTAGGAAACCCCTTTCGAGAGCTCGGTCTAACTCTAGGGCCGGTGACACTTCTGGTTCTGCCCATGACGCCACCCCAGAGGGTACAAACTTTTATTTATGTCGCTACGCCTCTGCTTCCAAAGCTACAAGGCGCTGAGTATTGCGTTCGGCCCTTTAGGAGCACGCTTTGTGTTACGCTGGATCCGTGCCAGTGTATACGGATGCCTCCAAGTCCCAGGAGTGGGTCGGCTTCCACGCCGTATTCCCTCTATTTGAAGTCAGCGAGGCTCTACTTGGTGCTGCGTCTGTCTTCATGGCCAAACTGATTGTAATACACAGCTCTGTACCCAAGATAACGCGTCGTGACCGGTTGTTGCGAAACCTTGTGATTCTAGCGACTCACAAAGCGCCCTGAGTGCTCTCGCGGTACTGGAATCTCCACACCCACTGGTTTGTGGTATCATTGACGCCACTGTTGCCGCTAAGCGAATGGATGTAGAAATTATCCTTTGCTGTGTTCCTGAACATATGGGAATTGCGTGGAATGAGGGAGCCAGAATTCGCGATGACTGGGCGATCAGACCAGTGTTTGGCTCTCCCTCACACCGGCTACATAGCAGGAATCAATCAGGGCAGGACTCCGTGCTGCATGACAAAGAAGATTGGAGACTGCGGAGGGGAACTTAAAGTCGCGTGCCTTTGCGCCACGATTGTTCCCATGGACCTACCCCCCAATGCCGCGACGGCTTTAAAGTAGCTTTCTGTCGTAATTGAATTGTGCACACTCGCGGGAGTCACCGCCATTTGGTGGACCGCTCGCCTGCACTTTATTGTGGTGACTGCGTTATCTTCCAGACTGTTCGGCGCTTGTTAAATGTTGCAGTCTGGGTGATCTTCGCGCACGTTATCTGTCTCGGTACCGGGACGAGCAGGAGCGTTACCGCTTGTCCCCTGTACTCAGGATGGGTTTTTGTACACCCACTATGGGCTCTCTTTTTGAAGGAGGTTTGGCCTGCTTTATTTTATTTACTTTCTTTGTTCTTTGTCGTAGGGCGCATCTTCGCCGGTGGGGGGTGGGCCTCCCTCGCTGCCACACCGGACCGTGCTTCCTTTTTGTTTTTGTTGGTTGTACTTGGGAATTCTTGGAGTAGCATAGCAATAAGCCGAAATTTATAGTACCTTTTGAAAGATGCAATCATTATCCAGGCCATTTGGACTTAGAGCATTTGTCCATCCTTGGCCCAACATGTCTTGCTCATTTTTTCAGGAGATCCAGCAAGTTGGGCTTCTCACATTATTAATGTTTTCATTGCACTGTGTAACATTGATAAATCCATAGACCCGGGGTTGATGAAATGTTCATTTCCTATACATTATGCATCTCACACCACCCTCTGCCCCATATACATTTATTAAGTCAGAGAAATTGGGAGGTAAATGTGTCATAATCTTTGTTCAGATCGCTGCCAGTGAAATTCCATTGGACTAGGTATATGTCTCAGATTCATTTGTAAATTCTTATCAAAAATAAACTTTATAGCCGAATAAAAAAAAAATTCATTTTCAGATGCAATGTTCCCCTTCATATATTGTCCAAGTCGACTTGTCACAATCTAACTCTGAAACGCCACTGTGTGACAGAGTGGGGAAATTTGAGAAGTCACGAACTACTGAAAAGCATTTCAAATGCAGTTCCTGTGCCTATCAAACACTGCGAATATGGGATCTTCGGAGACATGAAAGAACGCACTCGGGTGATAAGCCTTTCAAATGCAATTCATGTCCCTATCAAGCAGTGCATATGGGGTATCTTCAGAAACATGCAAAAACTCACCAATATGAAAGGATTTTCAAATGCAGTTACTGTCCCTATAAAGCAACACAACGCCGTTATCTTGAGGAACATATCAGGAAGCATACTGGCGAGAAGCCTTTTAAATGCAGAACCTGTCCCTATCAAGCAGCACAAATGGGAAGTCTTCAGAAACACGAAAGAACTCACACGGGTATAAAGCCTTTCAAATGCAATTACTGTCCATATCAAACAGCAGATGGGGGGAATCTTCAGAGGCATGAAAGATGCCACACTGGTGAGAAGCCTTTCAAATGCATATCCTGTCCCTATCAAACAGTGAATATCAGATTTCTTCAAAAACATGAAAGTAGCCACATGAATGAAAAGCTTTTCGATCTTGTCTTTATCGAGCAGCACAAATATGCGACCTTTGGACACATGAAAAATCTCACAACAAATGAGAATCTTTTCAGATTCACTCCATGCCCCTATCGGTCAGCATCCTATGTAATCCTCAACAACATTTATCAGGCACTAGACTATAAAACATTTCAAATGCAATTCAAGTTCCTATGTTCTTAAAAGATATTTAATAAAACTGTTTAGAAAATTATTCACCGTTTCCGAGATAAACAAGCAACTCGTGTTTTTCACCTTTACGGGAAGAGCACAGAAATAGTCCAATACCCTAAGACTTTTCTATATACTTGTCTTTCATTAGCAACTAGTCTATAACCATCAGGAATGTCATCGACGTGGAGTTTTATTGTAAATGTGGGTATCTGCTCATGTCCCAGCAAGGGGGCCATTACCTTCCCAAACCCCTTGCAGTAAATGATGTATGTCATTTGAAAAGCTTATCTCCTTGGTGATATCACATATCAGGCAACTGCGATAGAGACAGAGGTGGACGACCCGCAAGGGAATGTTAGGTGCCATCTGGAGGTTTGCGCCCCCCTCCGCCCCCAGCCATTTGCCAGCAGATAATATTTTTAATATATGGTTACTTTTCCAGGTAAAGTTCAATCAATAGACTTCTGGACTTCTGAACCTCAACAAGAAAGAAAAAAAATTGGAACTTTTTAATATTTATTAAAGTGAATAAACTAACATTACATATTTGGCAAAAATAGTGGCCTATACAGTATAATATTAAAATAAAGCAAGTGCCGATTTTTTTTTTTTTAAATGTCTTAATATTGCTAACGCCTGAGAAAGTTAATCGTCAAGTTGCACATCATCGTTAAATCTTTCACACTGCTGCTTGCTGACAAACATTGTACACATACTGCATTTCAATTTACTCTTTCTGTCATCGGATCAGGCACAGCAATGGCAGCTGCCTTAAGATTGTGTGATTGTTCACTTTGGAAGGATTTTGGATGCAAAGTGAGCAAAACAGAACATATCCATTCTCATTTGCACATGTTCTTTTACCAAGCCAATTGCTAATTCTTTGATGAATTTATGTCTAAGTGGGTGGGTGCTGTTATGTTTGTGTATAATATAGGAGTTAACACACTTACGTTCAACAATCGGAAGAGAATTATCAATGGTGATTAGCTATGTCAACACCACATTGATTTTTGTTAAAGTATTATTTCAGGTTTCTTTGAGTGCGGCATCATCATCATGCAGAACCTATATGAATGGGATGATTTTGTTATTTGGAATGTGCAAAACAAGTGTCTTGTCACTGCTATAACCAACTGACTAGATTCGACTGTTACGCCTTTAACATCCAAAATGATCTGGGAATCAGTCTCTTGTTTTTTATTAGGGTAGCAACTTATGTCGAATTATGGATCTTTTTATTAAATCTGTAACAAGTTCATGACTAATGAACCACTTGTCAAATGTAACATTCCTACTTGATCCTGAAAAAAGAGAGAACTTAGTTACCACACATGCTGAAGAATTACTCGTGTATGTATATATACCATACCAGGGGGTTACTTACCTACATAAATTTCCATGTTGCTCATGTAAAACTTGAATGGGTGAGGCAATGCCAAAATCTTAATCAAATACTTAGCTTGGGATATACTGTTAGAACAGCACCTAGCTATAAATGCAACGAGCATTTCAGCCATGGTTACAAATTATACAGCATGTAATTTGGTTTGCAACATCCACCAACAAATATATAGCCTGTAAAGGTCAATGCGATTTGTTTCCCTAGCCGCCGTGATGATGGGCACCAGCTTAGCCTCTTCTACTTTCTTACCCTGTTTCATCACTTTCCCTACAATCTCACAACTTTCTCTGGTCGGCCCCTAATTTCGCAGGGTAGACAACACCAGCTTCATTTTACCCAGCCATCCCGGATAGGGGCTGGGGGAGGGAACAATGCCCCCTCCCTCCCTGAGCTCCGCTTTTTGGGTGATTGTTTTTTAACCCTGCCTCACTACCATCCTTACCTTTCTCGCATATCCCCTCTCTCTTTTCATGGTCTATTAATTTTGTGCCAAGCCTAAGGTGGAGCCACCATGCTGATGGGCTATCTGGCAACCGGGCGAGGGGGAGGAGTAGCCTCAAATGGCGGCGGCTGGCTTTACCGGCGCCGTATTCACCCCTCTCAGAGCGGGGTAATTCGCGTTTTCATCCCGTGGAAATAATAGGGTCACCCTGCCTACAGGTGAGATTTTTCTAAACTCCCTCTTTCCTTCTACCATCGACGGACCCACTCTCGGGAAGCTCCACTAAAAACAAAAAATTCCCCTCCTGTGCTTTCTCAGGCGCCCCTCCAAACTTCTCTGTCCAGAGAGAAGGCTTACTCCTCTCCGATGCCTACGAGTGCGGAGGACCCCTTCACCTGCCCTGTTTCTAGTGATTCGTTAAAGATGGCGCTAATTTGTGATGCAACCTCAATGCTCACTTCCTGAGAGAAAGAAAGAACTATAGAAAATACATTAATTAGCACCAGCAAAAACCCTATGGTCCACTCAATGCCACTCCAAGAGCTAATATGGTCAATGCCACATCAACCTTGGGAGTATAGTCCATGCTTTTAATAACTATAGATCGATCAAGTACACATATCTATGAGTGAATCTTCATACCATGCAATTTCTAACTTCGTGCACTTATCTACCAGTGTAGCTATTACTGTCCATTTTCAATTCTGTATACTGTTTATTGAACTGAAATAGCTTATTATGAACGATCTCTTCTCTCTCGCAGCGTCTACTAGTGTTGAAAATAATAATTAAGGAAAAGCCAGAAAGGAACATAGAACGAACATCTAGACTTTTGCACTACACCGACCAACAGCTGATATCATTTGGGAGTGGGGCACTGTACAGGCGTTTATATCTATCAACTACACACTTATCTACAAGTGTATCTTCATATCATGCAATTTATAACTACTTATACACTGAGCTACGAGTGTATCTTCATAGCATGCAAGTTATAACCACTTATACACTGAGCTACGAGTGTATCTTCATGGCATGTAATTTATAACTACTTATACACTGAGCTACGAGTGTATCTTCATATTATATACTTTCTAACTACGTACACACTTATCTACGAGTATACCTATTACCATAGGTGGGCGCGATAACGATAACATCGACGATAATTGATAAATCAAAAAATATAATACAATATTGATTATTGACTATATATAGCGTTATTTTATAATGCAATAGTAAGAATATTTGAACACTGTTTCTTGTTTCTTACCTGGTGAGGCTCTCCTTCATTTCCTCATTGGTTTTGAGGATCCTCCTCCCAGCTCGGAACTACCTATTTCTACCTTCAAGGCACGCGCGGCTCGCCCCTGTGCTAAACTGGAACCCAAAATTGAAATTATCGATTATCGCTAGTTTGGAACAAAAAGTATCAGCGATACCGATTAATCGATAACGCGGGGGAAAGAAATATCAGATAACCCGATATCGTTATCGCGATAACGCCCATCTATGCCTATTACTGTACAATTTTTAATATGTACGTTGCTTTTCGCACTCAAATTGCTGATCGAAACGATCTCTGCTTTTCGCAGACAGCGTGTACTAGTGTTGAAAATAATGACAGGAAATCCCGAAAAGAAATTGATAAACGCATTAAGCCTCCTGCACTACAACGACTATCAGCTGGCACTTATGTGTAAATACTAGGTTGGGTAGGCTATTTATTCCATGTTTGAATGATTTTATAGCTAAAACATTTTGCGCTCTGCCACTTGTGAATCGCTTAAAACTAATTTATATCCATTCATTCTATAATCCATTTCGAATAATAGCGAGTAATTCATGTTAGAAAAACCTTTTTAATAGTTTATAAACTTCTATCAGCTGGCTGCGTAAATGTCTACTCGCAGGGCATGATTAGTTTAGGCAGCCAAGTCTATCTTTATAGGGTTTGTTCCCAAGTTCAGGCACAGGCGTCAATTCAGCCAAGCTAGGGTGTGGCAGCATCAGCTCAGCACAACCCCCTCTAATTATGTATTTAAATGCCTTTAACTGGCTTGATTTAATAATATCTGCCTGTACATATAGCACATTTTGTTATGAAGTGTTTAAGACACCTTGAGCTTTTCAAATGCAGTCTCACTCACCATCATGCATTTTGAACACTAGGCCTCTGGCCTGCACCTACTCAAGGTATTTAGTTGACAATCGGGAAATTCCGTTTCAGCACCATGGATAGCGAGCGGCAGGGAAATAAATAGCCTGCTTATCGACACTTAATTCTATTAAAAAATAATGCAAGTGCGACAATAATATTACATGATCATAGAGTTAAATTGCAAATGCAACAAAATTGAAGGGAGAGAGACACTGAGTGATTTTACATTTATTTACCTTTAGATGAACTTGTTACCTAGGCTTCGTGCAAATTGGAATGGTAATTAGTCCATCAGTGGAAAACGCCGAGGCCTCAATCGGGCAAAGTCATTAACGAGTTCATTGAGGTTCAGTGATTTGACAACAGTAGGTTACACAGCCATTAACATGAGATGGGTTAGTCTGTCGTCACCGATAGTTGTCCTCATGTATGTTTTAACTCTTTAAAACTGAGAAAAATCTCTCGTTTGATGCAGTGTAAACTGCTATTGTTCCAGTAATCTGAAATAATTTAATCACCTCTGAAAATGCAACAGAACATAGTGTTCAGTTTTGTGAGAGCTAAAATTTTTTTTCTCCTCCACGTCATTCAACTCAAGTTCAAGGAAAGGGTGCTATCTTATTACCCCTAGCCATGTAGCGGTCGTACAGATTTTATCTCGTGTTTTGACCGCGCGTATCTTCTGTTGAGGGCTTAGTGGGTGTATGGGATGTTGTTCTGGGTGTAGCTTGTATTGCGGTGTACGGGTATCAAAAGTTGGCCTGTGTAGCTCTTGTAGTTTGAACTGTAGGTGGGCCTATGTGTTTTTGTTGGGCCGCCATTTTTTGATAGAATTAGCGAGAGCACACGGTGTTAGGGGTGCGTCTTGGTCATGACCTCGCCCCCCTCTTTCCCCTCAAGGGTACCTGAGGTTCCGTTGTTTGCCCTTGCCGCTATTATCGTTTTACTACCCCCCTTCCTAGTTTGAGTATTCCGAGATCAGATCAGATCAGGTTAGGTTAGGTTATGGGCCGCGATGTATAGCTTTATGCGTTATGTCAGTTTTTGTATTCATACTTAGATTGCTTGGAAGTTCGTCGCAAACGCCCCAAACGAAGCGAATATATTCTTACGTTATTCTTCACTTTTCAAGAAAATTTTTAGATGTTTTTTAGCTAACTAAACTTTTTGAAAAAAAAAAATTCCCCCGTTATTCGTCTTTTTCCGAAAAAAGAAAATGGTTTTTGCCTACCGAAACTTTTTGGAAAAAACGAAATTCCAAGTTATTCGTCGTTTTTTTATGAAAAAATGTTTTTTCACCTAACCTAACCGGACTTTAAAAACAAAAACAAAACTGGAATTCTCACGTTAATCGTCACATTTTATGCTATATGAAAATGTTTTTTGCCTGACCTGCGCTATTTAAACGAAACCAAAAATGTTAAAAAAACACGTTGTCCGTCAAAGAAACAAAAAACAAAAACACCAAAACCCCAAAACGGGCGCGCGGGGGAAAATGAGTGAACTAAAATTGACGAGAGTGTACTCGTCGTCAATAAACCGAAATATCCACCCCCGTCTTCTTGTGTTTCCCTTTTCTAAAACGAATGGCTTTTAAGAAGAGATTCTATATAAAAAACATCCCAACTCACCCCGTCCACATTCCTAAGCGTCGGTCGCATCGTCCCCCCTTCCACTCCCATCATGTCCGAAGCTGTTTCCTAAATGAACGTGGGCACACGCCCGGCTGCATCGGAGATGCACGGTTGCGCGCCGAGATTGAGTGTTAGAATGTACACTGTTGACGCGAGTGTACTCGCCTCAATAGTCCGTCCTAGCCCACACACCCGCGACCCCATACTTTCTGTGTTTCCTGTTTTAAAAAGAATGATTTTTAAGAAGAAAATACGCGAAAGAAACCAAGAATCGCCCCTCCCCCCTTCATTTATAAGCTTTGCGTGAATGGCCTTCCACACCCGTCCCGGTCCCCTAATTTACACGGGCGCGCGCCCGGAGATGCACCAAGGGCGAATTATATAAGCTAAACTATTGACGCGCCTAGTCCCCCCCCCCCCCACCACGATGCCCGCAAGTACGCAGGCATCGAACGCGTGCTTGCGCAAACGGTAATATCCAGCCCCCCCCCTCCCCTCCTCCCACGATGCCCGCAAGCACGCAGACACCGAACGCGTGCTTGCGCAAACGGTAATATCCAGTATATATATATATATATATATATATATATATATATATATATATATATATATATATATATATATATATATATATATATATCCAGTATATATATATATATATATATCCAGTATATATATATATAACCAGTATATATATATATATATCCAGTATATATATATATATATATCCAGTATATATATATATATCCAGTATATATATATATATGCACCAAGGGCGAATTACATAAGCTAAACTATTGACGCGCCTAGTCTCAACCCCCCACCACCACGATGCCCGCAAGCACGCAGGCATCGATCGCGTGCCCTCCCCCCCCCCCACACACAGTATATATCCAGTATATATATATATATATATATATATATATATATATATATATATATATATATATATATATATATATATATATATATATATATATATATATCCAGTATATATATATATATATATATATATATATATATATATATATATATATCCAGTATATATATATATATGCACCAAGGGCGAATTACATGAGCTAAACTATTGACGCGCCTAGTCTCAACCCCCCACCACCACGATGCCCGCAAGCACGCAGGCATCGATTGCGTGCCCCCCCCCCCCCCCCCCCCCCCCACACACACACACACAGATGTCTGCGCGGATCCGTCGGAATAGTGGAATTACACGGAGCTTTGGGGCATCGGTAGATATCTTCAATCTTCTCGAGAGAGATTTGATGTTTTCGATTTCCACCGCCGTAGTCTGTGCTATGTAATTCAAATTACGATAAGGTGTCGCGCAGATAATCGTTATATCCTCCGCAAATTCGACGTATAACGACCATTCAGTCAGAGGTTGGGGAAGGTCGATGGTGTATATGCTGTAAAGCAAGGTACTTAAACACTCGAACTTGGGGCCATGGAATCCTTTAATGTTCACAAACTCTTTTCTCTCCATCACGTAATCGCATAGAATCCTTTCAAGTATAGGGTCGAGGCCCAGTTGTAAGATCTTGCATTACAGGCCTCTCCTCTATACTTTGTCAAAGGCCTTTTTGACGTCATGGAGTACCAGATTGGCATGGTGTCTTTCTGTTTTTACTTTTGTTAACTTCTCGGTGATCAAGGCTAGCGCCGTGTCCGTTCTTCGCTTCCTTCGGAAGTCGTGTTGTTTATTGTTGTGCAGATTATTATTTTCGAGGAAAGTATTAACCCAATTGGCCAATATCTTCTCAAAGACTTTCCCTACAAATTCTAAGAGATATATGCCTGAAATTAGCTGGACTGCACGGTGGTTTACCGACTTTGGGAATGAATATCATTTGTTCTACCTACCAGTGGCCAGGGAGGTAACCCACGTTCAGGCACACATTCATGATATTCATAAGCCCCAGAAGGATGTTGAGTAGGTCTCTTATAAAATTCTCCTGTGTCAGTCCTGTACGCTCAGGTGCTCGTTGATGAAAGGATTTTAAAGTTTCCGAGAGTTCTTCGGCAGTAATTCTACCGCCGAGTCCTTCCATATTCCTTTCCTGCGATACATAATAATGAGGATAGGTTTTGTGTATCTGGTCATTCAGATCGTTTATAATTCCGTCTTCAAAGTCTAAATCAAAGTTATCATTCTCTACCGGGGATATCTTAAAAATAGATACCTAGAATGGTCTGAATTCTTCTTCGATTTCTTGAGTCTCAGTAATTTCCGTATTGTCTGGTGTGAGTTTTATTGTCATTTGTGTCTGTCATTCTTTTATTCATTTTACAGTCTGCCAGAATGTGCGTGAGTCATTTTCTAAGTCAAACCTGTCTACTAAATTGTCCCAAAGTACACTCTGTTGGGCCCTAATAAGTGTCATTAGTTCGTCACATATGTGTCGTGTTCGTCTGTGCGTATTGATTTTGGGGTCAGTGGGGTTCAATTCATTGATCCGGTTCCTGTATTCCCTTGCGGTGGTTTTCATTATAGGGTTCCAATTAGCAGAAAGAGTTTTAAATTTTGTCTGGTGAATGGCTTCTGTCGTGGTACACCACTCTATACCATAAACTAGTCCTATATTATGAGGGGAGGGGAGGGTGACTTAATCACCTACTGCAACGCGAACCGTTTAAGGACTGTTCGCAGGGATTAACGACCGACTAGTAGGTGAAACTTGAGGCGTTGGGTTTCAAATGCTTAATAATCAGACAGAGTGCATAAATGGTTGGCGAGATTTACTTGAATAGGCCGAGAGTATCGTTTAAGGTTAGTTAAAGATGAATTAACAAAAATATAATTTTACTTACAAACAAAAATAGGAATTAAAAAATGGCAAAACGGGATTGTTTAAATTGAAATAGTCTCTGGATAATCATTATGAGGAGGGATTCGCAAATAGAGTTAATTGATTAGCGTTACTAGGCTCAGCTCAAAAGGATGAACTTGACAATACTAATAATGAATGGGAGGGGGCTTCAGTCTTACGAGTTGGTGACTTCGAGAAAGACCCTTCTTGCGATGAGGCGAATGGGAAACGGCCCGAATGAGGCAAGTGAGGCACGATCCGAACCAACCTTCTGATTAAGATGTTTACTCTTCAAAGATGACGTTTGACAGGAAAAGTGAGAATTCTTGTAACTCCACTGGAAGAGATTTTCTTCGGTTCGATTAAACGAAGGGAGACTGTCACACAACTTCAAAGGCTTGCCGTTCACAAAAGCTACCAACTTACTAGGTTAGAATCACGGCGGAGAAAGTCTGCTGTCTGATGAACGCTCACGGGACTTAGAGGAGACGATAAGGACGACCTTGAGGTGTGTGCGGGAGTCTCCGATTTCCAGTCAAAACCGAGTATTTGTATGGGCGATTCTGAAGGGGAAGGGGGAATTTGGAAAAAGGAGTCACAAGCTCCAGACATTTTAATCTGGAGGTGGAGTCGATTCATCATTTAACAGCAAAGTGCGAGACACAGCTCTTTCTCGCCTCGTCACCAGAGGGGAGGAAGCTCGGGACGATTTCGCAGGATTTGGGAATATTTTCCCAATGCACTTAGGATTCTAAACTTTTCGAATGTTCCCGAACAGGAAGTGACGTCCATGACGGGATACAATCACACGTGTTCTCCAAATAACGCGGGGAGGTCAGAGGTTGTTCTTTTACAGCTTTCTTATAGGCCTTTAATAAATAATCATTAATTTTGTCCAACTCCTCGTCAATTTCTTCTAAATTTGCGCAATTAAGGGGTCGGAAATGTATTTTTCAAGGAGTCTATTATACGTATCCCAGTTGGCACGAGTGTAACTCTTGTGTTCTGGGATGGGGACTTGGATTGGGGAAGTTGAAATTTTAATAAGGATAGCCTGGTGGTCGCTGGCGACAGGAGGGCCCGATTCAATGGAGTAATTATATGGGGGGAAAGTGCTGGTGAGCATTATGTCCGGTTCAGTGGCTGTTCACTGAGTAATGAATGTGTGGAAGTTTGGTTCAATTCTTGTCATAATTTGCCTGTCAGTAAGTGTCTCAAGATTCCTGCCTGCTGAGTCGGTTGATGTGTAGTCTGAGGCAGCACTCCTTGCATTGAGGTCGCCGACAAAAATAACAGTTCTGCTGTGACCACAAAGCTGCAGGAAGTTGTGAAGGGGTAAGTACCCTCTCCTTGGGGGCTAGTGCCCTGTTGCGAGGAGCAGGAAGTCCACTGCCGCACGGACATCCACATCGAGGTATGACTCATCGAGTCCACTTATTGGTCTGAGGTGAAAGCCTCTTTTCACAGCTATTGTACATCCGTCAAAACGTTCCCGGCTGTGATTTTTGGTTAAGACTTCGTAGGGTAACATTTTTTATCCTGTCTGTGTCATTTATCACATGTTCTGAGATAAATACAACGTGTGGGTGACATTTTCGTTTTATGTTACCGTAGAGTACTTTTTTGTCCTTCCAACCGTTCGAGTTAAAATGTAATATTTTTTATGTCGCCATTGTCTTGTTCACTATAAATTCTTGTGTGTTTATGTTATTTTTAGGACTTATTCTCTTACGAGCTTAGGTCCTTGTGGAGTGTTTGATGGTGCGATTGTTTTCCCCGTACGTTTTTTTTTTTTTTGTATTCGCTGTCCGTTAGAACGATAAAAGTTTCGGGCGCCAGGTTTATTAAGCCTTGGAGTAAATCCTCAACTTGTTTTTTACTGCAGTCGTCAGAGGTGAATTCCTATTTGTATCTTCCGGATATTCTTTCTGATGCATCAAGGACACCTATCTCCTTAGGGAAAGGGGACCTTTCAACAGCGAATACCTTCAAGTTAATTTTCCTTGAATGGTAAGCGTGTCTAAATTCCCTTTTACAAGAAGATGACGATCTCGTACGTCTTTGAGGCTGTGAGGTTTTTCATGAACGGGACGAGCGTGCCCCCACCTCAGGTCTCGCAGTCTCTGTCCCCGTAACTTCATTGTCATTCTTTTGTGAGTCAGTTTTTTTGTTGAGTATTTTGCGTGTTGTTGTTTTGCTTCTCAGTGCGAGTCTTCGCTTCCTTTGTTGCCTGAGCCTGGATCCTAGGATCCCTAGAAGGAGCTGAGACGTTGCTGAGGGTGGGGAGCTTCTGGCAACTAGCCTCGCACTGGGGGTTTGAGACTAATCTTTAGAATTTCCTCCGACCGTGGATTCCAGGGAAACCACATTTCCTGCACCCTATTACGAGTTCCCATTCTATTAAGCTCTTCTGCAAAGCACCCAAGGGGGACATAATTGCAATGTGAGCATTATTATAATAGATGCAACAACACAATTTTGGTCGAGCTTTCATTCTCGACATGCAGGTATGTCTTATTTTTCTGAGACTCCGCAACAGCAGCTTAGTAAGCAACCTTGCCGTAGGTACTATTCGCTTTGTCTTATTCTTCCTGTCTTTTATGATTCGCTTTCTTTTTTAAGAGATCTTTTTTGACCGGGCGAGCCATGCAAAGCGTCTTATGCGCTGCTGCACAGTTCAGGCACTTCAGAGAGGTGCTGTTGCAACCCTTCCAAGAATGTGCATCTAGCGAGCAAATAGAGCACAAAAGAACGTTCCTCATGGGGCAGGTGACCGTGGTGTGTTCCTCGTACTTATAGCACTTGAAACACATATGGATGTCGATAAGCTCCTCACGTTCGATCTGCTCAGGAAAGACACGGACGTTAAAGAGGAGCATACCTCCCTCTGTAGCCTTAACCGCCATTGCCGTATCACAAAAGACTATCTTTGGATACCTTGATAATTTCGTATACCTTCGCCCAGGTGTGGTTCTTTTCCATCTCTGCGTGAATCTCTTCCACGGAGTGCCCCCCAACCATAGGTGGGCGTTATCACGATAACGATATTGGGTTATCGGTTATCTGATATTTCTTTCCCCCGCGTTATCGATTAATCTGTATCGCTGATACTTTTTGTTCCAAACTAGCGATAATCGATAATTTCAATTTTGGGTTCCAGTTTAGCACAGGGGCGAGCCGCGCGTGCCTTGGAGGCAGAAATAGGTAGGTCCAAGCTGGAATGAGGATCCTCAAAACCTATGAGGTGATGAAGGAGAGCCTCACCAGGTAAGAAACTGAGAAACAGTATTCAAATATTCTTACTATTGTATTATAAAAAAGCGCTATATATAGTCAATAATCAATTTTGTTCTATAATTTTGGATTTATCGATGTATCGGTTATCACTTTATCGGGCGATAAATTTATCGCCAGTTATCGATTATTGGTTATCGCCGATAAGGTTATCGTTATCGATTTATCGGTTATCGTGATACATTTTTTTCGTTATCGCGCCCACCCATATATCGAGGCGGCGAAGGATGATACTTCAGGGAGTCTTAATTTGTGATGGGGTGTGCGGTTTCGGGTTTATTGATTTTAAGCACTGTAGCTTTTTGAGAGGCGAGTGCTTCCCAGTCGGCCTCCTAAGAGCATATTGCAGCGTAACTAGCCGTACTAGCGCAATTCACAAGTCACCATAAATTTTGCGAAGACCCTTCCTCTGCCAGGCTTGGGGCATTCGGAGAGGGTCTCCCGTGGTATCCACCGGGTCATTCCTCATTTACATTTACATCTCCTTATATGTGAGACTGGAAAAAGTAAATGTTGAAAGGAAAATCCCCACGGAGTGAGCGTGTGTTTGTTTGTATGTAAGTGTGCGCGTGTGTAGTTTAAGAGTGAATCTATCACCAAGTTTAAAAGAAAATAATTTCAAGAACGGTGTCCCAGTCCTGAGCCAAAAACATAGTTTTTCACAAGGCACTTTGCCTTCAGAGTGGGGCGCTTTTCGAATGCCCAACAGGTTGTTGTCCGACCAAGGCAGACTCGATGAAGAAAGGGGGAGTGTGTGTGGGGGCGGGGAGTGAGAATTTCACTCAAAATTAGCGATAAAATTCGTGAATGAATTTAATTTTATTTATTTTGTTCATGTAACATTGTCCGTAAAAATTCTCTCAGGCATGTACTTGCGAACGAAAAATATAAGAAAAGCCTGTTATTATCTTGTCTTAAAAAAGGCTTTAAAAAACGTACTTGCGAAAGAAGAAAAGCTTTTTCTTCTGTTGTACGAACAAACGCTTAACTTGTACATTCGAACGATAAAAATAGGAAAAGTATATGTATGCTTGTTAGAACAAACACTTTAAACCAGACTTGCGAACGAAAAAAAACAATTAAGAAAAGTATATATACTTGTTCGGAGAAAAATCTTAAAAAACTACATTTCCGTACAATCTTACCGACATTTTGGTAGAAATTGCATAATTTTAGATATTCGTTATTTGCAGGTCATTTGATTTTGTTCTATATTTTTATCTTTCCCCAACCCCTTCTTCTCCTCCTTGGCATCTGCTAGTTGTTTGGTTTCATTGGAGATTAATCATAAATATAAATTATGATGAAAATAATTATATTTTTCTTACGTCACGTTTATTATCATAAAACTAGAAGGAAAAAATATATAAAAATGAATGAATTCTATAATTTTCCATGTTGCAAATCCAAAAATTCAGTTGCAAATGTAGAATATATGAAAGAACAAACTAGTACAGTGTGTACATTTGAAAGAGATGAAATTGAAATAAAAAATAATTACCCACCTATAAAATGTTTTGATAGCGATATATTTATATTTTACAAAAGAAAACACATATGGAATAAAGAAGTAGAAAATTATATTGAAATAATTTTGGAAAACATACAAAATAATAAACTAGAAAAATATATCAATAAGTTATTATCGTATGTGAAAAAGGAATATCCAATAAGTATAAAAATGAAAAAAAGGACGAAAAATCATTGTCCTGTTTACTTAGCGGAGATAAGTGTGACTTTATTGTCAATATTATAAGCAATGATTTAACAATATTATTTAATTGTTAGGATAATATTGTTAAAGCATATTATATTAAATGTAAAAATTGTTCATGTAGAAGATGCATATATAAAAATCAGTATACAAATTTTAGATATTATTTGCTCAAAGTTTTATATATCTACAATATAATATTAACAAATGTCTTAAATATTTTACAAATAACACTTTTAATTCCAAAATTTACAAATATTTCTCACTGGATTCTGAAAAATTCACTGTCAGCTTTAATTTTCCTGTACATTGCATATCTGAGAAAAGTGTTTCAGATTTTTGGAAGATGAAACATTTTTGTAAGTATAAGATGGAAAGCAGTGTAATATATAGTGTAAAAAATGATAATTTCACTTTTAATATGAACAATATTTCCCTCAAGAAAAATTCATTTATGGTCTTTTTGCAGTCTCCTTCTTTTCTTATGTTCTTATGTTCTTATATCTAGACATTATTTGTCACCAGATAATAAATCGGGTTTTGTGAAATTCCCATTATTTACATTTGATTTATATACGAATAAATATGTGATAATTGATAAACGCAACATTTACAAATTCTCTTGGAAATGATTCTAAATAATATTACGCAAATCAGAAAAAAAACTCATAATGACAATAATAATTACCTGGAGGATGATGGTAACACCGTAAAAGTTGAAGAAAAAATAAATAAAACACAAATATTATCAAATCCTTTTTATTCATATCTTAATAAAAACAATAGACCATCGAAATCAAATATTCTTAATCGATGATGCGTATTAAACTTATGGAGTGATATATATAATTTTTTTTTTTTTAAATACATCTGGGATCCAATATCTTAATGAAATATATAAAAGCTATTCCAACAAATTTAATGGTGATATAAATAAGATATTTTCAGAGATTTACTTTTTTTAAAATTTTAGAATTTTTTGAAAGAAATAATTGAACTCAAGAAACCGGTTTGTGTTGCATCTGCTATTCATATTATGAAAAGATTTTCTATTCTTCTTGCAGTCATGTGTTAAGTTATATTCATCGTTAAACCCCCTCTTTCATATTTTTTTATCCAACTTTTAATACATAGAATATTTAAGTATATCAAAATATATTTCGAAATTTTCAAATTGAATGAGATACTGTGAATAATTTTTTTTTAAGTAAAAAAGTACATTTTATTACTATCTTTGCATAATTTTTTAAAATGTATTTTTATTTGATTTTGAATGAAATATAGCAATTTTAGAGTCTATATTTGAAGATTTAAAATTTATATCCTCAATGTGCTTATGTTTTTTATTTGTTTAAAATTTTTCTAAGATTGTATTATTACTATTTTTCTTCTGAAACTTTGTACAAATATATATATATATATATATATATATATATATATATATATATATATATATATATATATATATATATATATATATATATATTGCTATTTCAATTAAATATAATATTTGCAACATAATGAGAAAAATTTATGTTTTAAAATTAACAATTTATAATTCTTAATTTTTGGAAGTGACGTCAAAAATGGTTTTCCACATGCATTCAATAATATTAATAATTCTTCTGCATTTATTTTCTCAAAGTTTTCATGTGTTAAAAGATCTCTCAAAATGTAAATAATTAATTTTGAAAATATGGTATATATTGTTATGTCATTATACTCGTATATATTATGATTATTTATTAATTTTATTTTAAAAGGACTTTATCAAAATGAAAAACGAACAACTTTCTTATAGCTTTTTCAAATACAAACTGACAATGTTGTGTTCTGTTAATTTATAAATCACATACCTTTTCCTTCTTCTTTCACTATTTCATTATTATTTTAATGTCTTTAAATTTGGGATGAAAATCATTGGATTTGTTTTGATTGTGGCAGTAACTTTGGCTAGAGGTTGTGAGTACTTAGCGATGAAGGGAGTTGAGTCCTGCGACTCCTGCAAACTTCTTAATGCTAATGTTTCGGGTGAGTATCACTTAAGATAATACCAGTGGTGTTGTGTTCTTTTAATTTATAAAAGACATACTTTTCTTTCATATTTCACTCATTTATTATTATTTTTCTTTGTCTTTAAATTTTGGATGCAAATCATTGGATTTGTTATATTTGTGGCAGTAGCTTTGGATAGATTTCTCTCATACTTATCGATGAAGGGGGTTGAGGCCTGTGACTCGTGAAAAATCTAGAGTCTGACAGGCCTACTGACGAGCTACTGCAAGGGGTGATGAGCTGTTGCATCCCGTAATTAAAAGAGGGTCACTAAGCCCAATGATGAAGAAAAAATCCCCCCCTTAATGTCCCCAGTTCCATTGTCGGAGCCACCCTCGGTCAGCTACACAGGAAAAATGGAGCCCCCCACCCCCCTGTGCCTGCGCAGGAGACCCTCCATATTTTCTAACCGGGGAAGAGGCTTACTCCTCTCCTTCACTTACGGGTGTAGAGGACTCCCCCTCACGCCCGTCTCTGGAGGTACTTTCCGGCACCATCTCCCCTTTTCCAGGGGCAGTATCCCCTTTTCATTCCAAGGGGCCTGCCAAGAAAGCCAGCAGGCAGCTCATAGCCGACTGCCCCTCGTGTAAGCGGCTCGGTAGAGCAAACCCCCTTAGGGGGGAGAGGGAAGCCAGGCCCCTTCCGTCACTTCCCTCAAAAGACCTGCTGGCAAGAATATTGAACCTTGCCGGGGTCAAGGCCTGTGCCTCCGCACACCACCTCACAATTGACAATGATGCCAACGGGACCTGCGATGTCGTAGGGCAGGGATGGCCAACTGGATACCTCTCCCTGAGATAGACATGGGCATAGAGGCAACCCAGCCTCAGACGGTAGGGCCTTCCATGGGAACGAATCCGGGCTTGGCGCCAAGCACCAAACATGTATCCGCCCCTATGCCAGGTCCTCCTCAAACAGCCCGACTTTCCAAGGCAGTACAAGGAGGGGAAGGATCTCCTCCAATCGGTGCCCGGGTGACTATCAGGACCTTCTCCATCTCGGAGAAGGACCTGGCTGAGGCTGGTCCATCTAGCCTGGGGGCTCCTGTCGGCGGAGGGGAGAAGCGGGTTCATTCCCCGCTCATATCTCGTAAAAAGAAAAAAAAATACGAAAAAGACAAAAAAGACTCGGGGCTCCTCTCCATCCGCGGGGGCTTCGGGGACGGGTGGGTCTGCTGCTACTTCGATAAGTGACCTTGCCGAGGTCGGCACATCCAGCCCCTCTGCTCCCCACGGTGAGGAGCCCCCGAATATGACTAAGACGAAAAGTGCGCAAGGCCGAGCCTCAAAAAACATCGGAGCCCCTCATTGAAAGGTTACCTGGAGTTTTCGAGTCCGCCGGCTTTAAACGCTTCTTCGTTATTCGCTCCACTGATGGCAGCATGTTGGCCAAGAGTAACATGATCCATCAGAGGAGAAAATTAGCTAGTGTAATTGGTAGAGAGCCAGAGGTGACCTGTTTTTCGGATAGGAGCCTTATGGCGAATGCTGTGTATCCCTCCGAGGTGCCCAAGATAAGTGCTCTTCGGACATTTGATGGGACCCCAGTGAGTGTGACGCTGCACTCTACCATGTCTTTGCTGATCTGATCGAAGAGCTTGAGGTGGGTGTCCTAGATGTGAATGACTTTACGCATCACTTCCCGAGAACCGCTTGATTTTCTTGCCTTGATCTATCCTTGTGCTCTTCGGATGCACAGCCTGATTTTGATTAGAGGGTAGTCGATGACCTCCATGATAGTGATCACTTTCCCATTCAAATATCATTTTCAGGGCAACTGCTGCATGAGAGCCCACCTCGGTGGTGCTTGGCGCTGGCACGGTGGCCTGTATTTCAGGAAATGACTAAATTCTCTATCTCAGTCGAGGAGTTTAGGTCGGTAGATGAAGCCGTCGAGTTCTTCTCCGGTAACCTCATCTCCACGGCCTGACTAATATTCCTAGAACGCCTGCCCGTTTTGCACGCAGACCACTCCCATGGTGGTCGGCCGAGTGTGAGACGGCCTTCAAACAGAAGCGTTATGCCTATATGCGCTCCCCAAACGATTTCACTGTCGGTGAATTTGGTCGGGCTAGGGCTAGATTCCAATATATTTCGAAGCGCGCCCGCCGCTCTTCTTGGCAGGCATACGTGTCTTCACTTAATGGAAGACCCCGTAAGCAGAGGTGTGGAGGCGAGTCAGGAGGATTTGGGGAAAGTTCTCACAGGCCCCCCCCTCTCGTTCTCCAGGAGAATGGGACCGCAATCTCGGACCCCGCGTCCGTGGCGGAATCCTTCGCTACCGCTTTCGCCGCATTCTCTAGCCGGGATGCTGCCACGCCAGCATTCAATGAACGTCATGATCTCGCGGAAGGCCGCCAACTGGACTTTACCTCCAGAGGGAAAGTACCCTTCAACGACAGGTTTACTGTGAGTCAGTTGCGTTCCACTCTTGCTTCGTGCGCGGACACTCCCTATGGCCGTCTGCCAGGCCTTCCTTCGTAGACAGCACTACGCCACGGTGTTTTCCAATCTGGAGAAGGCCTATGATATAACATGGCGATACGGTATCATGGAGACTTTCCACACGATGGGGGCAAATGGACGCCTCCCAATGTTTATATCTGAATTTTTGCGAGATCGTCGATTCTGCATACTGGTGGGGGGAGCCGTCTCCGGTCCAATGGAGCAGGAAGAGGGTGTACCACAGGGAAGTGTCCTCAGTGTCACACTCTTTGCCCTGAGCATCAACGGCATCACCTCAGTGCTACCAGAAGATGTTCCCGCTACGCTCTACGTGGACGACCTTTCGATCTCTTTTGGCGCTGCCCAGATACCAACTCTGGAGCTTCGACTCCAACAGGCATTGAACCGCGTCTCTCGCTATGCCGAAGCGCACAGGTTTCGGTTTTCTTTGGCCAAGACTAAGGTGGTGCACTTCTGCCGCCATCCACGGCTTCATCCCGACCCAGATTTGTTTCTTAATGGGGTGCGCCTGGAAGTGGTTGAATCACACCGTTTCTTTGTTCCTGTATCTGACCGACGCCTCACCTGGGAGGCTCATATTCGCAGCCTTAGGGTGTCTTGTACCCGTGCCATGGATATTTTCTCCGCTCCGTAACTTTCAGCGCTTAACAGCGCTGATAGGGCTACTGCCTTACTTTTTTATCGATCCTTTGTTCGCTCGAAGCTCGACTACGGATGCGAGTTTTATGCATTCGCAGCCGAGCGTTTATTGCGGAAGGTGGACTTGATCCACCACACCGGCCTTCGCCTTGCGACCGGTGCCTTCCGCACTTCCCCATTGAGAACCTGTTGGTCGATGCTTGGCAGATGCCACTCGCTCTACGCCGCGTACAGTGCCTCACTCACCTGTACGCGTGAGTCCGGCGCCTCCCTCAGTCGCCAACAGCTCTCACTTCATCCGCAGCTGATTTCAACGCTGCCTATGCCGCCGAGACGCACGTCATCCCCTAAGCCCAAATTAGGGCCAGAAAACTCCTTCGAGAGATAGGTATAGCTCTCGGGCCGGTGGCGCCCCTGGTTCTGTCCAGGACGCCACCCTGGAGGGTACCACATTTGGTTATTGGTCTCCACGCTTCTGCTCATAAAGCTTGTACAGAGGCCGACGAATGCGTTCGACCTTTTTTGGAGCACACCTCGTGTCACGCTGGAACCATGTTAGTGGATACCGATGGCTCTAAGTCCCAAGAGAGGGTCGCTTTCCACGCCGTATCCTCACTGTTTGAAGTCAGTGTCTGCCAGGCGCTGCGTCTGTCTTCACGGCCGAGCTGGTGGCGATACACCACACGGTACGGGAGATTACGCTACGTGCCCGGTTTGGATACCGGATTGTGATTTATAGCGACTCACAAATCGCCCTGAGGGCTCTCAGGGCATTGGAATCTCCCCATCCCCTGGTTTGCGATATCCGTGATGCCATGGTTTTGGCGAGATTATCTTATGCTGGGTCCTGGATATGTAGGAACTTCGGGTATGCATGCGTCAAAGAGTCTGCAAGGACTCATTGAATTTCCTTTGATTGTGGTAGCACCTTTGGCTAGAGTTCGTGAGTTGTAAAGGAAAGCATCCGAAACTCAAAAATCGCGCAAATTATTTAACTATCGTCCGAATGCTATTCGTCTCACTCTCAGACCACCAACCACCACCTCGCGGGTGCCCATTGCCCGCACGGCGCCTATACGACCCGAGATCGGTCAAACTTTAAACCCAGACCTTTACTCTAGCTTTGGAAACATCAACATAAAGGTTTGTTGGCTTTCCATTGTGTGTGCCCCGTTTTCCTAAAGTTTTTTTGTATATATTTATCAATTGTGACTTGTGCCTTTTTTTGTCCATATTTTTGTGCCTTTAAAAGTGTTTTGTGTATAACCTTTACCTTTTAAGGGTTTAATTTATAATCCATTTCTTAAAGGGCTAGGGTAATTTCATGTGAATTTTTAAGTCCCTTCCTGAAGGGGCTATTGCTTTCTTTAGTTAGTTTGAGATTATTATTCTTAATCTTTCTTTTTGTAGGCAATTAATTCATCTTTGTGATTAACCGAACTCTAACTCAAGAAATTCGGCTCAAACAGCAGTCGAAAACTCTAATCTGAACCAAGCGGAGAACTGCGCCAAATCATCCCCTCGGTCGTTCACCGTCAAGGAAACTTGTCACTTTTTTTGTCCTCGGTTTAATTTTCGCATTAATTTTGTTTTTTTCCTCTTTTGTGTATTTACTGTTAACAAATTACTTTATTGAATTTTTCCCATTATTTTTCTTCTTATGTATGTATTAACTTATTTTGCTTAATTCTATTATAAACTACTTAATTTACTATAGTTTAATTTTTTGTCCTCACGATCCTTCTTCTTTCACTCTTCCCTTATTATTTTTCTTTGTCTTTAAATTTGGGATGAAAATCATTGTTTTTCCTTTGATTGTGGTACTAGCTTTGGCTAGAGTTCGTGAGTATTTAGCGATAAAGGAACTTGCGTCCTTCAAATCATGAAAACTTCTCTATTGAAATGTTCCTGGTCAGTACCGGTCTATATAATTCCAGTAGTGGTGGTGTTTTTTTTTAAATTATGAGACACGTGTTTTTTCCTTCTTCTTTCACTCTTCCCTTATTATTTTTCTTTGTCTTTAAATTTGGTGTGCAAATCACTGGCTTTGTTTTGATTATGGCTGTAGCTTTGGCTATAGTTCGTAAGCAATTAGCGATGAATAAACCTGCGTCCTGCGAACCGTGAAAAATTATCGATTCTAATGATCCGGGTGAGTACCACTCAAGATAATACCAGTGGTGTTGTGTTCTTTTAATTTTTAAGTGAACTTGGTTCCCTTCTACTTCCACTCTTATTATTTTCTTTGTCTTTAAATTTGAGATGCAAATCAGGAGATTTGTTATGGTTGTGGCAGTAAAGTGAGTTTTCTTTAAAAAGGTTATAGAGGTGTGATGAGATGATATGGTCACCTAGAAAGATTGGAGAATAAAATTCTAGAAAGAGTGTAGAGATCTTGAGTGATAGGAAGGAGACAGCGTGAACGTCTCAGAATGGGGTGGAAGGAGCGTACGAGAGATGTCCTTGCTGGACTCGGCCTGAGCATCTAGGAGGCAAAAAGGCGTGCTTGAGATACCAATTTACCACCAAAAGAATGGAGAAGTTGGTGACCTCTAGACACCAAACAAACACTTCCAAAGGCCAATCCAATTGACTGACTGTCAACGTCACCTCAATAAAAGATCAAGTGGCGGCCGCATTTAGCCTGGTCTCCCACAACTTATATATTTTCACAATATGAACTTCAACAGCCCTAATATATATATATATATATATATATATATATATATATATATATATATATATATATATATATATATATATATATATATATATATGCAAATTTTGTTGAAGACCATAGTGTATTTTGCCTTATTTAATTTCTTTTGGCAACTTTCTCTTCTTCTATCTTTTTTATTCCATCTTGTAGATAGTGGATTATTTGTCCAGTATTCATCTCTTTTTTTTTTAAATGAATGTATTTGGTAAAAACCAAACTAAAATGCTAAACTTTCGATCTTATTCGATCATCTTCAGAACGTCATGGAATTTCTTGCCTCCTTTACCGATGTAGTGAGTGGAGTGAGGATCTGGCAGAAAGTTAAGTGAAAGAAAACGATTTTTACCGGGTATTTATTCGCCTTAGTTAAACACAAGGTTAGATGAAATGAGCCACTCTTGTGCGTGGAATTTTTAAAAGTTTTAATGTACGATTCCAGCTTATCTTCATTTATTAATAGGGCTTTTAAGATGTTGAGCCTCGCTTTATTAACCTTTTTTCTTTTAATAATGGTGTTGTCAACTAGCATATCTCTCGTTAGGTTAATATTATGTACACTCTCCATTTTTTTTTTTTTTTTAATTAAGGAGCTATCTGGCGACTGCCGACTTAGGCATTAGTCGCCGTAAACAAACAGCCTAGTTCTAGGCTACTTTAAAAATTAAACATGAAACAATAAAAAGAAATAACAATAACAATAAAGAAGCAATAACAAAAACAATAACAACAACAAACCGGGTTAAATGAAAGGGAGAAGGCCAGCCTCCCCCAAAAAGTCAATAAGTCCACTAGTCATGGTGCACGCACTCGTCCCGAGTACAAGGGACAGGCGGTAGCGACCCCGCCCATCCCGGTACCGGGACAGGTATCGTGCGCGAAGATCACCCAGACTGGGACATTCGACAAGAATGTGCCGAACAGTCTGGGGGACGACGCAGTCGTTGCAATAGGGCGCAGGCGAGCGCTCCATCAAGTAGCGATGCGTCACACGAGTGTGTCCGATTCGAAGACGACAGAAAGCAACCTGAAGCCGCCGCAGCATTGGGGGATAGGTCCATGGGAACAGTCGCGGCGCAATGGCACGCAACTTTAAGTTCCCCTCGACCGTCTCCCATCTTCTTTGCCAAGCAGTCCGAAGAGCTGCCCGTATTCCTGCCATGTAGTCAGTGTGAGGAAGAGCGAAACGCTGGTCCGGTCGCAGAGTCCTCGCGGACTCTTTGGCGCCCTCATCGGCGCGCTCATTCCCCGCAATTCCTACATGTCCAGGAACCCAGCAGAAGATAATCTCGACATCTGCCCGGCTCGCCAAAACCGTGGCGTCACGGATTTCGCAAACCAGGGGATGCGGAGATTCCAATGCCCCGAGAGCACTCAGGGCGCTTTGTGAGTCGCTATAGATCACAATCCGGTCTCCGAACCGGGCACGTCGCGTAATCTCCCGTACCGAGTGGTGTATTGCCACCAACTCGGCCGTGAAGACAGACGCAGCGCCTGGTAGAGCCCCGCTGACTTCAAACTGAGGGGATACGGCGTGGAAGCCAACCCCCTCTTGGGACTTGGAGCCATCCGTATACACTGGCACGGTACCAGCGTGACACGATGTGTGCTCCAAAAAGGTCGAACGCAATACTCCCGGCGCAGTACAAGCTTTGGGAGCAGAGGCGTGGCGAGAAATAGCCAAATGTGGTACCCTCCAGGGTGGCGTCCTGGGCAGAACCAGGGGCGCCACCGGCCCGAGAGCTATATCTACCTCTCGAAGGAGTTTCCTGGCCCTAAACCCAAAGGGCTTAGGGTATGACTGGCGTCTCTCGGCGGCATAGGCACCATCGAGATCAGCTGCGGATGCAGTGAGAGCTGTTGGCGACTGAGGGAGGCGCCGGGCTCGCGATGCACTGCACGCGGCGCAGAGCGAGTGGCATCTCCCCAGCATCGACCAACAGGCTCTCAATGGGGGAAGTGCGGAAGGCACCGGTCGCAAGGCGAAGGCCGGTGTGGTGGATTGAATCCACCTTCCGCAATAAACGCTCGGCTGCGGATGCATAAAACTCGCATCCGTAGTCGAGCTTCGAGCGAACAAAGGATCGATAAAAAAGTAAGGCGGTAGCCCTATCAGCGCCCCAAGCGCTGAACGTCACGGAACGGAGAATGTCCATGGCGCGGGTACAAGAGACCCTAAGGCTGCGAATATGAGCCTCCCAGGTGAGGCGTCGGTCGAATACAAGACCAAGGAAACGGTGCGACTCAACCACATCCAGGCGCACCCCATTAAGAAACAAATCTGGGTCGGGATGAAGCCGTGGATGGCGGCAGAAGTGCACCACCTTAGTCTTGGCCAAAGAAAACCGAAACCTGTGCGCTTCGGCATAGCGAGAGACGCGGTTCAATGCCTGTTGGAGTCGACGCTCCAGAGTTGGCATCTGGGCCGCGCCAAAAGAGATCCAAAGGTCGTCCACGTAGAGCGTAGCGAGAACATCTTCTGGCAGAACCGAGGTGATGCTGTTGATGCCCAGGGCAAAGAGTGTGACACTGAGGACACTTCCCTGCGGGACACCCTCTTCCTGCTCTTTTGGGGCAGAGAGGGCTCCCCCCACCCGTACGCGGAATCGACGATCTCGCAAAAATTCAGATATAAACATTGGGAGGCGTCCCCTCGTCCCCATCGTGTGGAGAGTCTCCATGATACCGTATCGCCATGCGGTATCATAGGCCTTCTCCAGATCAAAAAACACCGTGGCGTAGTGCTGTCTACGAAGGAAAGCCTCGCAGACGGCACTTTCCAGTCGGAGCAGAGCATCCGACGTGGAGTGAAACTTACGGAAGCCGCACTGTGCAGAAGACAGATGGCCTCCGCTGTCCAGGAAATAGGCTAATCTAACATTTACCAATTTCTCCATCAACTTGCACACGCAAGAGGTTAGAGAGATTGGGCGGAAACCGGTCGGAGTAGAGTGATCTCTCCCCGGCTTGCGAAAGGCGAGCACAGTAGCGATTCGCCAGGAGTCTGGGAGAAGACCTTCCACCCAGATCCTGTTAAATAGATCTAACAGAAAGGCCATGCCTCGCTCACCCAGGTGTCGAAGCATGGCGTACGGGACATCGTCCGGACCATGGGCGGTGTCCGCGCACGAAGCGAGAGCGGAACGCAACTCACTCACAGTAAACTTGTCGTTGAAGGGTTCTCCGCCTCTGGAGGTAAAGTCCAGCCGGCGGCCTTCCGCGACATCACGACGTGCATTGAATGCTGGCGGAGCAGCATCACGGCTAGAGAATGCGGAGAAAGCGGTCGCTAAGGATTCCGCCACGGACGCGGGGTCCGAGATTGCGGTTCCATTCTCCTGGAGAACGGGAGGGGGGTCCTGCGAGAACTTGCCCCGAATCCTTTTGACTCGCTTCCACACCTCAGCTAAAGGGGTCTTCCCGTTAAGTGAAGACACGTATGCCCGCCAAGAAGAGCGGCGGGCGTGCTTCGAAATATACCGGAACCTAGCCCTAGCCCGACGAAATTCAGCGACAGTGAAATCGTTCGGGCGGCGCTTATAGCGCATGTAGGCATAACGCTTCTGTTTGAGGGCCGTCTCACACTCGGCCGACCACCATGGGAGTGGTCGGCGTGCAAAACGGCCAGACGTCCTAGGAATAGTAGTCAGGCCCACGGCGATGAGGTTGCCGGAGAAGAACTCAACGGCCTCATCTACCGACCTAAACTCCTCGACTGAGATAGAGAATTCAGTCATTTCCTGAAATGCAGGCCACAGCGCCCGCGCCAAGCACCACCGAGGTGGTCTCTCAGGCGGCAGTTGCCCTGAAAATGATATTTGAATGGGAAAGTGATCACTACCATGGAGGTCATCGACCACCCCCCAATCAAAATCAGGCTGTGCATCCGAAGAGCACAAAGATAGGTCAAGGCAAGAAAATGAAGCGGTTCTCGGACAGTGATGCGTAAACTCATCCACGTTTAGGACACCCATCTCAAGCTCTTCGATCAGATCGGCAAGGACTTGTCCCCTGGGATTTATGGAGTAATCTCCCCAGAGAGGATGCCTGCCGTTCAGATCTCCAAGCAAGAGATAGGGCCTCGGCAACCGTGCCACGACGCGGCGGAAGTCCCCCGCGTCGAAGTCAGCTGACGGTGGAATGTACGCAGAAATGATAGTATACATCCTATCCAGGTGCAGCTGCACAGCCACTGCCTGAAAGGAGGTATCTAAAGAGAAAGGAAGAACGGAGACATCATGCCGGGTGTAAACCGTGCATCCCCAGCCCGGCCATCCCGCGGTGGTGGGGTCGCAAGACCCTTATACCCCGTGAGGGCAGGCAGGGGGCACGCGCCTAGCATGGTCTCCTGCAAAAAAATAGCTAACGGGGAACGGGACGAGGCGAGCCTCCGCAGCTCCTCCCAGTTGGCCCGGAGTCCACGGCAATTCCATTGAAGGAATATGCCCTCCAGGCCTAGCTCGGAGGAGACGCGGGGGCCCTCCTCGAATTGAAGACCCTCACGGGAATGGCCGTACGCTTCCCGGGGGCAGAACCCCGGGCGCTGTCGCCTTCGAGGACTTATTGGGGGAGGTTGGGCTCGCCATGCGAGTCTTTTCCTCCCTCCGCCTCGAAACCTTAGGCGGGCGCTGCGGCTTCGGAGGCGGGGGGGCCTCTTTTCGAGGAACCACCGTCTCCGAGCCACTCGCTCCACCTCGGGGCGTGGGCGAAGGAGCCGAAGCTCCTTTGAAGCTGTCCTCCTTTCGGGGGACAGCTTTAGGAACCCCTGAAGATGGCCTAGCGACCATCTTCAGGGGTGTTGCCTCCTGTGAGTCTAACGACTCGGTGGAGGCGCGTGGCCGTTTCGCCTTACGGGAAACGGTCACGCTGGGGGAAGAGGGGGGAGCCCTGGTTTTAGCCGGGGCAGGGTAAGAACCCTTTTTGCCGCCAGCTTTACCAGGGGAGCGCCCGGGTTGGGTAGAGCCCGCAGAAGGGCTCCGAATGGGCGCGGAAACAACCGTGCTCGTTGGCCTGGATGGGCCAGGAGCAGAGGGTGCCTTGCTAACTATTGAGGCATATGACGTCCCAAGCAGAGCCGGGCGCGTCAGGACCAAGTCCTTTGCCTCGCGGAATGAGAGTCGATCCTGGGCCTGAACGGCCAGGATTTCTTTCTCAAGGAGATATGCACCACATTGCTTCGAAGAAGCAGGGTGCGGCTCTCCGCAATTGATACACTTGGCCACACACGATTTGGACTTATCGTGTGCGACCTTGGAGCAATTTACAGACTTCGGGTGACCCCGATTTTGCACGTCTACATGATCGATTCGTATGGCCGAAGCGGTGACAGTAATAGCACCGCCGCGGCAGTGGCACGAATGCCTTCACGCGGTAGCGGTACCAACCGGCACACACCGACTCAGGGAGCTTGTCACAGTCGAACGTGATGAAGAGTGTAGGGGTGGGTCTCGAGGCCCCTCCCTGTTTTCTCATCACACGTTCGACCTTGATTGCCCCATGGTCGGCCAGCTCTAGGGTGATGTCCTCAATGGAGTAGTCAACGATTTCCCTCGCATAAACTACTCCTTTCACAAAGTTCATGGTAGAGTGCGGCGTCACACTCACCGGGGTGCCATGAAGTGTCCGAAGAGCACTTATCTTGGCCGCCTCGGCGGGATTCGCCGCATTCGCCAGAAGGCTCCCGTCCGAGAAATGGGTTACCTTCGGCTCTCTACCAATTGCACTAGCTAATCCTCTCCTCTGATGGATCATGTTGCCCTTGGACAACATGGTGCCATCAGTGGAGCGAATAACGAGGAAGCGCTTGAAGCCAGCGGGCTCGAAAACGCCAGGTAACCTCTGAATGAGGGGCCCCGATGTCATCGAGGCTCCGCCCTGTGCATTCTTGGTGTTAGTCTTAGTCAGGGGCTCCGCACACGAGGGGGTAGAGGGGCCGGATGTGCCGATCTTGGCTTGGTCGCCTACCAAAATGGTAGCAGACCCATCCGTCCCCGCAGCCCCCGCGGATGGAGAGGAGCCCCGAGTCTTCTTCGTCTTTTTAGTATTTTTCTTTTTAGGAGAGGAGGGCGGGGAATGAACCCGCTTCTCACCTCCGCCGGCAGAAACCCCCATGCCAGATGGGCCGGCCTAAGACAGGTCCCTCTCTGAAATGGAGAAGGTCCTGGTCGTCGTAGGGGCACCTGTCGGAGGAGATCCCTCCTCTCCTTTTACTGCCTCGGAGCCCTCGGCCGTTTGAGGGGGACCTTGCATAGGGGCGGATTCGGGTTCGGTGCTTGGCGCCGAGCCCGGATTCCCCCCCATGGAAGGCCCTACCATCTGAGGCTGGGTCTCCTCAAGGACCATGTCTATCACAGGAGGGGCCTCCAGTTGGCCATCCCCTCCCAGGACATCGCAGGTCCCCTTGGCAGTGTCGCCAGTCTTGTGTGGGGAGACACAGGACTTGACCCCAGCAAGGTTTAAAATTCTTGCCAGCAGGTCTTTTGAGGGAAGCGACCGAAGGGGCCTGGCTTCCCTCTCCCCCCTAAGGGGGTTTGCCCTACCGAGCCGCTTGCACGAGGAGCGGTCGGCAATGGGCTGCCTGCTGGCTTTCTTGGCAGTCCCCTTAGAAAGCAAAGGAGGGACTGCCGCTGGAGATAGGGAAGTGCCCGAAAGCACCTCCAGAGAAGAGGGTGAGGGGGAGTCCCCTACACCCGTAAGCGTAGGAGAGGAGTAAGCCTCCTCTCCGGTTAAAGAATTTTGGAGGGTCCCTTGCGCAAGCACAAGGGGGGAAGGGGACCTCCATTTTCTCGGTGGAGCTGCCCGAGGGCGGCTCCGTTGATTTTCTTAGGGAAGTTGGGGGTTGGGTTTTTTTGTGTCATACATGGGCATGGTGACCCTCTTTTTAATACGGGACGCAATAGCTCATCACCTCTCGCAGTTGCCCGCACTGCGAGAGGTGCTTACTAGCCCGGCAGAGCCAGGCGCCGCCATTCGGGACCACCCCTCCCGCCTGGTGGCCTGGCAGTCCATCGGCATGGCGGCTCCACCTTGGACACGGCGTAAAATTGATAGAATGTGAAGAGGAGAGGAAAGGGGATGTGAGGAAGGTATGGGTGGGGATGAAGCAGGTTGTTAAAAAAACCCATCCCGAACCGGAGCTGAGGGGTTAGGGAACAATGTCCCCCCTCCCCCCAGCCCCGATCCGGGGTGGTTGGCTTGAGAAGAAGGTCAGCATCTACCCTGTGAAATTAGAGGCTGACCAGAGAAAGTTGTGGGAGAGGTTGTATGAAAAGCGACGAGGTAGGGGAGAAATCGGGCTATCTGAAGGAAAGAAGAGAGGCTAAGCTGGGGCCGGACGGAGCGCTGGATCCCGTCAGCACGGCGGCCAGGATGGCAAATCACCGCGCCCCTTACGGGGTGTACACTCTCCATATGGTTTTTGGCCTTCCGCTTTGTAGATACATAGTCAACCGCCTCGAAAGTGTGGTAGATGTCATGCCAATATATTTAGAGTTAATATAAAGCTTACAGTCTTTATTGTTGGAGGTGAACTCGTAAACTATGTTGGTTGACTTGAGATTCAAGGAGTTAGGGCAGATGTTATTTTTCATCAGAAGGTTGCTGGCTTTTGTAGTTTTATAATAGATGATGAGTTGGATTTTATCCGTTTGATTTTTAACCTTGACGTTACGGTTAATAATCTCCTTGATGTTTTTTTATCTATTTTATAGGCCGTGGACCTCTGGATTCGGTAGTACACTTTGATGTTATTGACTTCTCCATGATTACTTACAGTTTTATCCGCATGTTTGTAATGGTTATTTAAAAATGATTGAAATTGTTTATCAATCATGCTGTTTGAGAAACCATTATTTACGAGTATTTTCTTTACTCTTGCAATCTCTTGGTGGAAAAGTTCCTACGTAGAGCAGCATTTGTAAGCTAGGTCGATTACCCTTATTTTGTATCTTTCAGGGAGTTTATTACCCGTGCGCAATTCATAAGTAAATTTTAGCACGGAGTTCTCCTTAAAATGCTGCTTGAAGTTAACGAGATGAATACTGGACAAATAATCCACCATCTACAAGATGGAAAAAAAAAAGAGTGTTAGAAGAGAAAGTTGCTAAAGGAAATAAATTAAGGCAAAATACACAATGGTCTTCAACAAATTTTGCATTCAAGAGACTGCTACCCAACTACACTAATATATATATATATATATATAATAAATATATATACACTTGTTCTTCCTGCCCCACAGGAAAATGAAAAGCGGATTGCAAGTCCTTTCTAACTTTATTTAGTCCATTCTCAAGGACTAAAGACTTTACAAACGTGGTATATATAGGAGAGAACAAAGCGATGCTCCACCCATGTACGGCGAAAGGCCACAAAATATAAAAATATTATCACAAACGAGATTAAATACCGGATACGAAGGGTAAAGACATATGCATAAGATATATAGTTCACATAACTATGATACAAACAAATGCAATTACAAATACATTGTAAAATAAAAAAATAACAAATTTAATAAATCAAGGGGCTAAGATTTAAAATGGACAATTTCGTTACAAATAAGCCTTTTAATTACAGGGTCCACTTTAAAGAGACCGGGAGATATAATGAAATTAGGCGAGAAATTAATGAATGAGCATTCAACAATATTTATTTTAACAGTCCATAAGATTTGTAAATAAATTTAGACAAATTCCAATTGATAGGGTGACTGTTTTCAGATAAATGAACAAAAAAAGCACTATTACTTTCATCACTTCTAATATTGTATTTATGTTGGGTCAAACGTAAATTTAATGATTGTCCAGTTGGCCCAAAGTATTGCTTGCTTAGGGCAAACGGTCGATTGCGAAGTTTGCCCTAAGCGAAACTACACAAGGTAGCAACTAGGGAAGAAATCACCTCATTAACTCTAAATAATTCCATGCACAAAAATTTCTTTAATGTATTTTAATAACAGATCTGGACATTTGATAAGAACACAAATTGAATTGAATTGCTTTTCAATATTACTTCTGGATGTTGATAAATAGCGACAGGAACTGCTTTACGGGCGTATGAAATGATCATATCTGCTTAAGAATACTTAGTTGCGCTGATTGAAAGCGTCCTAACCGGTGTTGGCTTGGTGATGTGTTCAAAGACTTCAAATGTGCTACTGGATAGCGAGATGTATTGTATTTAAAAGGATTTTTATCTGTATGAGTTCTTTTATGAGCCGAATGGCACTATCATTCAATGCTCGATAGCGATAGGAACTGCACTTGAAAAGGCTATTAATTTATGTGATGTTTCATGTTTCTGAAGATGCGACTTTCTAACCTGTGTGGGTTTTATCATGTAGCTTAGACTCCCCAATTGTGATGTATGATAAGGACAAGACCATTTGAAAGGCTTTTCATCAGTGCGGGTTCTTTCATGTAACTGAACACTTGATCTAACGGTAGTTCGATAAGGGTAGGAACTGCATCTGAAAGGCTTTTCACCTGTGTGAGTTCTTTCATGTCTCTGAAGATTCATCCTTTTTCCTGCTTGTGCTTGAAAGGAGAGGAACTTTATCTGAAAGGCTTTTTGCCTGTATGAGGTTTCTGATGTTTTCGAAGATTAGACGTAGATGCAGCTCGATAAGGGCAGGAACCGCATCTGAAAGGCTTTTCACCTGTGTGGGTTCTTTCATGTGAATGAAGACTCCCCAATTGTGTTGCTCGATAAGGACAATAACTGCATTTGAAAGGCTTTTCATCAGTGTGGATTCTTTCATGTAAATGAACACTTGATCTAGCGGTAGTTCGATAAGGGTAGGAACTGCATCTGAAGGGCTTTTCACCTGTGTGAGTTCTTTCATGTCTCTGAAGATTCATCCTTTTTGCTGCTCGTGCTTGAAAGGAAGAGGAACTTTATCTGAAAGGCTTTTTGCCTGTATGAGGTTTTTGATGTTTTCGAAGATTAGACGTAGATGCAGCTCGATAAGGGCAGGAACCGCATCTGAAAGGCTTTTCACCTGTGTGGGTTCTTTCATGTGAATGAAGACTCCCCAATTGTGTTGCTCGATAAGGACAATAACTGCATTTGAAAGGCTTTTCATCAGTGTGGATTCTTTCATGTAAATGAACACTTGATCTAGCGGTAGTTCGATAAGGGTAGGAACTGCATCTGAAGGGCTTTTCACCTGTGTGAGTTCTTTCATGTCTCTGAAGATTCATCCTTTTTGCTGCTCGTGCTTGAAAGGAAGAGGAACTTTATCTGAAAGGCTTTTTGCCTGTATGAGTTTTTTGATGTTTTCGAAGATTAGACGTAGATGCAGCTCGATAAGGGCAGGAACCGCATCTGAAAGGCTTTTCACCTGTGTGGGTTCTTTCATGTGAATGAAGACTCCCCAATTGTGTTGCTCGATAAGGACAATAACTGCATTTGAAAGGCTTTTCATCAGTGTGGATTCTTTCATGTAAATGAACACTTGATCTAGCGGTAGTTCGATAAGGGTAGGAACTGCATCTGAAGGGCTTTTCACCTGTGTGAGTTCTTTCATGTCTCTGAAGATTCATCCTTTTTTGCTGCTCGTGCTTGAAAGGAAGAGGAACTTTATCTGAAAGGCTTTTTGCCTGTATGAGTTTTTTGATGTTTTCGAAGATTAGACGTAGATGCAGCTCGATAAGGGCAGGAACCGCATCTGAAAGGCTTTTCACCTGTGTGGGTTCTTTCATGTGAATGAAGACTCCCCAATTGTGTTGCTCGATAAGGACAATAACTGCATTTGAAAGGCTTTTCACCAGTGTGGGTTCTTTCATGCGTATGGAGAATCCAGAGCTGTGCTGCTTGATAAGGACAAGAACTGCATTTGAAAGGCTTTTCACCTGTGTGGGTGCTTTCATGTAATTGAAGACTCGATCTAAGCGCAGCTCGATAAGGGCAGAAACTGCATCTGAAAGGCTTTTCACCTGTGTGAGTTCTTTCATGTCTTTTAAGATTCCCCCTTTCTGCTGCTTGAAAGGAACAGGAACTGCATCTGAAAGGCTTTTCACCTGAATGAGTTTTTTGATGTTTCCGAAGACTAGACCTAAATGCTGCTCGATAAGGGCAGGAACCGCATCTGAAAGGTTTTTCACCTGTGTGGGTTCTCTCATGTGACTGAAGACTTCCCAATTGTGTTGCTTGATAAGGACAAGAACTGCATTTGAAAGGCTTTTCACCGGTATGGGTTCTTTCATGTGTATGAAGACTCCACAGCTGTGCGGCTTGATAAGGACAAGAACTGCATTTGAAAGGCTTTTCACCTGTGTGGATTCTTTCATGTAAATGAAGACTCGACATAACCGCAGCTCGATAAGGGCAGAAACTGCATCTGAAAGGCTTTTCACCTGTGTGAGTTCTTTCATGTCTTTTAAGATTCCCCCTTTCCGCTGCTTGAAAGGAACAGGAACTGCATCTGAAAGGCTTTTCGCCTGTGTGGGTTCTTTCGTGGTTCTGAAGACTCCCTAATTGTGCTGCTTGATAAGGACAAGTACTGCATCTGAAAGGCTTTTCGCCTGTGTGGATTCTTTCGTGTTTCTTAAGATTTCCACTATTCACTGATTGATACGGACAGGAAGTGCATTTGAAAGGTTTTTCACTTGTTTGGGTTCTTTCATGTATCTGAAGACCTGACATTGTTGTAGTTCGATAGGAACAAGAAATCCATTTGAATGGTTTCTTACTAGATCGCAACTTTTTCTCAAGGTTGTGTGTTCTGTCACAGGAAAACTCTCTAGTGTTAGATTGTGATAAACCAACTTGGAAGCTATTTGATGGAAGACATTGAAACTGAAAATGAAATAGGTTTATATTAAATAGTTTTTTTTGGCAAGGGAAAAATATCACAACCATTGTTACATATACTATAAATCAACTAAATTTAGAACACACAAATGACATTTTCAAGTGCTATGAGAGCCTAAAATCTCTTTGCATACCTTAGATTAACATCGCAATTCACCCCTTAACAATCAATTTTCCCCGCTTCGAGGGGTTGGAAGATGGATGACCAAAGCTTATTATTTATTTATTTTGCAGCATAAGACACTAATTTAAAAAAAAAAATATGAGCCCATCTGGCGGCTTGAGTACAATAATGCACCACCTTAGTCTAGGCCAAGGAAAACCGAAGCGGGTGCGCTTCGGTGAGATCGAAAGAACGTCCACGTAGAGCGGGCGAAAATATCTTCCGGGAGCACCGAGCTAAACTCCTCGAATGAGAGAGAAATCAGTCATTTCCTGAAATGCCGACCACTGCACATGCGCAAATCACCACCGGAACGGGCGCCAGCGACCCAGAACATATTTGAATAGGAAAGTGATCACTACCAAGGAGGTCATCAACCACCCCCTAATCAAAATCAGGCTGTGCATCCGAAGAGCACAAAGATAGATCAAGGCAAGAAAATGAAGCGGTTCTCGGGCAGTGATGCGTAAACTCATCCACATTTAGGACACCCATCTCAAGCTCTTCGATCAGATCGGCAAGGACTTGTGCCCTGGAAATTATTGAGCAATTCCCCCTAGATAGGATGTCTGCCGTTCTGATCTCCAAGCAAGAGAAAGGGCCTCGGCAACCGTGCCACGACGCAGCGGAAGTTCCCCGCGTCGAAGTCAGTTGACGGTGGAATGTACGCAGAAATGATAGTATAAATCCTATCCAGGTGAAGCTGCAGAGCCACTACCTGAAAGGAAGTATCTGAAGTGAAAAAAGAACGGAGACATCATGCCGGGTGTAAACCGCGCATCCCCCAGCCTGGTCCCCATCTCGTGGTGGTGGGGTAGCAAAACCCTTATACCCCTTGGCACGCGCCTAGCATTGTCTCCTGCAAAAAAAATAGCTAACAAGGAACGGGACGAGACGAGCCTCCGCAGCTCCTCCCAGTTGGCCCAGTGTCCAAGGCAATTCCATTGAAAGAATAAGCCCTCTAGGCCTAGCTTGGAGGAGAGGTGGGGGCCCTCTTCGAACAAAAGACCCCCACGGGAATAGCTGTACGCTTCCCGGAGGCAGAAACCCAGGCGCTGTTAGCTGAACAATGCGCTGAAGGCACTGTTGCCTGTGAGTCTAACAACTCGGTGGAGGCGCGTGGCCGTTTCGCCTTACGGGAAACAGTCACGCTGGGGAAAGAGGGTGAGCCCTGGTTTTAGCCGGGGCTGGGTGTGAACCCTTTGTGCCGCCAGCTTTACCAGGGGAGCGCCCGGGTTGAGGAGAACTCGCAGAAGGGCTCAGAATGGTCGCGGAAACAACCGTGCTCGGTAGCCTGGATGGGCCAGGAGCAAAGGGTGTCTTTCTAACCATTGAGGCATAAGATGTCCCAGGCAGAGCCCAGCGTACCAGGACAAAGTCCTTAGCCTCGCAGAATGAGAGTCGATCCTGGGCCTGAACGGCCAGGATTTCTTTCTCAAGGAGATATGCACCACATTGCTTCGAAGTAGCGGGATGCTGCTCTCCGCAATTGACACACTTGACCACACACGATTTGGACTTATCGTGTGCGGCCTTGGAGCAATTTACACAGATTTCGGGTGACCCTGACTTTGCACGTCTACATGAGCGATTCGGATGGTCGAAGCGGTGACAATAATAGCACCTCCTCGGCATTGGCACGAATGCCTTCACGCGATAGCGGTACCAACCAGCACGCACCGACTCAGGGAGCTTGTCTCAGTCGAACGTGACGATGAGTGTAGGGGCGGGTCTCGAGGCCCCTCCCTGTTTTCTCATCATACGTTCGACCTTGACCGCCCCATGGTCGGCCAGCTCTAAGGTGATGTCTTCTAGGAGTAGCCAACGAGTTCCCTCGCATAAACTACTCCTTTTACGGAGTTCATTGTAGATTGCGGCGTCAGACTCACCGGGGTGCAATCAAGTGCCCGAAGGGCACTTATCCTTGCCATCTCGGAGGGATCTGCCGCATTCGCCAGAAGACTCCCGTCCGAGAAACGGGTCACCTTCGGTTCTCTACCAATTACACTAGCTAATGCTCTCCTCTGATGGATCATGTTGTGGTGGAGCGAATGTGAGTGTGTGAAGGGGCCATTCTCCCATCCCTTTTCCCAATACACTCGCCCTCCTTCTGTAAGAATGTGTGTGTGAGTGGGAATGGGTTTTTTTTTATATTTTCTTTTGTACATATGTATTTGATTTCATGTTGTATGTATAAGGTTATTTAACATCTCATGTTTTTTTTATTAGCTACTAAATGTTAAAGATTTTAGGAGACAGCGTTAAAGTACCAGAATAGAAGAAAAAAAAGAAAAGAAAAAAAAACAAACAAAAACATTGCCTGCATTTTGCAAGAGCGACTGTAACAAAAATATTTTGAAGATATTTAAAGAAGATATAAGAAGTCTTCTAAGAGTACTTGATTAGATCTTAAAGACAACTGAGCTCCGAGGTGGCAGGCACCATAAGCCCCGCACACCCAATTTTGTCACAAGAGTGACTGCCGACAAGATTTTCCCCCGGGGAGGCCGGCAAATCGTAAACCGTGGTACCACGTAAGAAAACTCCTCTTTTGTTGTCTCTTGTTTTGGTTGTCCCCTTTTGTATATGCACTCTTAGTATGAATATATATTTTTTTGATTGATTTGGTTCCAAGATAGGATTGTTTTAGTATATATATATATATATATATATATATATATATATATATATATATATATATATATATATATATATATATAGGCTCATTGGGTGCATATTTACGCATATTTTTGTAAATATTGTATTTTTTTATTGTTAGTAAAGGACTGTACATACAATCCGTTTCATTCTCCTTCGATTTCTCACGTCCGGATTAGTGTAGGAAGCGGGTTGGATCGATTGGGGTTAGTCTAAATTTTTCGGCCCGCTACATTTGGCGTCCGAATAGGGACGTGAGACTTCGAAACCGGGAGCGTGACGGGATTGGATTGCAGTCCATACCCAATTAGCGTGGCAGGTAGTTTGGTTGTTTTTCACCTTTGTCTATCGCTGTTACTAACCTGGGAGGATGGCTTCTGTGGAACAGGGCCTCCATGATGAGATTGTGAGACTGAGGCTGGAATTGAGGCAGAAAGAGGAGGAAATGTATGATGTTGAGGAACGTGATTGATGGATTGAAGAGTGATGTGATGAGTATGGATGAGAAAACAGACAAGATGAGGAAAGAAATGGACGAGAGACAGAAGCAGGTCGACCAACGGATGAAGGACTTGTATGACATGATGAAGGGGTCAGGACCGGCCCTAGGACCCTCGACCTTGACCCCTGCTCTGACTGAAGGGGATAAGACTAATGGGATCAATGGGAGTGTGTGCCAGTCTAGAGAGGATAGGGTGATTATGAGTGATAGGAAGGACGGAGAATGGAAGAGAGTTGAATGCAAGAGAAGAAGGAAGAGTGGTGCAAAGGGGAAGGATAGGAAGGTAAGAGGCAAGAGTGTGGACTCATTGTACTCGGATGAAGGAGAGAGTGATGGTATGATTGATATGAGTGAGAGTGAAGGCAGCTCAAGTGAGAGTGAAGTGAATGTGGGAAAGGGTATTTTGATAAGGGAAGTGCCAAAGATAGATAGATTTAGGTTACATGGTGGGAAAAGTGTGGAAGAATTCTTCGGGGAATTTGAGCGATATTGTAAGCTCAAGTACCCGGAGAATAAGGGATACTGGATGAATGTTTTGGGGGAATGTTTGGAGGGAAAAGTATTGGAGTTTTTCCGCGTGATTACAAGTGTGGGGGAACCAAGGTACGATGTAGTGAAGAAGCGGATGATTGGACAGGTGAAACGAATGAAAGAGAGTGTGAAGTATAAAAGGGTAAATGAATTTGAGAAGGCTCGAATGGGGAAAAATGAAAATGTGAACATGCATGCACATAGGCTTGAGAGTATGGCAAGAAAGAGGTATGGTGATGATGATGTAAATCAATGTAAACCACTGATGAGGAAGTTTTTGGACACGATCCTGCGAAAAGTGAGTGAATGGCTGAGTGGAAAGAGAAAGGAGAGAATGAGACTGACAGGTGAACGGTTGATGTGGGAGGATGTGTTGGAGCTGTTGGAAGATGGACGATTTGATGATGAAAGCGATCTAGAAGAGGATGGATGGTACAGTGTGAATGTTGGGGGTAAGAAGCCCAGGAGCTTTCATCCACCCCAGCAGTATGTCAGCTACAGGGATGCCCTGAAGGCTGCACCAGCTGTAGTGATGTCGAACTTCCTGGGCCGGCAGAATGGATGGGTAAATGGAGGGTGGTCGAATGGAAGGGGACAGATGAATTTCAAGCGTGGGAACGGATATATGAGAGAGAAACCGAGGTATGTCCCAGCAAACGAGATCGAATGGTGGGAGAAAGATTGTGGAATGTCATCGGTGTGGAAGGAAAGGTCATATGTTGGCAGAATGTAGGTGGACGTCTGGTGCATGTTTTGGTTGTGGTAAGAAAGGGCATATGATAAAGGATTGCCAGGAAAGTGTGAAAGAGTGCTTTGAGTGTAAAGAAATAGGCCATTTGAAGAAAGATTGTCCGAGGTTGAATGGTGGAGCAACTGCTGGGGGGAGTGTGAAGTATGCTTGTGGTAATTGTGGAAAGGCTGGTCATTATGCAAGGATGTGTCGTGACCAGAGGAATGTATGTAGCTATTGCGCGATGGAAGGACATTCAAGTGAAAAGTGTTGGATTAGACTGAGAGTGCAAGGTGTGAATGGAAAGTCTGAAGCGGGAAACTGAATTGTAAGAGGGTACCTGGTGAAGTATCCTCTGGGTGCATGAGTGTGAGTAATGTGTTGGTAAGTCTGTCTAGTGTGAAAGTGCTGTCTGGTAGGAAGTATGAGTGTCTGAGTGTGAAAGTGGAATTGAATGGAATTGAGTGTTTGGCTTTAATAGATTCTGGATGCAAGGCGAACTTGGTGTATAAAGATGTGTATGACAAGTTTAGCGAGAAAGCCCTCCTGTATGAGTGCAAGGGTAGTTTGGTAGGTATTGGTAATAGGAGAGTGCCTGTGATTGGAATGATAAGGTCAGCTGTTCGAATGCATGGTATGATGATGAATGAATGCGAATTTTCTGTGATTGATAAGGTGAGTAGTGAGTATGGTGTGATTTTGGGGTATGATTTTATGAAAATGAATCGTATGGTTGTGCATCCTGCGAGTGATCAGATTGAGAGAAAGATTAGTAAAAATGGGGTGTATAAGTTATATGAAGGGAAAGATGGTAGCGTTTTGAGGAGTGTGTTTACTGGTATTGAGGTGACTGCTATGGAGAATGTAAGGCTTGTGAAGGGTGAAAGGGTGTCTGTTAGAGTGAGTTGGAGTAAGGATGTTAGTTTGAATGTGAGTGAGAACACTGTGATATTGGATGGAAAGGATGCGTGTTATAAGGTAAGGCGTGTTGCTTGTGTGTTTGATGGCTTGATGAGAATGAATGATCCTTTTGTATGTGTGCAGGCAGACCCCAGTGTTAAAGGGCAGGTGAGAGGAATCCAAGTCGGAGATGTACTGGGCCACCTCTCCACTGTCAATAAGGTAGGTATGGATGATAGTACGGATGTCAGGGTGAATGTTGCAGGTGAAGAGACGTGTGAATGGACATATAATGATGTGAAGAGCATGGGGGAATTGGATGGATGTTTAGCTGAGTATGAAAGGGAGGATGTGTAGAATGATATTTGAACGAAAGGGAGCCCTCAGTAAGGGTGATCTGGATTTCGGGGTTGCAAAGCTCCCGGAATTCAAGATTGTCCTGAAGGAGGACTCCCCAATCTATCAGCGGCCGAGGCATTTCCCACGTCCAGTTGCTGATGAGATTGAGGAGCAGTGTTTGGAATTGGAGCAATTGGGAGTGATTGAAGAGAGTGAGAGTGCATGGAATAGTCCAATTGTGCCTGTACATAAGCCGGATGGAAGATTGCGTCTGTGTGTGGATTATCCAAAGGTGAATGAAAGGACTGTGAAAGAAAGGTTTCCGATGTGTGTGGTATCTGAGTGTGTATATAGTATGCATGGGATGGAGTGGTTTACAAACTTGGATCTGGTACGGGGGTATTACCAGATGCCTATTGCTGAGGAGAGCCGGCCGGTAACTGCCTTCTCCTCCACAAAGAGGCATTACCAGTTCCGGAACCTCAGCTTCGGGTTGGCTAATGCTCCCGGAGCCTTCCAGCGGGCAATGAATGTTGTGTTGAGTAAGTTTGCGAGTAAGAATGTGATTGCATTTATAGATGATATGTTGATTATGACTGAGACTTTTGAGGAGGATATGAGATTGGTGAATGATGTGTTGAGAACATTGGAGAGTGTTGGTGTGAAGGTGAAAGTGGCGAAGTGTGAATGGTTTGCGAAAGAAGTGGAATTCCTTGGGCATATGGTGAGTGAGAATGGGTTGCGAAAATCACCGAAGTATGTTGAGAAGGTGCGAATGTTTCCTAAACCGGTGACTGTGAAGCAACTGAAGTCGTTTTTGGGTTTGATTGAGTTCCAGCGAAAGTTTATACGTGATTGTTCTGGTGTGAGTAAGCCTCTGACTGAGTGGATGGGCAAGAAAGGTAGTACGGTTGTCAAGTGGAATGATAAGATGAATGAGGCGTATGAGAGACTGAAAGAGGCAGCGGCTGAAGATGTTGAATTGGCGTACCCAGATTATAGTGTAAATGCTAAAATGCTTGAATTGTATACAGATGCAAGTGGGTATTGTATGGGAAGTTTTCTGATGCAAGAGCAGCGTTTGAATGGAGAGAATGTCAGGCGAATAATTGGGTATGTATCCAAGGCTATGAATGTTGCAGAACGAAAGTATTCGACTGTGGAACGAGAGTTGGCTGCGAAAAGATATTGTTTGAAAGTGTTGCGTCCGTTTTTGTATGGTGTGAGGTTTGTGATAAAAACCGATCATCAACCTCTTGTGTATCTGCAGCGTATGAAGTGGGCTGATAGTAGGATTGCAAGGACTTTGGAAGATTTGAGTGACTTTGACTATGTGATTGAGTATGTGCCTGGTGAACGGAATGGAGTGGCTGATTTGATGTCAAGGTATCCTGGTACGAATGATGAAAATGTGTGTGGAGTGAGTGATCCTGAGTATTTGCCGAAAGGGATTATGAATGGAAAAGAGAGTAAGGGTGGTGGTGATTCCTTGTTTGAGAGTGTATGGAATGGTTTGCAAGATTTGAAGAGTGATGTAGTAGACGTGAGAGTGCCCGATATTGTGGGTGATTTAAGGAAGGAGGTAATGAATGAAGTGTGTAGGAAACCTGAAAGCATTGGTATGGCAAAGGTGCGGAACTTCATGAAAGAATTGAGAGCGATGTGTATGCAAGGGGTCCGGCCATTTCAGGAAGTGTTGATTGTAGTGAGTCGTTTGTATGGAGTGATTGTTTATGTGCACTTTGGTGGTGAGAGGCCGATTGTGTACAAGGATGAGAAGATGAAGGGTTTAAATCCTAATGTGGTACATCTGCAATGTTTGAGCAGTGTGCACTACAATTGGGTGATTGAAAAGTGTTCATATATAAAAGAGAAGAATGATTGTCTGGATGAAGATGAGCGTCGTGTGGTGAGTGATGATATGGGAGTTAATGACAGTGTGGATATTAGTGGTGATGTTGGTGTGCTTGTTCCTTCTGTGTATTGCGAACATGGTGGACCTGATATGATGGAAGCGAGAGTGAAAGTTGGTGAAAGGTTTTTCTGTGGTTTGATTGATACTGGAGCGCAAGTGTCTTTAGTGAATGAGAATATTCTGAGTAAGTATGAAGAGTTTAGATGTTGCGAGCATAAACCTGTGAAGTTACGGATAAGTGGATTAGGGAATGGCATGATAGTGGCATGGGAACAGGTTAGTCTGAAAGTGAGTTTGGGTAATGGTGTGAATGTGAAGCATGACTTTGTGATTCTGAAAGATGAGCAAATGCCGTGTTGTTTCTTGCTTGGTGTAGACTTTATGAGATTGAATGATTTGTCTTTGGATGCTGATAAGGATCGTCTTATGAAAGGTGAATGTGAGGTGATGAAGTTGAATGAGTGTGCGAAGAATGTTGTCAAATTTTGTGGCATGATTGAGTTGGTCATGGATGATGATATTCTAGAGATGCAAGAGATGTGTCTTTTTGTTAGTGAGTTGAAGAAGTGTGTAATGATGCGTGTTGATTTGAATGAATGGCCAGAGTGTTTAAGTGATTTTAAAAGGTATGCTAAGGATTTTGTTGTTTGTATGGATGTTGTATATTTTGTGAGGCATGTGAAGGGTGGTGATGATATGTATGTACCTGTGATGTCCTTAGTTGGTATGATTGGTCTGGTGAAGGTTGTGCATGATAATTATGGGCATATGGGTAAGTTTAAGCTGTGGGAGTATATGAAGGAACGTGTGTTCCATCCGTTTCTGAGAACTGTTGTGAATGATATTGCAACTACGTGTGAAAGGTGTCAGAAGCGAAAGGTGCAAGGTGTGCAAGTGAAACCACCGATGTTGAAAGTTGATGCGAAAGAACCGTTTGAATTGGTAGTGATTGATTGTGTGTCTTTGCCGCGTACGAGTGCTGGGAATGTTGGTATGGTTGTGATGGTTGATCATAAAAGTAAGTTTGTGTATGCAGCACCTATGGCAGATAAAAGGAGTGTGACTGTTGCGCGTGTGGTTGAGCAGTTGTTTTTTCCTATGCGTGTATGGAAGCTTAGAAGATGTCTGAGTGATAATGGGCCTGAATTTGTAGGAGAAGTGTTTGAGCAAATGTTGAGAGAGAATGGTGTGGAGCATGTGAGAACAACTCCGTATGTACCGTCTTCAAATGGATTGGCTGAACGTACTATAAGAACCTTGCGTGAGATGTTGAGAATGATGAGTACGACAGTGAATGACTGGGATGTGTGTCTGGGGAGAGTGTTGTGGGCGTATAATTCAACTGTGCATAGCGCAACTGGAATGTCCCCATGTCAGTTTGTGATGAATTTTGAAAGGCGAGTGAAAGATAGGTTTCGTTTGAGTGAAAGTGAGCAGAGTGTATGGCGTGAGGCACATGAAAGGTTCCGTTCATTTGAATTAGGTGCAAAAGTATTGAAGGTGAAAGAAGTGAAGGGTAGGTTGAATGTGTCAAAGATGAGTGATAAGTTTGATGGACCTTATAGAGTTGAGAGAGTTTGGGAAAATGGGGTGACATATGTTTTGGAGAGTTTGAATGACGGTATGACTGAGAGAGTGCGGGCTCATCAGAGTCAGTTAAGGAGATGGAGAGAACCTCCTGACTACCTGGTGAGTCATCCAGTGTATGAACTGTGTAGAAAGAGAGGTAAAGTGCATGATGATGAGATTGAATGTGATAGTATGGATCTGTCTGGGAAAGAGCTAGTCTTAGTCTCAAGGAGTAGAAAGCGTACAAAGAAGAGTGAAAGGAAGAATGAAAGTAAGTCCGAGCAGAGTCTTTCTGGTATGGGGGATCTTGAAATGGAGATTGAGTTTTTGCGTAAACAGGTAAGTGATTTGGCTGGTATAAGTAGACGAGTGAGTGAGCTGCCTGCGCCTGATTTTTCTGGTTTTGGGAACAGTATGAATGATAGTGTGTTTGGGCAGAATGAACCTAGTGTGGCTGATTTTTCGGGTTTTACGAATGGTAACAGTAGGGGCGAATTTGATGTAGTGAACGATAAAGTGGCTGATTTTTCAGGTTTCTGGTGGGAACCAGTCGAAGGAGTTTCTGGTATGCCTGTTGAGAATACGGGGGATGTGACTGACCTGTCTGTTTCGCAAGAGTGTACCTTGAATTGGATGAGAGCTGTGAGTGAGGAGCTGATGAATGGGGGTATGAAGAGTGAAGGTTCTGAATGGAAGAGTATGAAAGAATTCTGTCGTGAGATGGGGGAACTGGTAATGAGGGCTAAGAGTATGGTTGACGAGATGATTAATAGTGATGATGAGACTGACAGGAAGACTGATGAACAACCCCTACTGATTGCTACGCGTAGCCAGGGACCAGTAGACGAGTGTGAATGGGTGCAGAAGGATGTGATTGAGTATAAAAGGTACTGTGAGTAAGGATTGAGAGTGTATTGTGAGTGACTGTGGTCGAATGGCTTAAGGAAGGAGGGGTGTGGTGGAGCGAATGTGAGTGTGTGAAGGGGCCATTCTCCCACCCTTTTTCCCAATACACTCGCCCTCCTTCTGTAAGAATGTGTGTGTGAGTGGGAATGGGGTTTTTTTATTATATTTTCTTTTGTACATATGTATTTGATTTCATGTTGTATGTATAAGGTTATTTAACATCTCATGTTTTTTTTATTAGCTACTAAGTGTTAAAGATTTTAGGAGACAGCGTTAAAGTACCAGAATAGAAGAAAAAAAAACAAACAAAAACATTGCCTGCATTTTGCAAGAGCGACTGTAACAAAAATATTTTGAAGATATTTAAAGAAGATATAAGAAGTCTTCTAAGAGTACTTGATTAGATCTTAAAGACAACTGAGCTCCGAGGTGGCAGGCACCATAAGCCCCGCACACCCAATTTTGTCACAAGAGTGACTGCCAACAAGATTTTCCCCCGGGGAGGCCGGCAAATCGTAAACCGTGGTACCACGTAAGAAAACTCCTCTTTTGTTGTCTCTTGTTTTGGTTGTCCCCTTTTGTATATGCACTCTTAGTATTAATATATATTTTTTTGATTGATTTGGTTCCAAGATAGGATTGTTTTAGTATATATATATATATATATATATATATATATATATATATATATATATATATATATATATATATATATATATATATATATATATATATATATATATATATATATATATATATATATATATATAGGCTCATTGGGTGCATATTTACGCATATTTTTGTAAATATTGTATTTTTTTCTTGTTAGTAAAGGACTGTACATACAATCCGTTTCATTCTCCTTCGATTTCTCACGTCCGGATTAGTGTAGGAAGCGGGTTGGATCGATTGGGGTTAGTCTAAATTTTTCGGCCCGCTACAATGTTACCCTTGGCCAACATGCTGCCATCAGTGAGCGAATAACGAGGAAGCGTTTAAGGCCAGCGGACTCGAAAACACCAGGTAACCTTTGAATGAGGGGCTCCGATGTTATCGAGGCTCAGCCCTGCGCACTTTTCATCTTAGTCTGACTCCGCACCCAGGGGGGCAGAGGGGCCGGATGTGCCGATCTTGGCTTAGGCCTTATAGAAGTGGGAGCAGACCCATCTGTCTCCGCAGCCCTTGCGGATGGAGAGGAGCCCCGAGTCTTCTTAGTCTTTTTCCTATTTTTTTTCTTTTTAGAAGAAGAGGGCGGGGAATAAACCCGCTTCTTTCCTCCGCCGGCAGGAGCCCCCAGGCCAGATGGACCTCAACCAGGTCCTTCTCTGAGATGGAGAAGGTCCTGGCAGTCGCGGGGGCACCGGTCGGAGGAGATCCATCCCCTCCTTGTACTGTCTTGAAAACCCAGGCCGTTTGAGGAGGACCTTGCATAGGGGCGGATTCGGGTTCGGTACTTGGTGCCAAGCCCGAATTCGCTCCCATGGAAGGCCCTACCATCTGAGGCTGGGTTGTCTCAAGGACCATGTCTATCTCAGGGGGGGCCTCCAGTTGGCCATCCCCCTCAAGGACATCGCAGGTCCCGTTGGCAGCGTTGTCAGAAGTCACGTCTGGGGAGGCACAGGCCTTGACCCCGGCAAGGTTCAATATTCTTGCCAGCAGGTCTTTTGAGAAAAGCGATCGAAGGTGCCTGGCTTTCCTCGCCACCTTAGGGCGGTTTGCTCTACCAAGCCGCTTCAATGGGGAACAGTCGGCTATGGGCTGCCTGCTGGCTTTCTTGTCAGTCCCCTTGGAAACAAAGGGGGATACTGCGGCTGGGAAGAGGTAGGTGCCCGAAAACACCTCCAGAGAAGGGGGTGAAGGAGAGTCCCCTACACCTGTAGGCGAAGGAGAGGAGTAAGCCTTCTCTCCGGTTAGAGAAATTTGGAGGGTCCCCTGCGCAAGCAGAGGGGGAGGAAAACCTCCATTTTTTCTGTGGAGCTGCCCGAGGGTGGCTCCGACGATGGAACAAGAGAAATTAAGGGGAGATTTTTTATTTCTTCATCATTGGGCACGGTGACCCTAAATTTTTCACGGGATGCATACGCTCATCACCCCTCGCAGTAGCCCGCCCTACGAGGGGTGCGTAGAGGCCTAGGCAGAGCCAGGTGCCGCCATTCAGGACCACTCCTCCCGCCTGGTGGCCTGGCAGTCCCTCGGCATGGCGGCTCCACCTTGGACACGGCGTAAAAAGAAATAGATCGTAAAGTGAGAAGGAAAGAGAATGTGAGGAAGGTATGGGTAGGGATGAAGCAGGTTGTTAAAAACACACCACCCCAGAGCGGTGCTCAGGGGTGAGGGAACATTGTCCTCTCCCTCCTCAGCCCCAATCCGGGAAGTTGGCTGAAAAGGTCAGCATCTACCCTGTGAAATTAGAGGCTGACCAAAGAAAATTGTGGGAGAGGTTGTATGAAAAGCAACGAAGTAGGGGAGAAATACAGGCTGTCTGAAAGAAGGAGAAGAGGCTAAGCTAGGGTCGGACGGGGTGCTGAGTCTCATCAGCACAGCGGCCAGGATGGCAAATCAGCGCGCCCCTTACGGGCTGGTGCCGGCATAGCCACTTTATGTGTACTGGAGAAAGGTGAGCAGAGTTGATTGGACAGCACACCCCATACCTAGTACTTGACCTAGCCAGTGGGCTTTCAGGCCTCACAGCCATTACGGGTTTCAGGGTACACACTGCCACTTGGATAAGGCTGATAAGTAGACAAAAGTTTGATGGTCAGCTAGAACCACTGTGGATAGGAGAGCAGGTGTGGAAAGGGTTAGGTTCACTGACAAGTAAGGTTAGTGATCATCAATTATTATCATACCCTGGTGCTAGGTGATCTAACGATTACATACAGTCCACCAAGGCACCATGGTTACTGCCCTAAACTCTGTACAGGTGGAAATACTACTCCTGGTGCAAAGGGTGGGGAGAAAACGAGTGGAGAGCCATAATAATAAATAATACCTATATTAACTAATATTAATAACATAATACTAATCATAAATAATTATAATACATAATAATAAACAATAGTATATCAAAATAAATACTAATATAAAATCAAACTAAATAATAAAATTAATAGTACTGAATAGTAATAATACAAATCATAATAATTATAATACATGACAATATATCATATGCAAATAATAAATAATATAAAATCATACTAAATGATAATAATAATGCTAATAACTAATAATAATACTAATAAAGAGTGCTGAGTGAAGGTGAGGGAAAAGTGCACCAACACTTTTCAGGCCCCATCAGAGATTCAAGTTAATCCAGTGACAGGACCTCCCTAATCTGCACTCAGGCCGGCAGAACATGCAACTCCTCCATATACCTGTGTAACAAGTTACACAAGGGAAAGCAGCCTCACCTGTAGATGGAGGAGAGGGAGGAAGCCGCCTCACCACTACAAGAAGATTGAGAATCCCCCTAACAATATCCTACACCAGATACAGAATCATTCTGTTAGAACTAATACCAGTCCAGTCCACATTACTCTAACAGAACAATCACTAAATAAACATCACCCTATCTCCAACAAGCACCAGGACAATGGATCAGGTATCGGGAAACACAGGCCATATCACCAAGAAGAGGTAAATTCATGATAATTAAACAGTTCTTCATAGAATGATGACCATTATTTTTACATAGGGAAAGATAAGTTGCCTTTAATAATGAAATGAATCTCAAAGGTCAGAACTAAAACTGCTCACATCCATGGTATTATTTCCTGATTGCAATCAGGGCTCAAAAATCAACTTCTTTAAGACTTGCTTTAGGAAAATCATGAATATACAATTATTATTCACAAGTATAAAGGAAGATCAAGGTAAGAATTATAATCTGTTCAGTGAACATGTCTCACCAAAATCACATGTTGGAATAAATAAGGTTGCTAAACCAGTATTCAGCCAAATCTTTCACATTTTTCATTCTCATGCACATCAAGAAACATATTTTCATTGAAAGATGAATAAAAAGTGTGCAGGATGACTAAGAAACATTTACTAATTATCAATACAATTTAATTCCTTCTCCAGTGTTCTGAACAATGCCTGGGATAAGGCTAAATTTAGGTAGTGAAAATATACTGGAGTAAGGGCAAGTTTTTAGTCAGAATTTGATGCAAACTCTACAAGTTTGGACTATACAAATGAGTTATGGCGAAGGTAGCTAGCCTGGTAGGCCTATATTTTTACGGTACTGTAAGTCTTCCTCCAAATTTCTAAATATTTTCCATACAATAAAATCTAGTATTAAAAATTAAAATTAAACAAATTACCTACCTTTTCTTCAAGGCAATTTTGTATGCTTGTTTCAGTAGAAGCAAATCTCTTTTCTTCTTGGGAATTTAGTCTTTCTTCCTTTTCATCAGCGTAAGGACTAGGATCTTCCATAAATTCTTCTCCAATCTCATCTTTCACTAAAATCTCTCCAAACCAATCCTAAAGTAAAGACAAATTTATTATGATTTGAGTAACAACATAATTTAATGGATGAGAGAAGCCATAAGGGATTATCAGAGGTCATCTGAGTCAGCCAAAACCTATAAAATGCATCCACAAGATTGTGCCAAAAACCAGAAAAAAAACAATACACATATCAATAATATAATATATACACACAAAGTGATATTACATTACAAAAGTACCCAAGGACTATTTGATTGTAACCAACATTTTGGTTTAGATACAAAGTAAGGGAAAAAATAAAGCACAAAAGAGCTTACTAAAAATATTCATATGAAGCAAGTTCAAGTTAATGGCCCTGATAGTCATTCTCCCCCAGCCCCTAAATGGCTAGAAAGTACAATTAGCATATGCATACATATTTTACACATTTTTACTTTGCCAAATTTTATCACTTTGCATATCTTTTCAAAAAGGTTCTCAGATGCCTTTATGTATATTTGTCTATTTCTGTATGAGACATCTTAAAAAGATTAATGCTTGATTTTAATGTTTTTTTAGTTGATTATATTTGGAGGCAGATCCAAGTCTGGATCAATGCAAAGTAGGTCATTTTCTGAATTTTTTTGCCAATATCATAAATACTAGGATATTCTAAAATTTGAAAAAATAAACAGAAAACAAAGAACAAAAAAACAATAAGGAAGTAAGTATGTTTGACATTGGGGAAGATCCGCTTCCGCAGAAACATGTGACCTACAAAAAAGTCAAATAAAATGGAGGAGGAAGTCAGATAGTCAAAAAGTCTGTCTACACAAACCCATCTTGAGTATATGGGAGAAGCACTAGCAACCAGCTCATCACAATACTACAATAGGTAATGTGCGTGAAGATCACCTAGACTGGGACATTCAACAAGAATGTGCCAAACAGTCTGGGGGACAAAACATTAGTTACAATAAAGTGCAGGCAAGCAATCCATTAAATGGTAGTGTGTGTCGTGTCTGACCAATTCGAAGATGACAGAAGTGACCTGAAGCCTTTGTGGCAAAGGGGAGGAGATAGGTCCATGGGAGCAGTTGTGATAAAATGGCATGCAACTTTCACTCAGCTGACTCCCATCTTCTTTGCCAAGTAGCCTGGAGGGCTGCCCCAATTCCTGCCATGTAGTCGGTGTGATGAAGAGCCAAACACTGCTCTGGTTGACTCTTTGGTACCCTCATTACCCAAGATTCCTACATGTCTAGGAATCCAGGCAAACAAGGCAACGCCACCTTTGAGGACTCATTGGAGGCGGTTGGGCTCACTATGCAAGTCATTTACTCCCTCCATCTCAAAATCTTAGGTGGCAGGGATCCCTCCTTTGGAGGATCCACCTTTCCCTCGAGCCACTCAATCCAGCCTTGGGAGGGGGTGTAAGATCCAAACCTCCTTTGGTGCTGTTCTTTTAGGGGTCAGCTTTAGGAAGCCTGGAAGACAGTCTCACAACAACCTTCAGGGGTGTTTCCTCCTGTGAGTCTAATGACTCGGTGGAGACCCAAACCCATTTTGCCTTACAGGGCAGGGTCTGTCTGGGAAAGGAGGCCTGGTTTAGTCAATGCTGTGAGAGAACCCTTTGTGCCCACAGAAGGGTTCCAAATGGACTTGAAAATGATCATGCTTGTAGTCCTGGAGGCACCCAAGAGCAGATTGTGCCTTTTTAAAGATTGAGGCACGAGACATCCTAGGCAGTGTTGGGCGTAGCAGGATCAAATCATTAGCCTACGGAAATGAAAGAGAATAGATAGCCTGAACAACCAAGCTTTCCTTCTTTAGGAGATGCCACATTGCTTTGGAGAAGCAGGGGGTGGCTCTCTGTAATTGATAAAATTGGATATACACAAAGAGAATTATTGCGTATGGCCATGGAGCAACTTACACAGATCTCAGGTAAATCTGTCTTTGAATGTCTAAATGAGTGATTCATAAGACCTAAGCAGTGACAGTAGTAGCATGGTCTTTTGCAGTCTCCTTCTTTTCTTATGTGTTCTTATCTCCATGGAAATGGCACAAATGCCTTCATGCAGTAGTGATACTAACTGGCATACACTGACTCCAGGGGCCTGCCACAGTCAAACGAAATGAGTGTAGGGATAGGGCTAGAGGCCACTCCCTATTTTCGTCAATAGAGTAGTCCAAATTTTTCTTTGCTGCATAGACCACTCCTTTCACGAAGTTCATGGTAGTGCTATGTCATACTAACCACCGTGCCATTAAGTGTCCAAAGGGCACTAATCATGGCCGCTTCGGAGGGATCAGATAAATTTGCCAGAAGACTCCCATCACATTCGGCTCTCTACCAATCCTGCAAGCTTTTTTTTTTTTAAGCCAATCTGGTGACTGCCTACTTGGACAGAAGTCATCATACTCACTACAGCCTACGACTAGGCTATATTCAAAAACAATAACAAATAAGAATAAAAAAGATCATAGGCTAAAAACAAAAAAAGAAAACAAAGCAAAAGAGGTAACAAGATAGAAGCTTGCTCCAGCATCAGGGTAGGCCTGCCTCCCGCAGAGCCCCGCTGACTTCAAACAGAGGGGATATGGCATGCAAACCAACCCCCTCTTGGGAATTGGAGCTATCCAGATACACTAGCACAGTTTCAGTGTGACACAAAGTGTGCTCCAAAAAGGCCAATGCAATACTCCCAGTGCTGTGGAAGCTTTGGAGGCAGAGGCGTGGCAACAAATAGTCAAAGGTGGTAATTTCCAGGGTAGCATCCTGGGCGGATCCAGGGGTACCTCTCGAAGGAGTTTCCTAGCCCTAAACCCAGAGGGGTTAAGGTATGACTGTTATCTCTCGGGGACATAGGTACAGTAAAGATCAGCTGCAGATGCAGTGAGAGCTGTTGGCGACTGAGGGAGGTGCCGGGCTCATGGATACAGGTGAATAATGCACTATGCGCAGAGTAGAGCGAGCGGCATCTCCCCAGAATCGACTAGTAGGCTCAGGAATTGCATGAAAGGCACCGGTTGCCAGGTGAAGGCCAGTGTGGTGGATTGAGTCTACCTTCTGAAATACACGCTCGGCTGTGGATGCATAAAACTTGCATCTGTAGTTGAGCTTCGAATGAACAAAGGATTGCTAAAAAAGTAAGGCAGTAGCCCTATCAGTGCCCCAGGCACTGAACATCATGGAAAAAAGAATATCCATGTTGCAGGTACATGAGACCATAAGGCTGTGAATATGAGCCTCCCAGGTGAGGCGTCAGTCAAATACAAAATCAAGGAAACAATGCAAGTCCATCACTTCCAAGCGCACACCATTGAGAAACAATTGTGGGTGAGGGTGGAGCCTTGGATGGTGGCAGAAGAGCATCACGTTAGTCATTGCTAAGGAAAACTGAAGCCTGTGCACTTCGGCATAACGAGAGACATGGTTCAATGCCTGTTGGAGTTGGCATCTGGGCTGTGCCAAAGGAGATCAAAAGGTCAACCACATAGAGCGCGAGAACATCTTCCAGCAGCACTTAGGTGGTGCCGTTGATGATCAGGGCAACAAGTGCAACACTGAGGACAATTCCCTGCCCTATACCCTCTCCCTTCTCCACTGGGCCAGGGAAGGCTCCCTCCACCTGTAAACAGAATAGACACTTTCATAAAAATTCAAATATAAAGATTGGCAGGCATCACCTAGCCATCATGTGGAGGTTCCATGATACCGTATTGCCATGCAGTCTCATAGGCCTTCTACAGATCGAACAACACAGTAGTGTAGTGCTGTCTACGAAGGAACGCCTCACAGATGGCATTTTCCAGTCGGAGTAGCGCAGAGTATCTGATGTGGAGTGAAACTTGCAAAAGCCGCACTGTGCAGAAGACAAATGGCCTCCACTGTCCAGGTAAAAAAGCTAATCTAACATTTACCAATTTCTCCATCAACTTGCACACTCAGGAAGTTAGAGAGATTGGGCAGAAACAGGCCTGAGTAGAGTGATCTCTCTCCGGTTTGTGAAAAAGCGAGCACAGTAGCATTCACCAGGAATCTGGGAGGATACCCTCTACCGAATCCTGTTGAACAAATATAACAGAAAGGCCATGCCTCACTCAACCAGGTGTCGAAGCATGGAGTACAGCACATAGTCTAGACCAGGGGATGTGTCGCTGAAAGTTTCTGGAGGTAAACTACAGTGAGATGCCTTCCACAACATCACAACACACACTGAATGTTTGTGGAGCAGCATCCCAGCTAGAAAATGCAGAGAAAGCGGTTTGGAAGGAGTCTGCCGCAGACGCAGGGTCCAAGTTTGCAATCCCATTCTCATGGATAAGTGAAGACAGACATGCCCAGCAAGAAGAGCGGTGGTCGACTAACCAACATCCAAAATTATGCTGTGCATCCAGAGAGCATAAGTATAGATCAAGGCAGGAAAATGAAGCAGTTATCGGTCAGTGATATAAACTCAATCATATTTAGGAGACCTAACTCTAGCTCTTCGATCAGTTGGCAAGGACTTGACTACTGGGATTAATCGAGTCATCTCCAAGAGGTAGTTTCTACCGTTCAGATCTCCAAGCAAAAGAAAGGGCCTCGGAAACTGTGCCATAATGCAGCAAAGTCAGCTGATAGTGGAATGTACACAGAAATAATGGTATACCTATCCAGGTGCAGCTGCACAGCTACTGTCTAAAGGAAGGTATCTATAGCAAAGAGGAGGGAGACATCATGCCGGGTGTAAATAACACATCCTCCTGCCAGGCCCCCATCCTGTAGTACTGCAGTAACAAAAGCCTTATACCCCGGGAGGGTGGGCAAAGAACACGCACCCAGCATGGTCTCCTGCAAAAAGATAGCTAATGGGGAACGTGATGAGACAAGCATCTGCAGATCCTCCCGGTTAGCCTAGAGTACACAACAATTCCACTGAAGGAATATGCCCTCCAGGCCTAGCTTTGAGATGTTGTAGTGGGCTGAAAATCTAGACTAACCCCAATCGATCTAACCCGCTTCCTACACTAATCTGGACAGGAGAAATCGAAGGAGAATGAAATGGATTGTATATACAGTCCCTTTACATACAAAAAAAGTACAATAATAATTACAAAAATATGGGGTAAATATGCACATGAGCCTATTTATATATAAATAAAACAATCCTATCTTGAAATCCTACCAATCGAAAATATATACACAATTACTAAAGAACAAACAACAAATACAAAAAGAAGAGACAACAAAAGGAGTTATCTTACATGGTACCACGGTTTACGATTTTCCAGCCCACACCCCCCGGGGGAAAATCTTGCCGGCAGTAACTCTTGTGACAAAATTGGGTATAAAAGTCTTATGGGGCCTGGCACCCACAAGCTTAACTTTCTTCACGATCCTGGCATCTTTAGGCTATTAAAGAAAGCTGGTGCCTCTGAGCTTGATACAATATATATATATATATATATATATATATATATATATATATATATATATATATATATATATATATATATATATAAATATATATAAGAGAATGATGAAAATGAATCCATTAAACCACATTGAAAGAGAAAACGGAATAATTTTTCCTTGCAGTAATATTTTTATTACCTTTTTCCAAAAAACCTGTGCAGGGAAGCAATTCGAACCAGGCACACTGAGGCAGCGATCACCACTTTGATCTCAGTTAAAAGTATGCCGTTAGTACACTACGCTAATGGCACACTTTTAACTGAGATCAAAGCGGTGATCGCTGCCTCAGTGTGCCTGGTTCGAATCGCTTCCCTGCACGGATTTTTCGAAAAAAGGTAATTTTTATATATATATATATCCTGTCATACCTTTGGGGCTACAAACAGCTCTTCTGTCCCAATAGGATGCACAACTTCTGGTGTATCTCAAGCCCTACTGTCTCTGCCACTCTGTACAAATTTGGCAGGTAATAGTATTTATAATTTCTTTACTTGAGTACTGTCTCAGAAAAATATTTAACATTTAGTAGCTGAGAAAGAAAAAAACAATATTTTAATACAACATGAAATCAAATACATTATGTACAAAAAAAAAATAATAAAAAAAAACCCTATCCCCACTCACACACATACTTAGAGAGGGAGGGAGAAGATATTGGGAAAAGGGGTTGGAAATTGGCCCTTCATACACACTCACATTCGCTCCACCACACCCTTGCTTCCTTAAGCCATTCGACCACAATAACTCACAATAGACTCTCAATCCTTACTCACGGGACCTTTTATACTCAATCGCACCCTTCGGTACCCATTCACAATCGTCTACTGGTCCCTGGCTACATGTAGCAATCTGCCGGGGTTGTTCATCAGTCGTCCTGTCTGTCTCATCATCACTATTGATCATATCATCCACCATACTCTTAGCCTCTATTACCAGTTCTCCCATCTTACGAAAGAACTCTTTCAAACTCTTCCATTCAGAACCTTCACTCTTCATACTCCCATTTATCAGCTCCTCACTCACAGCTCTCATCAAACTCAAGGTATACTCTTGCGAAACAGACAAATCACTCACATGCCCTTTACTCTCAGCAGTTACACCAGAAACACCTTCAAATGGTTTCTACCAGAAACCTGAAAAATCAGCCACTTCATCATTCACTACATGAAACTCACCCCTACTATTACCATTCATAAATCCTAAAAAATCAGCAACACTAGGTTCATTCTGCCCAAACACACCATCATTCATATTGTTCCCTGAACCAGAAAAATAAGGCACAGGCAGCTCACTCACTCGTATACTTACACCAGCCAAATCACTCACCTGCTTGTGCAAACACTTAATCTCTCTCTCAAGCTCCCCCATACCAGAAAGACTGCTCAGACTTACTTTCATTCGTACTTGCATTCTTCCTTTCACTCTTCTTTGTACGCTTTCTACTCCTTGTGACCAAGACTAGCTCTTTCCCAGACAGATCCATACTATCACATTCAATATAATCATCATGCAATTTACCTCTCTTTCTGGATAACTCACCAGGTAGTCAGGAGGTTCTTTCCATTTCCTTAACTGACTCTGATGAGCCCGTACTCTCTCAGTCATAGCATCATTCAAACTTTCCAAAACATATCTCACCCCATTTTCCCAAACTCTCACAACTCTATATGGTCCATCAAACTTTACACTCATCTTTGACACATTCAACCTACCCTTCACTTCTTTCACCTTCAATACTTTCACACCTAATTCGAATTAACAGAACTTATCATGTGCCTCACGCCATACACTCTGCTCACTTTCACTCAAACGAAACCTATCTTTCACTCGCCTTTCAAAATTCATCATAAACTGACAAGGGGGACATTGCAGTTGCACTATGCACAGTTGAATTATACACCCACAACACTCTTCCCAGCCATACACCGCAGTCATTCAATGTCGTACTCATCATTCTCAACATCTCACACAAGGTTCTTATCATACGTTCCGCCAACCCATTTGAAGACAGTACATACAGAGTCGTTCTCACATGCTCCACACCATTCTCTCTCAACAATTGCTCAAACACTTCTCTTACAAATTCAGGTCCATTGTCACTCAGACATCTTCTAGGCTTCCATACACACATAGGAAAAAACAACTGCTCAACCAAACGCGCAACAGTCAACACTCCTTTTATCTCTCACAGGCGCTGCATACACAAACTTACTTTTATGATCAACCATAACAACCAAACCAACATTCCCAGCACTCGTACACGGCAAAGACACAATCAATCACTACCAATTAAAACAGCTCTTTTGCATCAACTTTCAACATCGGTGGTTTCACTTGCACACCTTTCACACATAGTCACAACCTCTTTCACAACAGTTCTCAGAAATGGATGGAACACACGCTCCTTCATACACTCCCACAGCTTAAACTTACCCATATGCCCATAATTAGCATGCACAACCTTCACCAGACCAATCATACGAACCAAGGACATCACAGGTACATATATATCATCACCACCCTTCACATGCCTCACAAAATATACAACATCCATACAAACAACAAAATACTTAGCATACCTTTTAAATCACTTAAACACTCAGGCCATTCATTCAAATCAACACGCATCATTAAACACCTCTTCAACTCCCTGACAAAATGACACATCTCTTGCATCTCTAGAATATCATCATCACTTAAAATCTCAGTCTCATCATCCATGACCAACTCAATCATACCGCAAAATTTGACAACATTCTTGGCACACTCATTCAACCTCATCACCTCACATTCACCTTTCATAATATGATCCTTATCAGCATGCAAAGACAAATCATTCAATCTCATAAAGTCCACACCAAGCAGAAAACAACACAGCATTTGCTTATCTTTCAGAATCACAAAGTCATGCTTCACATTCACACCATTACCCAAACTCACTTTCAGACTAACCTATACCCATGCCACTATCATGCCATTCCCTAATCCACTTATCCGTAAATTCACGGTATGGTGGAGCGAATGTGAGTGTGTGTATATGGCCATTCTCCCACCCCTTTTCTAAGTACCCTCTCCCTCCCTCTGTAAGAATGTGTGTGTGAATGGGAATGGGTTTGGTTTTTGTTTGTTTGTTTTTTTATTGATTAGCATATTATTATAAATTTTTTTTTCTTATCTTTCCAGGCGCCATAATTTGGAAAGATAAGAGGGCAAGCACTTGTAAATTACCCCTGTAATTGAAGCTATAACTGTTATTATTATTATACCAAAGGCCATTAGTATAGGACAAGGGTTCCAGGCCATGTTCTGTCCTATTTGATTGTGTATAAAAATAGTTTAGCTTTAACGAAGGAGGGCTTATTAGAGCCACACAACTCTAACAAGGTTACCTATCTTAGTCCAAGCTCGGAGGGGCAATTTTGAATACAAAAATTTTGTAAGTAAAGGGACTGTATAACGTGAGCCCATCTCTTGTTGTTTATTGACTGTAGTAACCCAAATTTTATTTGGGTTGTTTGATTCTTATTGTTCCTAAAATCAATTAATAATAATTATAAGTGGGACTTATTTATTTTTTCTGATATATATATATATAGGCTCATTGGGTGCACATTTACCCATATTTTTGTAAATATAGTATTTTTTTCGTGTTAGTAAAGGACTGTACATACAATCCGTTTCATTCTCCTTCGATTTCTCACGTCCGGATTAGTGTAGGAAGTGGGTTGGATCGATTGGGGTTAGTCTAAATTTTTCGGCCCGCTACATTTGGCGCCCGAATAGGGACGTGAGACTTCGAAACCGGGAGCGTGACGGGATTGGATTGCAGTCCATACCCAATTAGCGTGGCAGGTAGTTTGGTTGTTTTTCACCTTTGTCTATCGCTGTTACTAACCTGGGAGGATGGCTTCTGTGGAACAGGGCCTCCATGATGAGATTGTGAGACTGAGGCTGGAATTGAGGCAGAAAGAGGAGGAATGTATGATGTTGAGGAACGTGATTGATGGATTGAAGAGTGATGTGATGAGTTTGGATGAGAAGACAGACAAGATGAGGAAAGAAATGGACGAGAGACAGAAGCAGGTCGACCAACGGATGAAGGACTTGTATGACATGATGAAGGGGTCAGGACCGGCCCTAGGACCCTCGACCTTGACCCCTGCTCCGACTGAAGGGGATAAGACTAATGGGATCAATGGGAGTGTGTGCCAGTCTAGAGAGGATAGGGTGATTATGAGTGATAGGAAGGACGGAGAATGGAAGAGAGTTGAATGCAAGAGAAGAAGGAAGAGTGGTGCAAAGGGGAAGGATAGAAAGGTAAGAGGCAAGAGTGTGGACTCATTGTACTCGGATGAAGGAGAGAGTAATGGTATGATTGATATGAGTGAGAGTGAAGGCAGCTCAAGTGAGAGTGAAGTGAATGTGGGAAAGGGTATTTTGATAAGGGAAGTGCCAAAGATAGATAGATTTAGGTTACATGGTGGAAAAAGTGTGGAAGAATTCTTCAGGGAATTTGAGCGATATTGTAAGCTCAAGTACCCGGAGAATAAGGGATACTGGATGAATGTTTTGGGGGAATGTTTGGAGGGAAAAGTATTGGAGTTTTTCCGCGTGATTACAAGTGTGGGGGAACCAAGGTACGATGTGGTGAAGAAGCGGATGATTGGACAGGTGAAACGAATGAAAGAGAGTGTGAAGTATAAAAGGATAAATGAATTTGAGAAGGCTCGAATGGGGAAAAAGTGAAAGTGTGAACATGTATGCACATAGGCTTGAGAGTATGGCAAGAAAGAGGTATGGTGATGATGATGTAAATGAATGTAAACCACTGATGAGGAAGTTTTTGGACACGATCCCGCGAAAGGTGAGTGAATGGCTGAGTGGAAAGAGAAAGGAGAGAATGAGACTGACAGGTGAACGGTTGATGTGGGAGGATGTGTTGGAGCTGTTGGAAGATGGACGATTTGATGATGAAAGCGATCTAGAAGAGGATGGATGGTACAGTGTGAACGTTGGGGGTAAGAAGCCCAGGAGCTTTCATCCACCTCAGCAGTATGTCAGCTACAGGGATGCCCTGAAGGCTGCACCAGCTGGAGTGATGTCAAACTTCCTGGGCCGCAGAATGGATGGGTAAATGGAGGGTGGTCAAATGGAAGAGGACAGATGAATTTCAAGCGTGGGAACGGATATATGAGAGAGAAACCGAGGTATGTCCCAGCAAACGAGAGATCAAATGGTGGGAGAAAGATTGTAGAATGTCATCGGTGTGGAAGGAAAGGTCATATGTTGGCAGAATGTAGGTGGACATCTGGTGCATGTTTTGGTTGTGGTAAGAAAGGGCATATGATAAAGGATTGCCAGGAAAGTGTGAAAGAGTGCTTTGAGTGTAAAGAAATAGGCCATTTGAAGAAAGATTGTCCGAGGTTGAATGGTGGAGCAACTGCTGGGGGGAGTGTGAAGTATGCTTGTGGTAATTGTGGAAAGGCTGGTCATTATGCGAGGATGTGTCGTGACCAGAGGAATGTATGTAGCTATTGTGCGATGGAAGGACATTCAAGTGAAAAGTGTTGGATTAGACTGAGAGCGCAAGGTGTGAATGGAAAGTCTGAAGCGGGAAACTGAATTGTAAGAGGGTACCTGCTGAAGTATCCTCTGGGTGCATGAGTGTGAGTAATGTGTTGGTAAGTCTGTCGAGTGTGAAAGTGCTGTCTGGTAGTAAGTCTGAGTGTGAAGGTGGAATTCAATGGAATTGAGTGTTTGGCTTTAATAGATTCTGGATGCAAGGCGAGCTTGGTGTATAAAGATGTGTATGACAAGGTTAGCGAGAAAGCCCTCCTGTCTGAGTGCAAGGGTAGTTTGGTAGGTATTGGTAATAGGAGAGTGCCTGTGATTGGAATGATAAGGTCAGCTGTTCGAATGCATGGTATGATGATGAATGAATGTGAATTTTCTGTGATTGATAAGGTGAGTAGTGAGTATGGTGTGATTTTGGGGTATGATTTTATGAAAACGAATCGTATGGTTGTGCATCCTGCGAGTGATCAGATTGAGAGAAAGATTGGTAAAAATGGGGTGTATAAGTTATATGTAGGGAAAGATGGTAGTGTTTTGAGGAGTGTGTTTACTGGTATTGAGGTGACTGCTATGGAGAATGTAAGACTTGTGAAGGGTGTCTGTTAGAGTGAGTTGGAGTAAGGATGTTAGTTTGAATGTGAGTGAGAACACTGTGATATTGGATGGAAAGGATGCGTGTTATAAGGTAAGGCGTGTTGCTTGTGTGTTTGATGGCTTGATGAGAATGAATGATCCTTTTGTATGTGTGCAGGCGGACCCCAGTGTGAAAGGGCAGGTGAGGGGAATCCAAGTCGGAGATGTACTGGGCCACCTCTCCACTGTCAATGAGGTAGGTATGGATGATAGTACGGATATCAGGGTGAATGTTGCGAATGAAAAGACATGTGAATGGATGTATAATGAGGTGAAGGACATGGTGAAATTGGATGGATGTGTGACTGAGTATGAAAGGGAGGATGTGTATCGAATGATATTTGAGCGAAAGGGAGCCCTCAGTAAGGGTGATCTGGATTTCAGGGTTGCAAAGCTCCCGGAATTCAAGATTGTCCTGAAGGAGGACTCCCCAATCTATCAGCGGCCGAGGCATTTCCCACGTCCAGTTGCTGATGAGATTGAGGAGCAGTGTTTGGAATTGGAGCAATTGGGGGTGATTGAAGAGAGCGAGAGTGCATGGAATAGTCCAATTGTACCTGTACGTAAGCCGGATGGAAGATTGCGTCTGTGTGTGGATTATCCAAAGGTGAATGAAAGGATTGTGAAAGAAAGGTTTCCGATGTGTGTGGTATCTGAGTGTGTGTATAGTATGCATGGGATGGAGTGGTTTACGAAGCTGGATCTGGTACGGGGGTATTACCAGATGCCCATTGCTGAGGAGAGCCGGCCAGTAACTGCCTTCTCTTCCTCAAAGAGGCATTACCAGTTCCGGAACCTCAGCTTTGGGTTGGCTAATGCTCCCGGAGCCTTCCAGCGGGCAATGAATGTTGTGTTGAGTAAGTTTGCGAGTAAGAATGTGATTGCGTTTATAGATGATATTTTGATTATGACTGAGACTTTTGAGGAGCATATGAGATTGGTGAATGATGTGTCGAGAACGTTGGAGAGTGTTGGTGTGAAGGTGAAAGTGGCAAAGTGTGAATGGTTTGCAAAAGAAGTGGAATTCCTTGGGCATATGGTGAGTGAGAATGGGTTTCGAAAATCACCGAAGTATGTTGAGAAGGTGCGAATGTTTCCTAAACCGGTGACTGTGAAGCAACTGAAGTCGTTTTTGGGTTTGATTGAGTTCCAGCGAAAGTTTATACGTGATTGTTCTGGTGTGAGTAAGCCTCTGACTGAGTGGATGGGCAAGAAAGGTAGTACGGTTATCAAGTGGAATGATAAGATGAATGAGGCGTATGAGAGACTGAAAGAGGCAGCGGCTGAAGATGTTGAATTGGCTTACCCAGATTATAGTGTAAATGCAAAAATGCTTGAACTGTATACAGATGCGAGTGGGTATTGTATGGGAGGTTTTCTGATGCAAGGGCAGCGTTTGAATGGAGAGAATGTCAGGCAAATAATTGGGTATGTATCCAAGGCTATGAATGTTGCAGAACGAAAGTATTCGACTGTGGAACGAGAGCTGGCTGCGATAAGATATTGTTTGAAAGTGTTGCGTCCATTTTTGTATGGTGTGAGGTTTGTGATAAAAACCGATCATCAACCTCTTGTGTATCTGCAGCGTATGAAGTGGGCTGATAGTAGGATTGCAAGGACTTTGGAAGATTTGAGTGACTTTGACTATGTGATTGAATATGTGCCTGGTGAACGGAATGGAGTGTCTGATTTGATGTCAAGGTATCCTGGTACGAATGATGAAAATGTGTGTGGAGTGAGTGATCCTGAGTATTTGCCGAAAGGGATTATGAATGGAAAAGAGAGTAAGGGTGGTAGTGATTCTTTGTTTGAGAGTGTATGGAATGGTTTGCAAGATTTAAAGAGTGATGGAGTAGACGTGAGAGTGCCCGATAGTGTAGATGATTTAAGGAAGGAGGTAATGAATGAAGTGTGTAGGAAGCCTGAAAGCATTGGTATGGGAAAGGTGCGGAACTTCATGAAAGAATTGAGAGCGATGTGTATGCAAGGGGTCCGGCCATTTCAGGAAGTGTTGATTGTAGTGAGTCGTTTGTATGGAGTGATTGTTTATGTGCACTTTGGTGGTGAGAGGCCAATTGTGTACAAGGATGAGAAGATGAAGGGTTTGAATCCTAATGTGGTACATCTGCAATGTTTGAGCGGTGTGCACTACAATTGGGTGATTGAAAAGTGTTCATATATAAGAGAGAAGAATGATTGTCTGGATGAAGATGAGTGTGTGGTGAGTGATGATATGGGAGTAAATGACAGTGTAGATATTAGTGCTGATGTTGGTGTGCTTGTTCCTTCAGTGTATTGCGAACATGGTGGACCTGATATGATGGAAGCGAGAGTGAAAGTTGGTGAAAGGTTGTTCTGTGGTTTGATTGATACTGGAGCGCAGGTGTCTTTAGTGAATGAGAGGATTCTGAGTAAGTATGATGAATTTAAATGTTGCGAGCATAAACCTGTGAAGTTACGGATAAGTGGATTAGGGAATGGCTTGATAGTGGCATGGGAACAGGTTAGTCTGAAAGTGAGTTTGGGTAATGGTGTGAATGTGAAGCATGACTTTGTGATTCTGAAAGGTGAGCAAATGCCTTGTTGTTTCTTGCTTGGTGTAGACTTTATGAGATTGAATGATTTGTCTTTGGATGCTGATAAGGATTGTCTTATGAAAGGTGAATGTGAGGTGATGAGGTTGAATGAGTGTGCAAAGAACGTTGTCAAGTTTTGCGGTATGATTGAGTTGGTCATGGATGATGAGAATGAGATTTTAAGTGATGATGATATTCTAGAGATGCAAGAGATGTGTCCTTTTGTTAGTGAGTTGAAGAGGTGTGTAATGATGCGTGTTGATTTGAATGAATGGCCAGAGTGTTTAAGTGATTTTAAAAGGTATGCTAAGGATTTTGTTGTTTGTATGGATGTTGTATATTTTGTGAGGCATGTGAAGGGTGGTGATGATATGTATGTACCTGTGATGTCCTTAGTTGGTATGATTGGTCTGGTGAAGGTTGTGCATGATAATTATGGGCATATGGGTAAGTTTAAGCTGTGGGAGTGTATGAAGGAGCGTGTGTTCCATCCGTTTCTGAGAACTGTTGTGAATGATGTTGCAACTACGTGTGAAAGGTGTCAGAAGCGAAAGGTGCAAGGTGTGCAAGTGAAACCACCGATGTTGAAAGTTGATGCGAAAGAACCGTTTGAATTGGTAGTGATTGATTGTGTGTCTTTGCCGCGTACGAGTGCTGGGAATGTTGGTATGGTTGTTATGGTTGATCATAAAAGTAAGTTTGTATATGCAGCGCCTGTGAGAGATAAAAGGAGTGTGACTGTTGCGCGTGTGGTTGAGCAGTTGTTTTTTCCTATGTGTGTATGGAAGCCTAGAAGATGTCTGCGTGATAATGGGCCTGAATTTGTAGGGGAAGTGTTTGAGCAAATGTTGAGAGAATGGTGTGGAGCATGTGAGAACAACTCCGTATGTACTGTCTTCAAATGGATTGGCTGAACGGACTATAAGAACCTTGTGTGAGATGTTGAGAATGATGAGTACGACAGTGAATGACTGGGATGTGTGTCTGGGGAGAGTCTTGTGGGCGTATAATTCAACTGTGCATAGTGCAACTGGAATGTCCCCATGTCAGTTTGTGATGAATTTTGAAAGGCGAGTGAAAGATAGGTTTCGTTTGAGTGAAAGTGAGCAGAGTGTATGGCGTGAGGCGCATGAAAGGTTCCGTTCTTTTGAATTAGGTACAAAAGTATTGAAGGTGAAAGAAGTGAAGGGTAGGTTGAATGTATCAAAGATGAGTGAGAAGTTTGATGGACCTTATAGAGTTGTGAGAGTTTGGGAAAATGGGGTAACGTATGTTTTGGAGAGTTTGAATGACGGCATGACTGAGAGAGTGCGGGCTCATCAGAGTCAGTTAAGGAGATGGAGGGAACCTCCTGACTACCTGGTGAGCCATCTAGTGTATGGACTGTGTAGAGAGAGAGGTAAAGTGCATGATAATGAGAATGAATGTGATAGTATGGATCTGTCTGGGAAAGAGCTAGTCTTAGTCTCGAGGAGTAGAAAGCGTGCAAAGAAGAGTGAAAGGAAGAATGCAAGTACGAATGAAAGTAAGTCTGAGCAGAGTGTTTCTGGTATGGGGGATCTTGAAAGGGAGATTGAGTTTTTGCGTAAACAGGTGAGTGATTTGGCTGGTATAAGTAGACGAGTGAGTGAGCTGCCTGTGCCTGATTTTTCTGGTTTTGGGAACAGTATGAATGATAGTGTGTTTGGGCAGAACGAACCTAGTGTGGCTGATTTTTCGGGTTTTATGAATGGTAATAGTAGGGATGAGTTTGATGTAGTGAATGATGAAGTGGCTGATTTTTCAGGTTTCTGGTGGGAACCAGTCGAAGGGGTTTCTGGTATGCCTGTTGAGAATACTTGGGATGTGAGTGACCTGTCTGTTTCGCAAGAATGTACCTTGAGTTGGATGAGAGCTGTGAGTGAGGAGCTGATGAATGGGGGTATGAAGAGTGAGGGTTCTGAACGGAAGAGTATGAAAGAATTCTGTCGTGAGATGGGAGAACTGGTAATGAGGGCTAAAAGTATGGTTGATGAGATGATAAATAGTGACGATGAGACTGACAGGACGACTGACGAACAACCCCGACTAATTGCTAGGCGTAGCCAGGGACCAGTAGAAGAGTGTGAATGGGTGCAGAAGGGTGCGATTGAGCACAAGTGGTACCGTGAAGAGTGATTGAAAGGGTTTAGTGAGTGGCTGGTCGAATGGCTTAAGGAAGGAGGGGTGTGGTGGAGCGAATGTGAGTGTGTGTAGAAGGGCCAATCTCCCACCCCTTTTCTAAGTACCCTCTCCCTCCCTCTGTAAGAATGTGTGTGTGAATGGGAATGGGTTTGGTTTTTGTTTGTTTGTTTTTTTATTGATTAGCATATTATAAATTTTTTTTTCTTATCTTTCCAGGCGCCATAATTTGGAAAGATAAAAGGGCAAGCACTTGTAAATTACCCCTGTAATTGAAGCTATAACTGTTATTATTATTATACCAAAGGCCATTAGTATAGGACAAGGGTTCCAGGCCATGTTCTGTCCTATTTGATTGTGTATAAAAATAGTTTAGCTTTAACGAAGGAGGGCTTATTAGAGCCACACAACTCTAACAAGGTTACCTATCTTAGTCCAAGCTCGGAGGTGCAATTTTGAATACAAAAATTTTGTAAGTAAAGGGACTGTATAACGTGAGCCCATCTTTTGTTGTTTATTGACTGTAGTAACCCAAATTTTATTTGGGTTGTTTGATTCTTATTGTTGCTAAAATCAATTAATAATAATTATAAGTGGGACTTATTTATTTTTTCTGATATATATATATATAGGCTCATTGGGTGCACATTTACCCATATTTTTGTAAATATTGTATTTTTTTTGTGTTAGTAAAGGACTGTGCATACAATCCGTTTCATTCTCCTTCGATTTCTCACGTCCGGATTAGTGTAGGAAGCGGGTTGGATCGATTGGGGTTAGTCTAAATTTTTCGGCCCGCTACAACAGGTTTATGCTCGCAACATCTAAACTCATCATACTTACTCAGAATCCTCTCATTCACTAAAGACACTTGTGCTCTAGTATCAATCAAACCACAGAACAACCTTTCACCAACTTTCACGCTGGCTTCAATCATATCAGGTCCACCATGTTTGCAATATACAGAAAGAACAAGCAGACCAACATCAGCACTGATATCCACACCATCATCAACTCCCATATCAACACTCATCACACACTCCTTCATCCTATCAATCATTCTTCTTTCTCATATATGAACACTTTTCAATCACCCAATTATAGTGCATACCGCTCAAACACTGAAGATGTACCACATTAGCATTCAAACCATTCATCTTCTCATCTTTGTACACAATCGGCTTCTCACCACCAAAGTGCACATAAACAATCACTCCATACAAACGAATCACTACAATCAACACTTCCTGAAACGGCGGGACCCCTTGCATACACATCGCTCTTAATTCTTTCATAAAGTTCCGCACCCTTTACATATCAATACTTTCAGGCTTCCTACATACTTCACTCATTACCTCCTTCCTTAAGTCATCTACACAATCAGGCACTCTCACATCTACTCCATCACTCTTCAAATCTTGCAAACCATTCCATACACTCTCAAACAGGGAATCACCACCACTCTTACTCTCCTTTCCATTCACAATCCCTTTCAGCAAATATTCAGGATCACTCACTCGACTCACATTTTCATCATTCGTACCACGATACCTTGACAACAAATCAGCCACTCCATTTCGTTCACTAGGCACTTACTCAATCACATAGTCAAAGTCACTCAAATCTTCCAAAGTCCTTGCAATCCTACTATCAGCCCACTTCATACGCTGCAGATACACAAGAGGTTGATGATCGGTTTTTATCACAAACCTCACACCATACAAAAATGGACGCAACACTTTCAAACAATATCTTATCGCAGCCAGCTCTCGTTCCACAGTCGAATACTTTCGTTCTGCAACATTCATAGCCTTGGATACATACCCAATTATTCGCCTGACATTCTCTCCATTCAAACGCTGCTCTTGCATCAGAAAACCTCCCATACAATGCCCACTCGCATCTGTATACAAGTCAAGCATTTTAGCATTAACACTATATACAGGTACGCCAATCTCCCCCAAGTGGGGAGATTATATTTTAGTGGGGGGATTATATTTTGCGGTTGCATGAATGGACATAATCCTCTGGATGCATTTTATGTATATTGTAGATTAGATCTGACGAACTCCTGTTATGGGTGACAATCTTGATGACTTTTCTCTGGTAAGAAATCTTTTGTGTGTTGACAGGAACAGGAGCTGCCAAGTGTAGGCCATGAATGGTCTTTTGCAGTCTCCTTCTTTTCTTATGTTCTTATTTTCAGCCGATGCCTCTTTCAGTTTCTCATATGGCTCATTCATCTTATCATTCCACCTGACAACCGTACTACCTTTCTTGCCCATCCACTCAGTCAGAGGCTTACTCACACCAGAACAATCACGTATAAACTTTCGCTGGAACTCAATCAAACCCAAAAACGACTTCAGTTGCTTCACAGTCACCAGTTTCAGAAAACATTCGCACCTTCTCAACATACTTTAACGACTTTCATAACCCATTCACACTCACTATATGCCCAAGGAATTCCACTTCTTTCACAAACCATTCACATTTCGCCACTTTCACCTTCACACCAACACTTTCCAATGTTCTCAAAACATCATTCACCAATCTCATATGCTCCTTAAAAGTCTCCGTCATAATCAAAATATCATCTATAAACGCAATCACATTCTTACTTGCAAACTTACTCAACACAACATTCATTGCCCGCAAGAAGGCTCCGGGAGCATTAGCCAACCCAAAGCTGAGGTTCCAGAACTGATAATGCCTCTTTGTGGAATAGAAGGCAGTTACCAGCAAGATCTCCTCAGCAATGGGCATCTGGTAATACCCCCGAACCAGATCCAGCTTCGTAAACCACTCCATCCCATGCATACTATACACACACTCAGTTACCACACACATCGGAAACCTTTCTTTCACCTTTCGATGATCCATGCACAGACACAATCTTCCATCCGGCTTACTTACAGGCACAATTGGACTATTTCATGCACTCTCACTTTCTTTAATCACCCCCAATTGTTCTAATTCCACACAATGCTCCTCAATCTCATCAGCAACCAAACATGGGAAATGCCTCAGCCGCTGATAGATTGGTGAGGCCTCCTTCAGGACAATCTTGAATTCTGGGAGTTTTGCAAACCCTGAAATCCAGATAACACTTACTGAGGGCTCCCTGTCATTCAAATATCATTCGATACACATCCTCCCTTTCATACTCAGTCAGACATCCATCTAATTTCACCATGCCCTTCACTTCATTATACGTCCATTCACATGTCTTTTCATTTGCAACATTCACCCTGACATTGTGCTATCATCCATACCTACCTCATTGACAGTGGAGAGGTGACCTAGTACATCTCCAACTTGGATCCCTCTCATCTGTCCTTTCACCCTGAGGACTGCCTGCACACATACAAACCGATCATTCATTCTCATCAAGCCATCAAACACACAAGCAACACACCTTACCTTATAACACGCATCCTTTCCATCCAATATCACAGTGTTTTCATCCACATTCAAACTAACATTCTTACTACAACTCACTCTAACAGACACCCTTTCACCCTTCACAAGCCTTACATTCTCCATAGCAGTCACCTCAATACCAGTAAACACACTCCTCAAAACACTACCATCTTTCCCTACATACAACTAATATATCCCATTTTTACCAATCTTTCTCTCAACCTGATCACTCGCAGGATACACAACCATACGATTCATTTTCATAAAATCATACCCCAAAATCACATCATACTCACTATTCACCTTATCAATCACAGAGAATTCACATTCCTTCATTAACATACCATGCATTCGAACAGGTGACCTTATCATTCGAATCACAGGCACTCTCCTATTACCAATACCTACCAAACTACCATGGCACTCAGACAGGAGGGTTCTCACTCGCCTTGTCATATACATCTTTATACACCAAAGCTCGTCTTGCACCCAGAATCTATTAAAGCCAAACACTCAATTCCATTCAATTCCACTTTCACACTAGACAGACTTGCCAACACATTACTCACACTCATGCACCTAGAGGATACTTCAGCAGGTACCCTATTACAATTCAGTTTCCCGCATCAGACTTTCCATTCACACCTTGCACTCTCAGTCTAATCCAACACTTTTCACTTGAATGTCCTTCCATTGCACAATAGCTACATACATTCCTCTGGTCAAGACACATCCTTGCATAATGACCAGCCTGTTCACAATTACCACATGCATACTTCATACTTTCCCCAGCAGTTGCTCCACCATTCAACCTCGGACAATCTTTCTTCAAATGGCCTATTTCTTTACACTTGAAGCACTCTTTCACACTTTCCTGGCAATCCTTTATCATATGCTCTTTCTTACCACACCCAAAACATGCACTAGACATCCACCTACATTTTGCCAACATATGACCTTTCCTTCCACACCTACAACATTCCACAATCTTTCTCACACCATTCGGTCTCTCATTTGCTGGGACATACCTCGGTTTCTCTCTCATATATCCGTTCCCACGCTTGAAATTCATCTGTCCCCTTCCATTCGACCACCCTCCATTTACCCATCCATTCTGCCGGCCCAGGAAGTTCGACATCACTCCAGCTGGTGCAGCCTTCAGGGCATCCCTGTAGCTGACAAACTGCTGGGGTAGATGAAAGCTCCTGGGCTTCTTACCCCTAACATTCACACTGTACCATCCATCCTCTTCTAGATCGCTTTCATCATCAAATCGTCCATCTTCCAACAACTCCAACACATCCTCCCACATCAACCATTCACCTGTCAATCTCATTCTCTCCATTCTCTTTCCACTCAACCATTCACTCACCTTTCGCAGGATCGTGTCCAAAAACTTCCTCATCAGTGGTTTACATTCATTTACATCATCATCACTATACTTCTTTCTTGCCATACTCTCAAGCCTATGTGTATACATGTTCACACTTTTACTCTTCCCCATTCGAGCCTTCTCAAATTCATTCACCCTTTTATACTTCACACTTTCATTCGTTTCACCTGCCCAATCAATCTCTCCTTCACCACATCATACCTCAGTTTCCCCAAACTTGTAATCACGCAGAAAAACTCCAATACTTTTCCCTCCAAACATTCTCCCAAAACATTCATCCAGTATCCCTTATTCTCCGGGTACTTGAGATTACAATATCGCTCAAATTCCCCGAAGAATTCTTCCACACTTTTCCCACCATGTAGCCTAAATCTATCTATCTTTGGCACTTCCCTTATCAAATACCCTTTCCCACATTCACTCTCACTCATATCAATCATACCATCACTCTCTCCTTCATCCGAGTACAATGAGTCCACACTCTTGCCTTCCTATCCTTCCCCTTTGCACCACTTTTCCTTCTTCTCTTGCGTTCAACTCTTTTCCATTCTCCATCCTTCCTATCACTCATAATCACCCTATCCTCTCTAGACTCCCACACACCCCCATTAGTCTTATCCCCTTCAGTTGGAGCAGGGGTCAAGGTCGAGGGTCCTGGGGCCGGTCCTGACCCCTTCATCATGTCATACAAGTCTTGCATCCATTGGTTGACCTGTGTCTGTCTCTCATCCATTTCTCTCCTCATCTTGTCTGTCTTCTCATCCATACTCATCACATCTCTCTGCAGTCAATCAATCACGTTTCTCAACATCATACATTCCTCCTCTTTCTGCCTCAATTCCAGTCTCAGTCTCACAATCTCATCATGGAGGCCCTGTTCCACAGAAGGCATCCTCCCAGGTTAGCAACAGTGATAGACAAAGGTGAATATCAAACAACTACCCGTCACTCTAATAGGGTGTGGAGTGCATTCCAATCCCGGTTTCGAGATCTCACATCCCTATTCGGGCGCCAAATGTAGCGGGCCGAAAATCTAGACTAACCCCAATCAATCCAACCCACTTCCTACACTAATCCGGACGTGAGAAATCGAAGGAGAATGAAACGGATTGTATGTACAGAGCTTTACTAACAAAAAAAATACAATAATATTTACAATGATATTTACAATCAAAAATAAATAAGTCCTACTTAGAAATATTATTGATAGATCCTAAGAACAATGAAAAATAATCAAGTAACCCAAATAAAATTGGGACTCTACAGTCAATGAATAACAAAAAAAAAAATGGCCTCACATGGTACAACAGAAATCTTGTATTGAAAACTAGCGCCTTTGAGCTTGGACTGAGATAACTGACCTGTTACAGTTATGTGGCTATTTTAAGCCCTCCTTCCTCAAAGTGAAACTATTTTACATTCTCAAGTAAGACAGAGCATGGCCTGGAACCTTTGTCCTATACTAGTGGCCTTAGGCTTTTATAATATTCTATCGTTCTAGTTAGCTTCTACTACAAGGTTAAATTTACAAGTGCTGGTCCTTTTTATCTTTCCAAATTATGGCGCCTGGAAAGAAAAACCATCTTATAATCACATGCTAATAAATTTTAAAAAAACAACAACAAACAAACCCATTCTTATTCACACACACATTCTTACAGAGGGAGGGAGAGGGTATTTGAGAAAAGGGGTGGGAGAATGGCCCTTTTTACACACACACACATTCGCTCCACCACACAGCCTTTCCATAATTACCACAAGCATACTTCATACTTCACCCAGCAGTTGCTCCTCCATTCAACCTCAGGCAATCTTTCTTCAAATGGACTCTTTCACACTTTCCTGGCAATCCTTTATCATATGCCCCTTCTTACCACACCCAAAACATGCACCAGACGTCTACCTACATTCTGCCAACATATAACCCTTCCTTCCACACCTACAACATTCCACAATCTTTCTCACACCATTCGGTCTCTCATTTTCTGGGACATACCTCAGTTTCTCTCTCATATATCCGTTCCCACGCTTGACAATCATCTGTCCCCTTCCATTCGACCACCCTCCATTTACCCATCCATTCTGCCGGCCCAGGAAGCTTTGCATTACTCCAGCTGGTGTAGCCTTTAAGGCATCCCTGTAGCTAACAAACTGCTGGGTGTGAGGAAAGCTCCTGTGCTTCTTATCCCCAAAATTCACACTGTACCATCCATCCTCTTCTAGATTGCTATCATCAAATCATCCATCTTCCAACAGCTCCAACACATCCTCCCACATCAACCGTTCACCTGTCAATCTCATTCTCTCCTTTCTCTTTCCACTCAGCCATTCACTAACCTTTTGCAGGATTGTGTCCATTAACTTCCTCATCAGTGGTTTACACTCATTCACTCCATCATCGCCATAACTCGTTCTTACCATACTCTCAAGCGTATGTGCATACATATTCACCCCTTCATTTTTACCCATATGCGCCCTCGCAAATTCATTCACTTCACCTGTCCAATCATCCGCTTCTTCACTACATCGTACTTTGGCTAACCCACACTCATTGCCAATCGAAAGAACTCCAACACTTTCACATCCAAACAATCTCCCACAACACTCACCCAGTGACCCTTGTTCTGCTGGTACTTGAGCTTGCAGTACCACTCAAAATCCCTGAAGAACTCATCCATACTTTTTCCCCCATTCAATCTAAACTTATAAATCCTAGGCACTTCCCTAATCAAAATTCCATTCCCCACATTCACTTCACACTCCGAAGAGCTACACTCGGTTTCACTCATCCCAATCATATCGTCACTCTCTCCCTCATCTGAGTATAGCAAATCCACACTCTTTCCTCTCGCCTTCCTATCCTTACCCTTAGAACCATGCTTCTTTCCTCTCTTCTATTCACCCTCTTTCCTACCACTCACAGTATCTTCTCTAGACTCAATCACACTGTCATCCATTCCATTCAGCCGGGTCACTTCAGTCGCAGCAGGGGTCAGTGTCATAGGTCCTGGGGCTGGTCCAGCTCCTGTCATCATATTATATAAGTCCTGCATCCGTCGGTCAGTCTGATCCTGTCAGTCTCCCATTTCCTTCTTCATCTTATCAGTCTTTTCATTCATCCCTTTCATCTCATTCCTCATTCCCTGCAACATTTCGCACTCCTCTTCTTTCTTCCTCAACTCCAGTCTCAATCGCACTACTTCTTCATTCAAACTTTCAGCCGAAGCCATTGTTCTCGAGTTAGTAACAAAGGATAGGAAGAGGGAAAAATCAATCAAACTACTTTACAAATATACAGATGGACTGCAATCAAATCAAATTCCTCCAGTTTCCAGAACTCAAGGTCGCTATTCGGGTGGCAACCTTATCCTAGAATTTATGAACCTTGAGAACCCTGAGGAAGAATTGATACCATTTGATATACAGTCTTTTACTTTACAAAAACATACAGTGATAATTAGTTTATATTTACAAAAAATAAACACCGTTGCTCATTCAAGATAAATACTCTATACCAATTTTAATCTTTCCAACCAAAAACAAAATAAAATATGACAGGCGCAGAGAAAAATCAGTACAAACCCAAACAAGGTCCACGCAACAAAACGAAAAAACAACCGACGAAAAGGGGCACGGGACTAACACTTGTGCGCTGAGTGGTGGTGGTGGTAGTAGGCCAATAAAAGGGGGGGCAGGCTCATCAGCCAATGCAGGTGGCAAGCGAGGTAAGAAAGCCCTACATCTCAGGGCTGGGCGGAGCACTTGCCTCAGGAACTCCTCTCCCAGTCTGTAAAAGCTTCCACTCTCTAAGTGAACATCCAGGTGCGCACAACAAATTCCCGTTTATAACTTTTATAATTCCTAAATATTTACTCTTATATTTATAAAAGATTTAAACAAAATATATCTCTGAAAAGAGAATATAATTAGTTAAGATTATTTGTATTAATCAAAATTGTCTACCCACACACTCACACAGGGGGTAGGGAAAGATATATGAAAGAGGGGTGGGAGAATGGCCCTACAGACACAAACACACACACCGCTCCCCCACATTATAATCAAAATATTATCAATAAATGCAATCACACTCTTACTCGCAAACTTACTCAACACAACATTCATTGCCCGCTGGAAGGCATTAGCCAACTCAAAGTTGATTTTAAATTTAAATTTTAGGAGCCTATCTGACGACTGCCCACTTGGGCATAAGTGGCCAGAATAACCAAAAGCTGAGGTACTGGAACTGAAAGGCCTCTTTGTGGAAGAGAAAGCTGTTACCAGCCGGCTCTCCTCAGCAATGGGCATCTGGTAATATCCCCGTACCAGACCCAACTTCGCAAACCACTCCATCCCATGCATACTATACACACACTCAGTTACCACACACATCAGAAAACTTTCTTTCACAGTCCTTTCATTCACCATTTGATAATCCACACACAGACGCAATCTTCCATCCGGCTTACAGACAGGCACAATTGGACTATTCCATGCACTTTCACTTTCTTCAATCACCCCAATTGCTCTAATTCTAAACATTGCTTCTCAATCTCATCAGCAACCGGACGTGGAAAATGCCTGGGCCGCTGATAGATTGGGGAGTCCTCCTTCAGGACAATCTTGAATTTCGGGAGCTCTGCAAACCCGAAATCCAGATCACCCTTACTGAGGGCTTCCTTTCACTCAAATATCATTTGATACACATCCTCGCTTTCATACTCAGTCAAACATCGATCCAATTCCACCATGCTCTTCACTTCATTATACGTCCATTCACATGTCTTTTCACCTGCAACATTTACCCTGACATCTGTGCTATCATCTATACCTACCTCATTGACAGTGGAGAGGTGACCTAGTACATCTCCGACTTGGATACCCCTCACCTGTCCTTTCACACTGGGGTCTGCCTGCACACATACAAACGGATCATTCATTCTCATCAAGCCATCAAACACACAAGCAACACACCTTACCTTATAATATGCATTCTTTCCATCCAATATTATAGTATTCTCACCCACATTCAAACTCACATCCTTACTCTAACAGATACCCTTTCAAACTTCACAAGCCTTACACTCTCCATAGCAGTGACCTCAATACCAGTAAACACACTCCTCAAAACACTACCATCTTTAACCTACGTACAACTTATACACCGCATTTTTACCAATCCTTTTCTCAATCTGATCACTCAAAGGATGCACAACCATAGGGTTCACTTTCATAAAATCATACCCCAAAATCACACCATACTCACTACTCACCTTATCAATCACAGAGAATTCACATTCATTCATCAACATACCATGCATTCGAACAGCTGACCTTATCATTCCAATCACAGGCACTCTCCTACTACAAATACCTACCAAACTACCCTTACACTCAGACAGGAGGGCTTTTTTGCTAAACTTGTCATACACATCTTTATACACCAAGCTCGCCTTGCATCCAGAATCTATTAAAGCCAAATACTCAATTCCATTGAATTCCACCTTCACACTCAGACACTCATACTTCCTCCCAGACAGCACTTTCATACTAGACAGACTTAGCAACACATTACTCACACTCATGCACCCAGAGGATACTTCAGAAGGTACCCTCTTACAATTCAGTTTCCCGCTTCAGACTTTCCATTCACACCTTGCGCTCTCAGTCTAATCCAACACTTTTCACCCTAATGTCCTTCGATCACACAATAGCTACATACATTCCTCTGGTCACGACACATCCTCGCATAATGACCAGCCTTTCCACAATTACCACAAGAATACTTCATACTTCCCCCAGCAGTTGCTCCACCATTCAACCTCGGACAATCTTTCTTCAAATGGCCTATTTCTTTACACTCGAAGCACTCTTTCACACTTTCCTGGCAATCCTTTATCATATGCCCCTTCTTACCACACCCAAAACATGCACCAGACATCCACCTACATTCTGCCAACATATGACCCTTCCTTCCACACCGACGACATTCCACAACCTTTCTCACACCATTCGGTCTCTTGTTTGCTGGGACATACCTCGGTTGCTCCCTCATATACCCGTTCACATGCTTGACATTCATCTGTCCCCTTCCATTCGACTACCCTCCATTTACCCATCCATTCTGCCGGTCCAGGAAGCTCGACATTACTCCAGCTGATGCAGCCTTCAGGGCATCCCTGCAGCTAACAAACTGCTGAGTAGGAGGAAAGCTCTTGGGCTAGTTATCCCCAACATTCACACTGTACCATCCACTCTCTTCTAGATCGCTTTCATCATCAAATTGTCCATCTTCCAACACATCCTCCCACATCAACCGTTCACCTGTCAGTCTCATTCTCTCTTTTCTCTTTCCACTCACTCACCTTTCGTGGGATCGTGTCCAGAAACTTAATCAGTGGTTTACATTCATTCACATCATCATCACCATACCTCTTTCTTGCCATACTCTCAAGCCTATGTGCATACATGTTCACACTGTTTACACTTTCACTCTTCCCCATTCGAGCCTTCTCAAATTCATTCACCAATTTATACTTCACACTCTTTCATTCGTTTCACCTGCACAATCAATCTCTCCTTCACCACATCATACATCAGCTTCTCCACACTTGTAATCACACAGAAAAACTCCCAATACTTTTCCCTCTAAACATTTCCCCAAAACATTCATCCAGTATCCCTTATTCTCCGGGTACTTGAGCTTACAATATCGCTAACATTCCCCGAAGAATTCTTCCACACTTTTCTCCCCCATGCAACTTAAACAACCTATCTACCTTTGGCACTTCCCTTATCAAAATACCCTTTCCCACATTCACTTCACTCTCACTCATACAACTCATACCATCACTCTCTCCTTAATCTGAGTACAATGAGTCCACACTCTTTCCTCTTACCTTCCTATCCTTCCCCTTTGAGCCAGTCTTCCTTCTTCTGTTGTGTTCTACTCTCTTTCATTCTCCGTCCTTCCTATCACTCACAATCATCCTGTCCTCTCTAAACTGGCACACACTCCCATTAGTCTTATCGCCTTCAGTCGGAGCAGGAGTCAAGGTCAAGGGTCCTGGGGCCGGTCCTGACCCCTTTATCATGTCATATAAGTCCTTCATCCAATGTCTCTCATTCATTTCTTTCCCCATCCTGTCTGTCTTCTCATCCATACTTGTCATATCACTCTTCAATCCATCAATCACATTCCTTAACATCATAAATTCCTCCTCTTTCTGCCTCAATTCCAGCCTCAGTCTCACGATCTCATCATGGAGGCCCTGTTCCACAGAAGCCATCGTCTCAGCTGAAAATCAACCAAACTACCTGTCACTCTAATTGGGTATGGACTGCAATCCAATCCCATCATGCTCCGGGTTTCAAGATCTCATGTCCCTATTCGGGTGCCAAATGTAGCAGGCCGAAAATCTAGACTAACGCAATTGGTCCAACCCGCTTCCTACACTAATTCGGACATGAGAAATTGAAAGAGAATGAAATGGATTGTATATACAGTCCCTTTATAATACAAAAAAAAAGTACAATAATAATTACAAAAATATGGGGTAAATATGCACACAGGCCTATTTATATATAAATAAAACAATCCTATCTTGAAATCCTACCAATCGAAAATATATACACAATTACTAAAGAACAAACAACAAATACAAAAAGAAGAGACAACAAAAGGAGGAGTTATCTTAAGTGGTACCACGGTTTATGATTTGCTGCCCCCCTGGGGAAAAATCTTGCCGGCAGTCACTCTTGTGACAAAAATTGGATATGCGCGTCTTATGGGGCCTGGCACCCCCCTGAGCTCAATTTTCTTCACAATCCTGGCATCTTTAGGCTATTAAAAAAAGCTGGTGCCTCTGAGTTTGATACAATATATATATATATATATATATATATATATATATATATATATATATATATATATATATATATACATATATATATATATATATGGATCTGTCATACCTTCAGGGATACAAACAGCTCTTCTGTCCCAATAGGACGCACAACTTCTGGTGTATCTCAAGCTCTACTGTCCCTGTCACTCTGTACAAATTTGGCAGTTAATAGTATTTATAATTTCTTTAATTGAGTGCCGTCTCAGAAAAATATTTAACATTTAGTGGCTGAGAAAGAAAAGAAAACATTTTAATACAACATGAAATCAAATACATATGTACAAAAGAAAATATAATAAAAAAAAAACCCATTCCCACTCACACACACATTCTTACAGAGAGTGGGATAAGATATTGGGAAAATGGGTGGGAGAATGGCCCTTCATACACACTCACATTCGCTCCACCACAATGTGAGAGCCCTCTTCAAAGAGAAGACACTCATAGGAATGGCCATATACTTCTGGGAGGCAGAACTCTGGGCACTCTTGGTCAGATAATGCACTGAAGGTGCCATCGCCTTCAAGGACTTATCGGGAAAGGTTTGGTTTGCATGCAAGTCTTTTCCTACCACCACCTTCAATCCTTAAGCAGATGGGGAGTCACTCTTTTTGAGTACCCACCATCTCCGAGCCACTCAGTCAACCAATAGGTGTGAATGTATGAGGCAAAGCAACTTTACTGCTTTCCTCCTTTCGGGGAGCACCTTGAAGAACCCTGGAAGATGGCCTCATGACCAACTTCAGGGGTGTTGCCTTCTGTGAGTCTAACAAATCGGTGGAGGCACGGGGCTGTTTCGCCTTACAGGAAGCTGTCACACTTTAGCCGGGGCTGGTGTGAACCTTTCATGCCGCAGCTTTAACAAGGGGGTGCCCAGGCAGAAGGGTTCAGTAAGCAAGCGGAAACAACAATGCTCCTAGGACTGGAGGGACCAGGAGCAGAGGGTTGTCTTTCTTAACATTGAGGAATACGATGTCCCAGGAAGCACCGGGTGTGCCAGGACCGCATCCTTAGCCTCATGAAATGAGAAACCATCCTAAGCCTGAATGTCCAGGATTTCCTTCTAAAGGAGATTTGCACCACAATGCTTCGAAGTAGCAGGATGCAGCTCTCCAGAATTGAAACACTTGGCCACACGATTTGGACTTATCGTGTGCGGACTGGAGCAATTTACACATACTTCGGGTGACCCCAACTTTGCATGTCTACATGAGCGGTTCATATGGCCGAAGTGATGACAGTAATAGCACCACTGTGGCGGTGGCATTTAGAAAAAAAAATTTATGAGCCTATCTGCCGACTGCACACTTGGGCATAAGACGCCGGAATCAAGACAGCCTAGAACTAGGCTACTTTAAAATAAGAATATGAAAACAATGATAAAAAAGACAGATCACAACAATCAGGAAGCAATCTCCGGCATTGGGGGATGGTCCCCCTCTCCCCAGGCGCAGGCGCATGCAACCTACAAAAAAAACAAAAACAAAAAAACCTAGTTAAATAGAAGGGAGAAGGCTGGCCTCCCCCCAAAAGTCAACAAGTCCACCAGCTAATGTGCACGCACTTGTCCCTAGTACAAGGGACAGGCGGTAGAGACCCCGCCTATCCCAGTACTGGGACAGGTAACTTGGGCGCAGGCGAGCGCTCCATCATATAGCGATGAGTCACATAAGTGTGTCCAATTCGGAGACAACAGAAAGCAACCTGAAGCCGTCGCGGCATTGGGACATAAGTCCATAAGAACAATCACGGCACAATGGCACGCAACTTTAAGTTCTCTTCAACTGTTTCACATCTTCTTTGCCAATCAGTTCGAAGAGCTGCACGTATTCCTGCCATGTAGTAGGTGTGAGGAAGAGTGAAACACTGGTCCAGTCTCAGTCCTCGCACTCTTTGGCATGCTCATTCCCAGCAATTCCTACATGTCCAGGAATGCAACAGAAGATAATATCAAAATCCGCCCGGCTCGCCAAAACAGTGGCATCACGGATATCGCAAACCAGGGGATGCGGAGATTCCAATGCCCCGAGAGCACTCAGGGCGCTTTGTGAGTCGCTATAGGTCGCAATCTGGTCTCCGAACCGGGCACGTCGTGTAATCTCCCGTACCGAGTGGTGTATTTCCACCAGCTCAGCCGTGAAGACAGACGCAGCGCCTGGTAGAGCCCCACTGACTTCAAATAGAGGGGATACGGCGTGGAAGCCGACCCCCTCTTGGGACTTGGAGCCATCCGTATACACTGGCACGGTTCCAGCGTGATACGATGTGTTCTCCAAAAAGGTTGAACGCAATACTCCCGGTGCTGTACAAGCTTTGGGAGCAGAGGCGTGGTGACAAATAGCCAAATGTGGTACCCTCCAGGGTGGCATCCTGGGCAGAGCCAGGGGAGCCACCGGCTCGAGAGCTATACCTCTCAAAGGAATTTCCTGGCTCTAAACCCAAAGGGCTTATGGGATGACGTGCGTCTCTCGGCGGAAAGGCACCGTTCAGATCAGCTGCGGATGCAGAGCTGTTGGCGACAGAGGGAGGCGCCGGGCTCGCACGTACAGGCGAGTATGCACTGCATGCAGCATAAAGCAAGTGGCATCTCCGGAAAATCAACCAACAGGCTCTCAATGTGGGAAGTGCGGAAGGCACCGGTCGCAAGGCGAAGGCCGGTGTGGTGGATCGTGTCCACCTTCCGCAATAAATGTTCGGCTGCGGATGCATAAAACTCGCATCCGTAGTTGAGCTTTGAATGAACAAAGGATCGATAAAAAAGTAAGGCAGTAGCCCTATCAGCGCCCCAAGCGCTGAATGTCACGGAACGGAGAATATCCATGGCGCGGGTACAAGAGACACTAAAGCTGCGAATATGAGCCTCCCGGTGAGGCATCAGTCAAATACAAGACCAAGGAAACGGTGCGATTCAACCACTTCCAGGCGCACCATATTAAAAAACAAATCTGGGTCAGCGTGGAGCCGTGGATGTGGGCAGAAGTGCACCACCTTAGTCTTGGCCAAAGAAAACCAAAACCTGTGCGCTTCGGCATAGTGAGAGACGCGGTTCAATGCTTGTTGGAGTCGACGCTCAAGAGTTGGCATCTGGCCGGGCCAAAAGAGATCGAGAGGTCGTCCACGTAGAGCGTAGCAAGATCATCTTCTGGCAGCACCGAGGTGATGCCTTTGATGCTCAGGGCAAAGAGTGTGACACTGAGGACACTTCCCTGTGGGACACCCTTATCCTGCTCCATTGGGCCAGAAAAAGCTCCCCCCACCCGTACGAGCAATCGAGGATCTTGCAAAAATTGAGATATAAAGATTATGAGGTGTCCCCTCACCCCCATCGTGTGGAGAGTCTCCATGATACCGTATCGCCATGCGGTATCATAGGCCTTCTCCAGATCGAAAGACACCGTGGCGTAGTCCTGTCTATGAAGGAAGGCCTGGCAGATGGCATTTTCCAGTTGGAGCAGAGCATCCAACATGGAGTGGAAATTGTGGAAGCTGCACTGTGCAGAAGACTGATGGCATCAGCTGTCTAGGAAAAAGGCTAATCTAACAGTTACCAATTTCTCCATCAATTTGCACACGCAAGAGGTTAGAGAGATTGGGCGGAAACCGGCCGGGGTAGAGTGATCTCTCCCCGGTTTACGAATGGCGAGCTCAGTAGCGATTCAACAGGAATTTGGAAGACCCTCCAACCAGAGCCTGTTGAACAAATCTAAGAGAAAAGCCATGTCTCGCTCACTCAAGTGTCAAAGCATGGCGTATGGGACATCGTACGGACCATGGGCTTTGTTCGCGCACGAAGCAAGAGCGGAACAACACTCACTCACAGTAAACTTGTCGTTGAAGGGTTCTCTGCCTCTGGAGGTAAAGTAAAGCCAGCGGCCTTCCCGACATTGCCACGTGCATTGAATGCTGTCGGAGCAGCATCCCGGCTAGAGAATGTGGAGTACGCGGTCGTGAAGGATTCCGCCACGGATGGGGGGTCCGAGATTGCGGTCCCATTCTCCTGGAGAATGGGAGGGAAGACCTGTGATAACTTGCCCCGAATCCTTTTGACTCGCTTCCACACCTCTGCCAGAGGGGTCTTCCCATTAAGTGAAGACACGTATGCTCGCCAAGTAGAGCGGCGGGCGTGCTTCGAAATATACCGGAACCTAGCCCTAGAAATTCAGCGACAGTGAAATCGTTCAGGCGGCGCTTATAGCACATTTAGGCATAACGCTTCAGTTTGAGGGCCATCTCACACTTGGCGTGCAAAACGGCCAGACGTTCTGGGAATAGTAGTCAGGCCCTCGGCGATGAGGATGCAGGAGAAGAATTCAACAGCCTAATCTACTGACCTAAACTCCCTAACTGAGATAGAGAATTCAGTCATTTCCTGAAATGCAGGCCACCGCGTCTGCGCGAAGCACCACCGAGGTGGGCTCTCAGGCGGCAGTTGCCCTGAAAATGATATTTGAATGGGAAATTGATCACTACCATGGAAGTCATTGAAGACACCCCAATCAAAATCAGGCTGTGCATCCGAAGAGCACAAAGATACATCAAGGCAAGAAAATGAAGTGGTTTTCGGGCAGTGATGCATAAACTCATCCACATTGAGGACACCCATCTCAAGCTCTTCGATCAGATCGGCAAGGACTTGTCCCCTGGGATTTATTGAGTAATCTCCCCAGAGAGGATGTCTGCCATTCAGATCTCCAAGCAAGAGAAAGGGCCTCAGCAACCGTGCCACGATGCGGCGGAAGTTCCTCGCGTCTAAGTCGGCTGACGGTGGAATGTACGCAGAAATGATAGTATACCTCCTATCCAGGTGAAGCTCCACAGCCACTGCCTGAAAGGAGGTATCTAAAGTGAAAGGAAGAACGGAGACATCATGCTGGGTGTAAACCGCGCATCCCCCAGCCCGGCCCCCATCTCGTGGTGGTGGGGTCGCAAGACCCTTATACCCCGGGAGGACGGGCAGTGGGCATGTGCCTAGCATGGTCTCCTGCAAAAAAATCGTTGGCCCAAGGGTCCACGGCAATTCCATTGAAGCAATATGCCCTCCAGGCCTAGCTAGGAGGAGATGCAGGGGCCCTCTTCGAACAGAAGACCAAGGGAATGGCTGTATGCTTCCTGGAGGCAGAACCCCAGGCGCTGTTGGCCGGACAAAAGCAGGAAAGGCGTTGTCACCTTCGAGGACTTATTGGGGGAGGTTGGGCTCGCCATGCGAATCTTTTCCTCCCTCCACCTCGAAACCTTAGGCAGGCGTTACGGCTTCGGAAGCGAGGGGCCCTCTTTTTGAGGAACCACCGTCTCTGAGTCACTAAGCCCACTACTAGGCATGGGCGAAGGAGCCGAAGCTCCTTTGTTGCTGTCCTCCTTTCGGGGGACAGCTTTAGGAACCCCGGAAGATGGCCTAGCGACCAACTTCAGGAACCCGCAGAAGGGCTCCGAATGGGCACGGAAACAACCGTGTTCGTTGGCCTGGATGGGCCAAGAGCAGATGGTGCCTTTCTAACTATTGAGGCATATGACGTCCTAGGAAGAGCCGGGCGTGCCAGTACCAAGTCTTTAGCCTCACGGAATGAGAGTCGATCCTGGGCCTGAACAGCCAGGATTTCTTTCTCAAGGAGATATGCACCACATTACTTCGAAAAAGCGGGGTGAGGCTCTCCGCAATTGACACACTTGGTCACACAGGATTTAGACTTATCGTGTGCGGCCTTGGAGCAATTTACACACACTTCGTGTGAATGCCTTCACGCGGTAGCGGTACCAACTGGCACGCACCGACTCAGGGAGCTTGTCACAGTCGAACGTGACGAAGAGTGTAGGGGTGGGTCTCGAGGCCCCTCCCTGTTTTCTCATCACACGTTCGACCTTGACTACCCCATGGTCGGTGAGCTCTAAGGTGATGTCCTCTATAGAGTAGTCAACGAGTTCCCTCGTATAAACTACTCCTTTCACAAAGTTCATGGTAGAGTGCGGCGTCACACTCACCGGGATGCCATGAAGTGTCCGAAGAGCACTTATCTTGGCCGCCTCGGCGGGATTCGCCGCATTCGCCAGAAGGCTCCTGTCCGAGAAATGGGTCACCTTTGGCTCTCTACCAATTGCACTAGCTAATCCTCTCCTCTGATGGATCATGTTGCCCTTGGCTAACATGGTGCCATCAGTGGAGCGAATAACGAGGAAGCGTTTGAAGCCAGCGGGCTCAAAAATGCCAGGTAACCTCTGAATCAGGGGCCGCGATGTTATCGAGGCTCGCCCTGTGCCCTTTTCATCTTTGTCATAGTCAGAGGCTCCACACGCGGAGGGGCAGAGGGGCCGGATGTGCCGATCTTGGCTTGGTCACTTACCGTAGCAGCAGACCTATCCGTCCCCGTGTGGTGGGGCGAATGTGAGTGTGTGTAAAAGGGCCATTCTCCCACCCCTTTTCTCAGTACCCTCTCCCTCCCTCTGTAAGAATGTGTGTGAATGGGAATGGGTTTGTTTTTTTGTTTATTTTATGTATAAAATAATTTACCATGTTTTTTTTTCTTTCTTTCCAGGCCTCATATTCTGGAAAGATAGGACTTAGTTTCGTATATCCTTATATTACAAACAAAGCGTTATATCCTGGAAAGCTATATTATCATTAATAAATAAAGGCCATTAGTATAGCTTAATGAAGGAGGGCTTATAATAGCCACGTAATCTTTTTTTTAAAGTCATTATCTTCCATCAAGCGCAGAGGCGCCACACTTGTAAGTCCTAGGCATTTTGCTCGCTCGAGTGGCAGGTGGCTGGACATCTTCCCATCCTCTTTGTATAAAGTGAGGCCTTGATTGTTGTGTATATATTGACTGTTGTAGTCAGGATTTTTTTTTTGGTTGTTTGATTTTTTATGATTATTAGGATAGATTAAATAGTATTCATATATATAGGATTTTCTTTTTGTATTTTTGGCCAAAAAGTAAGATCTCCAATATAATCGCCCCCTCTCTATTGTAGATATTTTGTAAATTTTTTTTGTAAGTAAAGGGACTGTATATACAATCCGTTTCATTCTCCTTCGATTTCTCACGTCCGGATAGTGTAGGAAGCGGGTCGGATCGATTGGGGGTTAGTTTAGATTTTTGGCCCGCTACATTTGGCGCCCGAATAGGGACGTGAGACTTCGAAACTGGGAGCGTGACTGGATTGGATTGCAGTCCATACCCAATTAGTGTGACAAGTAGTTTGATTGATTTTTCCCTTCTCCTATCTTTTTTACTAACTTGGGAACAATGGCTGTAGCAGAAACGTTGAATGAAGAAGTAGTGCGATTGAGACTGGAGTTGAGAAAGAAAGAAGAGGAGTGTGAAATGTTACGGGGAATGATGGAGGGAATGGAGAATAAAATAAAAGGGATGAATGAAAAGACTGATAGGATGAAGAAGGAAATGGGAGACCGACAGGATCAGACGGACCGACGGATGCAGGACCTGTATGACATGATGAAGGGGTCAGGACCGGCCCTAGGACCCTGGACCTTGACCCCTGCTCCGACTGAAGGGAATAAGACTAATGGGATCAATGGGAGTGTGTGCCAGTCTAGAGAGGATAGGGTGATTATGAGTGATAGGAAGGACGGAGAATGGAAGAGAGTTGAATGCAAGAGAAGAAGGAAGAGTGGTGCAAAGGGGAAGGATAGGAAGGTAAGAGGCAAAAGTGTGGACTCATTGTACTCGGATGAAGGAGAGAGTGATGGTATGATTGATATGAGTGAGAGTGAAGGCAGCTCAAGTGAGAGTGAAGTGAATGTGGGAAAGGGTATTTTGATAAGGGAAGTGCCAAAGATAGATAGATTTAGGTTACATGGTGGGAAAAGTGTGGAAGAATTCTTCGGGGAATTTGAGCGATATTGTAAGCTCAAGTACCCGGAGAATAAGGGATACTGGATGAATGTTTTGGGGGAATGTTTGGAGGGAAAAGTATTGGAGTTTTTCCGCGTGATTACAAGTGTGGGGGAACCAAGGTACGATGTGGTGAAGAAGCGGATGATTGGACAGGTGAAATGAATGAAAGAGAGTGTGAAGTATAAAAGGGTAAATGAATTTGAGAAGGCTCGAATGGGGAAGAGTGAAAGTGTGAATATGTATGCACATAGGCTTGAGAGTATGGCAAGAACGAGGTATGGTGATGATGATGTAAATGAATGTAAACCACTCATGAGGAAGTTTTTGGACACGATCCCACGAAAGGTGAGTGAATGGCTGGGTGGAAAGAGAAAGGAGAGAGTGAGACTGACAGGTGAACGGTTGATGTGGGAGGATGTGTTGGAACTGTTAGAAGATGGACGATTTGATGATGAAAGCGATCTAGAAGAGGATGGATGGTACAGTGTGAATGTTGGGGGTAAGAAGCCCAGGAGCTTTCATCCACCCCGGCAGTTTGTCAGCTACAGGGATGCCCTGAAGGCTGCACCAGCTGGAGTGATGTCAAACTTCCTGGGCCGGCAGAATGGATGGGCAAATGGAGGGTGGTCGAATGGAAGGGGGCAGATGAATTTCAAGCGTGGGAACGGATATATGAGAGAGAAACCGAGGTATGTCCCAGCAAATGAGAGACCGAATGGTGTGAGAAAGATTGTGGAATGTCGTCGGTGTGGAAGGAAAGGTCATATGTTGGCAGAATGTAGGTGGACATCTGGTGCGTGTTTTGGGTGTGGTAAGAAAGGGCATATGATAAAGGATTGCCAGGAAAGTGTGAAAGAGTGCTTCGAGTGTAAAGAAATAGGCCATTTGAAGAAAGATTGTCCGAGGTTGAATGGTGAAGCAACTGCTGGGGAAAGTATGAAATATGCATGTGGTAATTGTGGAAAGGCTGGTCATTATGCAAGGATGTGTCGTGACCAGAGGAATGTATGTAGCTATTGTGCGATGGAAGGACATTCAAGTGAAAAGTGTTGGATTAGACTGAGAGCGCAAGGTGTGAATGGAAAGTCTGAAGCGGGAAACTGAATGGTAAGAGTGTACCTGCTGAAGTATCCTCTGGGTGCATGAGTGTGAGTAATGTGTTGGTAAGTCTGTCTAGTGTGAAAGTGCTGTCTGGTAGGAAGTATGAGTGTCTGAGTGTGAAGGTGGAGTTGAATGGAATTGAGTGTTTGGCTTTAATAGATTCTGGATGCAAGGCGAGCTTGGTGTATAAAGATGTGTATGACAAGTTTAGCAAAAAAGCCCTCCTGTCTGAGTGCAAGGGTAGTTTAGTAGGTATTGGTAATAGGAGAGTGCCTGTGATTGGAATGATAAGGTCACCTGTTCGAATGCATGGTATGATGATGAATGAATGTGAATTTTCTGTGATTGATAAGGTGAGTAGTGAGTATGGTGTGATTTTGGGCTATGATTTTATGAAAATGAATCGTATGGCCTCATATTCTGGAAAGATAGGACTTAGTTTCGTATATCCTTATATTACAAACAAAGCGTTATATCCTGGAAAGCTATATTATCATTAATAAATAAAGGCCATTAGTATAGCTTAATGAAGGAGGGCTTATAATAGCCACGTAAGCTTTTTTTAAAGTCATTATCTTCCATCAAGCGCAGAGGCGCCACACTTGTAAGTCCTAGGCATTTTGCTCGCTCGAGTGGCAGGTGGCTGGACATCTTCCCATCCTCTTTGTATAAAGTGAGGCCTTGATTGTTGTGTATATATTGACTGTTGTAGTCAGGATTTTTTTTTTGGTTGTTTGATTTTTTATGTTTATTAGGATAGATTAAATAGTATTCATATATATAGGATTTTCTTTTTGTATTTTTGGCCAAAAAGTAAGATCTCCAATATAATTGCCCCCTCTCTATTGTAGATATTTTGTAAATTTTTTTGTAAGTAAAGGGACTGTATATACAATCCGTTTCATTCTCCTTCGATTTCTCACGTCCGGATAGTGTAGGAAGCGGGTTGGATCGATTGGGGGTTAGTTTAGATTTTCGGCCCGCTACACCCGCAGCCCCTGCAGATGGAGAGGAGCCCCGAGTCTTCTTTTTCTTTTTCGGAGACGAGGGCGGGGAATGAACCTGCTTCTAACCTCCGCCCGAAGGAATCCCCAGGCCAGATGGGCCGGCGTCAACCAAGTCCTTTTCCAAAATGGAGAAGGTCCTGGTAGTGGTAGGAGCACCGGTCGGAGGAGATCCCTCCCCTCCTTGTACTACCTCAGAAACCCTAGCTGTTTGCGGAGGACCTTGCATAGGGGTGGATTCAGGTTCGGTGCTTGGTGCTGAGCCCGGAGTCCCCCTCCATGAAAGGCCCTACCGTCTGAGGCTGGGTTGCCTCAAGGACCATGTCTACCTCTGGGGGGGGGGCCTCCAGTTGGTCACCCCCCCCCCCCCCAAAGCCATCGCAGGTCCCGTTGGCAGTATTGTCGTTAGTCATTTGGTGTGGGGAGGCACAGGCCTTGACCCCGGCAAGGTTAAGTATTCTTGCCAGCAGGTCTTTTGAGAGAAGCGACCGAAGGGGCCTGGTTTTCCTCTCCCCCCTAAGGGGGTTTGCCCTACCGAGCCGCTTACACGAGGGGCGGTCGGCAATGGGCTGCCTACTGGCTTTCTTAGCAGTCCCCTTAGAAAGCAAAGGAGGGACTGCTGCTGGAAATAGGGAGGTGCCCGAAAGCACCTCCAGAGAAGGGGTTGAGGGGGAGTCCACTTCACCCGTAGGCGTAGGAGAGGAGTAAGCCTCCTATCTGGTTAAAGAAATATGGAGGGTCTCTTGTGCAAGCACAGGGAGGGGGACCTCCATTTTTCAGTGGAGCTGCCTGAGGGCGGCTCCATCGATGTACAAGGGAGAATGTGTTTGGTTATTCACTGAGGATATCCAACCAGGCTGATAATGTTCTAAAACATACATTGGAGCATAACCCACATATTACAGCAAGAGTTATAAAGGCATCTAACCCAGGGGTTTTTGGGGATGTCTGTTCAGACAGTTTATTGCCAGGTACCGGGACTCAGTCACAGCAGCCACAAACCCATATGCAACCATCTTCAGTCACATGCAGAAAGGGCTCACAGAGTTATGTTTGCTGATAAATACAGTGCCCACAAAAAGTATCTGATCACCTTCAAAAATTTTATTTGTTCTATCGACATCTGGTAGCTTTCATGTAACGCTCTGATATGACAGCTTTCCAATTCAACTTAAGTTAGTATTGTAGTAGCGTTTGCTGTGTATAGGCATGCATCAAATTTGTCTGATTTCATATTTTTTGACATTTAGTTATTATTCTGTGATTTTTACAGAAAGTGGTCTAAATAAAATTTATTTCTAATGTGTGCTAAGAAACAACTCCAGAGTGATTGTTGAGGTGCTAATGTTGCTCTTCATAAATGTGGGAAATCTCAGAGGCAGATAACTAATGAATTAAACAAGGCCAAAAGTACTATTAATTTATAGGTTTCACATGCTAAAATCAATGTTAGCCTATCTACATCAGTACCTAAAAAATTATCTGGCAGACCGAGAAGAACAAATTTGTGAACAAACATGCTTATGAAGCATTTAGTAGTGAATAATCCAACAATAACTGTGAAAGAACTGAAATCTAATTATGAATAATTTATTAACTGATGTTTCTGAAAAACTACCTAGGAGCGGATACAAAAGGAACTCTGTATGCTATCTCACCATGCTTCAAAGAAACGCTTCATTAATGAAAAAATGTGTAACAAACGTGTAACATTTTGTAAAAAATACATTCATTGAAGAGTGGAAAAAGTCTTATTCAGCGATGAGCCAACATTTTTAAAATTCAGAAACTGTCCAAAAAGATTCGTCAGGCCATTGGCTCAAATAGAATGGACCCTATACACCCAAAAGGCAATGAAACACCCTCCAAGTGTGATGATTTAGGGTTGTTTAAGTTTCCGCATATATTAGATTTAGGTAGGCCAGTTAGATGTTTCAGGTGAAGGTAGAGGGCCGGTGGAGGAGGTAGGATATGATAGTTCTAGGGATAGTGAAGTTAGCCCCCTTAGATTAGTTAGAAATAGGCCTAGTGAGGATGGGGGACAGTGGAGAGTGGTTAGGAAACATGAAGCTAGGGAGGCTTCTCCTTTTCTTTGTGAGAATAGGGTTGCCTCTGTTGAGGTTGTTAGCCAGGGGGAGAATAGGTGTGTGAGTCAGAGGGACACAGAACCTATTAGATTGACTAATAGATTCAGTGCCCTAAGAGAGGAAGTAACTGGAAGTGATATGACTGATGGGGGTGGGAGTGGAGGTAGAGTGACTGGTAGTTTGAATGAGAATAGGAGTGGGGATGGAGTTAGGTTTGTGGGGGTTAGGAATAGGAGTCTGACTGAAGTGCTTGTGATGGGTGATTCGCGAGTTAGATATTTAGATAGGAAGTTGAATGCAAGTAGATTGAATGGTTTGAGGGTGTGTTTGCCGGGTGCTGGAGTGAGAGATCTGTCTGATAGGTATGAGGAGCTGGTGTCTGGCTGTGCAAGGGATGCGGTTGTGATTACACATGTAGGAGTGAATGATGTGAAGAAAGTGGGTGCATGTGAGTTACGTGAGAGGTACAAGAGGTTGATTGAAAAGGTGAAAGAAAGTAGAATGAAAGGTGTTGTGACAGGTGTGCTTCCAAGAATGGATGTTGGGGTAGAATGGATGTCTCGTGCAATTGGGCTGAATGATCATGTGAGGAGGATGTGTGAGATGGAAGGTGTCAAGTTTGTGGATGTGTGGGATAGGTTTGTTGGAATGAAAGAAATGTATGCAATGGAAGGACTGCATTTGAGTAGGAGGGGGGTAGATGTGTTGTGGGAGGAGTATGATCGTGTTATTAGGTCTTTGCGGGCGGGAAACTAGATACTAATAGTGGTCAGGGAATTATGAGAGGACATTATAGTACTGAAAGTAGAATGGACTTGGCAGATAACAGAAATAGGTTCCAAGGCAATAGAGGTGCTTCAGGGAGAGGGGGGTTAAATTGTTTCTATACAAATGCTCGTAGTCTTAGAAACAAGAAGGATGAGCTATTTAGTTATATTAGCGATGAGGATATAGATATATTATGTGTTACTGAATCATGGATTAATGAAATAGAATTTAGTGACACTATAAGTGAATTTGATTTACAGGGCTGTAATATGTACATTAGTAAAAGGACAGGTAGGATTGGTGGAGGAATAATTATCTATATAAAAAACAACATTGTTTCAAGTTTAAATACTTCAATGAAGCAGGATAGGGTTGAGTCACTTTGGATAGATATTAGGTTCAGTAAAAATAGAATGGTGCATTCGGGAGCTTTTTACAGACCACCTGGGCAGACTGATGAAATAGATGAACTAATGATAAGGGAAATAAGTAAGGAATGTGAAACAGATGCAGTTATTATTGGGGACTTCAACTTAAACTCTGTGGAATGGGAAAATATGATAGGTAGGGATAGAACAAGCGGCAGGTTCATAGAATGCTTTGAGGATAATTTTTTTTATCAATTTGTTAATGAGCCAACGAAGGGGGACAATATATTAGATTTAGTACTTTCTAACAGTGATCATTTAGTTCAAGAATTGACTGTTGGGAAAGCATTGGGAAATAGTGACCATCAGATAGTTCGTTTTAACTGCATTTGAGTAGGAGGGGGGTAGATGTGTTGTGGGAGGAGTATGATCGTGTTATTAGGTCTTTGCGGGCGGGAAACTAGATACTAATAGTGGTCAGGGAATTATGAGAGGACATTATAGTACTGAAAGTAGAATGGACTTGGCAGATAACAGAAATAGGTTCCAAGGCAATAGAGGTGCTTCAGGGAGAGGGGGGTTAAATTGTTTCTATACAAATGCTCGTAGTCTTAGAAACAAGAAGGATGAGCTATTTAGTTATATTAGCGATGAGGATATAGATATATTATGTGTTACTGAATCATGGATTAATGAAATAGAATTTAGTGACACTATAAGTGAATTTGATTTACAGGGCTGTAATATGTACATTAGTAAAAGGACAGGTAGGATTGGTGGAGGAATAATTATCTATATAAAAAACAACATTGTTTCAAGTTTAAATACTTCAATGAAGCAGGATAGGGTTGAGTCACTTTGGATAGATATTAGGTTCAGTAAAAATAGAATGGTGCATTCGGGAGCTTTTTACAGACCACCTGGGCAGACTGATGAAATAGATGAACTAATGATAAGGGAAATAAGTAAGGAATGTGAAACAGATGCAGTTATTATTGGGGACTTCAACTTAAACTCTGTGGAATGGGAAAATATGATAGGTAGGGATAGAACAAGCGGCAGGTTCATAGAATGCTTTGAGGATAATTTTTTTATCAATTTGTTAATGAGCCAACGAAGGGGGACAATATATTAGATTTAGTACTTTCTAACAGTGATCATTTAGTTCAAGAATTGACTGTTGGGAAAGCATTGGGAAATAGTGACCATCAGATAGTTCGTTTTAACTTGGGAATTAAGAAGTGTAAAATAACCGAGAATGCTGTAAAAGTTCCAAATTTTCATAAGGGAGATTATGTAAAACTTCGAAGCTTGCTAAATTTGGTAGACTGGAATGTAGAATTCAGAGGTAAAAAAGCTTATGGGATGTGGGATACTTTCAAGCATATAATAAATGTAGTCCAAGAGCAATGTATCCCAATGTAGGCTATTAGGAACAAAAGTAGGAAACTATTATGGTGGAGTCAGGAGATAGCTAGAAAAATTTCAAAGAAAAGGGCATATAAAAAATTACAGGTACAAAATAATATTCAAAATTTAAGTGATTATAGAATGGCTAGGAATGAGTCAAATAAGATTATAAAGAAGAACAAAAGGGTGTCAGAAATTAAATTAGCTCAGGATAGCAACAAAGATCCTAGAAAGTTCTTTAGTTACTATAAAATTAATAACAAGTCTGGCAGAGTTAAAATAGGACCTATCAAATATGAAGGGGTTGTGAGAGAAACTGATAAGGAAATAGTTGAGGTACTAAATGATCATTTGGCATCAGTATTTACAAAGGAGAAACTAAATAGTCTTATGTATAGTACTCATGGGTCAGGGAAAGAGGTGTTTACTACCATTAGTGTGGATTGGAGGAAGATAAAAGGATAATAGGTGAGTTAGATTCTACCAAGGCCTCCGGCCCTGATAATATTCATTCTAGGATACTTAAAAAAAGGGGAGAAAGGATCTCAATAGCTCTGGAGAAGTTGTATACTAGGTCACTGGAATATGGAGAAATACCCTATGATATAAAGAGAGCGAATATAGTCCCCATTTTCAAGAAGGGTAGTAAAGAGGACCCAAATAACTTTAGACCGGTTAGCCTAACTCCTGTAGTCTGTAAAATTCTTGAGAAAATAGTTAAAAAAGGGATTTGCCAACATCTAGAGAGGGAGGGGTTAATCAGCGATGCTCAGCATGGGTTTAATCAGGTAGATCATGTTTGACTAATTTACTAGATTTTCTGGAGTTTGTAACAAATCAAGTAGATAAGGGAGAGAATGTAGATGTAATTTACTTGGATTTTAGTAAAGCATTTGATAAGGTACCACATAGGAGACTAGTTCATAAATTAAGAATGATTAGGATATGTGGGGGTATTTCAAATTGGATAGCTGAGTGGCTGAAAGACAGGAAGCAAAGGGTAGTGCTAAATGGTGTAAAGTCAGAGTGGAGGGATGTTATCAGTGGGGTTCCTCACGGATCAGTTCTCGGTCCATTATTATTTGTCATCTATATAAACGATCTTGGGGAGGCAGTTAATAATAAAGTGTCAATTTTTGCGGATGATACCAAATTAGCAGCTGTAGTTAAAGATATTGATGATAATTTTAAAGAGGAGGGGGATTTAAATAAATTGTTATCCTGGGCACATAAGTGGCAAATGACTTTCAACCTTTATAAGTTATTAACATGGGAAAAGATAATAGAGAATTTAACTATGAAATGGATGGGCATTGGCTGAGCTCAGTAGAGGATGAGAAAGATCTAGGAGTAGTAATAGATAACTCATTAAGGTTTTCTAAGCAGTGTATTGAAGCAAGAAATAGGGCAAATAGAGTGCTTGGTTTAATTAAGAGAAATGTCAGTTACAAAAGTAAGGAGGTTATTCTTAAACTCTATAACTCTTATGTTAGGCCACATCTAGAGTACTGTATACAGGCATGGTCCCCACATTTTAGACACGATATTAACCTTCTCGAGTCAGTGCAACGGAGGACAACAAAGATTATTCTTTCCCTTAAGCACCTTGAATATATAGATAGACTGAGGGTATTAAATATGTTCTCGTTCGAAAGGAGGTGTGTGAGAGGGAATATGATTGAGCTCTTTAAATTTTTTTCTGGGATAGATAAATTGGATGTTAGCAAGTTTTTTGAGTTAGATGATGGAAATCGGACTAGAGGTCACCACTTGAAAATTAAAAAGCAAGGGTATAGGTTGGATTTAAGAAAATATTTTTTCACCAATAGAGTGGTAGACTTCTGGAACAAAATGCCACGGAGGGTAGTAGGTAGTCCAAATTTAAATGTATTTAAGAGTAGGTTTGATGAGTTTATGGGGAGGGAAGGTTGTGATGGTTCCTAAGTTTTGTATATATTAATATTGTTTGTATATATCTATAGCTGCATGATTTAGTTCTTGACAAGCCTTGATTGGTGATACCCTTGTTTCTGGACACAATCCTCTGGATGTAGTTTTCTTGGGAGTTTGGGTGCCTTAAAAAGAGGCTGTTTGACTCGGATGACCTATGATGGGCCCTTGTGGCTTTTGTCATCTGTTATATTATATCGTGGGTGACTGATTTTGTCTTCCCTTGGCGATGGTGCTTTTTGTGGGTGGGCTTTGACGGATGCGGATGACCTTTGAAAGGCCCTTGTGGCTTTTGTCATCCGTGAAATTATGTTATGTTATACTGGTAATGAAAGGTAAAAATAAACAAATTGGAAAAACTGAATGAATAGCTCTTGGCACATAGTACTATTGAAATCCTCCCTCACCTTTTTATCATCAAAATCACCCATGGGTGCATCTTCAAAGACTTCTTGCTTTATTTCTTTAATCTCTCCCTCCTGCAATGGATAAAAGCAAAGATATTTTTCTCACTTTATGATAAAATTCATATAATGTCAGAAGTTTATTATGAGGAAATGTGTTGATCTGTACTAAAGTTAGAATATAAAAAATAAAGAGGATAAAAATAATCATGAAACTAACCCTTTCTCTCACGTAGAAACCTACAAAACTAATTTAGCCATGAACCTTTGCACTTATAAACCTTAGTAGTCCTAGTTACCAATTTCTGAAGGCTTCTTAACATTGGAAAAGGTATATTCCTGAGCCATATGGATCCCCAAGCACACCACCTAAGTTTCCAATCATATCTAGCATACACAATTTTCTACTTCACATCTGGTCACCAATAAGTCGTTCTAAACTACCTGAATCTGACTATCAATAAAGTGAGACCACATTAAGATGTCTATGGAGTGCTATTGGCAATATGTGAGGATGCAAAAAAAGACAAACAAATCAATACAACTTAATCTTGGACTACTAGCCTTTCAAACTTAAAGTTGATTTTGTTTTTTCATTAATTATTTGCATCATTAATTACAATGATTAAAGAATAAATGATGGCATAAATACAAGATAAAAAAATCAAAGACACTTTCATCATAAGGAAGAATAAACTAATAAAATGCATGACTGTATGTCAGCAATGTTTAAATAAAGTAAATATCTGAAAAATCATAACTTACACTTTTATTATCTAATATTTCATCAGCAAATAAATTCTTTTCCTTAGTCAGATCTACATCCATATTAGCTTCAAGTTTCTTATATAGATATAGCTACTCTATAAATTCACAGAGTTTCTAGTGAATAAACTTTTCATATACCAGATTCTTTTAAGTTTCAATATAAAATATATTTATTTTCACTATACTGTCTTTACAAATAACCTTGAGAGAGAAAGAAGAAAATGTGAGTGTGATTCAGCAATCAGATGCCATAATGCAATAATATGAAACATTTAAAAATATGAAATCACATGAGGGGACTATGACTTAGTTTATCAGAAACCCTGATTCTAATTTAAACTAAGTAAACAACATCAAGGATGGTTAAATACTATTAGATCACCTGAATACCAATGCATTTTTTTATATTTAGCATTATTTTTAAGGATAAAAATCAAACTACTCTTTAAAGTTATTTAGATTTTATTAAATTTTTATCAATTTAATAATATAATTTCTACCACTATTCTCCCTCTTTCTAGCAATTCCTCGATATCATATTTATAAAAATCATTTTAAGTTCTTGAAGGATGTTTTGACCTCTTCTATTGATGACATCTTCATTCTGTTCAGGAGATTTTCTACTTCTAAAAATATATTAATCTGGCGGAACTCTATTGGGTGAGAGTATTAGTTCCGAATAGCATATATTAAGCTTCCTTGCACTTCCTCAGTATGAACTTATTCATAGTTATGGACCCTCTCCTACTCTGCCATAGAAAACTGCAAAAACAACAAAAAAATCCATTATTCTCCCTTCCTCAACTCAGGGCTCAATGAACATTGTATGTACACACATAAGATCATACATTATTATAGGGAGACACTAAGGGTGGTATGTGTATGTGTGTTGTGTACATGAGAGGTGAGTGTGTGTATGAGTGGGATTCCGAGTGAATTCTGCAATCAAATGACTGTGATAGGTCTTCCATATCACTTATCAGTTAGAAATTTATATTTGAAACATTCTCAAAAGGCTAAATCTCAATTTATCATGATTTATGTATGCATTTAGCAGTACATAGCAGGAGTAGGTTAATAAATGATGCTCAGCATAGGTTTAGAAGAGATAGATTGTATATAATAAATTTACTAGATTTTATGGATTATGAAACTAAACAATTACATGTAGTAGGGGAGAGAATGTTGATGTAATTAATTACTTAGATTTTAGCAAAGCTTTTGATAAGGTTCTTCATAGGAGACTAGTTGACAAATTAAAAGTACATGGTATATGTGGGAAAGTTTTGAATTAGAGAGCTGTATGGCTGAGAGACAAGATAGAGAGTGGCACTGAATTGGGTGAGGTCACAGTGGTATACCTCAAGGATCAGTTCTAGGCCCATTATTATTCATAGTTTATATAAATGATCTTGGGAAGATCATCTCCCCATGGATCATAATTTAGCAAATATGATTCTTGTAAATAGCAGTGTCAAATTTTGCTGATAACACTAAGTTGGCAGCTATAATCAAAAAAGTTGAGGGTAGCTTTAAAGTGCAGAATGAGATAAATAAGTTATTAGCTTGTGCTCAGAAATGGCAGAGACTTTTAACCTTAAAAAATGCAAAGTTATTGACATAGAGAGGCATAATAGGGAATTTAACTATGAAATGGAATGGCATTGGCTGAATTTAGTTAGGGATGAGAAGGACTTAGGTATAGTAGTAGATATGTCACCAAGGTTTTGGAAGCAGTGTATTGCGTCAAAAAATAAAACAGATAGGGTGCTAGGATACATTAAGAGGAATGTTAGCTACAAGAGTAAAGAGGTTATCCTTAAACTCTACAACCAATATGTCAGGCCACATTTAGAGTACTGTATACAAGCATGGTCACCACATTTTAAACATGATATCAACCTACTACAGTCAGTACAAAGGAGGCCAATAAAAATAATACCTTCCATGAAGCACCTTGAATATGAAGATAGACTGAGGGTACTAAGTATTATATTCTTATTTGAAAGAGGGTGTGTGAGGGGAGATATGGTTGAGCTTTCAAAAATCTTTTCTGGGATGGATAAGTTGGATTTTAGCAGGTTATTTCAGTTGGAAGGTAGTAATAGGGTTCACCACTTGAAAATTGAAGAGGTGCAGGTTAAATCTTAGAAAATATTTTTTCCCCAAGAGAATGGTATATTACTGGAATAGCTTGCCAACTGAGACAGTAGACAGTCCAAACTTGAATATTTGCAAATGCAGATTAGATTATATAGGAAAGGAGGGTTAACTTCTTTTGGGAGGCGAGAGTTATTCTGGACTCATTCATGTGCCAGAAGTTTTTTTATTATATATTATGGGTGATTTGGATTTTGACAAGCCTTGATGATGCTGCCTTTTGTTTTTGATGCATTCCTGTGGATGGTTTAAATTGTATATTGTAAATGCATGATTTGACACAATCCTAAGGATTTTTTAAATTGTATATTGTACTATGCATGATCTGATACAATCCTCTGGATTAATTAAATTGTATATTGTAGATGCATGTGGGGATTTTTGACAGAGGCAGATGACCTTTGATAGGCCCTTGTGGTTTTTGCAATCCATGAAATTATGTTATGTTACAAGATCATAAGTGAGGATTCAAAAATTAGTCCCAAGAACTCTGGGAAATTCAAGAAGAATTGTAGCAAGATTAATGAGCTAGACTGTCAACAATTGGATCCTTCTGGCAGTAGCAGATGTCTTACCATCACCAAGAATAAAGGCCACTATACTAAATACTAATTATGCATAACTTATACAAATATTTCCCAGAGTGTTGGCTATAATATGTTTTATAGAGTACAGGAGGAAAGGAGGGGTGATTATTTATATTATAGAATCTCTAGTGCAGTAAAAATGATTAAAACACTAATACAGTGTCATTATGGCTAGACATTAAAGAGGAAAAAAATAAACTTGTCATAGGATTATTATATTGAGTGCCAAATCTTAGTAAGGAAGCTACATGTCTTCTGTAGCAGGAGATATAACAAACATGTAGAAGTAATCATGTGTGATTTTAATTACAAAATTATAGACTGGAAAGATCTTGTAGGCTATCAGGAGGTTGAGGAATTTTTTACTATAGTGTAGGATAATTTTCTTACAGGTTGTAAACTAATCCACTATGGTGTAATAATATATTGGATTTAGTTCTAACAAATAGGAAAGAGGGTATTAGTGAAATAGGAATTGGAAAAAATTTGGGAAATAGTGACCAATGTAATTTAGATTTAAGTTAAACTGTAACAGGGTTCTCAGTAGAATAAATGAGGTTAAAATCCGGGACAAATGAGTGAGGTCAGGTTATGGTGGTAAAATATGGACCACCTGAGTTTTCAGGGGCTCTGAGAGGCAATGGATGATTGGAAGGATTCAGAGACAGACAAAGTTTCTTAATATAGGTATATTAGCAAAAGTATAAATTTAAATAGAAATGGACAACTATGTAAAAAAACAGAGCACCCAATATACAGTTTATCTATAATTCCAATAACAAAAATAGTTACAAATTGAATAAATAATCCTTGTGTTACCAATAATCACAAAATCACTAGTAAAAATAACACACACAGTTGTTATTCTACTAACTAAATCTTTACTTTCAATCAGTGGATTCAAGGAATGGGAGATAAATTGGAAGGAAGAGGGTAAAGGTGCCAGTTTTTCTATAGATGGTCACTCTCTCTCACTGAAGAGGAAAGGGGAGGCCCAGGCCTGCATTTTTTTAATAATTTTAGGAGCAAATCTGGCAACTGCATACTATGGTAAAAATCTCTGTAGTCACATGACAGCCTAATACTAGGCTAGATTAAAAAACAAGTAATAACAAGTAAATGACAAATAAAGATAAAAAAGGAATAAAGGCTAAGATACATGCTAAAAAAAAAAGAAGCAAAAAGCAACAAGGAAGCAAGCTCTAATGTTGAGGGTAGGTCAGCCTCCCCCTGGCACAAGAACATGCGACCTACAACAAAGACTCAAATAAAGTGCAGAAGGCGAGCCTCCTTCAAAAAGTTATAGTTTGCAAGTCTGTGTAAACAAACACATCCCAAGTACAGGGGATAAGCGGTAGAAACCCCACTCATTCTGGGACAGGGACAGGTAGCATGGGTGAAGAACACTGGGAGATTGGGCAAGAATGTGGCAAACAGTCTGAGGGATGATGCAGTCATCGCAATAGGGTACCGACAAGCATGCTATTAAATGGCAATGCATCCTGCAAGTGTGTCCAATTTGGAGATGAAAGAAATCAACCTGAAGCCATTGCAGCATTAAAGAGTACACCCATGGGAAAAACAGTCCTCGGCGCATGGGCACACAACTTTAAGTTTTCCCCGGAAGTCTCCCATCTTCTTTACATGGAATCCTGCCATGTAATCAGTGCGAGGAAGATCCAAATGGTGGTCTAGTTGCCCAGTCCTCGCAGACTCTTTGGCACATTCATTCTCAACAATTCACACATGTCCAGGAAACCAGCAGAAGATACTCTCTATATCTGCCCAGCTCAACAAAACTGTGGCATCATGGATATCATGAACTAGGGGATGTGGAGACTCATCTGACCCATCCGTATATATTTGCACAGTTCCAGCATGACATGGAGGGTGCTCCAAAAGGGTGAATGCAATATTCCTGGTGCTGCAATACTCAAAGATAGTACTCTCCAGGGTGGCATCCTGGGCAGAACCAGGGGCGCCATGGCCCTGAGATACACAGAGCTCTCAAACGAGTTTCTTAGCCCTAAACACACAGGGCTTAGGGTATGACTGAGGTCTCTCGGCAGTATAGGCAACATTGAGATCAGCTGCAGATGCAGTGAGAGCTGTTGGTGACTGAAGGAGGCAAAGGTCTCACACATACAGGCGAATAATGCACGGTGCATACCGGAGTGACATCTTCCCAGCATTGACAAGTAGGCTCTCAATGGGGAATGATACAGCCGGCAGGTCAAGGCTTGTGTAGTGGATAAAGTCCACCTTCTGCAATGCCTACTGTGGCAAGATATGATGCATCTTCCACACCTTTTCTCTATATTCGTGACTCAAACTGTTGGGAAAACAAAAGTCCACTTTTGGCAGCAAAAGAGACAGATATATAACCTCTACCTTACCTAAATTTATTTCCATATATATATATATATATATATATATATACAGTGGGTGCAATAAATATCCGATACATTGTCAAAAGTTTATTTACCATAATTACACAACAGCAAAGTAATTGAAAATTGAACATATGTATTTTGTACTTTGAATTGGCATCATATTGCAAAAATAGTAAAAGATTACTATGATTACGGCAAAAATATCAAACAAACGTTTAAAAAAGTATCTGATACATTTATGAAAACCAGTTAGTATTTGGTGATATGACATTTCATCGCTAGTACAGCTTCCAACCATTTGGGATATTTACTTATGAGGTTCTTACAAATATTTGTATAGGTATCATGGCCCATTCTTCTTGGCATATTCTTTTTAAATCTGTTAGATTTCTGGGGTCCCTTTTCTGAATCTTTAGTTTTAATTCTCGCCTTGGCTGTATGTTTTGGATCATTTTCCTGCTGGAATGTCCATCCTCTTGGCAACTTCAAGTCATCTGCAGACTGTAAGAGATTATCATCCAGAATCCTGCAATACATCTGAGCATTCATTTCCCTTCAATAATATGGAGTCTTCCAGGACCTGCAGAGGAGAAGCAGCCCCATACCATTATGTTGCATCCTCCAAACTTCACTGTTGAGATTGTATTTTTAGGATCATGCACTGAATTTTTCTGCCTCAAAACGTGACTAACACTATTTCACCCAAATAACTCCATCTCTGTCTCGTCAGACCATATTACAGCATCCCCAAAACTTGCAGGCTTCTCTAAATGTTCCTTGGCAAAATTTAAACGATTTCTGACATGAATTGGTTTCAACAAAGGGGTATTTATTGGTGTGCAAGAATGGAATCATTTGTCCCTAAAAACTGCTCTAATTGTATGTTTGCATACATTTGTCCCAGCTGCTTCCAAATCTTTCTGAAGTTCAGATTGAGTCACTCAAGGATTCTTCTTTACTTTACAGACTATATGTTTCGATGCATGGTTTGAAATTTTAGATGGACGCCCTGAACATGGTAGACTTGCAATGGACTGATATGACATAAACCGGCGAATCGTGTCACCAATAGTTGAGATTGGTATTTTTAGCTTAGATGAAAATTTTCTATAGCCCAAACCACTTTTATGTAACTAAACAATTAGTTCTCTAAAAAAAAGCAGCCATGGTTAAATTTTTATCAATTTTCTGAACTTCACCAATTATAATAATTTTAAAAAGGAACTTTAAACTAAATTTCCCCCCTTTCAAAATATCACGTTGCGAAATAAGAGTTATAGAAGATATATAAAAATACATTTTCTGAACTTCACCATTTGTAATTCTTTGGGTTTTAAAAAATTCACAAACTTTCTATATTTATATTTATTTCTGAACTTCACCATTTTGTTTCTTGATATTATAAAAGAATTATTAGCAATAACTTTGATAAAAAAAACATGTCATAGCCAAACTAAGATGAAATTATTATTGAATACTCAAAAAAATCTCCCTAAATTATAGAGTTGGTGATTTTATATAAGAACATAAGAAAAGAAGGAGACTGCAAAAGACCATTCATGGCCTACACTTGGCAGCTCCTGTTCCATTCAACACACAAAAGATTTCTTACCAGAGAAAAGTCATCAACATTGTCACCCTTTACAGGAGTTCGTCAGATCTAATCTACAATATACATAAAATGCATCCAGAGGATTATGTCCATTCATGCAACCGCAAAATATAATCTTCCCACTCCTTAGAAAAATATATACATATGTACACAAAAAAAAGTCAGTCCCATCTAGCAGCATCATCCATATATTTATCTAATCTATTATTAAAACTACCCAGAGAGGAGGCTTCTATCACATGTCTAGTGAGCCTATTCCATTCATCTACCACACAATTTGTAAACCAATTCCTCCCAATCTCCTTCCCCTGGTGATGGTGCTTTTTGTGGGTGGGTTTTGACGGAGGCGGATGACCTTTGATAGGCCCTTGTGGCTTTTGTCATCCATGTAATTATGTTATGTTATGTTATGTTATGTTAAACCTATACTTATCAAGCTTAAACCCATTGCTACGTTGTAGCGGGCCAAAAAATTTAGACTAACCCCAATCGATCCAACCCGCTTCCTACACTAATCCGGACGTGAGAAATCGAAGGAGAATGAAACAGATTGTATGTACAGTCCTTTACTAACACGAAAAAAAATACAATATTTACAAAAATATGGGTAAATATGCACCCAATGAGCCTATATATATATATATATATACTAAATCAATCCTATCTTGGAACCAAATCAATCAAAAAATATATATTAATACTAAGAGTGCATATACAAAAGGGGACAACCAAAACAAGAGACAACAAAAGAGGAGTTTTCTTACGTGGTACCACGGTTTATTATTTGCCGGCTTCCCCGGGGGAAAATCTTGTTGGTAGTCACTCTTGTGACAAAATTGGGTGTGCAGGGCTTATGGTGCCTGCCACCTCGGAGCTCAGTTGACTTTAAGGTCTACTCAAGTACCATTAGAAGACTTCTTATATCTTCTTTGAATATCTTACAGTGGCTCTTGCAAAATGCAGGCAATGTTTTTGTTGGTTTTGTTCTTTTGTTCTTTTTTTTTTTTTTCTATTCTGGTACTTTAACGCTGTCTCATATAATCTTTAACAACGTGTTCTGTCATGTTCACTAAGTATAAGAACCTTACCCAGATCCCCTTTATTATATCCTTTTACCCATTTGAAGACTTCAATCAATTCCCCTCTGACTCTTCTCCTTTCCAATGTATGTAGATTTAGTTTCCTGAGCCTTTCACCATAAGGTAAGTTCCTTAGCCCACCAATCATCTTTGTCATCCTTCTCTGCACAGACTCAAGACAATCAATATCCTTCCTATAATATAGTGACCAAAATTGTACTGCGTAGTCTAGATGAGGCCTAACTAGCGCCAGATACAGTTTTAGAATGACTTCAGCACTCTTATTGCTTACACTCCTCCTAATGAATCCAAATATCCTATTAGCTTTATTCTTAGCATTTAGACATTGCTTTCTAGGACGAAGGTCTGAACTTACCAAAATACCCAAGTCCCTCTCACAATCAGTCCTCCCTAAAATTCTCCCATTTAATTTATAACTATTCAATGGATTATTTCTACCTATACTAAGTACACTACATTTGTCTATGTTAAACTTCATTTGCCATTTTGCGGCCCAATTGGACAGAATGGTCAATTCCTCCTGCATTACAACAGCATCAGAATCAGCCCTAATGGCCCTACCTAGCTTAGTATCATCAGCAAATTTACTCAGGTCACTACTTATACCTATGTCAAGATCATTGATATAAATTAGGAATATAGCAAGGGACCCAAAACAGATCCTTGTGAAACTCCACTGCTAACACACCCCCACTCAGATTTAACTCCATCTATACTAACTCTTTGCTGTCTGTCACCAAGCCATGACTGAATCCACCTAAATATACTGCCATCGATCCTGTGTGCTTTAACTATGCTCAGAAGTCGTAAGTGTGGCACTCGATCAAAAGCCTTACTAAAGTCCAAGTATAAAATATCATAGTTTTCATCATTATCTGCTGCTTCATACACCTTACTATAAAAAGACAGCAAATTAGTCAGACAGGATTTACCCTTACTAAAACCGTGCTGTGATTCTTTTATCAACTTATGCTTATCCAAGTGATCTCTAATATTCCTTGCTATAATAGATTCCATCATTTTCCCTACCACTAATGTCAAACTTACTACTCTGTAATTAGACATATTTGTTTTATCCCCTTTCTTAAATATAGGTATCACATTGGCTTTCTTCCATGCCACTGGCAAAATGCCACTCTCCAATGATTTTCTAAAGATGCATGCTAGGGGCTCACTTAACACATCCTTACATTCTTTCAAAATTCTAGGAAAGACCTCATCAGGACCGGGTGCTTTACTACTTTTGATTTTATCAATTTCCTTTGTCACTATCTCCTTTGTGATCAAGATATCCTTTAATTTCTCTTCATCATTACCCCGAAAGATCATTGATACCTCGGGTATATTTAGAGTATCCTCCTGTGTAAATACTGAGAGAAAAAAGTCATTTAGCATTCCAGCCATTGAGTCCCTATCACTCACTAATTCTCCATTGGAATCTATAAGTGGGCCTATTTTATCTCTAACCTTAGTTTTGTATAATTGATAAAAACTTTTAGGATCTTCCTTTGCCCTATTTGCCACTCTAATTTCATAATTTCTCCTTGCTACTCTAACTAACTTTTTAACATCTCTTGCTAGTTCATTATATCTCTGCCTTAAGTGATCCTCTCCATTTTTTATTTTCCTATAAATGCCCTTTTTAATGCCAATATAATGCTTAATTTTATCTGTCATCCATTTTGGGTCATTATTTTTAGTCCTAATCTCCTTATATGGAATGTTAATCATCTGACCTGTAATTAATTGCTCAATTATTCTTTCATACTCCTCTTCAATTATAATCTCTTCCTCCTGGTGATTATTGTCTCCACTAACTGATATCATTAAATCTATTCCTGATTTGATTTCATTGCCTGGTTTCTGTACAACTGCCTCCAGGTAAGTCCTTAGCCCATTATAATTTGCTCTTCTAAAGTCAGGAATTTTAACATTGTTCATGCTACTATCAATACCATTCCATTTCATCTTGAATCTAATTTCACAATGGTCACTATTACCCAAATTTCCTCCAATCTCAGTATCCATAATAAATTCCTCCCTATTTGTCAGAACTAAATCCAGTATATTATTACCTCAAGTGGGTTCGTTAATAATCTGCCTCAGAAAATTATCTTGGACAACATTCAAAAATTCCTCAGCCTCCTGATCACCCACAAGAGCTTCCCAGTCTATATTTCTATAATTAAAATCGCCCTTTATGCACACATGCTTACTTCTACATGCCCATTCAATCTCCTGCCACAGAAGATTTGAAGCTTCCTTACTAAGATTTGGTGGTCTGTATAATAATCCTATGACAAGCTTGTTTTTACCTTCCTTTACATTTAGCCATAATGACAGTGTTATTTAATTTAATTGTACTGTTTACACAACACTGGAGATTATCTTTAATATAAATAATAAACCCTCCTCCTCTCTTCCTATTCCAAGGTTTAAAGTGATTACCTGCCAAATCAAGCCATGATTCTGTTATCGCAATTATATCAAAATTCTCTTCACTCACTAACGCTCTTAAGAGATCTATCTTATTCCTTATACTCCGACCATTTGTGTAGTATATTTTTAAGGTTTTTTATTATTCCCATCTTCATTGCATTGTGCTTTTTTTATTCCTAGTTATCTGCTCATTCACTTGTGCATTAGTCCCCCTATAATGCATCAGTATGCCCTCTCCCCTAAATATTCCTCTATCTCTGCATCCCTTCCATTTCCTACACCTGCCCTCTATTCCTGTAATTCCCTTACCTCTAACAGCTTCTAGTTTCCCACCCGTAAAGACCTAATCACACTATCCAGCTCCCCCCAAGGAACCTCAACACCTGCCCGACTAAGATGGAGCCCATCAATCGCATACAACCTCCTATTCCCGTAAAACCCTCCCCAGACATCTACAAACACCAATCCTAGCTCCTCACACAGTCCTTTCACAAATTCATTCAAACCAATTGCACGCAACAACCATTCTACCCCCACATCCAATCTCGGAAGCACACCAGAAACAACACCTTTTACCCTGCTTTTACTCATCGTTTCAACTAACCTTTTATACTGCTCACGTAACTCACATGTACCCACCTTCTTTACATCATTCACTCCCACATGCGTAATCACAACTGCATCCCTCTCACACCCAGAAACCAGCCTATCATACCTCTCACAAACATCACTTACACCAGCACCCGGCAGAGAAACTCTCATTCCCTTCCACTTGCTATCACTCAACTTCCTATCTAAATACCTAATCTGAGAGTCACCCATCACTAGTACCTCAGTCATTCTCCTATAACATAACATAACATAATTTAACGGATGACAAAAGCCACAAGGGCCTATCAAAGGTCATCCGTATCCATCAAATCCCACCCATATAATGCATCCATAGGATTTTGTCAGATCATGCAGCTACAATATACAATTTAACAATCCATAGGAATGTCCAACCATGCATCTACAATATATAATTTAAAGCCTCCATAGGAGTCTGTCAAAAACAAAATCAAAATCCCCCAAAATATACAATAAAAAGAAACTGCATCCACAGGAATGAGTCAAGAAACATATCCACATACCAAAAAGTAAGAAATTAACCCTCCATCCCCATATAATCATCCAATCTGCGCTTGAAAACATTCAAGTTTGGGCTGTCTACAGTCTCAGGTGGCAAACTATTCCAATAATCCACCACTCTGTTAGTGAAAAAATATTTTCTAACATCCAGTCTGCACCTCTGTTTTTTAATCTTTAAGTGGTGGCCTCTAGTTCTATTACTACCTTCTAACTCAAATAACTTGCTGAAATCTAATTTATCCATCCCAGAAAAGATTTTAAAAAGCTCAATCATATCTCCCCTCACACACCTTCTTTCAAATGAAAACATATTTAATACCCTCAGTCTATCTTCATATTGAAGGTGCTGCAGGGATGGTATTATTTTTGTTGCCCTCCTTTGTACTGACTCTAATAAGTTTATATCATGTCTAAAATGTGGTGACCATGCCTGTATACAGTACTCTAAATGTGGCCTGACATAAGAGTTGTATAGTTTAAGGATGACCTCCTTACTCTTGTAGCTAACGTTTCTTTTAATGTAACCTAGCACCCTATTTGCTCTATTTTTTGCCTCAATACACTGCTTTGAAAATTTCAGTGACCTATCTACTACCACTCCTAAGTCTTTCTCATCTTCAACTGAATTAAGCCAATATCCATCCATCTCATAGCTAAATTCCCTATTATCTCTCCCCATGTTAATAACTTTGCATTTATTAAGGTTAAAAGTCATCTGCCACTTCTGAGCCCAAGCTAACAGCTTATCTAAGTCACCCTGCACTTTAAAGCTACCCTCAACCTCTTTGACTACAGCTGCCAATTTAGTGTCATCAGCAAAAATTGACACTTTGCTATTTACACCTTGCCCAAGATCATTTACATAGATTATAAATAATAAAGGGCCTAAAACTGATCCCTGAGGTACGCCACTAATAACATTCCTCCACTCTGACCTCACTCCATTCAGTACAACTCTCTGTTTCCTATTTTTCAGCCATTCAGTTATCCAATTTAAAACGTTCCCACATATCCCATGCAGCTTTAATTTATGAACTAGTCTTCTATGTGGAACCTTATCAAAAGCTTTGCTGAAATCTAAGTAGATCACATCAACTTTCTCACCCCTATCTAATTCTTTAGTTACATAATCCATAAAATCCAGTAAATTAGTTAAACACGATCTATCTTTTCTAAAACCATGCTGAGCATCATTAATTAACCTGCTACTCTCTAGATGATCAGAAATTCCCTTCTTAACCATCTTCTCAAGAATTTTACAGACTATAGAAGTTAAGCTTACTGGTCTAAAGTTATTTGGGTCCTCTTTGCTTCCCTTTTTAAAAATTGGCACTACATTTGCCAATTTCCAATCATTTGGTATTTCTCCAGACTCTAGTGATCTAATAAATATCTTCTCGAGAGCTACTGCAATACTTTCTACACCTTCTTTGAGTATCCTAGAATGAATGTTGTCAGGGCCAGATGCCTTACTAGTATTTAACTGAATTATAAGCCCTTTAATTTCTTCTCTGTCTATATTAATAGAATTTATCACTACTTCCCTTGACCTAGAATTATCATCAATTAATCTAACTGGTTTCTCTTCTGTGAATACTGAAGCAAAATGATCATTAAGGACCTCTACTATTTCCTCATCAGATTCTTTCAAAACCCCTCCATATTTAATAGGCCCTATTTTATCACTGTTAGATTGATTATTGATTCTATAATAGCTAAAGAATTTTTTAGGATCTTTATTATTATTTTTAGCTAAATTAATTTCTGCTGTCCTTTTGGTCTTCTTAATAATCTTATTTAGTTCATTTCTGGTTGACCTATAATGGTTTAAATTATCTAAACTACTCTCACTTTGTAATCTCTGGTATGCCCTTTTTTTCTCTGAAACTTTATTAGCTATTTCTTGGTTCCACCATAATGGTTTCCTACATTTCTTCCTAATAGACTTCATCGGAATACACTGTTCCTGAACCATGTTTAATATAGTCTTAAAAATATCCCACATCTCATAAGTATTCTTTCCATGGAATTCTATATCCCACCTAATCTGATTTAGCATGCTGCGTAATTTATCGTAATCTCCCCTATAAAAATTTGGAATTTTCGTGGAGTTTGTCGTTGTTCTACCCTTAACTATTTGCAAATTAAACCGAACCATCTGATGATCACTGTTTCCCAATGATTCCCCTACACTCAATCCTTGAACTAAGTGATCATCATTTGAAAGAATTAAATCTAATATATTGGCACCCCTTGTTGGCTTATTAACAAATTGGATCAAAAAGTTATCCTCAAAACACTCCATAAACTTACAACTTGCTCTATCTCTTCCTATCATATTTTCCCAGTCTACAGAAGTTAAATTAAAGTCACCAAGAATAACTGTATCTTCTTTGCATCCTTCACTTATTTCCCTAATCATTAACTCATCGATACAATCAGTCTGTCCTGGTGGTCTATAAAAAGCTCCCAAGTGTATTTTCCTATTTTTACCAACCTTAATATCTATCCATAATGATTCACCTTCTCCTTGCTTTATAGAGTTATTTAGATTTGAAGAAATGCTATTTCTGATATAAATAATCAACCCACCACCAGTCCTATCTCTCCTTTGACTAATGTACATAGTATAACCCTCTAGTTCAAATTCACTGACATTATCATTAAATATATTTTCATTAACCCATGATTCAACTATACATATTATATCTATATCTTCATGAATGATATAACTAAATAATTCATCCTTCTTATTTCTAAGACTACGAGCATTTGTGTAAAGACAAATCAGCCCACCTATCCCTGAAGCACCTGAGGGCCTATCTCCTCTGCATCTCCTTTCTCTCTTTCCCCGACCCTGTACTCTTGTATTTCCCTGACCACTTTCACTACTCAAGTAGTTTAACCCTAAAGCACTTCCATTAGCCTGCCTACCTTCTACAAATCTGTGTTTGCTTCCTTTCCCTGCCTCACTTTGAGCCATTAAATTTCCCTGACCACTATCAAAACCTAGTTTCCCGCCTCTAAAGACCTAATAACACTATCTAATTCCCGCCACAAAACCTCAACCCCATCTCGGCTCAGATGGAGTCCATCCATCGCATACAAACCCTTATTCCCATAAAACCCACTCCAAACATCTACAAATACCAATCCTGACTCCTCGCACAAACCTTTCACATATTCATTCAACCCCATTGCACGAGACAACCATTCCATCCCCACATCCATTCTGGGAAGCACACCTGAAACAACGCCTTTTACTCTACTTTCACACATCCTTTCAATCAGCCTTTTATACCGCTGTCGTAACTCACAAGTACCCACCTTCTTTACATCGTTTACTCCGACATGTGTAATCACAACTGCTTCCCTCTCACACCCAGACACCAACCTATCATACCTCTCACACACATCATTTACACCAGCACCCGGCAGACAAACTCTCACTCCCTTCCATTTACTTTCATTCAACTTCCTATCTAAATACCTAATCTGAGAGTCACCCATCACAATCACCTCAGTCATTCTCCTATTCTCTCTAGGCCTAGTATTACCCTCCCTCCTGCTCTCACTCATTCGACCTCCTATTCTACTTTCAGGCACGGCCACACCAGGCAAATCTCTTTCAAATTCTTTCTCTCTCAGGGCATCAAATCTGTTAGTTAGCCTAACAGGTTCCATGTCCCTCTCATTCACACACCTAACCTGTCCTAACTTATCTATTCTGTTCACTTTCACCCACCACTCATCATCACTTACTTCACTTACTGCTTTCTCTCCAGTCCCTGTTCTAGGCCTAACTTCCTCCCTCCTGGTCCCAATCTGACTCTTCAAACGTACACTTGCATCTCTTCTCACTTCAGACACTAAATCGTTCAGTCTCAAGCATTCCGCACGTAATCGACTCACCTCCTCAGTCAAAGCACATACACGGCACTCAGACACATTCACTCTCCTCTCTACACCACAGACATCGCACACTACATACACACTACTTTCAAAAGGCATACTCTCTACATCCAAACAGTCAGCCATACTTAAACAAGAACAATAATAGAAACAAAAACTTACAAACAACAAGAATTTGACCCCAATTTGTGCGCGCAAGTTTAAAACCTGCTAATCAAGATGGCCCCGAAGTAAACAAAAGTCACTTTCTCACCAAAACAAAATAACCACAATTTATACAAAATAACCACAATTGAACTTTGTTATATTAACCAAATATATGATTTTATAACTTAATATTTATGTTTATGTCACACACCAAAGTATATCAAATAATCAAAATATTCTGAGAGCTCTACGAAACACGTGCTACCTGCTCTCAGTCACACTACCACCCATCCTGCTTTCATCCACAATCACACCAGGCAAATCACTTTCACACTCTTCGTCTCTCAGGACATTGAATCTGTTAGTCAACCTAACAGGTTCTATGTCCCTCTCATTCACACACCTAACCTGTCCTAACTTATCTATCCTATCCATTTTCACCCACCATTCATCATCACTCACAACTTCCACACTGTTCCCAGTCCTAGCCCTATATATATATATATATATATATATATATACATATATATATATATATATATATATATATATATATATATATATATATATATATATATATATATATATATATTATCAATATGTACACAAAAAAATAAATATATATATAAAGTGACAGCACTGGTGTACAAAAAATAATACTGGATCTGATTTATATAAAAAAAAAAAATTAAATCCAAGGAAGGGAATGATGAGGAGAATGAGACATCTTCCCAACTGGCTCTGGCTTCCACCAAGTGTCTTAGTGCATCCACCTTATACAATTGGCTAGAAAGTAGGCAAATGCACCAGTAAAAATAGAATGGTGCATTTGGGAGCTTTTTACAGGCCACCTGGGCAGACTGATGATATGGATGAACTAATGATAAGGGAAATAAGTAAGGGATGTGAAACAGATGCAGTTATTATTGGGGACTTCAACTTAAACTCTGTGGACTGGGAAAATATGATAGGTAGGGATAGAACAAGTGTTATGTTAAAAGAGACGCCATTTGAATTGGATGACCTATGATGAGCCCTTGTGGCTTTTGTCATCTGTTATATTATATTGTGAGTGGACTTTGATTTTGTCTTCCCCTGGTGATGGTGCTTTTTGTGGGCGGGTTTTGACGGAGGCGGATGACCTTTGATAGGCCCTGGTGGCTTTTGTCATCCATGAAATTATGTTATGTTATGTTATGTTATAATTTTTTTAATCAATTTGTTAATGAGCCAACGAGGGGGGACAATATATTAGATTTAGTACTTTCTAACAGTGATCATTTAGTTCAAGAATTGACTGTTGGGGAAGCATTGGGAAATAGTGACCATCAGATAGTTCGTTTTAACTTGGGAATTGAGAAGGGTAAAATAACCGAGAATGCTGAAAAAGTTCCAAATTTTCATAAGGGAGATTATGTAAAACTTCGAAGCTTGCTAAATTTGGTAGACTGGGAGGTAGAATTCAGAGGTAAAAATGCTTATGGGATGTGGGATACTTTCAAGCATATAATAAATGTAGTCCAAGAACAATGTATCCCAATGAAGGCCATTAGGAACAAAAGTAGGAAACCATTATGGTGGAATCAGGAGATTGCTTGAAAAATTTCAGAGAAGAAAAGGGCATACAAAAAATTACAGGTACAAAATAATATTCAAAATTTAAGTGATTATAGAATAGCTAGGAATGAGTTAAATAAGATTATAAAGAAGAACAAAAGGGTGTTAGAAATTAAATTAGCTCAGGATAGCAACAAAGATCCTAGAAAGTTCTTTAGTTACTATAAAATTAATAACAAGTCTGGCAGAGTTAAAATAGGACCTATCATATATGAAGGGGTTGTGAGAGAAACTGATGAGGAAATAGTTGAGATACTAAATGGTCATTTTGCATCAGTATTTACAAAGGAAAAACTAAATAGTCTTATGTATAGTACTCATGGGTCAGGGAAAGAGGTGTTTACTAACATTAGTCTGGATCGGAGGATGATAAAAGGACTAATAGGTGAGTTAGATACTACCAAGGCCTCCGGCCCTGATAATATTCATTCTAGGATACTTAAAGAAGGGGTAGAAAGTATCTCAATAGCTCTGGAGAAGTTATATACTAGGTCACTGGAATAGGGAGAAATACCTTCTGATTGGAAGAGAGCGAATGTAGTCCCCATTTTCAAGAAGGGTAGTAAAGAGGATCCAAATAACTTTAGACCGGTTAGCCTAACTCCTGTAGTCTGTAAAATTCTTGAGAAAATAGTTAAAAAAGGGATTTGCCAACATCTAGAGAGGGAGGGGTTAATCAGCGATGCTCAGCATGGGTTTAGATCAGGTAGATCATGTTTAACTAACTTACTAGACTTTCTGGAGTTTGTAACAGATCAAGTAGATAAGGGAGAGAATGTAGATATAATTTACTTAGATTTTAGTAAAGCATTTGATAAGGTACCACATAGGAGACTAGTTCATAAATTAAAAATGATTGGGATATGTGGGGGTGTTTCAAATTGGATAGCTGAGTGGCTGAAAGACAGGAAGCAAAGGGTAGTGCTAAATGGTGTAAAGTCAGAGTGGAGGGATGTTATCAGTGGGGTTCCTCAGGGATCAGTTCTCGGTCCATTATTATTTGTTATCTATATAAATGATCTTGGGGAGGCAGTTAATAATAAAGTGTCATTTTTTGCGGATGATACCAAATTAGCAGCTGTAGTTAAAGATATTGATGATAATTTTTAAGTGCAGGGGGATCTAAATAAATTGTTATCCTGGGCACATAAGTGGCAAATGACTTTAAACCTTGATAAGTGCAAAGTTATTAACATGGGAAAAGATAATAGAGAATTTAACTATGAAATGGATGGGCATTGGCTGAGCTCAGTAGAGGATGAGAAAGATCTAGGAGTAGTAATAGATAAGTCATTAAGGTTTTCTAAGCAGTGTATTGAAGCAAGAAATAGGGCAAATAGAGTGCTGGGTTTTATTAAGAGAAATGTCAGTTACAAAAGTAAGGAGGTTATTCTTAAACTCTATAACTCTTATCTTAGGCCACATCTAGAGTACTGTATACAGGCATGGTCCCCACATTTTAGACACGATATTAACATTCTCGAGTCAGTGCAACGGAGGGCAACAAAGGTTATTCCTTCCCTGAGGCACCTCAAATATATAGATAGACTGAGGGTATTAAATATGTTCTCGTTCGAAAGGTGTGTGAGAGGGGATATGATTGAGCTCTTTAAAAAAATTTCCGGGATAGATAAATTGGATGTTAGCAAGTTTTTTGAGTTAGATGATGGAAATCGGACTAGAGGTCACCACTTGAAAATTAAAAAGCAAGGGTGTAGGTTGGATTTAAGAAAATATTTTTTCACCAATAGAGTGGTAGACTTCTGGAACAAATTGCCGCAGAGGGTAGTAGGTAGTCTAAATCTAAATGTATTTAAGAGTAGGTTGGATGAGTTTATGGGAAGGGAAGGTTGTGATGGTTCCTAAGTTTTGTATATATTAATATTGTTTGTATATATCTATAGCTGCATGATTTAGTTCTTGACAAGCCGTGATTGGTGATACCCTTGTTTCTGGATGCAATCCTCTGGATGTAGTTTTCCTGGGAGTTTGGGTGCCTTAAAAAAGAGGCTGTTTGACTTGGATGACCTATGATGAGCCCTTGTGGCTTTTGTCATCTGTTATATTATATTGTGGAGGACTTTGATTTTGTCTTCCCCTGGTGATTGTGCTTTTTGTGGGTGGGTTTTGACGGAGGCGGATGACCTTTGATAGGCCCTTGTGGCTTTTGTCATCTGTGTAATTATGTTATGTTATGTTAGGCACGGCCAAATTGACCCAAATGGTCAGCGTCCTTTGCCAATAAACCAATAGCATTTCCTGTTACAATGCTGTATATTTTGAACGATTTACAGGTGTGGTAGGTTGGGATTAAGGATTTGAAAAGGTTAAAATCAAAATGCAAATTTTACATTAATTCATTTAAGGGCACATTCGTGGCTTTCTAATGCTCGCATTCGAACAAGTGCTAGCCTTTTATTTATAAACTGTTTTCTGCACAAAGCTTTAATTCAAACTAGAAGCCTAACAACATTAAGCAATCGACTTTTCCATTCAAATCTGAATGTAGGCTTTTGAATTAGGAATATTATAAGTTTTGGTAAAGATGCATTTTAACACATTTTCACAAATAAATTTTAAAATATGTTTTCCTTATGCAGTTCTCTGTGTACTTTTCAGATCTGATACTTGGTTATGCCAGAAATGCATACTTTTTCCATAACTAACCGATAACAATACTAAGAAAAGTATGCATTTGCAGCAAAAATTAGCTTTATATCTGAAAAGTGCACATAAAACTGCATAAGAAAAACACTTTTAAATTCATTTAAAAGATCTAGACTAGAACTAACCTGCTAATTTTAGATGGCGATAGCACCACCTACTTTAGGCTATTTCTGCCCAAAATTAACATTTATTAGGTTCTTTCAAAATGGAGGGATTCACCCCCTTGACCCCCTACAACTTAACCCCCCCCCCCCCCATAATATTCCTACTTCAAAAGTAGGAGCTGCCAAGTGTAGGCCATGAATGGTCTTTTGCAGTCTCCTTCTTTTCTTATGTTCTTAAATGTTATTAGGCCTTGGGTATTAATCAAAGCTTTGTGTTAAAAACAATTTCTAAATAAATGAGTTAAGAAAAGTTAAAACTAATATTCGCCCTATATATTTAAGGCCTGACATTGTCATCAAAAACTTCTTGTATGTGTTGGTATTGTGATCTATCACAGCCGGCATATGCCATTATACCAAAGAAATTAAAACCACAAAGAACCGTGAAGCATCCCGAATAAAGTAAAATATAACATAACATAACATTTCGAAAATGATGCAGAAACATTCAAAGTTAGCAATATAGTTTTTAAAAGTGAATAACTACATTATTATTAAGTTCCAGAAGTTAAAAATGGAATCGGTAAGCATCATTTTAAAAAATAAAGACGTTTATGTCTTTGCAAGGTATAAAATCGTAAATGTGTTAAAACGAATCTTTATCCAAGTTGCCGGGGTGTGAAACCCTCCACAATTAAGGGATGATATGGGGGTCAAAGCCCACCGATTTTGAAAGTGCCTAAAAATGGCGTAAATAGCCTAGAGTAGGCAGCGCTATTATCTTACATTACCAGGTTAGATCCAGTCTGGTTCTAGTTAAATAATTTGGATAATGTGTTTCTTTTATGAGGTTTAAGGGGAAGTTTTCAGATCTGAAACTTGTTTTCACTGGAAATGCAAACTTTTCCTAATATGGACTTCAGTTGATTATAAAACTGCATAAGAAAAACTTTTTTAAATTTATTTGCAAAAATGTATTAAAGCAAATCTTTACCTTACCGTATATTTTCATTGTCTACTCCTCATTTTATGTCCATCATATTGTGGGGGAGTGGTATGTGTGTGTGTGTGTGTGTCTGTAGGGCCATTCCCCCACCCCCTTTTTCATATATCTTTCCCTACACCTGTGTGAGTGTATGGGTAGACAATTTTGTTATTTGCCTTCCATTTTTTTTATATTATTAATATAATTAATGTTAACCGATTGTTTTCCATTTTCAGTATATAGATATTTCGGTAATTGTGAAGACTATGGGCAGATGCGACTCTAGTTTATTTTGGGGGCTACTTTTCATTGTTTTTCTGCTGTCTGGCGTAAGTATTAACGCTTATTTTGAGCGTCGGCTCGTTGTTGGGTACGGCTCGCCGCGGGGATAACACTGCGATGACCCTGAGTTTCAATCCTTTAGGGGGGGTCTGGGGGGCACAGCCCCCAGTATAAAAATGAAAATAGCCATAAAATTTTTCAATTTCATCTCTAAAAAAGTAACACCGGAAAGTTGCCCAAAATAGCCCCCCAAAAATAGACCTACGATCTGCCCATAGTCTTCACAATTACCAGATATTTCTTTGTTTAAGTTAATTTTTAACAAATATACAAGGGGCGGTCAATAAGTTTTGCAATTTGGATATAAGGAAACAAGATATGAGGTAAAGTGTTTTATTATTTTTCAATATAACTACCTTCGACTTCAATCAGGAATAGATTCAATGATATCAGTTAGTGGAGACAATAATCACCAGGAGGAAGAGATTACAATTGAAGAGGAGTATGAAAGAATAATTGAGCAATTAATTACAGGTCAGATGATTAACATTCCTTATAAGGAGATTAGGACTAAAAATAATGACCCAAAATGGATGACAGATAAAATTAAGCATTATATTGGCATTAAAAAGGGCATTTATAGGAAAATAAAAAATGGAGAGGATCACTTAAGGCAGAGATATAATGAACTAGCAAGAGATGTTAAAAAGTTAGTCAGAGTAGCAAGGAGAAATTATGAAATTAAAGTGGCAAATAGGGCAAAGGAAGATCCTAAAAGTTTTTATCAATTATACAAAACTAAGGTTAGATATAAAATAGGCCCACTTATAGATTCCAATGGAGAATTAGTGAGTGATAGGGACTCAATGGCTGGAATGCTAAATGACTTTTTTCTCTCAGTATTTACACAGGAGGATACTCTAAATATACCCGAGGTGTCAATGATCTTTCGGGGTAATGATGAAGAGAAATTAAAGGATATCTTGATCACAAAGGCGATAGTGACAAAGGAAATTGATAAAATCAAAAGTAGTAAAGCACCCGGTCCTGATGAGGTATTTCCTAGAATTTTGAAAGAATGTAAGGATGTGTTAAGTGAGCCCCTAGCATGTATCTTTAGAAAATCATTGGAGAGTGGCATTGTGTCAGTGGCATGGAAGAAAGCCAATGTGATACCTATATTTAAGAAAGGGGACCCTTATTCCGGGTCTGCACAGTACCCCTCTATCTAACTATCTATAGCGTAATATCGGTAGGTGTGACTGTCCCTATGAAAGACCTGGACCAAACCTATTAATAATATAATCTACAGTCACTACCTACAGTTTTCACCAAGTTTTCACCATCGGGGAAACTTGAAGAGTTAAGGAAGACGGCATTACACATTGGCGTTGGTGAAGATCTGGTGAGACATAAATTCGTTCAATCTCTACCTCCGAGCATCGCTCCTATCATTGCGACGCAGAAGGAATTGACAATCACGCATATAGGAAAATTGGCGGACGAACTAATGCCGTTTTATAAACCTCAATATGGTCATGTAAGTAATAATAACTTTTGTTCTATTCGCGAAGATAGTGCTAGTGCTTACAATAGGCTGTGCGATTATTCGAATCGTAATGTGAAATACGCGAAGGATGCGTGGTCAATGCCCAGTGGCGCGTACACTGGCACGGATAAATTTACAAATAAACGTAATGATAGCATACCGCTAGGACTTAAATCGTTTCGTAGCGATCAAAGACCTTTAGTATGTCGAGCCCATTTATATTTTGGTCCAGAGGCGAAACATTGCAGGCTATGGTGCAAATGGACTAAACGGGGAGAAAATATAGAAATCCTACCATCATCTAGATCCTCATCTCCTATTCCCTCGGAAAATTACTAAGGCATGCTGAAATTAATGCGACGACCGGTATGCCAATGTTAATCACTGTCGCTATTAAATTAAATTGAAAGAAAGGCGAATTCCTTATAGACACTGGCGCAGGCGTCTCGATTATTCCCATCAATTTCGTACATTATTGCGAAATGAGAAAGCCGAGTGTAAATATTGCTACAGCTAACGGTGGTAAGATAAAAGTACACGGTGAAGTCATGCTAGACACAGTCATACCCAGTTTACGCCGTACCTTTAATTGGATGTTCGTAGTTGCGGACATAACACACCGACTGTAGGAGCAGATTTTCTCGCTCATTACGATCTTTTGGTATACTGTCGCAAAGCATTATAGTGGACAAATGTACCAAGTTATCTTCTAAAATTAAACAATCAGGAGACCCGTTAGTCTCTATAATTATCAATGACTTTTCACACATCTCCGAAAAATGCAAGTCAGTGGTTCAGAAATGCAACTCAATATGCAACCCACAACAAGTAGACGTCGTTAATCCTCCACCAAATTCCGTGTTTCATACCATTGAGACAGGAAGTTCACCACCAACTTTTGCTCGTTCAAGACCCCTTTCTATGAGAAAAGCTGTAATTTGCCAAAAGCAACTTTTGCTTCTCTATTGAAAGAGGGCCCTCAAGATCACCATGGGCATCAGCGATTCACATGGTGCAAAAGAAAAATTCAAAAGAATAGAGAGTTGTGGGTGATTTTCGCTCGCTTAACGCGATCACCAAGCTCGATCGTTATCCTCTCCCTAAAATTCAATCTATGGCTAATCATCTTTACGGCCAAACCATTTTTTCCTCGTCTTGACCTAATTAAAGCGTACCATCAATTCCTATGAATAAAGCAGATATATAAAAAACCGCTGTCATAACTACATTTCGACTTTGGGAATTTTTAAGACTCCCATTTGGCTTGAAGAATGCCAGTTGCACTTTTCAACGCCATATGGACAGTATATTCCGAGATTTGGAATGTATATTCGTCTATATCGACGACATTCTTATATTTTCCGAAAACGGAGAAAAACACGTCGAGGATTTAGAAAAGGTACTTAAAATTTTAGCCGAAAGTGGACTTCGTGTTTCAATAGAAAAATGCAAGTTCATGAGAAGGGAAATCGAATTCTTAGGGCATCATATATCAGAATCGGGAGTAAAACCACCAGCAAAAAAAAATTCAGAAATCTCCAATATGCTGTAACCGACCGACTACAAAGAATTAGGCCGTTACCTAGGCATGTTAGGTTTCTATTGAAGAAATATGCCTAATTTCGATGCAATTGCTGCTCGGCTTACGGAATTGGCGCGCATGCAACCAAAAGATCGAAAACTCATATGGAATGAAGCCGCACGCAAGCATTCTACAATACGAAGGCAGCCCTGGTAGAATCAATCACGCTAAAACATTCCCTTCCGAATGATTCTCCGTATCAGTTGGTGACTGATAGTTCCCAATATGAGGAGGGTGCTGCTCTTCATCAAATGATGAATGGTTTTACTCAATCTATAGCCTTTTATTCGAGCAACTTGAGCAAGACACAGCAGGTTTATTCAACAACATATGATCGCAAACTTTTGGCAGCATACTTAGCAGTCATACACTTCCGACACATGATCAAAGGTCGACAAGTAACTCTGTGCACGGATCATAAGCCAATTATTTCCGCTTTCTCATCACCGTTACGTGCGAAAACTGAGAAACAGCAAAGGAATTGGACAGTGATATTGGAGTACATCAACGACATAGCCTACATCCAAGGAGAAAATAATGTAGTTGCTGACTGTCTGTCGAGAAATGTCAACGCAGTCCTGGTAGACACCCTTGCCCTTCAAACATTAGCAGCAGAACAAGCGAAAGATGGTGAAGTCGAGAAATTCCAATGTAAACTTAAGCTATTTCCATTTCCCGAGAATATTACCCTCTGGTGTGATGTTCCTCTCAATATGCCAGACCGTTCGTTCCTTCGGTTTGAAGAAATACCATTTTTAGTCAACTGCATAATCTATCACATCCCGGCATCCTCGCTCATGGACGTGAGGATGCATGTCATGTCAATCTGCAAAAAATAAATCGACAAACGAAATCTCCAGTTCTCCCTATCAATGTTACAACGTCGAGATTTGAAACCGTACACATAGATATCATTGGACCCCTTCCTCAGTGCACACCTCCTGGCCAATCTTACCCGTCTAATAATCGCTATATACTCTCATGCATTGACAGAGCGGCTAAATGGATAGAAACAATATCGATTCCCGATATAAGCGCGGCAATGGTAGCTTTATCCTTCTCGGACGGCTGTATTTCCCGCTTTGGAGTCCCTCTGTACGTGATTACCGGTCGAGGAACGCAGTTTGAGTATGATCTTTTTAAGGAAATCTCGACCCTCGTTGATTTTCTTCATCTGAAAACAACGGCGTATAAACCGTCCATGAACGGATTAGTAGAAAGGGCAAAAAGTACCTTGAAGTCTTCCCTTATGGCACGTAAACAAGGCTGGATAATGGCCTTTCTAATTGTTCTATTGAGAATCAGATCATTGCCCAACGAATCCGGGTTTTCCCCCATTTACTGCTGCCACAGGTACTGCTCTTCTTAATCCTCGATCACTTGTCACTTCGTCATCATCTAAAAGTAAGTCAAAATTCGTTACTGAATTAGCGAAAACAATGACACAGATAGATTTCATCAAATGTCTCAAGGACACTTACATGCGAATACAAAAGTGTTCGTTCCTAAAGACTTGTGCGACGCTACTCATGTTTGGGTACGTGTCGATCGTATAAGAAAGCCGTTAGAAGGGCCATATGCTGGGACATTCAAAGTTATTGCTCGAAACGACAAAGTGTTGAAAATAGAACTCCCTTATGGGCGTGCTGAAACTGTGTCATTAGACAGACTAAAACCTGTTAGAACGCCACAGATAAAACATAATTATGTAAATAAGTATAACTATTCCGGCAATGACCATATATCTGTAAATATCCCTACCGATATAAGTAATAGTGAAGTTAATGAAGATATTTCAATAGAGAATAGCGAATCTATTGAGAACAATCAAACAAATAATGTATATATTAAAAATGTGTGTTCGCGTTTTGGTAGTCGAATAAAGTTTGCAAGGAATCCGTGTTATCATTATTTTTAAAGCATGTTGTGTGTAGTGGTTTAACTCCTACAAAATGTAATAAATTTCCCCCAAACAGTATATATATATATATATATATATATATATATATATATATATATATATATATATATATATATATATACATGAGGAATTAAACCACATTCTCCGAAGACAATTTAATTCAGAACAGTTTCGGTGTATCTCACACCCTTTTTCAACTGACATTGGATAGAAAATATTAGAAAAATGCTTACATACATAACACGGGGTCAGGTCGTGAAAGATCCCCTCTTTTTCCACCAATCCCCTACTTGTGGCTAATCAGGGGGAGGGAGGGGGTTAGGCCTAAACATATTGAATTGCTGACATTTCGCTATTTTGTTTATTTGCTTTCGTATTACAGGATTAAAAGAAAATTGACCCTCAGATAGATTTAAATTAGGAACTGACGATATCAAGCTCGATTCTACGATTCTTCTCTTAACATAGCCGATTTAAATACCATTTTACTTCCATTGAAATCGATCGAATGATTCAAGTCTCTAAAATGGCAAAATATTCCACTGCTTTCGCTGCCCACTCTAATATCTCTTTTGTGTTAGTACAATCTCTTGTCTAGATTTCTCCCCGTTTTCCCTATATAAACTTTATGGCAATCGTTGCATGATATTGCATATACTCCTATGTTATGATGTTCTTTGGGTTTCCTGGCCATCATCAATTGGTTTAAGGAATTATTATATTTAAAGGCTAGATTAATGCCCGCTTTTCAAAATATGCCCTTTAAACTATTTAATTTATTATTAAATGGCAATGTTATACATTTGTTGAAGTCATTAGTGCAGGAAGGCTTATTACCATAGAATGTTTTCCTAGCTGCAAAAGGGGCAGACGATATGAACCAATCGGGGTAATACAAATTAGAAAAAATGGTCCTGATAATGACAATTTCCTCATCTAAATAGGAAGGATGACATATTTCATTATATGCTCTAAGGAAAAAGTTAAAAACTACCGATTTTTTAACAGTATTATCGTGAAACGAAAAATAATGTATATAGGCATTCGAGTGGGTTGGTTTCCTATAAACGTCAAGTTTTAATTCATGGTGATCTTTATTAATGAGGACATTTAATAAGGGTAATCTATTATCACATTCCCATTCATATTTAAATTTGATGGAGACATGCAAATTATTCAAATTATTAAAAAAGGTATCAAAATCATGGCCATTAGGCCATACAGAAAATACATCGTCAATGTACCTTAACCATATAAAGTTAGAGGGAGAAATTGTGGGAAGGAGTTCAGTCTCAAAATATCCCATGAAGAGACATGCCAATATCGGAGATAAACTATTTACCATGCTAAGGCCAAATATTTGTCTATAAAACTCATTATTTACTCGAAACACATTATCAGAGAGACATAATTCAACTAGATCGATAAATTTACTCGTAGAAATGGGAAGATCCAAATTAAGTCTAGGCATGATTTCCCGCAGAAGGCCCATGGTTTGGTCAACCGGAACTTTGGTAAACAAAGAGTTTACATCAAAGCTCACAAGTTTTCAATCCGGTAATTGCAGGTGGTTGAGGCGGTCAACGAAATCTTGAGTGTTCATAATGTGTGCAGATGAGATTCTTCCAACTGTTGGAGATAAATGCTTGGCGAGCCATTTGGAGAGCTTATAAGTGGATGAATTAATATTGGAAATGATTGGGCGTAAGGGACATCCCTCTTTGTGCGTCTTTGGGAGCCCATACATATAGGGAAGTGAAGGGTTCGTACTCCTGAATTGTTAGCTCGATTGTAACGACACTCGGTGAGCATCAGATTACAACCACAATATTATATTTATATTTTTGTTAAGGAAGATGAAAAAAGAGTTTGACCAAATTTCACCCTTTCAGTATATTTTCTCACGAGAGAAAAGGTTTTCAAAAGTATTATATATATATGTGTGTGTGTGTGTGTGTGGTTTGTGTGTGTGTATCCAAGTATAAAACGAGCAAATCAAGGAAGAGAAAGAAGCATTCGAGAGAAATCATTTCGAGGAGCAGTTTCACAACATACCGCTCGCGGGTCATACCAATCAAGTCATTTACTCCGCATTTGTCTATAGCATTTCCGCAACTGATCTTACATCAAGACGAGTCTTATTCATTCATCGTACCAAAACACGAACATTATGAGAGTTGTATTTAAGGATCATCAAAGATAAGCTCGTGAACTAATTTAAACTCCTCCTCCATTTGCTACCTAAAGCCACTAAATAAATACAACTGCAGTCTGCTTGTTTTCATCACCATTTTACTCGAATGCAAAATCAGATTAGAATTTCTGCTCATCGTGCAACCAAAATATTCATCATAACCTTTTGGAGTCAGATAATAATTCCTGGGAACGTTATCGTATCACCCAAATCCAGTTTAACGATCAGCGTTTCAAACAATATTATGTGGAGCGCAATTACAAAGAGGATCATAAAACGAGTTGGAATATAAATATATCTGGGGACTAACGGAAGAGATCCTTTCATCATCCAAGCTCCCCCCACCCCATATACAGTTCAACAGCTAATGGCAGAAAAATTAAAGTCCACGGCGAAATTCATACGGATATAGTGATCTCCAGTCTTCGCCGATCATTTGAGACGTTATGATCTAATAAACTGTGCGCGCGACACGCTAATAGATAATCGAAGAACCGGTGGTAGCGTTAATAATAGATGACCTGCAGCAATTATCGCCCCATTGCAGATCTATACTTGAAAAATATGAGGCTCTGTATGCACTCGCACCCGCTCAGCCCCCCCCCCCCTATAACCGCTGAACTCAGTAAAGTATGTAATTGAAACTGGTAGTGCTTCACCGACATTTGCACGGCCAAGACCTCTTTCGATGGAGAAAATCCAGGCTGCCAAAGCAACGTTCGAGACTTTAATGAAGGAAGGGGTCGTACGCCCGTCATGATCACCATGGGCTTCGCCTATTCACATGGTGCCAAAGAATTCGCCCGTTGAGTACAGAATGGTCGGCTATTTCCGAGTGTTAAATGACGTTGCAAAGCTCGGCAGGTATTCGCTGCCGCGGATTTAATACATTACAGACCACCTCCATGGCAAAAGCCTATTTTCGAGGTTGGACCTAGTTTGTGCTTATCACCCTATGAACCAGGCAGGTATAGAGAAAACCGCGGTCACGACTCCATTTGGTTTGTGGGAGTACATTAAACTCCCATTTGGTCTCCGAAATGTCAGCTGCACATTCCAGAGGCTCATGGACACCCTGTTTCAAGGATTAGGGTTCGTTTTTGTGTACATAGAGGACATGCTGGTGTATTCAGACAATATGGACCACCACCTAAGGTACTTGGAACCGGTCTTTGAAATCGTGGTCAAAAATGGTCTAAAGAATATCATTGGAGAAGTGCGAGTTCGCGAAGGAAGGAATATATTTTTTAGGACACCAGGTCTCGGTAGGATGTATATGCTTACCGGCGAAGAAGATGATAGAGATTGGAAACATGCTGCTATCAAAAGACTACAATGAGCTTTGGGGATATTTGGGGATGGTAGGATACTACCCCAGAATGATCCCCAACTTTGCCGCGATTGCAGCCCCGCTGACTGAACTTGTTCGCCTGCAACCAAAGGCTTGAGAGCTCGTGTGGAACGAAGATGCAAGTAAGGCATTTGAGAGTACCAAGTTAGACCTAATCGGCTCCGTGAAACTCTATGACCCCCTGCTAAGACCAATGATTCCCACTACTAACTGGTGACGGATTGTTCCCAGTACGAGGCAGGTGCTGCCCTATACGAGATGGTTGATGAATCTGCGAAACCAGTGGCGTTCTTTTCGTGCAATCATACTCTACCCTCTACCTGCCACAGAGCTCCTAGCGGCGTATCTTGCTGCCATGCACTTCAGACACCTAAATGAAGGCCGCCACGTCACCTTGTGCACTGATCACAAGCCTTTAGTTTCAGCTTTTGCATTGCCACTGAATACCAAAACAGACAGACAACAACACCATTGGACATACATTCTAGGATACATTAGTGATATCTCGTACGTGCGTGGTTAGGATACCGTAGTTGCTGACTACCTCTCAAGGAACGTCAATTCGGTCCAAATTGAGTCTCTTGACTTAAGAGCATTGGCGGGAGTGCAGGAAAATGATGCAAAGACAAAGGAATTTCATTCGCCCTGAAACCTTGCCCTTTTCCCGAGGATGTTTAGCTTTGGTGCAAAGTAGCATCTGGATGAGCACGACGGTTTGTCCCGTTGGCATGCAGGAGTGCAATCATAAATCAATTGCACATCTGTTCCACCCTGGAATCAAAGCTTCACTTCGGTTCTTCAAATCGAGGTATTTCTGGCCAAACATAGACAAGGATATCCGCACCTAGACGAGAGTGTGCCTCCCTTGTCAGTCTTCCAAAGTGAATCGCCATACATAATCACCAATCCTCCCTATTAATATTCCTTCCTCGAGATTTGAAACTGTACACATCGATATAGTTAAACCACTCCCACCGTGTACACTCCCTGGACAATCCTACCCCTCGCACAGTCGGAACTTGTTATCATGCATCGACCGAGCAACAATATTGATCGGAGCGCTACCGAACGCGGACATAAGTGCCACAACGGTCGCATTATCCTTCCTGGACGGGTGAATTTCCAGATTTGGAGTCCCCCTTTATGTCGTAACCGACAGAGGCGCCCAATTCAAATCAGAATTATTTAAACAGCTGTATGACCTGGTTGTTTTCCATTTCTTCACACCACGGCGTACAGACCGTCCACGAACGGCATGATGGAAAGGGCACACAGGACTCTGAAGTGCTCAATAATAGCCCGTAAAGAATGTTGGCTGGTGTCACTTCCAATTCTCCTGTTAGGAATTCGCTCCTTGCCAAATATTTGGGGATTCTCATCGTTTACGGCAGTCACGGGAACCACACTCTTGTGCCTAAAACCTTTATAGTGGTATCATCTTCATCGACGACCGACTCCATATTCATAAAAGAACTGGCATCCACCATGGCGAAAATCGACTTCGCACAAGCATCTTTAGGAGACCTGCACTCGGTACCCAATCCTTTCGTGCCCCACGATCTATGCGAAGCAACTCATGGATGGGTCCGAATAGACCGCGTAAGAAAACCACTTGAAGCGCCCTATGCTGGCCCTTGCATGGTTATCGAACGCGGCAATAAAGTTGGATTTGGGTTCCCCGATGGAAGACTGGATACTGTTTGAATAGACCGGCGAAATTAAACGCACGTACTAACGCTTCTAAATATTCCTGATGGGGGAGACAAAATTTTCACTTGTTTTCTCGCCATTCACCAAATCAGGGTCAGTTGAATTTTTATCCATTTAATCCTTAGGTTTTACAAACAAAAACACTGTCTAATTCCTTATATTTCCTTTCCAGACTCTCATACATTTTCCTTTTTAACATTCGTGATTTTAATTAGTTACAATTACATTTACCCACAATTTGAGATTCTATTAGCTACCATTACAATCAATCCCAAATTATACTTTCATACAAGTTATTTATCTCGTGATTCCTGATTCAAATTTGATAGAAATTACATTTACCTCATTACCACTCGCACAAGTTGCCTAGCAAAATATTATTATAATTACCATTTTACTAATTGTTCTTGTAATTATTGCCTATTATTATTATTATTATTATTATTATTATTCCCATCTTCGTAATTTCGACTAATTTATCTCCGTAGTTTCAATCACGACGAACTATATATATAAACTCGCCATTCGCCGAGAACTAAAATTTTCTTCAGAATAATTTTATTAAATAATTCTCTCATTAACATTTATAGAGTATAAGTTAGTGTGTATTGTGCTATCTAGGTTACAGTTTTATGCATACGCACTTCTATACAATATACGTGTATTATGAGTTATTTTCGAGTTTTCCACCTATCTATTCGTTTTCTGCCTGTTTTTTCCTTATATAGACTCTGGGAGATGCGAACTAATTTTTAGCTATGTTACTCGCTTGCTAGAAGCTCCTATTCTTTTTTCAATAGCCACTTTCTCTTCTTTTTTTCCTCGTATAATTAATTCCAGAGGACTTGTAGTTTCCTCTGGGTTTAAGATAGGGAAATCTTGCAGGTGCACAGTAACTCTTATTACAGTTTTGTTAGGGTAGTGGAGTGAGCTTTGGTGGGTGGAAGTCCCACAAACCTCCAAATAAATTATAAATGAAAATTCAGACAGAGGGCATGTATTTTGATTGGAGTTTTTTTTCAGTTTCTTCCTACGTAACCGTTTTCACCCAAATGTGTTCACACATTTGTGCTTAGGAATTGTTCTTTGTTGGGAATATATGTGTTTTCTGATGTTTGATTTTGATACTGTGCAGTTTTTTCGGATCAACGCTCGCCATGCTAGATACATAAGTTAATTCATATAGTTATTTAATGTTTTTTCAGCTCTTTACAGAGTTATTTAGTGTACTACTCTTTCATTTTCGTAAGTGCATTTATTATTTTATCATTTACTTTATCGTAATCATTTTTTTTATATTTGAATACTTATTCATGTCGCATTTTGTTGGGGTTTGCTCAAATCTGATATTTTTTGGCGGTCGGGAGACGAAATGTATGAAAACAGTCCTGTAGTCAGATCATCCAAATTACTAATACACGGGAGAAACAGTCTTACTCACTAGAGTTGCAACGCGGAAGATGAATGGAAGTGTGAACGTAAATAAACCTTCTCCAGGCTCTAACTCTACTGACCAGCGCCGAGCAACCTTAATCCTCACTGCTTCTCCACACCTTGAAGAACTTTGGAGCAAAGCAGGATCTCCTAGCCAACCTCTGGATTTTCCACAATAATGCAACCTCACGATCAACCCGCTTTCAACTGAATGCCAGCGACCGGCATGGTTCCTTCTTTCTCAGCTGAGCCAGAAAGCTCATTCCATCGTTGCCAAACCTCAACATTCTTTGCAGTGCTTCCCTATAACTACCTGTCCCCTTGATCTTAAGATTATTACTCAGACCCCAATAGTAAATCTATTAATTAATTACTAACTTAATAACCTTTAACAACTTAATAACCCAAAAGCTTAGCTTAAAACTAAGAAAACAAAATTAAGGGACGCTTAAGCAACATAATCGCCATTCACCGTCCTCTGCATCGTCGCCTTCTTCAACATCCTCAGGTTGCGGTGGCTCTTCTTCTCTTTCATCTGCATCTTCGGGGCACGTATGATCCTTCGTGCTCTAAATTGTTCTTGTTCCTACTCATTTCTGTGTACATTTGGCGCCTTTATTCCGTTGAAGGGTTGCTGCTGAGGTAACAGCCACCTCTTCTCGTTTCCCTGACCACAGTGCATGGCCATGTGCCCATCTTTCCCGTACCTAAAGCACACGATTGGTCTTCGCTCTTTGCAAAACCTTGCCGTGTGTCGTCCCCCAAATCGGAAACATTTCTTTTAAAAGTCTGGATCTCACTTGCTCTAACGGCTTCTTTACCAATAGTCTGCTTATTCTTAGTTAATTAACAGCCACTGTACTACTTGACTAGTTCTATGAGCAGTCAAGACTAGCCCTAGAGAGAATATCACTCACTGACATTTTTGCAATTTTTTCTGCCTGCTTAAGCTCCATTCCTATGTTGTCAGGAATCCGATTCGCAAATGTCAGCTTTACATTATGCTCAAGGTTATCTCAGGTAAACCCTGCCAGGCTAGCCAATGCTCTTATCACGTTGGCATAAACAACCTATTCAACAGTCGACTTCATATTCATTAAGTTCTCATAAGCCACAAACAGGGCATCAGTAAACGCTTCATTCAGCCTAGTGTCAATCTTTTCGATGTCTACTAGATCACTTTCTTTTCTCTCTAGATATATTGCTAAGGCAGCACCATCCAAATATTATATAATGGCAAGGAACTTGCTAGGGACATAATATTTTGCAGCTTGGCCACCAATTTTATTTTCTTCAACTACGCCCTCTCCTCACCTCTCCAGAGAATCGCTTTATCACATCCGACGAGACTTTTAACTTCCCTTACATGGTTGGAGCCAAGATAGCTTGTAGTCAGATCATATAAATTACTAATACACAGGAGAAACAGTCTTACTGGCTTGAGTTTCAGCGCGGAAGACGAGTGGTGGTGTAAACGTAAACAAACCTTTCCCAGGATCTAACCCTTGAGTTGCAGCGCGGAAGACGAACGGAGGCGTGACCGTAAACAAACCGTTCCCACGAAAAAAAACAAATAAAGTGGAGTAGACCAGCCTCCTTAAACAGTCGTATAGTCAACAATTCTGAGTGCACGAACCCGTCCCGAGTACAAGGGACAAGCGGTAGCGAAGGGGACCCACACTGAGGCATTCAACAGTAATGTGCCGAACAGTCTGAGGGAGAACGTAGTCGTCGGAATAAGGCGCAGGCGAGTGTTCCATCAAATGGCTGTGCGTCCCGCAAATGTATTTAATTTGGAGACGACAAAAAAGAGTTGGCGATTGAGGGAGGCGCCGGGCTTGCGCATACAGGCGAATAATGCACTGTGCACGGCGTAGAGCAAGTGGCATCTCACCAGCAGCAACAAGTAGGCTCTCATTATGGGAAGTTACAAAGGCACTGTTCGCCCGTCGAAGGCTGTTGGGGTGGATCGAGTCTACCTTTCGAAATACACGCACGGGTGTGGATGCATAAAACTCGCGTCTGTAGTCGAGATTCGAACGAACAAAGGATCGACAAGGACGTAAGGCAGTAGCCTTATCTGCGCCCCAGGGGCTGAATGTAACGGAGCAAAAAAACCCATGGCCAGGGTACAAGAGACCCTAAGGATGCAAATATAATCCTCCCAGGTAAGGCGTCGGTCGAATACAAGACCAAGGAAAGGGTGAGAGTCCACTACTTCCAGACGCACCTCGTTTAGAAACAAGTCTGGGTCAGAGTGGAGCAGTGGATGGCGGACGAAGTGCACTACCTTAGTCTTGACATGGAAAACCGAAGCCTGTGCGCTTTGGCATAGCGAGAGACATGGTTTAATACCTGATGGAGTCGACGCTCCAGAGTTGGGATCTGGGCTACGCCAAAAGATATCGAAAGGTGGTCCACGTCGAGCATAGCGAGGACATCTTCAGTCAGGACTGAGGTGATGCCGGTGATGCTCAGGGCAAAGAGTGTGACACTGAGGACACTTTCCCGAGGGAGACCCTCTTCCTGCTCCATTGGGCCAGAGAGGGACATCCTCCCCCGTATATGGAATCATTGATCTCGCAAAAATTCAGATATAAAGACTAGGAGGCGCCGTCCTCACCCCCAACGTGTGGAAAGTCTACATGATACCGCATTGGCATGCGGTATCATAGGCATGCTCCAGATCTAAAAACACCCTAGCGTAGTGCGGTGTACGAAGGAAGGCCTCGCAAACGGCATTTTCTAGTCGGAGTAGAGCATCCGAAGTGGAGTGGAACTTGCAGAAGACGCACTGTGAAAAAGACATGTTCTCCGCTGGGCAGAAAAAAGGCCAATCTAACATTTACCCATTTCTCTACCAATTTGCATACGCAGGAAGCTAGAGAGATTGGGGAGAAACCAGTCGGGGTACAGTGTCATCTCCCCTGTTTGCGAAAAGCGAGCACAAGCGATTCACCAGGAATCTGGGAGGATACCTTCTACCCAGATCCTGTTGAACAAATCTAACAAAAAGGCCATGCCTCGCTCACCCAGGTGTCGAAGCATGGTGTATAATACATCGTCCAGACCAGGAGCGCTGTCCGCGCACGAAGCGAGAGCGGAACGCAACTCACTCACAGGGAACCTGTCGTTGAAAGGTTCTCCGCCTATGGATGTAAAGTCCAATCGACGGCCTTCCGAGACTTCACAACACGCATTGAATGCTAGCGGGGTAACATCTCAGCTAGAGAATCATGAGAAAGCTGTCGCGAAGGATTCCGCCATGGACGCGAGGTCCGAGATTATGGTCCCATTCTCCTGGAGATTGGGAGGGGGGTCTTTCGAGAACTTGCCCCTAATCCTTTAGACTCTTTTCCTCACCTCTCTTTCAGAGGAGTCTTTCAATTATGTGAAGACGCGTATGCCCGCCAAGGAGAGTGGCGGGCGTGCTTCAAAATATAACGAATCCAGCCCTAGCCTGACGTTATTCAATGACAGTAAAATCGTTCGAGCGGCGCTTATAGCGCATTCAGGCATAACGCTTATGTTTGAGAGCCGCCTCACACTCCGCTGAATACCACGGGAGTGGTCGGCGTTTGAAATGGCCAGACGTTCTAGGAATAGCAGCTAGGCCCACGGCGATGAGGTTGCCGGAGGAGAACTCAACGGCCTAATCAGGCCCCGTCCTGATCCAAACGACAATAGATATACACCGAGTTCCACACACCTCGCTCAGATCACCTGTCCGTTCTAGTCACCCGTCTACCATTGATCCGATGAAATCAGTTGATACTCCAACATCACCAATCGCGGCGGTTGGAGCAACCCCTCAGACACCGAAAACACCCTCAACCCATGAATCCGGATCTACCAGCCGAAAATCCCTTCTCGATCTTCCTTTTCTGCCAGGTTGTGAGCCCGAATTGCAATCAAGGGCCTCGGTCGGTTCTCCAAAACCCACGAAAAAAGCCCCAGTTACTGCTCCATCTAGGATCTTTCCCCCTATAAAAGCAAAATCCTCAAAATCAGCTCTCGGTCTCCCAAGCTCTTTGGGACAAACCTCAAATACAATATCGGCCACAAAAGAGAAAAAGATATCTACAGTGGTATCTAATCGTCCCACATAATATCTTCCATTTTACACTGGAATTGTTAAGGCGTTCTTCCAAAGTGGGAAGAACTCAAAATTCTTTTGACGATTATCCACCACGCTGTTGTTTGTCTTCAGGAGAATAAACTGGGTATACGGCCCTTTCCGCCGGTACCCGGCTTTCTCACTTTCAACTCTATTGCTCCTGCCTGAAGCTCCTCCCATGGGGGAGGGGGGCGTCAATCATGGTATCTTCACCCCACCATGTCTCTCCCATCCCCCTACATACTATCCTCCAAGCTGTTGCCGTGAGGGTTTTTCTCACTATGTGTCATGATATAGGAAGCATCCCACACCTTGACACCAAAATATTTAAATGTCGTGGTATAGGAAGCACCCCACTCCTTGACACCAAAAAATTATGTCATTCGTATAAGAAGGACCGAGTGATGTAAGGATGTTCGTACGTATGGGTTGTTTTACGTACTACTCTTTGATTAACGTGATATCTCTCTAAGAGTGCTATATATGAGTTTGATTTTTTTTATCTAGGGTCTTGACTTCTTTAAACTTTAAAGGTTCCCTGTGCCAACGTAGCGATTCGAGGAAGAAAACAAAAAACTTGTTAAACAAACTAAAACTTTAATTAGAACACAAAAACAAAAATAAACCTAAACGACAGCAATATTACAAATTTAAAGGCACAATACGGCGTTCAATAATTTTTAAAGAAGGCTATATAACTTGACATTATAATGTTGGTTAACTCGCTACTCACTTCAATATAAAAAAAATAGGCTAATTGTCTCTACTGGAGTTTAAATACCTTGGTTGCTCTGGCAGCGGGTTTGAGTCTGGCCTTGAACTCAATGAGCCCAGACACCTCGGGAATCGGGAGGGTTCTTTGACGCGTGCCTCAGCCAGATGTTTGGCGGCGGATGGGATAACTTGACAGTCACAAGGTACTTTGGCGAGTGTGGCAGATGGGGGTCCACACGGTATTCGGAGGGGTGGGGTTCTTCTTCTAGTGCGAGAACTATCACGTTGCTTTAGGATGCACCAGGATAGGCGGGGTCTCTCTGACGAGAGTAAGTTCAACTGGGTTCTTAAACCAAGTTAACTTAGAGTTCGGTGTGACCACCGTGTAAAGAGTTCGAGGAGAAGCTTTTTCTTCGTTTTGGAAGTCCTCAAGGGCGAGCACTATCACGGTGCTTTGTGCTACACGAGGATAGTGTGTGTGGGGGGGGTTTCTTCAAGGGCGAGGAGAGTACTCTGGAGAGGGGGTCTTCTTCAAGGGCGAGGACTATCCTTGTAATTTAGGATGCACCAGGATAGGAGGGGTCTCTCTGACGCGAGTAAGTTGAACTTGGCTCTTAAACCAAGTTAACTTAGAGTTCGGTGTAACTACCGGGAAACGGGTTCGAGGAGGAGCTGCTTCTTCTTCGTTTCGGAATTCTTCAAGGGTGAGGACTGTCACGGTGCTTTGTGCTACACCAGGATAGTGGGGGTGGGGAGATTTCTCTGACGAGAATCAGTTGAACTTGGTTCCCAAACCAAGTTAACTTAGAGTTTGGTGTGACCACGGGGAAACGGGCTCGAGGAGGAGCTTTTTCTTCTTCGTTTCGTAATTCCTCAAGAGCGAAGACTATCCCTGGGCCTTAGGATGCACCAGGATAGGAGGACTCTCTCTGACGAGAGTAAGTTGAACTTGAACAAGTTAACTTAAAGTTCGGTTTGAAAACCAGGGACTAGCTCGAGGATGAGCTGCGTCTTAGTCTCCTTGGTAGCCCGGCCTCTGTTGCCGGGGACTTCGTAGCCTCGTTGACCCACGGATTCTACCTCGGTTTTCCCAAGTGTTTGGTATTTATACCTCATCACCCCACTTGGGTAGAGTTAGGAGAGGTTCTTACTCCAACGATTTTTCTTAGCAAGTCTTACCTCTGGGCCATCTGGCCTTCGAGCTTGAGTGAGACGCGTCTCCAATTTCGTACTTAAGGTGAAATTGAATATACACTCGTAAGGGAGATCTTGCAGTCTTAACCGTTCTGCTTTTCATAGGGACGAGTGGCGAGGGGCTGTTGTTACGAGATTGACCCTAGGTGCCTGGCCCGGATGTTTTTGCGGTCAACGTCCCGTGTCTTAACTGGGTGAGAAGGGAGAGGGTCGATTCCCCTACACTAAGCTTTTTAGCGTTTGCTCTATTTACCTACCCCCTTGTTTATCATTGTCAAGACCCGACCTTTTAGAACTTATAGACCAGTTCCCCCTCCATTCTTATTACTAGGAAATTTTAGCGCCCGTCATCAATACTGGGGTGCAATCACTCGAAATGCCAAAGGCACTGTTTTAAAGTCTCTTTTATTATCTGACTTTCTTTTCGGTTTATATACTGGCGATTTTACCTCTTATCATGTCCGGGCGGACTCTTTTAGCTCTGATGACCTGTCTGTCTGTTTCCCGGATTGCTTCACGGAATTTGGATGGTCAATTCTTGACGATCTCCATGGGAGGGACCACTTCCCTATTGTCTTGTCGGCCCTTCAAGTTAGCCCTCATACAACCATGCCCCTTAAGTGGGACTTAGGTCATGCAGATTGGGAAAGTTTCCAAGAGGCGTCCTTCACAAGTGCATCCTTGGGGACCTTAAATGAAGTGGACGAGGCAATAGAATACTTTACATCGACTATCTACAATGCAGCAACCTAGACCATCCCACGGAGGCGATCCGCCACGGGCCGCTCAATTGTTTCTTGGTGGACCTCGACGTGTGCAACAACTACCTGTCTGTTTGTTCCTTGGATTGCTTCACGGAACTTCGATGGTCAATTCTTGACGATCTCCATGGGAGTGACCACTTACCTATTGTCTTATCGGCCCTTCAAGTTAGCCCTAATACAACCATGCCCCTTAAGTGAGACTAAGGTCATGCAAATTTGGAAGGTTTCCATTAGGCGTCCTTCACAAGTGCATCCTTGGGGACCTTCAATGAAGTGGACGCGGCAGTAGAATACTTTGCATCGACTATCTACAATGCAGCAACCTAGAACATCCCACGTAGGGGACCCGCCACGGGCCACTCAACCATTTTCTCGTGGACCTCGACGTGTGCAACAGCTACCAAAAATTACAAGTTAGCCCATGCCCGATTCCGAAAGAACCCAACTTTGTGCAACAAGGTCGACCGAAACCGAACTCGTGTGCTTCGCCAAAGAACCCTTCGTCAGGCTTGCCGAAATTCATCGCACCGTTACGTTTCATCAATTTCCTCTATGACACCTACCGCAAAGATCTGGAAGAGGGTTAATAAGATCAGGGGCCGAAATGCTGATCATAATACGCCCACACTCTACTTACACGGTTCATTGGAGAATGACGGCCTTGCGGTCAGCAATTCCGTTGCTGACGATTTCCGCGCCGTCAGTCGTTACGATAATGCTTTTCAATCCTACAAATCAAAGGAAGAATCTCATTCTCTCAACTTCACAACAAAATCTAACCTTCCGTATAACGCTCTATTCAGCATCCATGGGCTGCACAGCGCTTTGTTCCTTTGAGGATCTACTTCCCCTGACCTTGACGAGATCCATTTCGATATGATTCGGCATCTACTCTCTTCTTACTTGATTTGTACAACCTTATATGGGTGAAGGGTTTTTACCCGTCATCATGGCGCATTTGGATCATCCTTCCCTTTGCCAAACCGGGCAGGGACGGGTTGGACGCAGATCACTACGGCCCTATAGCTCTCACCAGCTGTTTGAGTAAGTTTCTGGAAAAAAATGGTGTTGGAACGCCTAGACTTGTTCCTAGAAACCAATCACCTTCTCTCTCCATTTCAATGTGGCTTCCGCAAGGGTCATAATACCCTTGACCTACTAGTACGTTTCGAAAAATCGGCCAGAAAAGCTTTCTCATTAGAGCACCGAATCCTAGCCATATATTTCGATATTGAGAAAGCCTACGACACAACATGGAGATACGGCATCTTGAGCAGCTATACGTCGGGGGGATGAGAGGCCTTTCACCGTCACTTATTCAAATTCTTTTAGCATCTCGATCCTTCAAGGTACGTGTTTGAGACGCATACTCTGACCTGCAACCCCGTGATGAGGGAGTTCATCAGGGCAGTGTTTTAAGTATCTTATGTTTTATAATTACCATCAATGATATTATTTCGTCTCTCCCAGAAGGTGTATCGGCAACTCTGTTTGTCGATGATTGAGCAATATACTGTTCCTCACCTCGCCTTCCATCAGCAGCGCATCGGCTACAACTGGCGGTCGATGCTGTATCTAAAAGAGCACACCTTAAGGGATTCCGCTTTTCCACGAACATAACCAAAGCAATGTATTTCCACCGAGGTAGAGGGGTTCTTGTTCCGCCATCTATCTCCATCTAAGGCAAAGATATAGAGTTTGTCTCCGAGGTACGGTTTCTTGGCATAACTCTCGATCCAAAGTTATCCTGGTTAGCACACCTACGCCGACTTCGAACAGGCTGTCTGCGGGCCCTAGACATTTTGAATGTCATCTTACACACTTCGTGGGGCAGCGACCGACAAACATTGTGGACATTATACACAGCCTTCGTTCAATCCAAATTGTATGATGGCTGTCAAATTTACTCATCGGCTTCCCTCCCCTTCAGCCCTTAAAATGTTGAACCCCATTTGAAACCTCGGAGTTCGCCTTTCTAGTGGAGCATTCCGTAATTCTGTCAACAGCCTTTACTGCGAGAGTGGGGGACTCCCTTTGCCCTACCATAAACTTTAACTCTGCATGCGATACCTCTGTCGAGTACAGCAAGCCACTGTATCAGAGGTATATAGATGCCTGTATGCTGCCGAATCAACGGCTGCATATAAGAAGTTGCCATCTTTACCCCGCCCCTTGAACCTTCGCATAGGAGATCATCTATCTTACCTGGGTGCTCCAAGGGTCCTCACCCTTCCATCCTCACTAACCTTTACCCCGTAAGGGGCGCGGCGATTTCCCATCCTGGCCGCCGTGCTGACGGAATCCAGCGCTCCGTCCGGCCCCAGCTTAGCCTCTCTTCCTTCCTTCAGATAGCCTGTATTTCTCCCCTACTTGGTCGCTTTTCATACAACCTTGCCCACCACTTCCTCTGGTCAACCTCTAATTTCACAGGGTAGATGCTGACCTTCTTGAAGAGCCAACCGTCCCGGATCGGAGCTGAGAGAGGAGGGGGCAACGTTCCCTAACCCAAAAGCTCCGGTTCGGGACGGGTTTTTTTAACAACCTGCTTCATCCCCACCCAAACCTTCCCCACATGCCTTTTACTTTCCTCTTCACACCCTATCAGTTTTACGCAGTGTCTAAGGTGGAACCGCCAAACCGATGTACTGCCAGGCCACCAGGCGGGAGGGGTGATCCCAAATGGCGGCGCCTGGCTCTGCCGGGCCTGTAAGCACCTCTTGCAGTGCGGGCTACTGCGAGAGATGATGCGCGATTGCATCCCGTGTAAAAAAAGAGGGTCACCATGCCCATGTATGACAAAATTAAAAAAAAAACAAATCTCTCCCCAATTCCCATTGCTCATCAACGGAGCCACCCTCGGGCAGCTCCACGAAAAAAATGGAGGTATCCCCCCTCCCTGTGCTTGCACATGCGACCCTCCATATTTCTTTAATCGGAGAGAAGGCTTACTCTTCTTCTACGCCTACGGGTGTAAGCGACTCCCCCTCACCCCCTTCTCTGGAGGTGCTTTCGGGAACCACCCTGCTTCCAGCAGCAGTCCCTCCTTTTCTTCCCAAGGGGACTGCCAAGAAAGCCAGCAGGCAGCCCATAGCGAACCGCAACCCATCAAAGCGGCTTGGTTGGGCAAACCCCCTTAGAGGGGTGAGGGAAGACAGGCCCTGTCGGGCGCCTCCCTCAAAAGACCTGCTGGAAAGAATATTAAACCTTGGCGGGGTCAAGGCCTGTCCCTCACCACACAAGACTGGTGACGCTGCCAAGGATACCGGCGATGTCCTGGGAGGAAATGGCCAACTGGAGGCACCTCCTGTGATAGACATGGTCCTTGAGGAAAACCAGCCTCAGACGGTAGGGCCTTCTATGGGGGTGAATCCAGGCTCGGTGCCAAGCACCGAACCCGAATCCGCCCCTGTGAAAGGTCCTCCTCAAATGGCTGAGGGCTACAAGGCAGTACAAGGAGGGAAGGGATCTCCTCCAACCGGTGCCCCTGCGACCACCCAGCAAATTTTCCATTTCGGAGAAGGACCTTGCTGAGGCCAGTCCATCTGGCCTAGGGGCTCCTATCGGCGGTGGTGAGAAGCGGGTTCATTCCCAGCCCTCTTCTTCAAAAAAGAACAAGACAAAAAGACTAAGAAGAGTCGGGGCTCCTATCCATCCGCGGGGCCTGCTGCCACTTTGGCAAGCGACCAACCCAAGATCGGCACATCCGGCCCCTCTGCTCCCCCGAGTGCGGAGCCCCTGACTACGACAAAGACAAAAAGTGCACAGGGCGGAGCCTCGATGACATCCGGGCCCCTGATTCAGAGGTTACCTGGCGTTTTCGAACCCGCTGGCTTGAAACACTTCCTCGTTATTCGATTCACTGACGGCACCATGTTGGCCAAGGGCAACATGATCCATCAGAGGAGAGGATTAGCTAGTGCAATTGGTAGAGAGCCGAAAGTGACCCGTTTCTCGATCGGGAGCCTTCTGGCGAATGCGGTGAATCTCGCTGTGGCGGCCAAGATAAGTGCTCTTCAGACACTTCATGGCACCGCGGTGAGTGTGACATCGCACTCTACCATGAACTCTGTGAAAGGAGTAGTTTATGCGATGGAACTCGTTGACTACTCCATTGAGGACATCACCCTAGAGCTGCCCGAACATGGGGCGGTCAAGGTCGAACGTGTGATGAGAAAACAGGGAGAGGCATCGAGACCCACCCCTACACTCTTCGTCCCGTTCGACTGTGACAAGCTCCCTGAGTCGGTGCGTGCCGGTTGGTACCGCTACCGCGTGAAGGCATTCGTGCCACTGCCGTGGCGGTGCTATTACTGTCACTGATTCGGCCATACGAATCGTTCTTGTAGACTTGCAAAGTCGGGGTCACCCGAAGTTTGTGTAAATTGCTCCAAGATTGCACACGATAAGTCTAAATCGTGTGTGGCCATGTGTGTCGATTCCGGAAAGCAGCACCCCGCTTCTTCGAAGCAATGTGATGCATATCTCTTTGAGAAAGAAATTCTGGCCGTTCAGGCCCAGGATCGACTCTCATTCCGCGAGGCTAAGGACTTGGTCCTGGCCCGCCAGGCTCTGCCTGGGACATCATATGCCTCAATAGTTAGAAAGGTACCCTCTGCTCCTGGCCCATCCAAGCCAAAGGCACGGTTGTTTTCGCGCCCATTCGGAGCCCTTCTGCGGACTCTACTCAACCCGGGCGCTCCCCTGGTAAAGTTGGCGGCAAAAAGGGTTCACACCCAGCCCCTGCTAAAACCAGGGCTCTCCCCTCTTCCCCCAGCGTAACCGTTTCCCGTAAGGCGAAACGGCCACGCGCCTCCACCGAGTCGTTAGACTCACGGGATGCAACACCCCTGAAGATGGTCGCTAGGCCATCTTGCGGGGTTCCAAAAACTGTCCCCCGAAAGGGGGACAGCAACAAAGGAGCTTCGGCTCCTTCACCCACGCCTAGAGGAGGAGCGAGTGGCTCGGAGACGGTGGTTCCTCGAAAAGAGGGCCTTCCGCCTCCGAAGCCGCAACGCCCGCCTAAGATTTCGAGAAGGAGGGAGGAAAGGACTCGCATGGTGAGCCCAACCTCCCCCAATAAGTCCTCGAAGGCGACAGTGCCTTCAGCGCTTTGTCCGGCCAAAGGCGCCCGGGGTTCTGCCTCTGGGAAGCGTACGGCCATTGCCGTGAGGGTCTTCTGTTCGAGGAGGGCCCCTGCGTTTCCTCCGAGCTAGGCCTGGAGCGCATCTTCCTTCAATGGAATTTCCGTGAACTCCGGGCCAATTGGGATGAGCCGTGGAGGCTTCTCTCGTCCCGTTTCCCGTCAGCTATCTTTTTGCAATAGACCATGCTAGGCGCGTGCCCCGTGCCCGCCATCCCGGGGTATACGGGTCTTGCGACCCCACCACCACGAGATGGCCGGGCTGGGGGATTTGCGGTTTACACCCGGCATGATGTCTTCGTTTTTCCTTTCTCTTTAGATACCTCCTTCATGTAATAGCTGTGCAGCTGCACCTGGATAGGAGGTATACTATCATTTCTGCGTACATTCCATGGCAGCTGACTTCGACGCGGGGGACTTCCGCCGCGTCGAGGCACGGTTGCCGGGGCACTTTCTCTTGCTTGGAGATCTGAACGGCAGGCATCCTCTCTGAGGAGATTACTCAATAAATCACAGGCGACAAGTCCTTGCCGATCTGATTGAAGAGCTTGAGATGGGTTTCCTAAACGTGGATGAGTTTACGCATAACTGTCCGAGAACCGCTTCATTTTCTTGCTTTGACCTATCTTTGTGCTCTTCGGATGCACAGCCTAATTTTGATTGGGGGGGGGGAAGGGTTGATGACCTCCATGGTAGTGATCACTTTCCCATTCAAATATCATTTTGAGGGCAACTGCCGCCTGTGAGCCCACCTTGGTGGTGCTTAGCGCGTGCGCGGTGGCCTACATTTCAGGAAATGACTGAATTCTTTATCTCAGTCGAGGAGTTTAGGTCGGTAGATGAGGCCGTTAAGTTCTTCTCCGTCAAACTCATCGCCGCGGGTCTGACTACTATTCCTAGAACGTCTGTCCGTTTTGCACGCCGACCACTCGCATGGTGGTCAGCCGAGTGTGAGACGGCCCTCAAACAGAAGTGTTATGCCTACATGCGCTATAAGCGCCTCCCGAACGATTTCACTGTCGCTGAATTTCGTCGGGCTAGGGCTCGGTTCGGGTATCTTTCGAAGCACGTCCGCTGCTCTTCTTGGCGGGAAAACATGTCTTCACTTAACGGGAAGACCCCTTTAGCAGAAGTCTGGAAGCCAGTCAAAAGGATTCGGTGCAGGTTCTCGCAGGACCCCCCTCCCGTTCTCTAGGAGAATGGGACCGCAATCTCGGACCCCGCGTCCGTGGCGAAATCCTTCGCGACCACTTTTGGGGCATTCTCTAGCCAGGATGCTGCTCCGCCAGCATTCAAGGCACGTCGTCATGTCGCGGAAGGCCGCCGGCCGGACTTTACCTCCAGAGGCGGAGAATCCTTTAAAGACAGGTTTACTGTGAGTGAATTGCGCTCCGCTCTCGTTTCGTGCGTGGACACCGCTCATGGTCCAGACGATGTCCCGTACGCCATGCTTTGACACCTGGGTGAGCGAGGCATGGCCTTTCTGTTAGATTTGTTCAACAGGATCTGGGTGCAAGGTCTTCTGCCAGATTCCTGGCGAATCGCAACTGTGCTCGACTTTCGCAAGACGGGTTGAGATCACTCTACTCCGACCGGTTTCCGCCCAAACTCTCTAACATCTTGCGTGTGCAAGTTGATGGAGAAATTGGTAAATGTTAGATTAGCCTATTTCCTGTACAGCGGAGGCCATCTGTCTTCTGCACAACGCGGCTTCCGCAAGTTCAACTCCACCTCAGATGCTCTGCTCCAACGGGAAAATGCCGTCTGCGAGGATTCCCTTCGTAGACAGCACTACGCCACGGTATTTTTCGATCTGAAGAAGGCCTATGATACCGCATGGCGATACGGTATCGTGGAGACTCTCAACACGATGGGGGTGAGGGGACGCCTCCCAGTCTTTATATCTGAATTTTTGCAAGATCGTCGATTCCGCGTATGGGTGGGGGAAGCTCTCTTCTGCCCAAAGGATCATGAAGAGGGTCTCCCTCGGGGAAGTGTCCTCAGTGTCACACTCTTTGGCCTGAGCATCAACGGCATCACATCGGTACTGTCAGAAGATGTTCTCGCCACGCTATACGTGGACGACCTTTCGATCTCTTTTAGTGCCGCCTAGATACCAACTCTGGAGCGTTGACTCCAACAGGCATTGAACCGCGTCTCTCGCTATGCCCAAACGCACAGGTTTTGGTTTTCTTTGGCCAAGAATAAGGTGGTGCACTTCTGCCGCCTTCCACGGCTTCACCCCGACCCAGATTTGTTACTTAATGGGGTGCGTCTGGATGTGGTTGAGTCGCACCGTTTCCTTGGTCTTGTATTCGACCAATGCCTCACCTGGGAGGCTCATATTCGCAGCCTCAGGGTCCACTGTACCCGCGCCATAGATATTCTCCTTTCCGGACGTTCAGCGCTTGGGGCGCTGATAAGGCTACTGCCCTACTGTTTATCGATCCTTTGTTCGTTCGAAGCTCGACTACGGATGCGAGTTTTATGCATCCGCAACCGAGCGTTTATTGTGGAATGGGGACTCGATCCACCACACTAGCCTTCGCCTTGCGACCGGTGCCTTCCGCACTTTTCCCTATTGAGAGCCTGTTGGTCGATGCTGGGGAGATGCCACTCGCTCTGCGCCGCGTGCAGTGCATCACTCGCCTGTACACGCGAGCCCGGCTCCTCCCTCAGTCACCAACAGCTTTCACTGCATCCGCACCTGATCTCGACGGTGCCTATGCCGCCGAGAGACGCCAGTCATACCCTAAGCCCTTTGTGTTTAGGGCCAGGAAACTCCTTCGAGAGTTAGATATAACTCTCGTGCCGGTGACCCATCTGGTTCTGCCACGGGACGCCACATCTCGTGTCACGCTGGAACCGTACCAGTTTATACGGATGTCTTCAAGTCCCAAGATGGGGTCGGCTTTTGCGCCGTATTCCCTCTGTTTGAAGTTAGCGGGGCTCTGCGTCTGTCTTCACGGCCGAGCTGGTGGCAATACACCACTCGCTACGGGAGATTACGCGACGTGCCCGGTTCGTAGACCGGAGTGTGATCTATAGCGACTCACAAAGCGCCGTGAGTGCTCTCTGGGCATTGGAATCTCCGCATCCCCTGGTTTGCGACATCCGTTACGCTACGGTTTTAGCGAGCCGGGCGGATGTCGAGATTATTTTCTGGCTCGGTTCCTGGACATGTAGGAATTGCGGGAAATGAGCCCACCGATGAGGGCTCCAAAGAGTCCGCGAGGATTCTGCGACCGGACTAGCGTTTCGCTCTTCCTCACATCGACTACATTGCAGGAATATGGGCAGCTCTTCGCACTGCTTTGCAAATAAGATGGGAGACGGTCGAAGGGAACTTAAAGTTGCGTGCCATTGGGCCGCGACTGTTCCAACGGACCTCTTCTCCAATGCCGCGACGACTTCAGGTCACTTTCTCTCGTCTCCGAATCGGGCACACTCTTGTGACGCATCGCTACCTGATGGAGTATTCGCTCCATCACATTGACTTGTGGACTTGTTGACTTTTGGGGGTTGGCCGGGCTTCTCCCCTTTATTTAAGAAGGCTCTATTTTTTTGTTTGTTATTGTTTTCTTTGTAGGTTGCACGCTCCTGCACCTAGGTGAGGGGGACCTTCCCCCGACGCTGGAGATGGCTTCCTAATTGTTAAGTTTTGCACATTTTCATCATTGTTGTGTTTTCATATTTTTATTTTAAAGTAGCCTAGTTCTAGGCTGTTGTGTTTCCGGCGACTTATGCCCAAGTGGGCAGTTGCCAGATGGGCTCTATAAAAAAAAAAATCACTGACCTTTAGTTGGCGTGCTCCTCTCCCCACAGTATGTACTAACATGTGGAGCCTGGATAAGTCCTCCATGGACCCTCGCATTATTAAGATCCTGTTCTTAGAGCATTCGATCTCACACAACCAATGTTGCCCACTATACACGGATGGCTCTAATTCGGACAGTAGCGTGGGCGTTGCAGCCAGCTACCCTTGAGGAGAATTCCTAACTTTATCTTTGCCGCCTGCAGCATCCATTTTTACCGCTGAACTTTCAGCAATCCTTTTAGCTTTTAGATTCATCCAAGTTTTACCTTTTCTGATTTTGGCATTACTTTTTCTGACTCAAGGAATGTTTTACAGTCCAGTAGATCTTTTAATGCATCCCATTTCTTAGTCACAGAAATTTGCAACTGGCTGATCCAAACGCATCCCTGGGCATATGGGGGTCCTGGGCAACGAGAGGGCTGATCAGCTGGCCCGCTCGCACATCCTTTTTCCCTGAGAACTCGGCTCTGTCTTCTAGGCACTACTTTCCTTCAATAAGAAAATATATATTTTCAACTGTGGAAGAATGAATGGGATGACTGTTCATCATCCAAATTATACCAAATTAAAAATTCTATTCTTGGCCGTTGAGCCGTCATAGAATACGGTTTTTGGAGGTGGCCCTTTGCCGAGTTCGCATTGGCCACACGAGACTTACTCACGCCATCTTGTTTCGGGTGGTGTTCATATCAGCCCTTGCTGTCATTTTTGCGGTGGGGACCAATCGGTTGCCCACCTTTTATTGGATTGTAGCTATTTCGCCATTCTCCGGTTGTCCTGTTTCCCGACCCTTTTAATTAACTATTCCTCAACACACCCGTCTTCGATTCTTATTAGTTGAGGAATCTTTTAACCCGTTGTTTTTAATTTTTTTATTACAAAGTGGTCTCCTCCACCTTTTATAGATGATTTGCCGCGTTTCACTCTAGCTGCCATATAGAATCCACTTGGATTGGACAGCAACCTACTGGTTCCTTAGCTTCAACCAAACCAAACCTTTTGAGTTCTTCCTTAACCAAGTGATAACCAAGTTACCTAGTGAACACAGCATATATACGGATTCCTCTCGAGAACTTTGGGAGTCAGAGCAAACTCTACAGGGAGACCTCATCGCTTTTCGTACAACACTCTTTTTTTCGGGTAACCCTGAACCAAAAAGACTAACCCCATCTAAAATGGTAATTCCCCCTATAACTGGTGACTTCTTCTAAACCCGTAAAACGCCTATAGTAGAACATCCTGTAAAATGTACATTCATTATATTACACATGGCTTTGGCTGACATTTGTGCAGTCAGAAAACCTGTTACCTTGTAAATGCAGATTCCTCTCGTGTCCTTTTAGAGAAGACTAACTGCTATGTCAACATGCATGCTGGGAAACTGCATCAGCTTATTTAAAAGTTATATCTGGCTCAATATATCGTATCACACCACTGTGCAAATGCTCAATAGGTATGATCCCACTGCCTCTGAGAGGGACTGCGCTGCAATCTTTATGACAGGGTCTTTTCTGTGGTCTCTAATCTCAATCAGTGCATCTCTCACTGCAGCTGTTTGCATCTCAAGGGCTCAACACTCTTCACTTTACTTTCTCATCTTGCTTCAGTCCACATCTTCAAAGTGATTATTTGCATGTCTTTTTCGAGATGACTCATCTTTCTGTTTAGGCTGAAAACAAGGTGAACAGTTTCTGCAAAATGCTAAAGTAATTTGTAGCATCAGTACATCTTTAGCAGCATCAACCACAACCAAATTCAATATATGAGCCCCACATGGAACAAACAGAGCTCTTGGATGAATTTTTTAGGATCTTTTTCTGAGCTTTCCTGTTTTTTCCATGCATGTTGGCCCCATTATGCGCTGGATCTCTGCATTTTCTAACCTATTGATAACTTTTCTCAGTTCAAAATTCAGAAAGGAAAGGACCTGATTTAACAATTAAACAACATTTCCAAAGTTTTTTTTCAATTCTTTCTAGTAAAAATGGATGTATGGAAGAAACGAGTTGGGCAAATGTCCAATCCAAGTGGGTTCTAAATGTCAGCACGAACAAAGGAAAACAAATTATAAATAAAAGAGGGAGAAGACCACCTGTGATAAAAATTGAAAAAAATGGTTTAAAAGATTGCTATGCTAGAAGTAAACTAAAGCGGGACAGGAAGTGATGGTTGAAAGTGTCGGGATACAGGATGACTGGAGAGTGGTGAAATGAGGACTTTCCAGTAGAAGATGCGTGCCCGATTGGTCCCCACCGCCAAAACGCAACAAGGGCCGATTCGAGCATCACCCGAAACAAAATGGCCGTGGGAAATATGTGATAAAAAAGGGACTGAAAAGATATTAAGAGGTTTTTCTCCTTTCCTCACTTATTTCCGACATACCTTGATATAAAGTGTCCTGAAAGATACAAAGAAGTTTTACATTTTCCTCCATTTTTATCGATTATTTTTTGCCAGAGTTTGTTCTTGTTATTTTTTTTGAAGATTTTCACAGTCGTTTATTACCATTATTTTTTTCACATTGTCAGACTTAAATCGAGTAACACTTTCAAAAAATGACAGGACTTCGGTACCCCCCCGCCCCCCTCCAGTTAAGATACTTTATGAAATGATTTAAAAATAGTGCTACTTCTGGTTTTATTACATTTCAGTGGGAATAAATGAGTGAACCATAAACGGTTATTAAAGCATGTCAAAATAATCTTAGTTCTGAAGAGAATTAAGTTTGTTTGTTTTTTGTTTTGTTTTTTCTCACCGCAATCAGCGAAAGCTAAGTTGCTCTTCTTTTTTTTCTTATTACTACTTAAGTTCTTTCTTTGTTTGAATAAGTGATGGAGTTTGGGGATGAAAGTGAGCATGAGTGTCGGAATGTATGCATTGGTTGTGGTGTATTAGGTGAGGGGTATACATGTGTTGTATGTGGGCTGCGTGAATGCATTGTAGATTTAGAGGGGATGAGAAGGCAGGATTTAGACAGGATATGTAGGCTGGAGGGGTTAGTTGCTGAGCTCAGGAGGGAACTTAGTGTTAGGCCTAGAGCTGGGAATAGGTTAGGTGGTGAGGTAGACCAGTTAGATGTTTCAGGTGAAGGTAGATTAGTTAGAAATAGGCCTAGTGAGGATGGGGGACAGTGGAGAGTGGTTAGGAAATGTGAAGCTAGGGAGGCTTCTCCTGTTCTTTGTGAGAATAGGGTTGACTCTGTTGAGGTTGTTAGTCAGGGGAAGAATAGGTGTGTGAGTCAGAGGGAACAGAACCTATTTGCTTGACTAATAGATTCAGTGCCCTAAGAGAGGAAGTAACTAAAAGTGATATGACTGATCCTGTAAAGGATGACAATGTTGATGACTTTTCTCTGGTAAGAAATCTTTTGTGTGTTGACTGGAACAGGAGCTGCCAAGTGTAGGCCATGAATGGTCTTTTGCAGTCTCCTTCTTTTCTTATGTTCTTATGGGGGTGGGGGTGGAGTTCGAGTGACTGGTAGTTTGAATGAGAATAGGAGTGGGGATGGAGTTAGGTCTGTGGGGGTTAGGAATAGGAGTCTGACTGAAGTGCTTGTGATGGGTGATTCGCGAGTTAGATATTTAGATAGGAAGTTGAATGCAAGTAGATTGAATGGTTTGAGGGTGTGTTTGCCGGGTGCTGGAGTGATAGATCTGTCTGATAGGTATGAGGAGCTGGTGTCTGGCTGTGCAAGGGATGCGGTTGTGATTACACATGTAGGAGTGAATGATGTGAAGAAAGTGGGTGCATGTGAGTTACGTGAGAGGTACAAGAGGTTGATTGAAAAGGTGAAAGAAAGTAGAATGAAAGGTGTTGTGACAGGTGTGCTTCCAAGAATGGATGTTGGGGTAGAATGGATGTCTCGTGCAATTGGGCTGAATGATCATGTGAGGAGGATGTGTGAGATGGAAGGTGTCAAGTTTGTGGATGTGTGGGATAGGTTTGTTGGAATGAAAGAAATGTATGCAATGGAAGGACTGCATTTGAGTAGGAGGGGGGTAGATGTGTTGTGGGAGGAGTATGATCGTGTTATTAGGTCTTTGCGGGCGGGAAACTAGATACTAATAGTGGTCAGGGAATTATGAGAGGACATTATAGTACTGAAAGTAGAATGAACTTGGCAGATAACAGAAATAGGTTCCAAGGCGATAAAGGTGAGGTCATTCAAGTTTCAAGAGGTGCTTCAGGGATAGGGGGGTTAAATTGTTTCTATACAAATGATCGTAGTCTTAGAAACAAGAAGGATGAGCTATTTAGTTATATTAGCAATGAGGATATAGATATATTATGCGTTACTGAATCATGAGTTAATGAAATAGAATTTAGTGACACTATAAGTGAATTTGATTTACAGGGCTATAATATGTACATTAGTCAAAGGACAGGTAGGATTGGTGGAGGAATAATTATCTATATAAAAAACAACATTGTTTCAAGTTTAAATACTTTAATAAAGCAGGATGGGGTTGAGTCACTTTGGATAGATATTAGGTTCAGTAAAAATCGAATGGTGCATTTGGGAGCTTTTTACAGGCCACCTGGGCAGACTGATGATATGGATGAACTAATGATAAGGGAAATAAGTAAGGGATGTGAAACAGATGCAGTTATTATTAGGGACTTCAACTTAAACTCTGTGGACTGGGAAAATATGATAGGTAGGGATAGAACAAGTGGCAGGTTCATAGAATGCTTTGAGGATAATTTTTTTAATCAATTTGTTAATGAGCCAACGAGGGGGGAAAATATATTAGATTTAGTACTTTCTAACAGTGATCATTTAGTTCAAGAATTGACTGTTGGGGAAGCATTGGGAAATAGTGACCATCAGATAGTTCGTTTTAACTTGGGAATTGAGAAGGGTAAAGTAACCGAGAATGCTGAAAAAGTTCCAAATTTTCATAAGGGAGATTATGTAAAACTTCGAAGCTTGCTAAATTTGGTAGACTGGGATGCAGAATTCAGAGGTAAAAATGCTTATGGGATGTGGGATACTTTCAAGCATATAATAAATGTAGTCCAAGAACAATGTATTCCAATGAAGGCCATTAGGAACAAAAGTAGGAAACCATTATGGTGGAATCAGGAGATAGCTAGAAAAATTTCAGAGAAGAAAAGGGCATACAAAAAATTACAGGTACAAAATAATATTCAAAATTTAAGTGATTATAGAATGGCTAGGAATGAGTTAAATAAGATTATAAAGAAGAACAAAAGGGTGTCAGAAATTAAATTAGCTCAGGATAGTAACAAAGATCCTAGAAAGTTCTTTAGTTACTATAAAATTAATAACAAGTCTGGCAGAGTTAAAATAGGACAGATCAAATATGAAGGGGTTGTGAGAGAAACTGATGAGGAAATAGTTGATGTACTAAATGGTCATTTTGCATCAGTATTTACAAAGGAGAAACTAAATAGTCTTATGTATAGTACTCATGGGTCAGAGAAAGAGGTGTTTACTAACATTAGTGTGGATCAGAGGATGATAAAAGGACTAATAGGTGAGTTAGATACTACCAAGGCCTCTGGCCCTGATAATATTCATTCTAGGATACTTAAAGAAGGTGTAGAAAGTATCTCAATTGCTCTGGAGAAGTTATATACTAGGTCACTTGAATATGGAGAAATACCCGATGATTGGAAGAGAGCGAATGTAGTCCCCATTTTCAAGAAGGGTAGTAAAGAGGATCCAAATAACTTTAGACCGGTTAGCCTAACTCCTGTAGTCTGTAAAATTCTTGAGAAAATAGTTAAAAAAGGGATTTGCCAACATCTAGAGAGGGAGGGGTTAATCAGCGATGCTCAGCATGGGTTTAGATCAGGTAGATCATGTTTGACTAACTTACTAGACTTTCTGGAGTTTGTAACAGATCAAGTAGATAAGGGAGAGAATGTAGATATAATTTACTTAGATTTTAGTAAAGCATTTGATAAGGTACCACATAGGAGACTAGTTCATAAATTAAAAATGATTGGGATATGTGGGGGTGTTTCAAATTGGATAGCTGAGTGGCTGAAAGACAGGAAGCAAAGGGTAGTGCTAAATGGTGTAAAGTCAGAGTGGAGGGGGGATATTATCAGTGGGGTTCCTCAGGGATCAGTTCTCGGTCCATTATTATTTGTCATCTATATAAACGATCTTGGGGAGGCAGTTAATAATAAAGTGTCATTTTTTGCGGATGATACCAAATTAGCAGCTGTAGTTAAAGATATTGATGATAATTTTAAAGTGCAGGGGGATTTAAATAAATTGTTATCTTGGGCACATAAGTGGCAAATGACTTTCAACCTAGATAAGTGCAAAGTTATTAACATGGGAAAGGTAGTAGAGAATTTAACTATGAAATGGATGGGCATTGGCTGAGCTCAGTAGAGGATGAGAAAGATCTAGGAGTAGTAATAGATAAGTCATTAAGGTTTTAACATAACATAACATAACATAATTTAACGGATGACAAAAGCCACAAGGGCCTATCAAAGGTCATCCGTATCCATCAAATCCCACCCATATAATGCATCCATAGGATTTTGTCAGATCATGCAGCTACAATATACAATTTAACAATCCATAGGAATGTCCAACCATGCATCTACAATATATAATTTAAAGCCTCCATAGGAGTCTGTCAAAAACAAAATCAAAATCCCCCAAAATATACAATAAAAAGAAACTGCATCCACAGGAATGAGTCAAGAAACATATCCACATACCAAAAAGTAAGAAATTAACCCTCCATCCCCATATAATCATCCAATCTGCGCTTGAAAACATTCAAGTTTGGGCTGTCTACAGTCTCAGGTGGCAAACTATTCCAATAATCTACCACTCTGTTAGTGAAAAAATATTTTCTAACATCCAGTCTGCACCTCTGTTTTTTAATCTTTAAGTGGTGGCCTCTAGTTCTATTACTACCTTCTAACTCAAATAACTTGCTGAAATCTAATTTATCCATCCCAGAAAAGATTTTAAAAAGCTCAATCATATCTCCCCTCACACACCTTCTTTCAAATGAAAACATATTTAATACCTTCAGTCTATCTTCATATTCAAGGTGCTTCAGGGATGGTATTATTTTTGTTGCCCTCCTTTGTACTGACTCTAATAAGTTTATATCATGTCTAAAATGTGGTGACCATGCCTGTATACAGTACTCTAAATGTGGCCTGACATAAGAGTTGTATAGTTTAAGGATGACCTCCTTACTCTTGTAGCTAACATTTCTTTTAATGTAACCTAGCACCCTATTTGCTCTATTTTTTGCCTCAATACACTGCTTTGAAAATTTCAGTGACCTATCTACTACCACTCCTAAGTCTTTCTCATCTTCAACTGAATTAAGCCAATATCCATCCATCTCATAGCTAAATTCCCTATTATCTCTCCCCATGTTAATAACTTTGCATTTATTAAGGTTAAAAGTCATCTGCCACTTCTGAGCCCAAGCTAACAGCTTATCTAAGTCACCCTGCACTTTAAAGCTACCCTCAACCTCTTTGACTACAGCTGCCAATTTAGTGTCATCAGCAAAAATTGACACTTTGCTATTTACACCTTGCCCAAGATCATTTACATAGATTATAAATAATAAAGGGCCTAAAACTGATCCCTGAGGTACGCCACTAATAACATTCCTCCACTCTGACCTCACTCCATTCAGTACAACTCTCTGTTTCCTATTTTTCAGCCATTCAGTTATCCAATTTAAAACGTTCCCACATATCCCATGCAGCTTTAATTTATGAACTAGTCTTCTATGTGGAACCTTATCAAAAGCTTTGCTGAAATCTAAGTAGATCACATCAACTTTCTCACCCCTATCTAATTCTTTAGTTACATAATCCATAAAATCCAGTAAATTAGTTAAACACGATCTATCTTTTCTAAAACCATGCTGAGCATCATTAATTAACCTGCTACTCTCTAGATGATCAGAAATTCCCTTCTTAACCATCTTCTCAAGAATTTTACAGACTATAGAAGTTAAGCTTACTGGTCTAAAGTTATTTGGGTCCTCTTTGCTTCCCTTTTTAAAAATTGGCACTACATTTGCCAATTTCCAATCATTTGGTATTTCTCCAGACTCTAGTGATCTAATAAATATCTTCTCGAGAGCTACTGCAATACTTTCTACACCTTCTTTGAGTATCCTAGAATGAATGTTGTCAGGGCCAGATGCCTTACTAGTATTTAACTGAATTATAAGCCCTTTAATTTCTTCTCTGTCTATATTAATAGAATTTATCACTACTTCCCTTGACCTAGAATTATCATCAATTAATCTAACTGGTTTCTCTTCTTGCTTCAGTGTATTGAAGCAAGAAATAGGGCAAATAGAGTGCTGGGTTTTATTAAGAGAAATGTCAGTTACAAAAGTAAGGAGGTTATTCTTAAACTCTATAACTCTTATCTTAGGCCACATCTAGAGTACTGTATACAGGCATGGTCCCCACATTTTAGACACGATATTAACCTTCTTGAGTCAGTGCAACGGAGGGCAACAAAGATTATTCCTTCCCTGAGGCACCTTGAATATATAGATAGACTGAGGGTATTAAATATGTTCTCGTTCGAAAGGAGGTGTGTGAGAGGGGATATGATTGAGCTCTTTAAAATTTTTTCCGGGATAGATAAATTGGATGTTAGCAAGTTTTTTGAGTTAGATGATGGAAATCGGACTAGAGGTCACCACTTGAAAATTAAAAAGCAAGGGTGTAGGTTGGATTTAAGAAAATATTTTTTCACCAATAGAGTGGTAGACTTCTGGAACAAATTGCCGCAGAGGGTAGTAGGTAGTCCAAATCTAAATGTATTTAAGAGTAGGATGGATGAGTTTATGGGAAGGGAAGGTTGTGATGGTTCCTAAGTTTTGTATATATTAATATTGTTTGTATATATCTATAGCTGCATGATTTAGTTCTTGACAAGCCTTGATTGGTGATACCCTTGTTTCTGGATGCAATCCTCTGGATGTAGTTTTCCTGGGAGTTTGGGTGCCCTTAAAAAGATGTCGTTTTTGACTCGGATGACCTATGATGAGCCCTTGTGGCTCTTGTCATCTGTTTTATTATATTGTGGGGGACTTTGATTTTGTCTTCCCCGGGTGATGGTGCTTTTTGTGGGTGGGTTTTGACGGAGGCGGATGACCTTTGATAGGCCCTTGTGGCTTTTGTCATCCGTGTTATTATGTTATGTTAATGTTATGTAATAAATGTAATTGACTGTCTCCAAAGGAGACTTCATTCATCCTGTAAACAGACGTCTTTACCCTACTTCCAGTAAAAAATAAATAGATTTTTCCCCCTAAGCTTTTGTTCTTTAATTTATAGTGATAAAATGAAAAATAAATATATATTTTAGATGAAAATAATAATGAGAAAATAAGCAACAATCTTTAGTGATTAAAAGTTCCTTTTAAGCAACCATTGATGCCAACTTAGCCCGAAACGAATTAAAGTTAGCTCATTTTTTTATAATTTTGGCTTTCGAAATTTTCCATTTGGCCTTGGTGCATTTTTCTAGCCCCCTCCTTTAAAGGTTGGCACCATTTTAATCTCGATTGCTAAAAAAAATATTTCTTTTGCCAATGACTGCAATAAATATGAGAAAACCCAATATAATTAAAAATAAGGTAAACATGTAGAAGAGCGGCCCGCCCGGAAAAAATATTTTTGTGTAAATATTATCGTTCACTCGTGTCTGAATATTCATGCGCGTTTTAGTCCTTTTCGAATTATTATTCTATAAACAATTAGGATTATATACTGGGGGGCTGTGCCCCCATGACCCGCCCCAATTTAATGAAACTCAGGATCATCGTAGTGTAGTAACCCCATTGTGTTTACCCCTACACGAGCCGTCAACTTAAATGTACTCCAAAAACGTGAAACATTTTGGAACACGGACGAAATAGTACGTCCCCTCGTTCCCGCCGATAATCTACATATTTACCCAAACGGAAAACGTTGTTTACGTAGGCCATTTTTATAACAAAATTGCCCGAAAAAAACCCAAACCAAACACGCTGTTCCCGTACTAATTGCAGTGGTTATACTTCCGAAATAGCGAAGAGGTCAGATGATTAACATTCCATATAAGGAGATTAGGACTAAAATAATGACCCAAAATGGATGACAGATAAAATTAAGCATTATATTGGCATTAAAAAGGGCATTTATTGGAAAATAAAAAATGGAGAGGATCACTTAAGGCAGAGATATAATGAACTAGCAAGAGATGTTAAAAAGTTAGAGTAGCAAGGAGAAATTATGAAATTAAAGTGGCAAATAGGGCAAAGGAAGATCCTAAAAATTTTATCAATTATACAAAACTAAGGTTAGAGATAAAATAGGCCCACTTATAGATTCCAATGGAGAATTAGTGAGTGATAGGGACTCAATGGGGGTCATTCCATCCAAATTCAACAAGGGACATTTAGTCACCATCACCGATTTTGATCAAAATTGGTATACAGGTATATTTTGATGAGAGAAAAACAATGAGACACTTCCCAGCCCTCAATTTTGAATAGCTCAAAAGTTATAACCTGTCAAATTTCTTGATGCCAGCATTGATAAAAAAATTATTTCTCCCTTATTATAGCACATAAAACAATGAATTATGTATTTTTTTTAAGCTCAAGGGTTGCTCTAAACATTTTTAACAACAAAATTAATTTTTGGTAAAAAAAATTTTTTGACCTTAAAGGTCAACTTTTGACCTTTAAAAAAAATATATTGGTATCAATAAATTTTTGTGTAAATTTTTTTAAAATATATATGCCTTTAGACTACAATATAGATAAATTTCATTCTGGGTTTTTCATTATATCAGGAGTTATGATCAATTTTGTAACTACTGGTATGACCATTTTTTGCTATCTTCACAAATAATTTTTTTTTATATGCATCTTTGTCATATTAACAGAGTTACGTCATATTCACAGAGTTAGTTATCAATTATTAGATGCCTAAGTATTATATTTGAATGCTTTTAATATATACTCGTGTATTAGAATCATTAATAAGAACATAAGAACATAAGAACATAAGAAAAGAAGGAGACTGCAAAAGACCATTCATGGCCTACACTTGGCAGCTCCTGTTCCATTCAACACACAAAAGATTTCTTACCAGAGAAAAGTCATCAACATTGTCACCCTTAACAGGAGTTCGTCAGATCTAATCTACAATATACATAAAATGCATCCAGAGGATTATGTCCATTCATGCAACCGCAAAATATAATCTTCCCACTCCGTAGAAAAATATATACATATGTACATAAAAAAAAGTCAGTCCCATCTAGCAGCTTCATCCATATATTTATCTAATCTATTCTTAAAACTACCCAGAGAGGAGGCTTCTATCACATGCCTAGTGAGCCTATTCCATTCATCTACCACACGATTTGTAAACCAATTCCTCCCAATCTCCTTCCTAAACCTATACTTATCAAGCTTAAACCCATTGCTACGTGTCCTGTCATGTTCACTAAGTATAAGAACCTTACCCAGATCCCCTTTATTATATCCTTTTACCCATTTGAAGACTTCAATCAATTCCCCTCTGACTCTTCTCCTTTCCAATGTATGTAGATTTAGTTTTCTGAGCCTTTCACCATAGGGTAAGTTCCTTAGCCCACCAATCATCTTTGTCATCCTTCTCTGCACAGACTCAAGCAAATCAATATCCTTGCTATAATATGGTGACCAAAATTGTACTGCATAGTCTAGATGAGGCCTAACTAGCGCCAGATACAGTTTTAGAATGACTTCAGCACTCTTATTGCTTACACTCCTCCTAATGAATCCCAATATCCTATTAGCTTTATTCTTAGCATTTAGACATTGCTTTCTAGGACGAAGGTCTGAACTTACCAAAATACCCAAGTCTCTCTCACAATCAGTCCTCCCTAAAATTCTGCCATTTAATTTATAACTATTCAATGGATTATTTCTACCTATACTAAGTACACTACATTTGTCTATGTTAAACTTCATTTGCCATTTCTCGGCCCAATTGGACAGAATGGTCAATTCCTCCTGCATTACAACAGCATCAGAATCAGCCCTAATGGCCCTACCTAGCTTAGTATCATCAGCAAATTTACTCAGGTCACTACTTATACCTATGTCAAGATCATTAATATAAATTAAGAATAGCAAGGGACCCAAAACAGATCCTTGAGGAACTTCACTGCTAACACACCCCCACTCAGATTTAACTCCATCTATACTAACTCTTTGCTGTCTGTCACCAAGCCATGACTGAATCCACCTAAATATACTGCCATCGATCCCGTGTGCTTTAACTTTGCTCAGAAGTCGTAAGTGTGGCACTCGATCAAAAGCCTTACTAAAGTCCAAGTATAAAATATCATAGTTTTCATCATTATCTGCTGCTTCATACACCTTACTATAAAAAGACAGCAAATTAGTGAGACAGGATTTACCCTTACTAAAGCCATGCTGTGATTCTTTTATCAACTTATGCTTATCCAAGTGATCTCTAATATTCCTTGCTATAATAGATTCCATCATTTTCCCTACCACTGATGTCAAACTTACTGGTCTGTAATTAGACATATTTGTTTTATCGCCTTTCTTAAATATAGGTATCACATTGGCTTTCTTCCATGCCACTGGCACAATGCCACTCTCCAATGATTTTCTAAAGATGCATGCTAGGGGCTCACTTAACACATCCTTACATTCTTTCAAAATTATAGGAAAGAGCTCATCAGGACCGGGTGCTTTACTACTTTTGATTTTATCAATTTCCTTTGTCACTATCTCCTTTGTGATCAATATATCCTTAAATTTCTCTTCATCATTACCCCGAAAGATCATTGACACCTCAGGTATATTTAGAGTATCCTCCTGTGTAAATACTGAGAGAAAAAAGTCATTCTATAGATATGTGTTAAATCCTACCTACAAGAAAAAATGAACTTTCAGTAATTTTTTATTTAAAATTATAAATATTTTTAAAGCTACCTACCTATGTATTTAATTTATAATTTGCTATGGTCAATGGTGGCAGAGCCACTACCAACAGTTAAGATACCTGCATAACTGCTGGTATCCCCATCACCTAAGGGGCCACTACTGATAGCTCAACAAAAAAGCCACAGGTCCCACCCAACCCCCCAAAATGAATTTATTCTTTTTATAATAATTTAGGAATCAATTTTTTTCTGCATTATTTCTGTTGATTTTAATTGTTCATTTTTAGATAGTTTGTAAGTTCTTCCTGTTGCTGTTACAGGCTCAACAATGCTCAATATGTCATCTGATGGCAATACTAATACATCTGGTTTTCTTGGATATTTAAATGAATTTGATGGTCCTTCTGGTTCTAGGAATGTTATTTTAACAGTCATTTTCTCAACATTGGTATCCAATACACACCCTAAGTACCATTTGTCATCATACTTAGCAGTGACAAATCCTTTTACATCCTCCAATAATATTGCCTCTGTATAGGATATTTTCACTTTCTTGAATTCTGATGCAGATGATATTGTTTTCACTCTTAGTTCATTTTCATTAACTGGCTCAAAACTGTGTAATTTTTGGGTACAATTATTGCAGAGGCCTGGTCAAATCTTTCTTGCAAATAATTTTTTCTTCAATGTATTCACTATTTGGGACATATGAAAATTTGATTCCCTTAATGTGTCTTTCAGCAAAATCAAAGAGTTGTTGAGGAGTCATTATCTGATCATTATATGCTCTTTGCAGGCTAGTCTTTTTACTGTGCCCCCTACACCATCGCATGGTCCTTTTCCATGAGATGTAGCAAAGAAATGCCATTCTGCTTCCAATCCAAAATCTGATTTATGGTGACATAAATTAATAAAGTTTTTAAAATTTTTATATTGTGACGCAGCTCCATCAGAAAAATATATAATTTTTGTTATTGGGAATTTGAGTTCTTTTTTAAAAAATTCAATAAGTTTTTTTTTAAATAAATGGACTGCAACAGTGTCATGCTTCAAGCAGTTTGAAATCACAACAAAACTTATGTGTTGTGTTTCCCCAGCTTCTTTGTAGTAGGAAAGAAAGGGATGTAATGTAGCTTGGGAGTTATTCCAGTGGTACCCTTGTGCTGCATCCTGAAGAAGGAATGAGTAATTTTCAGCAAAATCGCATACTACTAAGATTTCACCATCTTTTAGTTCTTTTTTAGTTGAACAAAATTGTGCCTGCTTTTTTGCTATGAAATCATGTTTTTTTAAATTGAGAAGACTTAAGGTAAAAGTGTCTATAAATTCTTCAGTTGTTCTTGAAACAAGCTCTAAAGTTGAGCGATCAGTTGAGAGCCACTGCTTGTAATTTACCTCATCAATCATATTGTCATCCAAAATTTTAGTAACATATAGTTTTAGTTCGTCTATTTTAGAAAAACATTCTGAGCATTCATCAAAATAGCACTCATAAGTTGGAGGGTTACATGTAATGAATGATAGACATGTTTTGTAATCATCTAAATGCAGGTCACTGTCTTTTGTCAACTTTGGTAGCCTTGTACCAATAATCATCAGTTTAACATTTTGATGATGTGTGCAAACACACACACTGTGAGTTCCTGCACCACCAGCTAATACACACTCGTTGGGTCTCAGCTCAGCAAATTTTGAAAAGCCAATCTTAGTGTCTGGGTATTTTGTTTTAAATAAATGATAAATTTCTTTTAAATTTCCCAAAATTAAGTATTTTTGTTCAGGAGTTTTCTGTCCATCTTTTCTAACACTCTTGAAATCTTTTTTCCCTGGCATAATTCTGCTTACTTCTTCATTTTTATAAAAGTCTTCTACTACTTTAATTGTTTCTGATGGAAATGTACCTTTTCTTTTGCTTGGCAATGACATTATTCCTTCTTCCATTGCTAGTTTTTTAGCTTGTCTGGCCATGTAATTAGTAACATTAAATTCAGATTTAATTTTGGATAAGCTCCAGCTTTTTGGCAAAACAGTTAAGTTTGCAGCTGCTCAGACCTTTTACTAGTAGTTTGAAATTTCTCCTTCAGTTGATTTATCATTTCTTCACCATCTTTACTTGATTCTGTTCTAGAAGACTCTGGGTCTTGATCCAAGGGTAATGGATATTTTGTTGCAGAGCCTACAGTTCTGAGTTTACTTGAAATGGATTTTTGAATTTTATTCATTTTATCTGAACTATATTTTTTTACTACATCCATTTTAAATTTCTTGACTGGTGACTCTCCAATAGCTATTAATGATTTATTTAATTCAGTTAATGGTTCTTGTGATTCTTCCTGTTCAGTAATTGGCTCAATTTCCATTCTTTCTTCTGAAAGGCTTGGATTCGTATTTTGAGATGAAGAACTATCATCATCAGCTATCTTTTTTCTGCAGTTATCACAGATTTTTTGGTCCTTAAAATTTTTTAATTTTGGATATTCTCTTATTAAGTCTTCTGAAATTAGTCTCAGATTTTTCTTTATTAATTTTTTGTGACCTTTGTAATGATCGTAGCAATACTTAATATTTAAAAAATGCTTTCTCTTCTCATCCATAATAATTTATTAAAATACAAATAATTGGTAATGCAAATTATTAATTACTTTTTTATCTAAATATTAAACTTTCTGAAAAAAAGAAAAAATTTTAAATTAGCTTTCATAGTTTATAAAGTAACACCTAATAGGTAAAATTTCTAACATAAAAATAGGTAAAAATTGGCATACCAATGGTTACAAAATTGATCATAACTCCTGATATAATGAAAAACCCAGAATGAAATTTATCTTATATTGTAGTCTAAAGGCATATATATTTATAAAAAAAATTACACAAAAATTTATTGATACCAATATATTTTTTTAAAGGTCAAAAGTTGACCTTTAAGGCCAAAAAACTTTTTTATCAAAAATTAATTTTGCTGTGAAAAATGTTTAGAGCAACCCTTAAGCTTTATAAAAATACATAATTCATTGTTTTATGTGCTATAATAAGTGATAAATAATTTTTTTTCAAATGCTGGTATCAAGAAATTTGACAATTTTTCTCAACTTTGACAGGTTATAACTTTTGAGCTATTCAAAATTGAGGGCTGGGAAGTGTCTCATTGTTTTTCTCTCATCGAATTCAACCTGTATACCAGTTTTCATCAAAATCGGTGATGGTGACTTAAAATTTCCCCCAAAATTGGTTGATTTCATATGGAATGACCCATGGCTGGAATGCTAAATGACTTTTTTTCTCTCAGTATTTACACAGGAGGATACTCTAAATATACCTGAAGTGTCGATGATCTTTCGGGGTAATGATGAAGAGAAATTAAAGGATATCTTGATCACAAAGGAGATAGTGACAAAGGAAATTGATAAAATCAAAAGTAGTAAAGCACCCAGTCCTGATGAGCTCTTTCCTATAATTTTGAAAGAATGTAAGGATGTGTTAAGTGAGCCCCTAGCATGCATCTTTAGAAAATCATTGGAGAGTGGCATTGTGCCAGTGGCATGGAAGAAAGCCAATGTGATACTGTGGTGGAGCGAATGTGAGTGTGTGTAAAAGGGCCATTCTCCCACCCCTTTTCTCAGTACCCTCTCCCTCCCTCTGTAAGAATGTGTGTGAATAGGAATGGGTTTGTTTTGTTTTTGTTTATTTTATGTATAAAATGATTACCATGTTTTTCTTTCTTTCCAGGCGTCATATTCTGGAAAGATAGTAGCTAGTTTTGAGATATCACTATAATTAAAACAAGATTGTACTTTGTTTCAAATAATCTTTTATCAAAGCGTCATATTCTGGAAAGATAGTAGCTAGTTTTGAGATATCACTATAATTAAAACAAGATTGTACTTTGTTTATAATATTCTTTTAGCAAAGCCCCATATTCTGGAAAGAGAGAGTGGAAGCGTAGACTGACGGCATGAAGGGTTCTCTAGACGAGTGCTCCGCCCAGCCCTGACACGGAGAGCTTTCATACCTCGCTAAATGCCTGGACCACCATACCCGCCTTGGTTGACAATCCTGCCTCCTTTTATGTTAGCTTACTACCACCCACCTCCAGCACACAAGTGATAGCGCGTGCCCCTTTCGTTCGGTTGTTGTGTTTTTTTATGTTTTGTGTAGATATATAAGTAAATTTGTTGTATTCGCCTGTTATAAAATTCTCTTTTGGTATCGTATTTGGATTGGGAAATTTGGCCTCATTTTGAAGTATGCACACTTCCCTTGTAAATATAAAATTGCTGTAAATATAACTGTATTCTTTTGTAAGTAAAGGGACTGTATATACAATCCGTTTCATTCTCCCTCAATTTCTCACGTCCGGACAGTGTAGGAAGTGGGTTGGATCGATTGGGATTAGAGATATATTTTCGGCCCGCTATATTTGGCGCCCGAATAGGGACGTGAGACTTCGAAACCGGGAGCGTGACTGGATTGGATTGCAGTCCATACCGAATTAGTGTGACAAGTAGTTTGACTGATTTTTCCCTCCTTCTATCTTTTTACTAACTTGGGAACAATGGCTGTAGCGGAAACATTGAATGAAGAAGTAGTGCAATTGAGACTGGAGTTGAGAAAGAAAGAAGAGGAGTGTGACATGTTGCGGGCAATGATGGAGGGAATAGAGAATAAAATAAAAGGGCTGAATGAAAAGACTGATAGGATGAAGAAGGAAATGGGAGACCGACAGGATCAGACGGACCGACGGATGCAGGACCTGTATAACATGATGACAGGGCCTGGATCAGCTCCAGGACCTACAACCCTGACCCCTGCTCCTACTGAAGGGATTCCGCTAAATGGAATGGATGGCAGTATGATTGAGTCTAAAGAAGATACTGTGAGTGGTAGGAAAGGGGGTGAATGGAAGAGAGTGGAAAGTAAGCATGATTCTAAGGTTAAGGATAGGAAGGCAAGAGGAAAGAGTGTGGATTTGCTATACTCAGATGAGGGAGTGAGTGACGATATGATTGAAATGAGTGAGACCGCGAGTAGCTCTTCGGAGAGTGAAGTGAATGTGGGAAAAGGAATTTTGATTAGGGAAGTGCCAAGGATTGATAAGTTTAGATTGCATGGGGGAAAGAGTATGGATGAGTTCTTCGGGGATTTTGAGCGGTACTGCAAGCTCAAGTACCCGCAGAACAAGGGTCACTGGGTAAGTGTTCTGGGAAATTGTTTGGATGGGAAAGTGTTGGAGTTCTTGCGAGTGATAACGAGTGTAGGAGAGCCAAAGTACGATGTAGTGAAGAAGAGATTGATTGGGCAGGTGAAACGAATGAAAGAGAGTGTGAAGTATAAAAGGGTGAATGAATTTGAGAAGGCTCGAATGGGGAAGAGTGAAAGTGTGAATATGTATGCACATAGGCTTGAGAGTATGGCAAGAACGAGGTATGGTGATGATGATGTAAATGAATGTAAACCACTCATGAGAAAGTTTTTGGACATGATCCCGCGAAAGGTGAGTGAATGGCTGAGTGGAAAGAGAAAGGAGAGAGTGAGACTTACAGGTGAACGGTTGATGTGGGAGGATGTGTTGGAACTGTTAGAAGATGGACGATTTGATGATGAAAGCGATCTAGAAGAGGATGGATGGTACAGTGTGAATGTTGGGGGTAAGAAGCCCAGGAGCTTTCATCCACCCCAGCAGTTTGTCAGCTACAGGGATGCCCTGAAGGCTGCACCAGCTGGATTGATGTCAAACTTCCTGGGCCGGCAGAATGGATGGGCAAATGGAGGGTGGTCGAATGGAAGGGGGCAGATGAATTTCAAGCGTGGGAACGGATATATGAGAGAGAAACCGAGGTATGTCCCAGCAAACGAGAGACCGAATGGTGGGAGAAAGATTGTGGAATGTCGTCGGTGTGGAAGGAAAGGTCATATGTTGGCAGAATGTAGGTGGACATCTGGTGCATGTTTTGAGTGTGGTAAGAAAGGGCATATGATAAAGGATTACCAGGAAAGTGTGAAAGAGTGCTTCAAGTGTAAAGAAATAGGCTATTTGAAGAAAGATTGTCTGAGGTTGAATGGTAGAGCAACTGCTGGGGAAAGTATGAAATATGCATGTGGTAATTGTGGAAAGGCTGGTCATTATGCAAGGATGTGTCGTGACCAGAGGAATGTATGTAGCTATTGTGCGATGGAAGGACATTCAAGTGAAAAGTGTTGGATTAGACTGAGAGCGCAAGGTGTGAATGGAAAGTCTGAAGCGGGAAACTGAATGGTAAGAGGGTACCTGCTGAAGTATCCTCTGGGTGCATGAGTGTGAGTAATGTGTTGGTAAGTCTGTCTAGTGTGAAAGTGCTGTCTGGTAGGAAGTATGAGTGTCTGAGTGTGAAGGTGGAGTTGAATGGAATTGAGTGTTTGGCTTTAATAGATTCTGGATGCAAGGCGAGCTTGGTGTATAAAGATGTGTATGACAAGTTTAGCGAGAAAGCCCTCCTGTCTGAGTGCAAGGGTAGTTTGGTAGGTATTGGTAATAGGAGAGTGCCTGTGATTGGAATGATAAGGTCAACTGTTCGAATGCATGGTATGATGATCAATGAATGTGAATTTTCTGTGATTGATAAGGTGAGTAGTGAGTATGGTGTGATTTTGGGGTATGATTTTATGAAAATGAATCGTATGGTTGTGCATCCTGCGAGTGATCAGATTGAGAGAAAGATTGGTAAAAATGGGGTGTATAAGTTATATGTAGGGAAAGATGGTAGCGTTTTGAGGAGTGTGTTTACTGGTATTGAGGTGACTGCTATGGAGAATGTAAGGCTTGTGAAGGGTGAAAGGGTGTCTGTTAGAGTGAGTCGGAGTAAGGATGTTAGTTTGAATGTGAGTGAGAACACTGTGATATTGGATGGAAAGGATGCGTGTTATAAGGTAAGGCGTGTTGCTTGTGTGTTTGATGGCTTGATGAGAATGAATGATCCTTTTGTATGTGTGCAGGCAGACCCCAGTGTGAAAGCGCAGGTGAGGGGAATCCAAGTTGGAGATGTACTGGGCCACCTCTCCTCTTTCAATGAGGTAGGTATGGATGATAGTATGGATATCAGGGTGAATGTTGCGAATGAAAAGACATGTGAATGGATGTATAATGAGGTGAAGGACATGATGAAATTGGATGGATGTTTGACTGAGTATGAAAGGGAGGATGTGTATCGAATGATATTTGAGCGAAAGGGAGCCCTCAGTAAGGGTGATCTGGATTTCAGGGTTGCAAAGCTCCCGGAATTCAAGATTGTCCTGAAGGAGGACTCCCCAATCTATCAGCGGCCGAGGCATTTCCCACGTCCGGTTGCTGATGAGATTGAGGAGCAGTGCTTGGAATTGGAGCAATTCGGGGTGATTGAAGAGAGCGAGAGTGCATGGAATAGTCCAATTGTACCTGTATATAAGCCGCATGGAAGATTGCGTCTGTGTGTGGATTATCCAAAGGTGAATGAAAGGACTGTGAAAGAAAGGTTTCCGATGTGTGTGTATAGTATGCATGGGATGGAGTGGTTTATGAAGCTGGATCTGGTACGGGGGTATTACCAGATGCCCATTGCTGAGGAGAGCCGGCCAGTAACTGCCTTCTCTTCCTCAAAGAGGCATTACCAGTTCCGGAACCTTAGCTTTGGGTTGGCTAATGCTCCCGGAGCCTTCCAGCGGGCAATGAATGTTGTGTTGAGTAAGTTTGCGAGTAAGAATGTGATTGCGTTTATAGATGATATTTTGATTATGACTGAGACTTTTGAGGAGCATATGAGATTGGTGAATGATGTGTTGAGAACGTTGGAGAGTGTTGGTGTGAAGGTGAAAGTGGCGAAGTGTGAATGGTTTGCGAAAGAAGTGGAATTCCTTGGACATATGGTGAGTGAGAATGGGTTGCGAAAATCACTGAAGTATGTTGAGAAGGTGCAAATGTTTCCTAAACCGGTGACTGTGAAGCAACTGAAGTCGTTTTTGGGTTTGATTGAGTTCCAGCGAAAGTTTATATGTGATTGTTCTGGTGTGAGTAAGCCTCTGACTGAGTGGATGGGCAAGAAAGGTAGTACGGTTATCAAGTGGAATGATAAGATGAATGAGGCATATGAGAGACTGAAAGAGGCAGCGGCTGAAGATGTTGAATTGGCTTACCCAGATTATAGTATAAATGCTAAAATGCTTGAACTGTAACAGATGCGAGTGGGTATTGTATGGGAGGTTTTATGATGCAAGAGCAGCGTTTGAATGGAGAGAATGTCAGGCGAATAATTGGGTATGTATCCAAGGCTATGAATGTTGCAGACTGTGGAACGAGAGCTGGCTGCGATAAGATATTGTTTGAAAGTGTTGCGTCCATTTTTGTATGTTGTGAGGTTTGTGATAAAAACCGATCATCAAACTCTTGTGTATCTGCAGCGTATGAAGTGGGCTAATAGTAGGATTGCAAGGACTTTGGAAGATTTGAGTGACTTTGACTATGTGATTGAATATGTGCCTGGTGAACGGAATGGAGTGGCTGATTTGATGTCAAGGTATCCTGGTACGAATGATGAAAATGTGTGTGGAGTGAGTGATCCTGAGTATTTGCCGAAAGGGATTATGAATGGAAAAGAGAGTAAGGGTGGTGGTGATTCCTTGTTTGAGAGTGTATGGAATGGTTTGCAAGATTTAAAGAGTGATGGAGTAGACATGACAGTGCCCGATAGTGTGCATGATTTAAGGAAGGAGGTAATGAATGAAGTGTGTAGGAAGCCTGAAAGCATTGGTATGGCAAAGGTGCGGAACTCCATGAAAGAATTGAGAGCGATGTGTATGCAAGGGGTCCCGCCATTTCAGGAAGTGTTGATTGTAGTGAGTCGTTTGTATGGAGTGATTGTTTATGTGCACTTTGGTGGTGAGAGGCCGATTGTGTACAAGGATGAGAAGATGAAGGGTTTGAATCCTAATGTGGTACATCTGCAATGTTTGAGCGGTGTGCACTACAATTGGGTGATTGAAAAGTGTTCATATATAAGAGAGAAGAATGATTGTCTGGATGAAAATGAGCGTGTGGTGAGTGATGATATGGGAGCTAATGACAGTGTGGATATCAGTGCTGATGTTGGTTTGCTTGTTCCTTCGGTGTATTGCGAACATGGTGGACCTGATATGATGGAAGCGAGAGTGAAAGTTGGTGAAAGGTTGTTCTGTGGTTTGATTGATACTGGAGCGCAGGTGTCTCAAGTGAATGAGAAGATTCTGAGTAAGTATGATGAGTTTAAATGTTGCGAGCATAAACCTGTGAAGTTACGGATAAGTGGATTAGGGAGTGGCATGGGAACAGGTTAGTCTGAAAGTGAGTTTATGTAATGGTGTGAATGTGAAGCATTACTTTGTGATTCTGAAGGATGAGCAAATGCCGTGTTGTTTCTTGCTTGGTGTAGACTTTATGAGATTGAATGATTTGTCTTTGGATGCTGATAGGGATTGTCTTATGAAAGGTGAATGTGAGGTGATGAAGTTGAATGAGTGTGCGAAGAATGTTGTCAAAGTTTGTGGCATGATTGAGTTGGTCATGGATGATGAGAATGAGATTTTAAGTGATGATGATATTCTAGAGATGCAAGAGATGTGTCCTTTTGTTAGTGAGTTGAAGAGGTGTGTATTGATGCGTGTTGATTTAAATGAATGGCCAGAGTGTTTAAGTGATTTTAAAAGGTATGCTAAGGATTTTGTTGTTTGTATGGATGTTGTATATTTTGTGAGGCATGTGAAGGGTGGTGATGATATGTATGTATCTGTGATGTCCTTAGTTGGTATGATTGGTCTGGTGAAGGTTGTGCATGATAATTATGGGCATATGGGTAAGTTAAAGCTTTGTGAGTGTATGAAATAGCCTGTGTTCCATCCGTTTCTGAGAACTGTTGTGAATGATGTTGCAACTACATATGAATGTTGTCAGAAGCAAAAGGTGCAAGGTTTGCAAGTGAAACCACCGATGTTGAAAGTTGATGCAAAAGAACTGTTTGAATTGGTAGTGATTGATTGTGTGTCTTTGCCACGTACGAGTGCTGGGAATGTTGCTATGGTTGTTATGGTTGATCATAAAAGTAAGTTTGTGTACGCAGCTCCTGTGAGAGATAAAAGGAGTGTGACTGTTGCGCGTGTGGTTGAGCAGTTGTTTTTTCCTATGTGTGTATGGAAGCCTAGAAGATGTCTGAGTGATAATGGGCCTGAATTTGTAGGGGAAGTGTTTGAGCAAATGTTGAGAGAGAATGGTGTGGAGCATGTGAGAACAACTCCGTATGTACCGTCTTCAAATGGATTGGCTGAACGGACTATAAGAACCTTGTGTGAGATGTTGAGAATGATGAGTACGACAGTGAATGACTGGGATGTGTGTCTGGGGAGAGTGTTGTGGGCGTATAATTCAACTGTGTATAGTGCAACCGGAATGTCCCCATGTCAGTTTGTGATGAATTTTGAAAGGCGAGTGAAAGTGAGCAGAGTGTATTGCGTGAGGCACATGAGAAAGGTTCCGTTCATTTGAATTAGGTGCAAAAGTATTGAAGGTGAAAGAAGTGAAGAGTAGGTTGAATGTGTCAAAGATGAGTGAGAATTTTGATGGACCTTATAGAGTTGTGAGGGTTTGGGAAAATGGAGTGACGTATGTTTTGGAGAGTTTGAATGACAGTATGACTGAGAGAGTGCGGGCTCATCAGAGTCAGTTAAGGAGATGGAGAGAACCTCCTGACTACCTGGTGAGCCATCCGGTTTATGGACTGTGTAGAGAGAGAGGTAAAGTGCATGATGATGAGATTGAATGTGATAGTATGGATCTGTCTGGGAAAGAGCTAGTCTTAGTCTTGAGGAGTAGAAAGCGTACAAAGAAGAGTGAAAGGAAGAATGCAAGTACGAATGAAAGTAAGTCTGAGCAGAGTGTTTCTGGTATGGGGGATCTTGAAAGGGAGATTTTGTTTTTGCGTAAACAGGTGAGTGATTTGGCTGGTATAAGTAGACGAGTGAGTGAGCTGCCTGTGCCTGATTTTTCTGGTTTTAGGAACAGTATGAATGATAGTGTGTTTGGGCAGAATAAACCTAGTGTAGGCTGATTTTTCGGGTTTTATGAATGGTAATAGTAGGGATGAGTTTGATGTAGTGAATGATGAAGTGGCTGATTTTTCAGGTTTCTGGTGGGAGCCAGTCGAAGGGGTTTCTGGTATGCCTGTTGAGAATACAGGGGATGTGAGTGACCTGTCTGTTTCGCAAGAATGTACCTTGAGTTGGATGAGAGCTGTGAGTGAGGATCTGATGAATGGGGGTATGAAGAGTTAGGGTTCTGAACGGAAGAGTATGAAAGAATTCTCTCGTGAGATGGGAGAACTGGTAATGAGGGCTAAGAGTATGGTTGATGAGATGATCAATAGTGATGATGAGACTGACAGGACGACTGACGAACAACCCCGACTAATTGCTAGGCGTAGCCAGGGACCAGTAGAAGAGTGTGAATGGGTGCAGAAGGGTGCGATTGAGCACAAGTGGTACCGTGAAGAGTGATTGAAAGGGTTTTGTGAGTGGCTGGTCAAATGGCTTAAGGAAGGAGGGGTGTGGTGGAGCGAATGTGAGTGTGTGTAAAAGGGCCATTCTCCCACCCCTTTTCTCAGTACCCTCTCCCTCCCTCTGTAAGAATGTGTGTGAATGGGAATGGGTTTGTTTTGTTTTGTTTATTTTATGTATAAAATGATTACCATGTTTTTCTTTCTTTCTAGGCGTCATTTTCTGGAAAGATAGTAGCTAGTTTTGAGATATCACTATAATTAAAACAAGATTGTACTTTGTTTAAAATAATCTTTTATCAAAGCGTCATATTCTGGAAAGATAGTAGCTAGTATTGAGATATCACTATAATTAAAACAAGATTGTACTTTGTTTATAATATTCTTTTAGCAAAGCGCCATATTCTGGAAAAAGAGAGTTGAAGCGTAGACTGACGGCAAGAAGGGTTCTCTAGATGAGTGCTCCGCCCAGCCTTGAGACGGAGAGCTTTCATACCTCGCTAAACACCTGGACCACCATACCCGCCTTGGTTGACAATCCTGCCTCCTTTTATGTTAGCTTACTACCACCCACCTCCAGCACATAAGTGATAGCGCGTGCCCCTTTTCGTTCGGTTGTTGTTGTGTTTTTTTATGTTTTGTGTAGATATATAAGTAAATTTGTTGTATTCGCCTGTTATAAAATTCTCTTTTGGTATCGTATTTGGATTGGGAAATTTGGCCTCATTTTGAAGTGTGCACACTTCCCTTGTAAATATAAAATTGCTGTAAATATAACTGTATTCTTTTGTAAGTAAAGGGACTGTATATACAATCCGTTTCATTTTCCCTTGATTTCTTACGTCCAGACAGTGTAGGAAGCGGGTTGGATCGATTGGGATTAGAGATATATTTTCGGCCCGCTACAATACCTATATTTAAGAAAGGGGATAAAACAAATATGTCTAATTACAGACCAGTAAGTTTGACATTAGTGGTAGGGAAAATGATGGAATCTATTATAGCAAGGAATATTAGAGATCACTTGGATAAGCATAAGTTGATAAAAGAATCACAGCATGGCTTTAGTAAGGGTAAATCCATTCTGACTAATTTGCTGTCTTTTTATAGTAAGGTGCATGAAGCAGCAGATAATAATGAAAACTCTGATATTTTATACTTGGACACTAGTAAGGCTTTTGATAGAGTGCCACACTTACAGCTTCTGAGCAAAGTTAAAGCACACGGGATCGATGGCAGTATATTTAGGTGGATTCAGTCATGGCTTGGTGACAGACAGCAAAGAGTTAGTATAGATGGAGTTAAATCTAAGTGGGGGTGTGTTAGCAGTAGAGTTCTGTAAGGATCTGTTTTGGGTCCCTTGCTATTCTTAATTTATATTAATGATCTCGACATAGGTATAAGTAGTGACCTGAGTAAATTTGCTGATAATACTAAGCTAGGTAGGGCCATTAGGGCTGATTCTGATGCTGTTGTAATACAGGAGGAATTGACCATTCTGTCCAATTGGGCCGAGAAATGGCAAATGAAGTTTAACATAGACAAATGTAGTGTACTTAGTATAGGTAGAAATAATCCATTGAATAGTTATTAATTAAATGGGAGAATTTTAGGGAGGACTGATTGTGAGAGAGACTTGGTTATTTTGGGTATTGGGTATTTTTCGTCCTAGAAAGCAATGCCTAAATGCTAAGAACAAAGCTAATAGGATATTGGGATTCATTAGGAGGAGTGTAAGCAATAAGAGTGCTGAAGTCATTCTAAAACTGTATCTGGCGCTAGTTAGGCCTCATATAGACTATGCAGTACAATTTTGGTCACCATATTATAGGAAGGATATTGATTTGCTTGAGTCTGTGCAGAGAAGGATGTCAAAGATGATTGGTGGGCTAACGAACTTAACTTATGGTGAACATAACATAACATAACATAATTACACGGATGACAAAAGCCACAAGGGCCTATCAAAGGTCATCTGCCTCCGTCAACACCCACCCACAAAAAGCACCATCATCAGGGGAAGACAAAATCAAAGTCCCCCACAATATAATATAACAGATGACAAGAGCTACAAGGGCTCATCATAGGTCATCCAAGTCAAACGGCCTCTTTTTTAAAGCACCTAAACTCCCAGGAAAACTACATCCAGAGGATTGCATTAGAAACAAGGGTATTACCAATCAAGGCTTGTCAAGAACTAAATCATGCAGCTATAGATATATACAAACAATATTAATATATACAAAACTTAGGAACCATCACAACCTTCCCTTCCCATAAACTCATCCAACCTACTCTTAAATACATTTAGATTTGGACTACCTACTACCCTCTGCGGCAATTTGTTCCAGAAGTCTACCACTCTATTGGTGAAAAAATATATACTTAAATCCAACCTACACCCTTGCTTTTTAATTTTCAAGTGGTGACATCTAGTCCAATTTCCATCATCTAATTCAAAAAACTTGCTAACATCCAATTTATCTATCCCGGAAAATTTTTTAAAGAGCTCAATTATATCCCCTCTTACACACCTCCTTTCGAACGACAACATATTTAATACCCTCAGTCTATCTATATATTCAAGGTGCCTTAGGGAAGGAATAATCTTTGTTGCCCTCCGTTGCACTGACTCAAGAAGGTTAATATCATGTCTAAAATGTGGGGACCATGCCTGTATACAGTACTCTAGATGTGGCCTAACATAAGAGTTATAGAGTTTAAGAATAACCTCCTTACTTTTGTAACTGACATTTCTCTTAATAAAACCCACCACTCTATTTGCCCTATTTCTTGCTTCAATACACTGCTTAGAAAACCTTAATGACTTATCTATTACTACTCCTAGATCTTTCTCATCCTCTACTGAGCTCAGCCAATGCGCATCCATTTCATAGTTAAATTCTCTATTATCTTTTCCCATCTTAATAACTTTGCACTTTTCAAGGTTGAAAGTCATTTGCCACTTATGTGCCCAGGATAACAATTTATTTAAATCCCCCTGCACTTTAAAATTATCATCAATATCTTTAACTACAGCTGCTAATTTGGTATCACCTACAAAAATTGACACTTTATTATTAACTGCCTCCCCAAGATCGTTTATATAGCTGACAAATAATAATGGCCGAGAACTGATCCCTGAGGAACCCCACTGATAACATCCCTCCACTCTGACTTTACACCATTTAGCACTACCCTTTGCTTCCTGTCTTTCAGCCACTCAGCTATCCAATTTGAAACACCCTCACATATCCCAATCATTTTTAATTTATGAACTAGTCTCCTATGTGGTACCTTATCAAATGCTTTACTAAAATCTAAGTAAATTATATCTACATTCTCTCCCTTATCTACTTGATCTGTTACAAACTCGAGAAAGTCTAGTAAGTTAGTCAAACATGTCAGTCTTCAACTGACCTTCGAACAGGTAGCACTTGTTTCATAGAGCTCTCAGTCTGTTGATCTATTTTTCACATTTTTCTAGAGTTTGTTTTTTGTTTTGTTTTTTCCTCACCACAATCAGCGAAAGCTAAGTTGCTCTTCTTTTTTTTCTTATTACTACTTAAGTTCTTTCTTTGTTTGAATAAGTGATGGAGTTTGGGGATGAAAGGGAGCATGAGTGTTGGAATGTATGCATTGGTTGTGGTGTATTAGGTGAGGGGTATATATGTGTTGTATGTGGGCTGCGTGAATGCATTGTAGATTTAGAGGGGATGAGAAGGCAGGATTTAGACAGGATATGTAGGCTGGAGGGGTTAGTTGCTGAGCTCAGGAGGGAACTTAGTGTTAAGCCTAGAGCTGGGAATAGGTTAGATAGTGAGGTAGGCCAGTTAGATGTTTCAGGTCAAGGTAGAGGGCCGGTGGAGGAGGTAGGATATGATAGTTTTAGTGATAGTGAAGTTAGCCCCCTTAGATTAGTTAGAAATAGGCCTAGTGAGGATGGGGGACAGTGGAGAGTGGTTAGGAAACATGAAGCTAGGGAGGCTTCTCCTTTTCTTTGTGAGAATAGGGTTGCCTCTGTTGAGGTTGTTAGCCAAGGGGAGAATAGGTGTGTGAGTCAGAGGGACACAGAACCTATTAGCTTGACTAATAGATTCAGTGCCCTAAGAGAGGAAGTAACTGGAAGTAATATGACGGGTGGGGGTGTAGGTAGAGTGACTGGTAGTTTGAATGAGAATAGGAGTGGGGATGGAGTTAGGTCTGTGGGGGTTAGGAATAGGAGTCTGACTGAAGTGCTTGTGATGGGTGATTCGCGAGTCAGATATTTAGATAGGAAGTTGAATGCAAGTAGATTGAATGGTTTGAGGGTGTGTTTGCCGGGTGCTGGAGTGAGAGATCTGTCTAATAGGTATGAGGAGCTGGTGTCTGGCTGTGCAAGGGATGCGGTTGTGATTACACATGTAGGAGTGAATGATGTCAAGAAAGTGGGTGCATGTGAGTTAGTTACGTGAGAGGTACAAGAGGTTGATTGAAAAGGTGAAAGAAAGTAGAATGAAAGGTGTTGTGACAGGTGTGCTTCCAAGAATGGATGTTGGGGTAGAATGGATGTCTCGTGCAATTGGGCTGAATGATTATGTGAGGAGGATGTGTGAGATGGAAGGTGTCATGTTTGTGGATGTGTGGGATAGGTTTGTTGGAATGAAAGAAATGTATGCGATGGATGGACTGCATTTGAGTAGGAGGGGGGTAGATGTGTTGTGGGAGGAGTATGATCGTGTTATTAGGTCTTTGCGGGTGAGAAACTAAATACTAATAGTGGTCAGGGAATTATGAGAGGACATTATAGTACTGAAAGTAGAATGGACTTGGCAGATAACAGAAATAGGTTCCAAGGCGATAGAGGTGAGGTCATTCAAGTTTCAAGAGGTTCTTCAGGGATAGGGGGGTTAAATTGTTTCTATACAAATGCTCGTAGTCTTAGAAACAAGAAGGATGAGCTATTTAGTTATATTAGCAATGAGGATATAGATATATTATGCGTTACTGAATCATGGGTTAATGAAATAGAATTTAGTGACACTATAAGTGAATTTGATTTACAGGGCTATAATATGTACATTAGTCAAAGGACAGGTAGGATTGGTGGAGGAGTAATTATCTATATAAAAACAACATTGTTTTCAAGTTTAAATACTTTAATAAAGCAGGATGGAGTTGAGTCACTTTGGATAGATATTAGGTTCAGTAAAAATAGAATGGTGCATTTGGGAGCTTTTTACAGGCCACCTGGGCAGACTGATGATATGGATGAACTAATGATAAGGGAAATAAGTAAGGGATGTGAAACAGATGCATTTATTATTGGGGACTTCAACTTAAACTCTGTGGACTGGGAAAATATGATAGGTAGGGATAGAACAAGTGGCAGGTTCATAGAATGCTTTGAGGATAATTTTTTTAATCAATTTGTTAATGAGCCAACGAGGGGAGACAATATATTAGATTTAGTACTTTCTAACATTGACAGTGATCATTTAGTTCAAGAATTGATTGTTGGGGAAGCATTGGGAAATAGTGACCATCAGATAGTTCGTTTTAACTTGGGAATTGAGAAGGGTAAAATAACCGAGAATGCTAAAAAAGTTCCAAATTTTCATAAGGAAGATTATGTAAAACTTTGAAGCTTGCTAAATTTGGTAGACTGGGATGTAGAATTCAGAGGTAAAAATGCTTATGGTATGTGGGATACTTTCAAGCATATAATAAATGTAGTCCAAGAACAATGTATCCCAATGAAGGCCATTAGGAACAAAAGTAGGAAACCATTATGGTGGAATCAGGAGATAGCTAGAAAAATTTCAGAGAAGAAAAGGGCATACAAAAAATTACAGGTACAAAATAATATTCAAAATTTAAGTGATTATAGAATGGCTAGGAATGAGTTAAATAAGATTATAAAGAAGAACAAAAGGGTGTCAGAAATTAAATTAGCTCAGGATAGCAACAAAGATCCTAGAAAGTTCTTTAGTTACTATAAAATTAATAACAAGTCTGGCAGAGTTAAAATAGGACCTATCAAATATGAAGGGGTTGTGAGAGAAACTGATGAGGAAATAGTTGAGGTACTAAATGGTCATTTTGCATCAGTATTTACAAAGGAGAAACTAAAAAGTCTTATGTATAGTAGTCATGGGTCAGGAAAAGAGGTGTTTACTAACATTAGTTTGGATCGGAGGATGATAAAAGGACTAATAAGTGAGTTAGATTCTACCACGGCCTCTGGCCCTATAATATTCATTCTAGGATACTTTAAGAAGGTGTAGAAAGTATCTCAATAGCTCTGGAGAAGTTATATACTAGGTCACTGGAATATGGAGAAATACCCAATGATTGGAAGAGAGCGAATGTAGTCTCCATTTTCAAGAAGGGTAGTAAAGAGGATCCAAATAACTTTAGACCGGTTAGCCTAACTCTTGTAGTCTGTAAAATTCTTGAGAAAATAGTTAAAAAAGGGATTTGCCAACATCTAGACAGGGAGGGGTTAATCAGCGATGCTCAGCATGGGTTTAGATCAGGTAGATCATGTTTGACTAACTTACTATGTAGCGGGCGTGAGAAATCGAGGGAGAATAAAACGGATTGTATATACAGTCCCTTTACTTACAAAAAAAATACAATGATAGTTACAGTTTATATTTACAACAATTTTATATTCACTAGGGAAGTGTGCACACTTCAAAATGAGGCTAAATTCCCCAATCAAAATACGATACCAAACGAAAATCTTATAACCGGCGGATACAACAATTTACTTATATTCTACACAAAACAAAAAAACACAACCACAACCGAACGAAAAGGGGGCACGCACTATCACTTGCTGGAGGTGGGTGGTAGTTGGCTAACTTAGAAGGAGGCAGGATTGTCAACGAAGGCGGGTATGGCGGTTCAGGTGCTTAGCGAGGCACGAAAGCCCTCCTCTCAGGGCTGGGTGGAGCACTCGTCTATAGAACCCCTCTTGCTACCAGTCCACACTTCCACTCTCTGTAGAAGAGATATATCCTCTTTTTATGACCCATTTATTTATACATGGATGGCGAAACTAATAAGTGGGCATTACCCGAAAATACATCGACTAGCTTACCTCTTTCCAGAATATGACGCTTTGATAAAAGTTTATTTTAAGCAAAGTAACAATATTATTATAGTGATATCTCAAAATTAGCTACTATCTTTCCAGAATAACGCCTGGAAAGAAAGAAAAACATGGTAATCATTTTATACATGAAATAAACAAAAATAAAACAAACCCATTCCCATTCACACACATTCTTACAGAGGGAGGGAGAGGGTACTGAGAAAAGGGGTGGGAGAATGGCCCTTTTACACACACTCACATTCGCTCCACCACACCCCTCCTTCCTTAAGCCATTCGACCAGCCACTCACTAAACCCTTTCAATCACTCTTCACGGTACCACTTGTGCTCAATCGCACCCTCCTGCACCCATTCACACTCTTCTACTGGTCCCTGGCTACGCCTAGCAATTAGTCGGGGTTGTTCATCAGTCGTCCTGTCAGTCTCATCGTCACTATTTATCATCTCATCAACCATACTCTTAGCCCTCATTACCAGTTCTCCCATCTCACGACAGAATTCTTTCATACTCTTCCGTTCAGAACCCTCGCTCTTCATACCCCCATTCATCAGCTCCTCACACAGCTCTCATCCAACTCAAGGTACATTCTTGCGAAACAGACAGGTCAGTCACATCCCCTGTATTCTCAACAGGCATACCAGAAACCCCTTCGACTGGTTCCCACCAGAAACCTGAAAAATCAGCCACTTCATCATTCACTACATCAAACTCACCCCTACTATTACCATTCGTAAAACCTGAAAAATCAGCCACACTAGGTTTATTCTGCCCAAACACACTATCATTCATACTGTTCCTAAAACCAGAAAAATCAGGCACAGGCAGCTCACTCACTCGTCTACTTATACCAGCCAAATCACTCACCTGTTTACGCAAAAACTCAATCTCCCTTTCAAGATCCCCCATACCAGAAACACTCTGCTCAGACTTACTTTCATTCGTACTTGCATTCTTCCTTTCACTCTTCTTTGTACGCTTTCTACTCCTCGAGACTAAGACTAGCCCTTTCCCAGACAGATCCATACTATCACATTCAATCTCATCATCATGCACTTTACCTCTCTCTCTACACAGTCCATACACCGGATGGCTCACCAGGTAGTCAGGAGGTTCTCTCCATCTCCTTAACTGACTCTGATGAGCCCGCACTCTCTCAGTCATGCCGTCATTCAAACTCTCCAAAACATACGTTACCCCATTTTCCCAAACTCTCACAACTCTATAAGGTCCATCAAACTTCTCACTCATCTTTGATAAATTCAACCTACCCTTCACTTCTTTCACCTTCAATACTTTTGTACCTAATTCAAATGAACGGAACCTTTCATGCGCCTCACGCCATACACTCTGCTCACTTTCACTCAAATGAAACCTATCTTTCACTCGCCTTTCAAAATTCATCACAAACTGACATGGGGACATTCCAGTTGCACTATGCACAGTTGAATTATACGCCCACAACTCTCTCCCCAGACACACATCCCAGTCATTCACTGTCGTACTCATCATTCTCAACATCTCACACAAGGTTCTTATAGTCCGTTCAGCCAATCCATTTGAAGACGGTACATACGGAGTTGTTCTCACATGCTCCACACCATTCTCTCTCAACATTTGCTCAAACACTTTCCCTACAAATTCAGGACCATTATCATTCGGACATCTTCTAGGCTTCCATACACACATAGGAAAAAACAACTGCTCAACCACACGCGCAACAGTCACACTCCTTTTATCTCTCACAGGCGCTGCATACACAAACTTACTTTTATGGTCAACCATCACAACCATACCAACATTCCCAGCTCTCGTACACGGCAAAGACACACAATCAATCACTACCAATTCAAACGGTTCTTTCGCATCAACTTTCAATATCGGTGGTTTCACTTGCACACCTTGCACCTTTCGCTTCTGACACCTTTCACACGTAGTTGCAACATCATTCACAACAGTTCTCAGAAACGGATGGAACACACGCTCCTTCATACACTCCCACAGCTTAAACTTACCCATATGCCCATAATTATCATGCACAACCTTCACCAGACCAATCATACCAACTAAGGACATCACAGGTACATACATATCATCACCACCCTTCACATGCCTCACAAAATATACAACATCCATACAAACAACAAAATCCTTAGCATACCTTTTAAAATCACTTAAACACTCTGGCCATTCATTCAAATCAACACGCATCAATACACACCTCTTCAACTCACTAACAAAAGGACACATCTCTTGCATCTCTAGAATATCATCATCACTTAAAATCTCATTCTTATCATCCATGACCAACTCAATCATACCGCAAAACTTGACAACATTCTTTGCACACTCATTCAACCTCATCACCTCACATTCACCTTTCATAAGACGATCCTTATCAGCATCCAAAGACAAATCATTCAATCTCATAAAGTCTACACCAAGCAAGAAACAACAAGGCATTTGCTCACCTTTCAGAATCACAAAGTCATGCTTCACATTCACACCATTACCCAAACTCACTTTCAGACTAACCTGTTCCCATGCCACTATCATGCCATTCCCTAATCCACTTATCCGTAACTTCACAGGTTTATGCTCGCAACATCTAAACTCTTCATACTTACTCAGAATATTCTCATTCACTAAAGACACTTGCGCTCCAGTATCAATCAAACCACAGAACAACCTTTCACCAACTTTCACTCTCGCTTCCATCATATCAGGTCCACCATGTTCGCAATACACCGAAGGAACAAGCACACCAACATCAGCACTGATATCCACACTGTCATTAACTCCCATATCATCACTCAACACACACTCATCTTCATCCAGACAATCATTCTTCTCTCTTATATATGAACACTTTTCAATTACCCAATTGTAGTGCACACCGCTCAAACATTGCAGATGTACCACATTAGGATTCAAACCCTTCATCTTCTCATCCTTGTACACAATCGGCCTCTCACCACCAAAGTGCACATAAACAATCACTCCATACAAACGACTCACTACAATCAACACTTCCTGAAATGGCGGGACCCCTTGCATACACATCGCTCTCAATTCTTTCATGAAGTTCCGCACCTTTGCCATACCAATGCTTTCAGGCTTCCTACACACTTCATTCATTACCTCCTTCCTTAAATCATCTACACTATCGGGCACTCTCACATCTACTCCATCACTCTTCAAATCTTGCAAACCATTCCATACACTCTCAAACAAGGAATCACCACCACCCTTACTCTCTTTTCCATTCATAATTCCTTTCGGCAAATACTCAGGATCACTCACTCCACACACATTTTCATCATTCGTACCAGGATACCTTGACATCAAATCAGCCACTCCATTCCGTTCACCAGGCACATACTCAATCACATAGTCAAAGTCACTCAAATCTTCCAAAGTCCTTGCAATCCTACTATCAGCCCACTTCATACGCTGCAGATACACAAGAGGTTGATGATCGGTTTTTATCACAAACCTCACACCATACAAAAATGGACGCAACACTTTCAAACAATATCTTATCGCAGCCAGCTCTCGTTCCACAGTCGAATACTTTCGTTCTGCAACATTCATAGCCTTGGATACATACCCAATTATTCGCCTGACATTCTCTCCATTCAAACGCTGCTCTTGCATCAGAAAACCTCCCATACAATACCCACTCGCATCTGTATACAATTCAAGCATTTTAGCATTTACACTATAATCTGGGTAAGCCAATTCAACATCTTCAGCCGCTGCCTCTTTCAGTCTCTCATACTCCTCATTCATCTTATCATTCCACTTGACAACCGTACTACCTTTCTTGCCCATCCACTCAGTCAGAGGCTTACTCACACCAGAACAATCACGTATAAACTTTCGCTGGAACTCACTCAAACCCAAAAATGACTTCAGTTGCTTCACAGTCACCGGTTTAGGAAACATTCGCACCTTCTCAACATACTTCGATGATTTTCGCAATCCATTCTCACTCACCATATGCCCAAGGAATTCCACTTCTTTCGCAAACCATTCACACTTCGCCACTTTCACCTTCACACCAACACTCTCCAACGTTCTCAACACATCATTCACCAATCTCATATGCTCCTCAAAAGTCTCAGTCATAATCAAAATATCATCTATAAACGCAATCACATTCTTACTCGCAAACTTACTCAACACAACATTCATTGCCCGCTGGAAGGCTCCGGGAGCATTAGCCAACCCAAAGCTGAGGTTCCGGAACTGGTAATGCCTCTTTGAGGAAGAGAAGGCAGTTACTGGCCGGCTCTCCTCAGCAATGGGCATCTGGTAATACCCCCGTACCAGATCCAGCTTCATAAACCACTCCATCCCATGCATACTATACACACACATCGGAAACCTTTCTTTCACAGTCCTTTCATTCACCTTTGGATAATCCACACACAGACGCAATCTTCCATCCGGCTTACGTACAGGTACAATTGGACTATTCCATGCACTCTCGCTCTCTTCAATCACCCCTAATTGCTCCAATTCCAAACACTGCTCCTCAATCTCATCAGCAACCGGACGTGGGAAATGCCTCGGCCGCTGATAGATTGGGGAGTCCTCCTTCAGGACAATCTTGAATTCCGGGAGCTTTGCAACCCCGAAATCCAGATCACCCTTACTGAGGGCTCCCTTTCGCTCAAATATCATTCGATACACATCCTCCCTTTCATACTCAGTCAAACATCCATCCAATTTCACCATGTCCTTCACCTCATTATACATCCATTCACATGTCTTCATTCGCAACATTCACCCTGATATCCGTACTATCATCCATACCTACCTCATCAACAGTGGAGAGGTGGCCCAGTACATCTCCGACTTGGATTCCCCTCACCTGCCCTTTCACACTGGGGTCTGCCTGCACACATACAAAAGGATCATTCATTCTCATCAAGCCATCAAACACACAAGCAACACGCCTTACCTTATAACACGAATCTGTTCCATCCAATATCACAGTGTTCTCACTCACATTCAAACTAACATCCTTACTCCAACTCACTCTAACAGACACCCTTTCACCCTTCACAAGCCTTACATTCTCCCTTCACAAGCCTTACATTCTCCATAGCAGTCACCTCAATACCAGTAAACACACTCCTCAAAACGCTACCATCTTTCCCTACATACAACTTATACACCCCATTTTTACCAATCCTTCTCTCAATCTGATCACTCGCAGGATGCACAACCATACGATTCATTTTCATAAAATCATACCCCAAAATCACACCATACTCACTACTCACCTTATCAATCACAGAAAATTCACATTCATTCATCATCATACCATGCATTCGAACAGCTGACCTTATCATTCCAATCACAGGCACTCTCCTATTACCAATACCTACCAAACTACCCTTGCACTCAGACAGGAGGGCTTTCTCGCTAAACTTGTCATACACATCTTTATACACCAAGCTCGCCTTGCATCCAGAATCTATTAAAGCCAAACACTCAATTCCATTCAACTCCACCTTCACACTCAGACACTCATACTTCCTACCAGACAGCACTTTCACACTAGACAGACTTACCAACACATTACTCACACTCATGCACCCAGAGGATACTTCAGCAGGTACCCTCTTACCATTCAGTTTCCCGCTTCAGACTTTCCATTCACACCTTGCGCTCTCAGTCTAATCCAACACTTTTCACTTGAATGTCCTTCCATCGCACAATAGCTACATACATTCCTCTGGTCACGACACATCCTTGCATAATGACCAGCCTTTCCACAATTACCATATGCATATTTCATACTTTCCCCACCAGTTGCTCCACCATTCAACCTCGGACAATCTTTCTTCAAATGGCCTATTTCTTTACACTCGAAGCACTCTTTCACACTTTCCTGGCAATCCTTTATCATATGCCCTTTCTTACCACACCAAAAACATGCACCAGATGTCCACCTACATTCTGCCAACATATGACCTTTCCTTCCACACCGACGACATTCCTCAATCTTTCTCCCACCACTCAGTCTCTCATTTACTGGAACATACCTCGGTTTCTCTCTCATATATCCGTTCCCACGCTTGAAATTCATCTGCCCCCTTCCATTCGACCACCCTCCATTTGCCCATCCATTCTGCCGGCCCAGGAAGTTTGACATCAATCCAGCTGGTGCAGCCTTCAGGGCATCCCTGTAGCTGACAAACTGCTGGGGTGGATGAAAGCTCCTGGGCTTCTTACCTCCAACATTCACACTGTACCATCCATCCTCTTCTATATCGCTTTCATCATCAAATCGTCCATCTTCTAACAGTTCCAACACATCCTCCCACATCAACCGTTCACCTGTCAGTCTCACTCTCTCCTTTCTCTTTCCACTCAGCCATTCACTCACCTTTCGCGGGATCGTGTCCAAAAACTTCCTCATGAGTGGTTTACATTCATTTACATCATCATCACCATACCTCGTTCTTGCCATACTCTCAAGCCTATGTGCATACATATTCACACTTTCACTCTTCCCAATTCGAGCCTTCTCAAATTCATTCACCCTCTTATACTTCACACTCTCTTTCATTCGTTTCACCTGCCCAATCAATCTCTTCTTTACTACATCGTACTTTGGCTCTCCTACACTCGTTATCACTCGCAAGAACTCAAACACTTTCCCATCCAAACAATCTCCCAGAACACTCACCCAGTGACCCTTGTTCTGCGGGTACTTGAGCTTGCAGTACCGCTCAAAATCCCCGAAGAACTCATCCATACTCTTTCCCCCATGCAATCTAAACTTATCAATCCTTGGCACTTCCCTAATCAAAATTCCTTTTCCCACATTCACTTCACTCTCCGAAGAGCTACTCTCGGTCTCACTCATTCCAATCATATCATCACTCTCTCCCTCATCTGAGTATAGCGAATCCACACTCTTCCCTCTCGCCTTCCTATCCTTAACCTTAGAACCATGCTTACTTCCTCTCTTACTTTCCACTCTCTTCCATTCACCCCCTTTCCTACCACTCACAGTATCTTCTTTAGACTCAATCATACTGCCATCCATTCCATTTAGCGGAGTCCCTTCAGTAGGAGCAGGGGTCAGGGTTGTAGGTCCTGGGACTGATCCAGCCCCTGTCATCATGTTATACAGGTCCTGCATCCGTCGGTCCGTTTGATCCTGTCGGTCTCCCATTTCCTTCTTCATCTTATCAGTCTTTTCATTCATCCCTTTTATTTTATTCTCCATTCCCTCCATCATTCCCCGCAACATTTCACACTCCTCTTCTTTCTTTCTCAACTCCAGTCTCAATCGCACTACTTCTTCATTCAATGTTTCCGCTACAACCATTGTTCCCAAGTTAGTACAAAGATAGGAGGATGGAAAAATCAGTCAAACTACTTGTCACACTAATTGGGTATGGACTGCAATCCAATCCAGTCACGCTCCCAGTTTCGAAGTCTCACGTCCCTATTCGGGCACCAAATGTAGCGGGCCGAAAATAGATCTCTAATCCCAATCGATAATCGATCCAACCCGCTTCCTACACTGTCCGGACGTGAGAAATCGAGGGAGAATAAAACGGATTGTATATTCAGTCCCTTTACTTACAAAAAAAATACAATGATAGTTACAGTTTATATTTACAACAATTTTATATTCACTAGGGAAGTGTGCACACTTCAAAATGAGGCTAAATTCCCCAATCAAAATACGATACCAAACGAAAATCTTATAACCGGCGGATACAACAATTTACTTATATTCTACACAAAACAAAAAAACACCACTACAACCGAACGAAAAGGGGGCACGCGCTATCACTTGCTGGAGGTGGGTGGTAGTTGGCTAACTTAGAAGGAGGCAGGATTGTCAACGAAGGCGGGTATGGCGGTTCAGGTGCTTAGCGAGGCACGAAAGCCCTCCTCTCAGGGCTGGGTGGAGCACTCGTCTATAGAACCCCTCTTGCTACCAGTCCACACTTCCACTCTCTGTAGAAGAGATATATCCTCTTTTTATGACCCATTTATTTATACATGGATGGCGAAACTAATAAGTGGGCATTACCCGAAAATACATCGACTAGCTTACCTCTTTCCAGAATATGACGCTTTGATAAAAGTTTATTTTAAGCAAAGTAACAATATTATTATAGTGATATCTCAAAATTAGCTACTATCTTTCCAGAATAACGCCTGGAAAGAAAGAAAAACATGGTAATCATTTTATACATGAAATAAACAAAAATAAAACAAACCCATTCCCATTCACACACATTCTTACAGAGGGAGGGAGAGGGTACTGAGAAAAGGGGTGGGAGAATGGCCCTTTTACACACACTCACATTCGCTCCACCACAACTAGACTTTGTGGAGTTTGTAACAGATCAAGTAGATAAGGGAGAGAATGTAGATATAATTTACTTAGATTTTAGTAAAGCATTTGATAAGGTACCACACAGGAGACTAGTTCATAAATTAAAAATGATTGGGATATGTGGGGGTGTTTCAAATTGGATAGCTGAGTGGCTGAAAGACAGGAAGCAAAGGGTAGTGCTAAATGGTGTAAAGTCAGAGTGGAGGGATGTTATCAGTGGGGTTCCTCAGGGATCAGTTCTCGGTCCATTATTATTTGTCATCTATATAAACAATCTTGGGGAGGCAGTTAATAATAAAGTGTCAATTTTTGCGGATGATACCAAATTAGCAGCTGTAGTTAAAGATATTGATGATAATTTTAAAGTGCAGGGGGACTTAAATAAATTGTTATCCTGGGCACATAAGTGGCAAATGACTTTCAACCTTGATAAGTGCAAAGTTATTAACATGGGAAAAGATAATAGAGAATTTAACTATGAAATGGATGGGCATTGGCTGAGCTCAGTAGAGGATGAGAAAGATCTAGGAGTAGTAATAGATAAGTCATTAAGGTTTTCTAAGCAGTGTATTGAAGCAAGAAATAGGGCAAATAGGGTGCTGGGTTTTATTAAGAGAAATGTCAGTTACAAAAGTAAGGAGGTTATTCTTAAACTCTATAACTCTTATGTTAGGCCACATCTAGAGTACTGTATACAGGCATGGTCCCCACATTTTAGACATGATATTAACCTTCTTGAGTCAGTGCAATGGAGGGCAACAAAGATTATTCCTTCCCTGAGGCACCTTGAATATATAGATAGACTGAGGGTATTAAATATGTTGTCGTTCGAAAGGAGGTCTGTGAGAGGAGATATGATTGAGCTCTTTAAAAATTTTTCAGGGATAGATAAATTGGATGTTAGCAAATTTTTTGAGTTAGATGATGGAAATCGGACTAGAGGTCACCACTTGAAAATTAAAAAGCAAGGGTGTAGGTTGGATTTAAGAAAATATTTTTTCACCAATAGAGTGGTAGACTTCTGGAACAAATTGCCGCAGAGGGTAGTAGGTAGTCCAAATCTAAATGTATTTAAGAGTAGGTTGGATGAGTTTATGGGAAGGGAAGGTTGTGATGGTTCCTAAGTTTTGTATATATTAATATTGTTTGTATATATCTATAGCTGCATGATTTAGTTCTTGACAAGCCTTGATTGGTGATACCCTTGTTTCTGATGCCATCCTCTGGATGTAGTTTTCCTGGGAGTTTAGGTGCCTTAAAAAAGAGGCCGTTTGACTCGGATGACCTATGATTAGCCTTTGTGGCTCTTGTCATCTGTTATATTATATTGTGGGGGACTTTGATTTTGTCTTCCCCTGGTGATGGTGCTTTTTTGTGGGTGGGTTTTGACGGAGGCGGATGACCTTTGATAGGCCCTTGTGGCTTTTGTCATCCGTGTAATTATGTTATGTTATGTTATGGTACCTGATCTAAACCCATGCTGAGCATCGCTGATTAACCCCTCCTTATCTAGATGTTGGCAAATCCCTTTTTTAACTATTTTCTCAAGAATTTTACAGACTACAGGAGTTAGGCTAACCGGTCTAAAGTTATTTGGATCCTCTTTACTACGCTCTCTTCCAATCATTGGGTATTTCTCCATATTCCAGTGACCTAGTATATAACTTCTCCAGAGCAATTGAGTTACTTTCTACCCCTTCTTTAAGTATCCTATTATCAGGGCCAGAGGCCTTGGTAGTATCTAACTCACCTATTAGTCCTTTTATCATCCTCCGATCCACACTAATGTTAGTAAACACCTCTTTCCCTGCCCCATGAGTACTATACATAAGACTATTTAGTTTCTCCTTTGTAAATACTGATGCAAAATGACCATTTAGTACCTCAACTATTTCCTCATCAGTTTCTCTCACAGCCCCTTCATATTTGATAGGTCCTATTTTAACTCTGCCAGACTTGTTATTAATTTTATAGTAACTAAAGAACTTTCTAGGATCTTTGTTGCTATCCTGAGCTAATTTAATTTCTGACACCCTTTTGTTCTTCTTTATAATCATATTTAACTCATTCCTAGCCATTCTATAATCACTTAAATTTTGAATATTATTTTGTACCTGTAATTTTTTGTATGCCCTTTTCTTCTCTGAAATTTTTCTAGCTATCTCCTGATTCCACCATAATGGTTTCCTACTTTTGTTCCTAATGGCCTTCATTGGGATACATTGTTCTTGGACTACATTTATTATATGCTTGAAAGTATCCCACATCCCATAAGCTTTTTTACCTCTGAATTCTACATCCCAGTCTACCAAATTTAGCAAGCTTCAAAGTTTTACATAATCTCCCTTATGAAAATTTGGAACTTTTTCAGCATTCTCGGTTATTTTACCCTTCTCAATTCCCAAGTTAAAACGAACTATCTGATGGTCACTATTTTCCAATGCTTCCCCAACAGTCAATTCTTGAACTAAATGATCACTGTTAGAAAGTACTAAATCTAATATATTGTCCCCCCTCGTTGACTCATTAACAAATTGATTCAAAAAATTATTCTTAAAGCATTCTATGAACCTGCCACTTGTTCTATCCCTACCTATCATATTTTCCCAGTCCACAGAGTTTAAGTTGAAGTATCCAATAATAACTTCATCTGTTTCACATCCCTTACTTATTTCCCTTATCATTAGTTCATCCATATCATCAGTCTGCCCAGGTGGCCTGTAAAAAGCTCCCAAATGCACCATTCTATTTTTACTGAACCTAATATCTATCCAAAGTGACTCAACTCCATCCTGCTTTATTAAAGTATTTAAACTTTAAACAATGTTGTTTTTTATTTAGATAATTATTTCTCCACCAATCCTACCTGTCCTTTGACTAATGTACATATTATAGCCCTGTAAATCAAATTCACTTATAGTGTCACTAAATTCTATTTCATTAACCCATGATTTAGTAACGCATAATATATCTATATCCTCATTGCTAATATAACTAAATAGCTCATCCTTCTTGTTTCTAAGACTACAAGCATTTGTATAGAAACAATTTAACCCCCCTATCCCTGAAGCACCTCTTGAAACTTGAATGACCTCACCTCTATCGGCTTGGAACCTATTTCTGTTATCTGCCAAGTCCATTCTACTTTCAGTACTATAATTTCCTCTCATAATTCCCTGACCACTATTAGTATCTAGTTTCCCGCCCACAAAGACCTAATAACACGATCATACTCCTCCCACAACACATCTTCCCCCCTCCTACTCTAATGCAGTCCATCTATCGCATACATTTCTTTCATTCCAACAAACCTATCCCACATATCCACAAACATGACACCTTCCATCTTACACATCCTCCTCACATAATCATTCAGCCCAATTGCACGAGACATCCATTCTACCCCAACATCCATTCTTGGAAGCACACCTGTCACAACACCTTTCATTCTACTTTCTTTCACCTTTTCAATCAACCTCTTGTACCTCTCACGTAACTAACTCACATGCACCCACTTTCTTGACATCATTCACTCCTACATGTGTAATCACAACCGCATCCCTTGCACAGCCAGACACCAGCTCCTCATACCTATTAGCCGGTCTCTCACTCCAGCACCCGGCAAACACACCCTCAAACCATTCAATCTACTTGCATTCAACTTCCTATCTAAATATCTGACTCGCGAATCACCCATCACAAGCACTTCAGTCAGACTCCTATTCCTAACCCCCACAGACCTAACTCCATCCCCACTCCTATTCTCATTCAAACTACCAGTCACTCTACCTCCACCCCCACCCCCATCAGTCATATCACTTCCAGTTACTTCCTCTCCTAGGGCACTGAATCTATTAGTCAAGCTAATAGGTTCTGTGTCCCTCTGACTCACACACCTATTCTCCCCCTGGCTAACAACCTCAACAGAGGCAACCCTATTCTCACAAAGAACAGGAGAAGCCTCCCTAGCTTCATGTTTCCTAACCACTCTCCACTGTCCCCCATCCTCACTAGGCCTATTTCTAACTAATCTAAGGGGGCTAACTTCCCTATCACTAGAACTATCATATCCTACCTCCTCCACTGGCCCTCTACCTTGACCTGAAACATCTAACTGGCCTACCTCACCACCTAACCTATTCCCAGCTCTAGGCCTAACACTAAGTTCCCTCCTGAGCTCAGCAACTAACCCCTCCAGCCTACATATCCTGTCTAAATCCTGCCTTCTCATCCCCTCTAAATCTACAATGCATTCACGCAGCCCACATATAACACATGTATACCCCTCACCTAATACACCACAACCAATGCATACATTACGACACTCATGCTCCCTTTCATCCCCAAACTCCATCACTTATTCAAACAAAGAAAGAACTTAAGTAGTAATAAGAAAAAAAAGAAGAGCAACTTAGCTTTCGCTGATTGTGGTGAGAAAAAAAACAAAAAAACAAACAAACTGTAGAAAAATGTGAAAAATAGATCAACAGACTGAGAGCTCTATGAAACCAGTGCTACCTGTTCTAGGTCGTTAAATCTGAAAAATAGATCAACAGACTGAGAGCTCTATGAAACACGTGCTACCTGTTCGAAAGTCGTTGAAGGATTTTTTGAAAGGCTCGGAAAACTAAATCTACATACATTGGAAAGAAGAAGAGTCAGAGGGAAATTGATTGAAGTCTTCAAATGGGTAAAAGGATATAATAAAGGGGATCTGGGTAAGGTTCTTATACTTAGTGAACATGACAGGACACGTAGCAATGGATTTAAGCTTGATAAGTATAGGTTTAGGAAGGAGATTGGGAGGAATTGGTTTACAAATTGTGTGGTAGATGAATGGAATAGGCTCACTAGACATGTGATAGAAGCCTCCTCTCTGGGTAGTTTTAAGAATAAATTAGATAAATATATGCACGAATCTGCTAGATGGGACTGACTTTTTTTATGTACATATGTATATATTTTTCTAAGGATTGGGGAGATTATATTTTGCGGTTGCATGAATGGACATAATCCTCTGGATGCATTTTATGTATATTGTAGATTAGATCTGACGAACTCCTGTAAAGGGTGACAATGTTGATGACTTTTCTCTGGTAAGAAATCTGTTGTGTGTTGACTGGAACAGGAGCTGCCAAGTGTAGGCCATGAATGGCCTTTTGCAGTCTCCTTCTTTTCTTATTTTCTTATGTTCTATTTATTTTGCGCGTTTGCGTCCTATTCTAGCTGACTTGAATCACATTTTATTTTTGAGCATCTAAATTCAAAGTTAGGGTTCACATCTAATGCTCGGCCACAAATGACGCATTCGCTTTTAATATCCACTAAATTATGAACATCCAAAAAGGTGTTTAATTTATCTTAATCAGAAACTAGAGATAATAATTCTGCAATAGACGATGGACAAAGTTTACAATTAGATACTATTTTCACGTCTGATTGATCATTTTCAAACTGCATAAAAATGGAATGTTTGACACCTAACTGCTAAAAAACAAGTAGTTCCATGAAATGATCTAGCTAATTACATTTAAATGTATAAAAGAAGGTAATAAAAATAGTAAAATGGGGAAAAATATATTGAATAAATAAAAATGACCCCGATTGAGGATAATAATAAGGTATTAAGTGGGAAAAATATTGAAATCAAGCATTTCTGATGTCATACCCCTTCCCCAACCCATATTATAATTCGCAAAACGATTAAAGTTGCTGACATGTAGTTAAAGCATTCACCTCTGTAAACATCAGAACATTATAACAATTAGGATTATATACTGGGGGGCTGTGCCCTCCAGACCCTCCCCAATTTAATGAAACTCAGGATATTCATAGTGTGGTCTCCCCCATGTGTTTACCCCCACACGAGCCGTCCCCTTAAATGTACTCTAAAAATGTGAAACATTTTGGAACACGGACGAAAATAGTACGTTTTAACGACTGGGCCGCTCATCTACATATTTACCAAAAATAACATAATTTCACGGATGACAAAAGCCACAAGGGCCTATCAAAGTTCATCCGCATCCGTCAAAACCCACCCACAAAAAGCACCATCACCAGGGAAAGACAAAATCAAAGTTACCTACAATATAATATAACAGATGACAAAAGCCACAAGGGCTCATCATAGGTCATTCAAGTCAAACGGCCTCTTTTTTAAGGCACCCAAACTCCCAGGAAAACTACATCCAGAGGATTACGTCCAGAACCAAGTGTATCGCTAATCAAGGCTTGTCAAGAACTAAATCATGCAGCTATAGTTATATACAAACAATATTAATATATACAAAACTTAGGAACCATCACAACCTTCCCTCCCCATAAACCCATCCAACCTACTCTTAAATACATTTAGATTTGGACTACCTACTACCCTCGGCGGCAATTTGTCGAGAAGTCTACCACTCTAAGGGTGAAAAAATATTTTCTTGAATCCAACCTACACCCTTGCTTTTTAATTTTCAAGTGGTGACCTCTAGTCCGATTTCCATCATCTAACTCAAAAAACTTGCTAACATCCAATTTATCTATCCCTGAAAAAATTTTAAAGAGCTCAATCATATCCCCTCTCACACACCTCCTTTTGAACGAGAACATATTTAATACCCTCAGTCTATCTGTATATTCAAGGTGCCTCAGGGAAGGAATAATCTTTGTTCGCCCTCCGTTGTACTGACTCAAGAAGGTTAATATCGTGTCTAAAATGTGGGGACCATGCCTGTATACAGTACTCTATATGTGGCCTAACATAAGAGTTATAATAGAGTTTAAGAATAACCTCCTTACTTTTGTAACTGACATTTCTCTTAATAACATAAGAACATAAGAAAAGAAGGAGACTGCAAAAGACCATTCATGGCCCACACTTGGCAGCTCCTGTTCCAGTCAACACACAAAAGATTTCTTATCAGAGAAAAGTCATCAGCATTGTCACCCTTTTCAGGAGTTAGTCAGATCTAATCTACAATATACATAAAATGCATCCAGAGGATTATGTCCATTTATGCAACCGCAAAATATAATCTCCCCACTCCTTAGAAAAATATATACATATGTACATAAAAAAAGAAAGAAAAAAAAGTTAGTCCCATCTAGCAGCTTCATCCATATATTTATCTAATCTATTCTTAAAACTACACAGGGAGGAGGCTTCTATCACATGTCTAGTGAGCCTATTCCATTCATTTACCACACGATTTGTAAACCAATTCCTCCCAATCTCCTTCCTAAACCTATACTTATCAAGCTTAAACCCATTGCTACGTGTCCTGTCATGTTCACTAAGTATAAGAACCTTACCCAGATCCCCATCATTATATCCTTTTACCCATTTGAAGACTTCAATCAATTCCCCTCTGACTCTTCTCCTTTCCAATGTATGTAGATTTAGTTTTCTGAGCCTTTCACCATAAGGTAAGTTCCTTAGCCCACCAATCATCTTTGTCATCCTTCTCTGCACAGACTCAAGCAAATCAATATCCTTGCTATAATATGGTGACCAAAATTGTACTGCATAGTCTAGATGAGGCCTAACTAGTGCCAGATACAGTTTTCGAATGACTTCAGCACTCTTATTGTTTACACTCCTCCTAATGAATCTTAATATCCTATTAGCTTTATTCTTAGCATTTAGGCATTGCTTTCTAGGCTGAAGGTCTGAACTTACCAAAATACCCGTCCCTCTCACAATCGGTCCTCCCTAAAATTTTCCCATTTAATTTATAACTATTCAATGGATTATTTCTACCTGTACTAAGTACACTACATTTGTCTATGTTAAACTTCATTTGCCATTTCTTGGCCCAACTGGACAGAATGGTCAATTCCTCCTGCATTACAACAGCATCAGAATCAGCCCTAATAACATAACATAACATAATTTCACGGATGACAAAAGCCACAAGGGCCTATCAAAGGTCATCCATATCCATCAAATCCACCCACATAAAGCATCCATAGGATTTTGTCAGATCATGCATCTATAATATACAATTTAACAATCCATAGGAATGTCCAACCATGCATCTACAATATATAATTTAAAACCTCCATAGGAGTCTGTCAAAAACAAAATCAAAGTCCCCCAAAATATACAATAAAAAGAAACTGCATCCACAGGAATGAGTCAAGAAACATATCCACATACCGGAAGTAAGAAATTAACCCTCCATCCTGATATAATCATCCAATCTGCGCTTGAAAACATTCAAGTTTGGGCTGTCTACAGTCTCAGGTGGCAAACTATTCCAATAATCCACCACTCTGTTAGTGAAAATTTTTTTTAAAACATCCAGTCTGCACCTCTGTTTTTTAATTTTTAAGTGGTGGCCTCTAGTTCTATTACTACCTTCTAACTCAAATAACTTGCTGAAATCGAATTTATATATCCCAGAAAACATTTTAAAAAGCTCAATCATATCTCCCATCACACACCTTCTTTCAAATGAAAACATATTTAATACCCTCAGTCTATCTTCATATTCAAGGTGCTTCAGGGATGGTATTATTTTTGTTGCCCTCCTTTGTACTGACACTAATAAGTTTATATCATGTCTAAAATGTGGTGATCATGCCTGTATACAGTACTCTAAATGTGTCCTGACATAAGAGTTGTATAGTTTAAGGATGACCTCCTTACTCTTGTAGCTAACATTTCTTTTAATGTAACCTAGCACCCTATTTGCTCTATTTTTTGCCTCAATACACTGCTTTGAAAATTTCAGTGACCTATAGACTACTACTCCTAAGTCCTTTTCATCTTCAACTGAATTAAGCCAAAACCCATCCATCTCATAGCTAAATTGCCTATTATCTCTCCCCATGTTAATAACTTTGCATTTATTAAGGTTAAAAGTCATCTGCCACTTCTGAGCCCAAGCTAAAAACTTATTTAAGTCACCCTGCACTTTAAAGCTGCCCTCAACCTCTTTGACTACAGCTGCTAATTTAGTGTCGTCAGCAAAAATTGACACTTTGCTATTTACACCTTGCCCAAGATCATTTACATAGATTATAAATAATAAAGGGCCTAAAACTGATCCCTGAGGTACGCCACTAATAACATTCCTCCACTCTGACCTCACTCCATTCAGTACAACTCTCTGTTTCCTATCTTTCAGCCATTCAGTATCCAATTTAAAACGTTCCTACATATCCCATGCAGCTTTAATTTATGAACTATTCTTTTATGTGGAACCTTATCAAAAGCTTTACTGAAATCTAAGTAGATCACATCAACTTTCTCACCTCTATCTAATTCTTTAGTTACATAATCCATAAAATCCAGTAAATTAGTTAAACACGATCTACCTTTTCTAAAACCATGCTGAGTATCATTAATTAACCTGCTACTCTCTAGATGATCAGAAATTCCCTTCTTAGCCATCTTCTCAATAATTTTACAGACTATAGAATTTAAGCTTACTGGCCTAAAGTTATTTGGATTCTCTTTGCTTCCCTTTTTAAAAATTATCACTACATTTGCCAATTTCCAATCATTTGGTATTTCTCCAGACTCTAGTGATCTAATAGATATCTTCTCAAGAGCTACTGCAATACTTTCTACACCTTCTTTGAGTATCCTAGAATGAATGTTGTTAGGGCCAGATGCCTTTCTAGTATTTAACTGCATTATAAGCCCCTTAATTTCTTCTCTGTCTATATTAATAGAATTTATCACTACTTCCCTTGACCTAGAATTATCATCAATTAATCTAACTGGTTTCTCTTCTGTGAATATTGAAGCAAAATGATCATTAAGGACCTCTACTATTTCCTCATCAGATTCTTTCAAAACCCTTTCATATTTAATAGGCCCTATTTTATCACTGTTAGATTTATTATTGATTCTATAATAGCTAAAGAATTTTTTAGGATCTTTATTATTATTTTTAGCTAAATTAATTTCTGCTGTCCTTTTGGTCTTCTTAATAATCTTATTTAGTTCATTTCTGGTTGACCTATAATGTTTTAAATTATCTAAACTACTCTCACTTTGTAATATCTGGTATGCCCTTTTTTTCTCTGAAACTTTATATGCTATTTCTTGATTCCACCATAATGGTTTCCTACATTTCTTCCTAATAGACTTCATCAGGATACACTGTTCCTTAACCATGTTTAATATAGTCTTAAAAATATCCCACATCTCATAAATATTCTTTCCATGGAATTCTATATCCCACCTAATCTGATTTAGCATGCCGCGTAATTTATCGTAATCTTCCCTATAAATATTTGGAATTTTTGTGCAGTTTGTCGTTGTTCTACCATTAACTATTTGCAAATTAAACCGAACCATCTGATGATCACTGTTTCCCAATGATTCCCCTACACTCAATCCTTGAACTAAGTGATCATCATTTGAAAGAATTAGATCCAATATATTGGCACCCCTTGTTGGCTTATTAACAAATTGGATCAAAAAGTTATCCTCAAAACACTCCATAAACTTACAACTTGCTCTATCTCTTCCTATCATATTTTCCCAGTCTACAGAAGTTAAATTAAAGTCACCAAGAATAACTGTATCTTCTTTGCATCCCTTACTTATTTCCCTAATCATTAACTCATCGATGCAATCAGTCTGTCCTGGTGGTCTATAAAAAGCTCCCAAGTGTATTTTCCTATTTTTACCAACCTTAATATCTATCCATAATGATTCAGCTCCTCCTTGCTTTATAGAGTTATTAAGATTTGAAGAAATGCTATTTCTGATATAAATAATCAACCCACCACCAGTCCTATCTCTCCTTTGATAATGTACATAGTATAACCTTCTAGTTCAAATTCACTGACATTATCATTAAATATATTTTCATTAACCCATGATTCAACTATACATATTATATCTGTATCTTCATGAATGATATAACTAAATAATTCATCCCTCTTATTTCTAAGACTACAAGCATTTGTGTAAAGACAACTCAGCCCACCTATCCCTGAAGCACCTGCGGGCCTATCTCCTCTGCATCTCCTTTCTCTCCTTCCCTGACCACTATCACTACTCAAGTAATTTAACCCTAAAGCACTTCCATTAGCCTGCCTACCTTCTACAAATCTGTGTTTGCTTCCTATCCCTGCCTCACTTTGAGCCATTAAATTTCCCTGACCACTATCAAAACCTAGTTTCCCGCCTCTAAAGACCTAATAACACTATCTAATTCCCTCCACAAAAACTCAACCCCATCTCGGCTCAGATGGAGTCCATCCATCGCATACAAACCCTTATTCCCACAAAACCCACTCCGAACATCTACAAACACCAATCCTGACTCCTGGCACAAACCTTTCACATATTCATTCAACCCCATTGCACGAGACAACCATTCCATCCCCACATCCATTCTCGGAAGCACACCTGAAACAATGCCTTTTACTCTACTTTCACACATCCTTTCAATCAGCCTTTTATACCGCTGTCGTAACTCACAAGTACCCACCTTCTTTACATCGTTTACTCCAACATGTGTAATCACAACTGCTTCCCTCTCACACCCAGACACCATCCTATCATACCTCTCACACACATTATTTACACCAGCACCCGGCAGACAAACTCTCACTCCCTTCCATTTACTTTCACTCAACTTCGTATCTAAATACTTCAGCACTCTTATTGCTAACACTCCTCCTAATGAATCCCAATATCCTATTAGCTTTATTCTTAGCTTTTAGGCATTGCTTTCTAGGACGAAGGTCTGAACTTACCAAAATACCCAAGTCCCTCTCACAATCGGTCCTCCCTAAAATTCTCCCATTTAATTCATAACTATTCAATGGATTATTTCTACCTATACTAAGTACACTACATTTGTCTATGTTAAACTTCATTTGCCATTTCTCGGCCCAACTGGACAGAATGGTCAATTCCTCCTGCATTACAACAGCATCAGAATCAGCCCTAATGGCTGTACCTAGTTTAGTATCATCAGCAAATTTACTCAGGTCACTACTTATACATATGTCGAGATCATTAATATAAATTAAGAATAGCAAGGGACCCAAAACAGATCCTTGCGGAACTCCACTGCTAACACACCCCCACTCAGATTTAACTCCATCTATAGTAACTCTTTGCTGTCTGTCACCAAGCCATGACTGAATCCACCTAAATATACTGCCATCGATCCTGTGTGCTTTAACCTTGCTCAGAAGCCGTAAGTGTGCCACTCGATCAAAAGTCTTACTAAAGTCCAAGTATAAAATATCAGAGTTTTCATTATTATCTGCTGCTTCATGCACCTTACTATAAAAAGACAGCAAATTAGTCAGACAGGATTTACCCTTACTAAAGCCATGCTGTGATTCTTTTATCAACTTATGCTTATCCAAGTGATCTCTAATATTCCTTGCTATAATAGATTCCATCATTTTCCCTACCACTGATGTCAAACTTACTGGTCTGTAATTAGACATATTTGTTTTATCCCCTTTCTTAAATATAGGTATCACATTGTGGTGGAGCGAATGTGAGTGTGTGTAAAAGGGCCATTCTCCCACCCCTTTTCTCAGTACCCTATCCCTTCCTCTGTAAAAATGTGTGTGTGTCTGAATGGGAATGGGTTTGTTGTTGTTTTGTTTATTTTATGTATAAAAATGATTACCATATTTTTTTTTCTTTCTTTCCAGGCGCCATATTCTGGAAAGATAGGACTTAGTTTCGTATATCCTTATATTACAAACAAAGCGTTATATCCTGGAAAGCTATATATTATTATTATTAATAAATAAAGGCCAATAGTATAGCTTAATGAAGGAGGGCTTATAATAGCCACGCAAGCTTTTTAAGGTCATTATCTTCCATCAAGCGCAGAGGCGCCACACTTGTAAGTCCTAGGCATTTTGCTCGCTCGAGTGGCAGGTGGCTGGACATCTCCCCATCCTCTTTGAATAAAGTGAGGCCTTGTTTATTGTTTATATATTGACTGTTGTAGTCAGGATTTTTTTTGGTTGTTTGATTTTTCATGTTTATTAGGATAGATTAAATAGTATTCATATATATAGGATTTTCTTTTTGTATTTTTTGGTGAAAAGTTAGATCTCCAATATAATCGCCCCTCTCTATTGTAGATATTTTGTGCATATTTACCCATATTTTTTTGTAAATATTGTATTTTTTTGTTAGTAAAGGACTGTACATACAATCCGTTTCATTCTCCTTCGATTTCTCACGTCCGGATTAGTGTAGGGAGCGGGTTGGATCGATTGGGGTTAGTCTAATTTTTTTTGGCCCGCTACAACATTGGCTTTCTTCCATGCCACTGGCACAATGCCACTCTCCAATAATTTTCTAAAGATGCATGCTAGGGGCTCACTTAACACATCCTTACATTCTTTCAAAATTCTAGGAAAGACCTCATCAGAACTGGGTGCTTTACTACTTTTGATTTTATCAATTTCCTTTGTCACTATCTCCTTTGTGATCGAGATATCCTTTAATTTCTCTTCATCATCACCCCGAAAGATCATTGATACCTCGGGTATATTTAGAGTATCCTCCTGTGTAAATACTGAGAGAAAAAAGTCATTTAGCATTCCAGCCATTGAGTCCCTATCACTGACTAATTCTCCATTGGAATCTATAAGTGGGCCTATTTTATCTCTAACCCTAGTTTTGTATAATTGTTAAAAACTTTTAGGATCTTCCTTTGCCCTATTTGCCACTTTAATTTCATAATTTGTCCTTGCTACTCTAATTAACTTTTTAACATCTCAATGCCAATATAATGCTTAAATAAGAAGTTAAGCTTACTGGTCTAAAGTTACTTGGGTCCTCTTTGTTTCCCTTTTTAAAAATTGGCACTACATTTGCCAATTTCCAATCATTTGGTATTTCTCCAGACTCTAGTGATCTAATAAATATCTTCTCAAGAGCTACTGCAATACTTTCTACACCTTCTTTGAGTATCCTAGAATGAATGTTGTCAGGGCCAGATGCCTTACTAGTATTTAACTGCATTATAAGCCCTCTGATTTCTTCTTTGTCTATATTAATAGAATTTATCACTACTTCCCTTGACCTAGAATTATCATCAATTAATCTAACTGGTTTCTCCTCTGTGAATACTGAAGCAAAATGATCATTAAGGACCTCTACTATTTTCTCATCAGATTCTTTCAAAACCCCTTCATATTTAATAGGCCCTATTTTATCACTGTTAGATTTATTATTGATTCTATAATAGCTAAAGAATATTTTAGGATCTTTATTATTATTTTTAGCTAAATTGATTTCTGCTGTCCTTTTGATCTTCTTAATAATCTTATTTAGTTCATTTCTGGTTGACCTATAATGTTTTAAATTATCTAAACTACTCTCACTTTGTAATATCTGGTATGCCCTTTTTTTCTCTGAAACTTTATATGCTATTTCTTGATTCCACCATAATGGTTTCCTACATTTCTTCCTAATAGACTTCATCAGGATACACTGTTCCTTAACCATGTTTAATATAGTCTTAAAAATATCCCACATCTCATAAATATTCTTTCCATGGAATTCTATATCCCACCTAATCTGATTTAGCATGCCGCGTAATTTATCGTAATCTTCCCTATAAAAATTTGGAATTTTTGTGCAGTTTGTCGTTGTTCTACCATTAACTATTTGCAAATTAAACCGAACCATCTGATGATCACTGTTTCCCAATGATTCCCCTACACTCAATCCTTGAACTAAGTGATCATCATTTGAAAAAATTAGATCCAATATATTGGCACCCCTTGTTGGCTTATTAACAAATTGGGTCAAAAAGTTATCCTCAAAACACTCCATAAACTTACAACTTGCTCTATCTCTTCCTATCATATTTTCCCAGTCTACAGAAGTTAAATTAAAGTCACCAAGAATAACTGTATCTTCTTTGCATCCCTTACTTATTTCCCTAATCATTAACTCATCGATGCAATCAGTCTGTCCTGGTGGTCTATAAAAAGCTCCCAAGTGTATTTTCCTATTTTTACCAACCTTAATATCTATCCATAATGATTCACCTTCTCCTTGCTTTATAGAGTTATTTAGATTTGAAGAAATGCTATTTCTGATATAAATAATCAACCCACCACCAGTCCTATCTCTCCTTTGATAATGTACATAGTATAACCTTCTACTTCAAATTCACTGACATTATCATTAAATATATTTTCATTAACCCATGATTCAACTATACATATTATATCTGTATCTTCATGAATGATATAACTAAATAATTCATCCCTCTTATTTCTAAGACTACAAGCATTTGTGTAAAGACAACTCAGCCCACCTATCCCTGAAGCACCTGCGGGCCTATCTCCTCTGCATCTCCTTTCTCTCCTTCCCTGACCACTATCACTACTCAAGTAATTTAACCCTAAAGCACTTCCATTAGCCTGCCTACCTTCTACAAATCTGTGTTTGCTTCCTATCCCTGCCTCACTTTGAGCCATTAAATTTCCCTGACCACTATCAAAACCTAGTTTCCCGCCTCTAAAGACCTAATAACACTATCTAATTCCTGCCACAAAACCTCAACCCCATCTCGGCTCAGATGGAGTCCATCTATCGCATACAAACCCTTATTTCCATAAAATTTACTCCAAACATCTACAAACACCAATCCTGACTCCTCACACAAACCTTTCACATTCATTCAACCCCATTGCATGAGACAACCATTCCATCCCCACATCCATTCTCGGAAGCACACCTGAAACAACGCCTTTTACTCTACTTTCACACATCCTTTTAATCAGCCTTTTATACCGCTGTTGTAACTCACAAGTACCCACCTTCTTTACATCGTTTACTCTGGCATGTGTAATCACAACTGCTTCCCTCTCACACCCAGATACCAAACTATCATACCTCTCACACACATCCTTTACACCAGCACCCGGCAGACAAACTCTCACTCCCTTCCATTTACTTTCACTCAACTTCCTATCTAAATACCTAATCTAAGAGTCACCCATCACCTCAGTCATTCTCCTATTCTCTCTAGGCCTAGTATTACCCTCCCTCCTGCTCTCACTCACTCTACCTCCTATTCTACTTTCAGGCACAGCCACACCAGACAAATCTCTTTCTCTCCAGTCCCTGTTCTAGGGCTAACTTCCTCCCTCCTGGTCCCAATCTGACTCTTGAAACACACACTTGCATCTCTTCTCAAGCATTCCGCACGTAATTGACTCACCTCCTCAGTCAAAGCACATACACGGCACTCAGACACATTCACTCTCCTCTCTACACCACAGACATTCCATACTACATACACACTACTTTCAAAAGGCATACTCTCTACATCCAAACAGTCAGCCATACTTAAACTAGAACAATAATAGAAACAAAAACTTACAAACAACAATATTTGACCCAATATGGATTAACATTCCTTATATGGAATGTTAATCATCTGACCTGTAATTAATTGCTCAATCAATTATTCTTTCATACTCCTCTTCAATTGTAATCTCTTCCTCCTGGTGATTATTGTCTCCACTAACTGATATCATTGAATCTATTCCTGATTTGATTTCATTGCCTGGTTTCTGTACAACTGCCTCCAGGTAAGTCCTGAGCCCATTATAATTTGCTCTTCTAAAGTCAGGAATTTTAACATTGTTCATGCTACTATCAATACCATTCCATTTCATCTTGAATCTAATTTCACAATGGTCACTATTACCCAAATTTCCTCCAATCTCAGTATCCTTAATAACTTCCTCCCTATTTGTCAGAACTAAATCCAGTATATTATTACCTCTAGTGGGTTCGTTAATAATCTGCCTCAGAAAATTATCTTGGACAACATTAAAAAATTCCTCAGCCTCCTGATCACCCACAAGAGCTTCCCAGTCTATATTTCTGTAATTAAAATCGCCCATTATACACACATGCTTACTTCTACATGCGCGTTCTATCTCCTGCCACAGAAGATTTGAAGCTTCCTTAGTAAGATTTGGTGGTCTGTATAATAATCCTATGACAAGCTTGTTTTTACCTTCCTTTACATTTAGCCATAATGACTCTGTGTTATCATCTAATTTAATTGTACTGTTTACACAACACTGGAGATTATCTTTAATATAAATAATAACCCCTCCTCCTCTCTTCCTATTCCTATCTGTATGGGACATGTTAAAGCCCTCAATCTCGACCTCAGGTTTAAAGTGATTACCTGCCAAATCAAGCCATGACTCTGTTATCGCAATTATATCAAAATTCTCTTCACTCGATAACGTTCTTAAGAGATCTATCGTATTCCTTATACTCCGACCATTTGTGTAGTATATTTTTAAGTTTTTTTTATTATTCCCATCTTTATTGCATCTTGCTTTTTTATTCCTAGTTATCTGCTCATTCACTTGTGCATTAGTCCCCCTATAATGCATGAGTATGCCCTCCCCCCTAGCTATTCCTCTATCTCTGTATCCCTTCCATTTCCTACACCTGCCCTCTATTCCTGTTATTCCCTTACCTCTAACAGCTTCTAGTTTCCCCCCCGTAAGGACCTAATCACACTATCCAGCTCCCCCCATAGAACCTCAACACCTGCCCGACTAAGATGGAGCCCATCCATCGCATACAACCTCCTATTCCCGTAAAACCCACCCCAGACATCTACAAACAATCCTAACTCCTCACACAGTACTTTCACAAATTCATTCAAACCAATTGCACGCGATAACCATTCTACCCCCACATCCAATCTCGGAAGCACACCAGAAACAACACCTTTTACCCTGCTTTTACTCATCCTTTCAAATAACCTTTTATACTGCTCACATAACTCACATGTACCCACCTTCTTTACATCATTCACTCCCACATGCGTAATCACAACTGCCTTCCTCTCACACCCAGAAACCAGCCTATCATACCTCTCACAAACATCACTTACACCAGAACCCGGCAGATAAACTCTCATTCCCTTCCACTTGCTATCACTCAACTTCCTATCTAAATACCTAATCTGAGAGTCACCCATCACTAGCACCTCAGTCATTCTCCTATTCTGCCTTGGCCTAACATTACCCTCCCTCCATATGGGTGGGAAATTAGAATCCGTTAGAGGTAAGGGAATAACAGGAATAGAGGGCAGGTGTAGGAAATGGAAGGGATGCAGAGACAGAGGAATAGCTAGGGGGCAGGGCATACTGAAGTGAATGAGCAGATAACTAGGAATAAAAAAGCACGATGCAATGAAGATGGGAATAATAAAAAAAACTTTAAAATATACTACACAAATGGTCGGAATATATGGAATAAGATAGATCTCTTAAGAGCGTTAGCGAGTGAAAAGAATTTTGATATAATTGCAATAACAAAGTCATGGCTTGATTTGGCAGGTAATCACTTTAAACCTGAGGTTGAGATTGAGGGCTTTAACATGTTCCATACAGATAGGAATAGGAAGAGAGGAGGAGGGGTTATTATTTATATTAAAAATAATCTCCAGTGTTGTGTAAACAGTACAATTAAATTAGATGATAACACAGAGTCACTATGGCTAAATGTAAAGGAAGGTAAAAACAAGCTTGTCATAGGATTATTATACAGACCACCAAATCTTAGTAAGGAAGCTTCAAAGTGAGGCAGGGAAAGGAAGCAAACACAGATTTGTAGAAGGTAGACAGGCTAATGGAAGTGCTTTAGGGTTAAATTACTTGAGTAGTGATAGTGGTCAGGGAAATACAAGAGTACAGGGTCGGGTAAGGAGAGAAAGGAGATGCAGAGGAGATAGGCCCTCAGGTGCTTCAGGGATAGGTGGGCTGAGTTGTCTTTACACAAATGCTTGTAGTCTTAGAAATAAGAGGGATGAATTATTTAGTTATATCTTTCACAAAGATATAGATATAATATGTATAGTTGAATCATGGATTAATGAAAATATATTTAATGATAATGTCAGTGAATTTGAACTAGAAGGTTATACTATGTACACTAGTCAAAGGAGAGATAGGACTGGTGGTGGGTTGATTATTTATATCAGAAATAGCATTTCTTCAAATCTAAATAACTCTATAAAGCAAGAAGGTGAATCATTATGGATAGATATTAAGGTTGGTAAAAATAGGAAAATACACTTGGGAGCTTTTTATAGACCACCAGGACAGACTGATTGTATCGATGAGTTAATGATTAGGGAAATAAGTAAAGGATGCAAAGAAGATAGTTATTCTTGGTGACTTTAATTTAACTTCTATAGACTGGGAAAATATGATAGGAAGAGATAGAGCAAGTTGTAAGTTTATAGAGTGTTTTGAGGATAACTTTTTGACCCAATTTGTTAATAAGCCAACAAGGGGTGCCAATATATTAGAACTAATTGTTTCAAATGATTATCACTTAGTTCAAGGATTGAGTGTAAGGAAATCATAAGGAAACAGTGATCATCAGATGGTTTGGTTTAATTTGCAAGTAGTTAAGGGTAGAACAACGACAAACTCCACAGAAATTCCAAATTTTTATAGGCAAGATTACGATAAATTTTGCAGCATGCTAAATCCAATTAGGTGGGATATAGAATTCCATGGAAAGAATACTTATGAGATGTGAGATATTTTTAAGACTATATTAAACATGGTTCAGGAACAGTGTATTCCGATGACGTCTATTAGGAAGAAATGTAGGAAACCATTATGGTGGAATCAAGAAATAGCTAATAAAGTTTCAGAGATAAAAAGGGCATACCAGATATTACAAAGTGAGGGTAGTTTAGATAATTTAAACCATTATAGGTCAACCAGAAATGAACTAAATAAGATTATTAAGAAGACTAAAAGGACAGCAGAAATTAATTTAGTTAAAAATAATAATAAAGATCCTAAAAAATTCTTTAGCTATTAAAGAATCAATAATAAATCTAACACTGATAAAATAGGGCCTATTAGATATGGAGGGGTTTTGAAAGAATCTGATGAGGAAATAGTAGAGGTCCTTAATGATCATTTTGCTTCAGTATTCACAGAAGAGAAACCAGTTAGATTAATTGATGATAATTCTAGGTCAAGGGAAGTAGTGATAAATTCTATTAATATAGACAAAGAAGAAATTAAAGGGCTTATAATGCAGTTAAATACTAGTAAGGCATCTGGCCCTAACAACATTCATTCTAGGATACTCAAAGAAGGTGTAGAAAGTATTGCAGTAGCTCTTGAGAAGATATTTATTAGATCACTAGAGTCTGGAGAAATACCAAATGATTGGAAATTGGCAAATGTAGTGCCAATTTTTAAAAAGGGAAGCAAAGAGGACCCAAATAACTTTAGACCAGTAAGCTTAACTTCTATTGTCTGTAAAATTCTTGAGAAGATGGTTAAGAAGGCAATTTCTGATCATCTAGTGAGTAGCAGGTTAATTAATGATGCTCAGCATGGTTTTAGAAAAGATAGATCGTGTTTAACTAATTTACTGGATTTTATGGATTATGTAACTAAAGAATTAGATAGGGGTGAGAAAGTTGATGTGATCTACTTAGATTTCTGCAAAGCTTTTGATAAGGTTCCGCATAGAAGACTAGTTCATAAATTAAAGCTGCATGGGATATGTGGGAACGTTTCAAATTGGATAACTAAATGGCTGAAAAATAGGAAACAGAGAGTTGTACTGAATGGAGTGAGGTCAGAGTGGAGGAATGTTATTAGTGGCGTACCTCAGGGATCAGTTTTAGGCCCTTTATTATTTATAATCTATGTAAATGATCTTGGGCAAGGTGTAAATAGCAAAGTGTCAATTTTTGCTGATGACACTAAATTGGCAGCTGTAGTCAAAGAGGTTGAGGGTAGCTTTAAAGTGCAGGGTGACTTAAATAAGTGGTTAGCTTGGGCTCAGAAGTGGCAGATGACTTTTAACCTTAATAAATGCAAAGTTATTAACATTGGGAGAGATAATAGGGAATTTAGCTATGAGATGGATATGTATTGGCTTAATTCAGTTGAAGATGAAAAGGACTTAAGAGTAGTAGTAGATAGGTCACTGAAATTTTCAAAGCAGTGTATTGAGGCAAAAAATAGAGCAAATAGGGTGCTAGGTTACATTAAAAGAAATGTTAGCTACAAGAGTAAGGAGGTCATCCTTAAACTATACAACTCTTATTTCAGGCCACATTTAGAGTACTGTATACAGGCATGGTCACCACATTTTAGACATAATATAAACTTATTAGAGTCAGTACAAAGGAGGGCAACAAAAATAATACCATCCCTGAAGCACCTTGAATATGAAGATAGACTGAGGGTATTAAATATGTTTTCATTTGAAAGAAGGTGTGTGAGGGGAGATATGATTGAGCTTTTTAAAATGTTTTCTGGAATGGATAATTCGGATTTTAGCAAGTTTTTTAAGTTAGAAGGTAGTAATAGAACTAGAGGCCACCACTTAAAGATTAAAAAACAGATGTGCTGTCTGGATGTTAGAAAATATTTTTTCACTAACAGAGTGGTGAATTATTGGAATAGTTTGCCACCTGAGACTGTAGACAGCCCAAACCTGAATGTTTTCGAGCGCAGATTGGATGATTATATGGGGATGGAGGGTTAATTTCTTACTTTTGGGTATGTGGATATGTTTCTTGACTCATTCCTGTGGATGCAGTTTCTTTTTATTGTATATTTTGGGGGACTTTGATTTTGTTTTTGACAGACTCTATGGAGGATTTAAATTATATATTGTAGATGCATGGTTGGACATTACTATGGATTGTTAAATTGTATATTGTAGATGCATGATCTGACAAAATCCTATGGATGCATTATATGGGTGGGATTTGATGGATACAGATGACCTTTGATAGGCCCTTGTGGCTTTTGTCATCCATAAAATTATGTTATGTTATGTTAACTTTAGACCAGTAAACGTAACTTCTATAGTCTGTAAAATTCTTGAGAAGATAGTTAAGAAGGGAATTTCTGATCATCTAGAGAGTAGCAGGTTAATTAATGATGCTCAGCATGGTTTTAGAAAAGGTAGATCGTGTTTAACTAATTTACTGGATTTTATGGATTATGTAACTAAAGAATTAGATAGGGGTGAGAAAGTTGATTTGATCTACTTAGATTTCAGCAAAGCTTTTGATAAAGTTCCACATAGAAGACTAGTTCATAAATTAACGCTGCATGGGATATATGGAAAAGTTTTAAATTGGATAACTGAATGGCTGAAAGATAGGAAACAGAGAGTTGTACTGAATGGAGTGAGGTCAGAGTGGAGGAATGTTATTAGTGGCATACCTCAGGGATCAGTTTTAGGCCCTTTATTTTTTATAATCTATGTAAATGATCTTGGGCAAGGTGTAAATAGCAAAGTGTCAATTTTTGCTGATGACACTAAATTGGCAGCTGTAGTCATGATATAAACTTGTTAGAATCAGTACAAAGGAGGGCAACAAAAATAATGCCATCCCTGAAGCATTTTGAATATGAAGATAGTCTAAGGATATTAAATGTTCTCATTTGAAAGATGTGTGAGGAGAGATATGATTGAGCTTTTTAAAATGTTTTCTGGGATGGATAATTTTGATTTTAGCAAGTTTTTTGATTTAGAAGGTAGTAATAGAACTAGAGGACACCACTTAAAGATTAAAAAACAGAGGTGCAGTCTGGATGTTAGAAAATATTTTTTCACTAACAGAGTGGTGAATTATTGGAATGGTTTGCCACCTGAGACTGTAGACAGCCCAAACCTGAATGTTTTCAAGCGCAGATTGGATGATTATATGGGGATGGAGGGTTAATTTCTTACTTTTGGGTATGTGGATATGTTTCTTGACTCATTCCTGTGGATGCAGTTTCTTTTTATTGTATATTTTGGGGGACTTTGATTTTGTTTTTGACAGACTCTTATGGAGGATTTAAATTATATATTGTAGATGCATGGTTGGACATTCCTATGGATTGTTAAATTGTATATTGTAGATGCATGATCTGACAAAATCCTATGGATGCATTATATGGGTGGGATTTGATGGATACAGATGACCTTTGATAGGCCCTTGTGGCTTTTGTCATCCATAAAATTATGTTATGTTATGTTAACTTTAGACCGGTAAATGTAACTTCTATAGTCTGTAAAATTCTTGAGAAGATAGTTAAGAAGGGAATTTCTGATCATCTAGAGAGTAGCAGGTTAATTAATGATGCTCAGCATGGTTTTAGAAAAGGTAGATCGTGTTTAACTAATTTACTGGATTTTATGGATTATGTAACTAAAGAATTAGATAGGGGTGAGAAAGTTGATTTGATCTACTTAGATTTCAGCAAAGCTTTTGATAAAGTTCCACATAGAAGACTAGTTCATAAATTAACGCTGCATGGGATATATGGAAAAGTTTTAAATTGGATAACTGAATGGCTGAAAGATAGGAAACAGAGAGTTGTACTGAATGGAGTGAGGTCAGAGTGGAGGAATGTTATTAGTGGCATACCTCAGGGATCAGTTTTAGGCCCTTTATTTTTTATAATCTATGTAAATGATCTTGGGCAAGGTGTAAATAGCAAAGTGTCAATTTTTGCTGATGACACTAAATTGGCAGCTGTAGTCATGATATAACTTCTTAGAATCAGTACAAAGGAGGGCAACAAAAATATTACCATCCCTGAAGCACCTTGAATATGAAGATAGTCTGAGGATATTAAATGTTCTCATTTGAAAGGTGTGTGAAGGAAGATATGATTGAGCTTTTTAAATCTTTTCTGGGATGGATAAATTGGATTTCAGCAAGTTATTTGAGTTAGAAGGTAGTAATAGAACTAGAGGTCACCACCACTTAAAGATTAAAAAGCAGAGGTGCAGACTGGATGTTAGAAAATATTTTTTCACTAACAGAGTGGTGGACTATTGGAATATTTTGCCACCTGAGACTGTAGACAGCCCAAACTTGAATGTTTTCAAGTGCAGATTGGATGATTATATGGACATAGATGGTTAACTTCTTACTTTTTGGTATGGGGGTATGTTTCTTGACTCATTTTGTGGTGGAGCAAAAGTGAGTGTGTGTAAAAGTGGCCATTCTCCCACCCCTTTTCTCAGTACCCTCTCCTTCCCTCTGTAAGAATGTGTGTGTGTGTGGGTGTGAATAGGAATGGGTTTGTTTTGTTTTTGTTTATTTTATGTATAAAATGATTACCATGTTCTTCTTTCTTTCCAGGCGCCATATTCTGGAAAGATAGTAGCTAGTTTTGATATATCACTATAATTAAAACAAAATAGTACTTTGTTTAAAATAATCTTTTCTCAAAAGATTATATTTTGAGGATTGTTTGGATATACATTTAGAGGTAAGCTGACCCCTGCTCCGACTGAAGTGGATAAGACTAATGGGATCAATGGGAGTGTGTGTGAGTCTAGAGAGGATAGGGTGATTATGGGTGATAGGAAGGATGGAGAATGGAAGAGAGTTGAACGCAAGAGAAGAAGGAAGAGTGGTGCAAAGGGGAAGGATAGGAAGGTAAGAGGCAAGAGTGTGGACTCATTGTACTCGGATGAAGGAGAGAGTGATGGTATGATTGATATGAGTGAGAGTGAAGGCAGCTCAAGGGAGAGTGAAGTGATTGTGGGAAAGGGTATTTTGATAAGGCAGGTGCCAAAGATAGATCGATTTAGGTTACACGGTGGGAAAAGTGTGGAGGAATTCTTTGGGGAATTTGAGCGTTATTGTAAGCTCAAGTACCCAGAGAATAAGGGATACTGGAGGAATGTTTTGGGAGAATGTTTGGAGGGAAAAGTATTGGAGTTTTTCCCCGTGATTACAAGTGTGGGGGAACCAAGGTACGATGTGGTGAAGGAGAGATTGATGTGGCAGGTGAAACGAATGAAAGAGAGCGTGAAGTATAAAAGGGTGAATGAATTTGAGAAGGCTCGAATGGGGAAAAGTAAGAGTGAACATGTATGCACATTGTCTTGAAAGTATGGCAAGAAAGAGGTATGGAGATGATGATGTAAATGAATGTAAACCACTGATGAGGAAGTTTTTGGACACGATCCCGCGAAAGGTGAGTGAATGGCTGAGTGGAAAGAGAAAGGAGAGAGTGAGACTGACAGGTGAACGGTTGATGTGCGAGGATGTGGTGGAACTGTTAGAAGATTGATGATTTGATGATGAAAGCGATCTAGAAGAGAATGGATGGTACAGTGTGAATGTTGGGGGTAAGAAGCCCAGGAGCTTTCATCCACCCCAGCAGTTTGTCAGCTACAGGAATGCCCTGAAGGTTGCACCAGCTGGAGTGATGTCAAACTTCCTGGGCCGGCAGAATGGATGGGTAAATGGAGGGTGGTTGAATGGAAGGGGGCAGATCGATTTCAAGCATGGGAACGAATATATGAGAAAGAAACCGAGGTATGTCCCAGCAAACAAGAGACCGAATGGTGGGAGAAAGATTGTGGAATGTCGTCGGTGTGGAAGGAAAGGTCATATGTTGGCAGAATGTAGGTGGACATCTGGTGCATGTTTTGGGTGTGGTAAGAAAGGGCATACGATAAAGGATTGCCAGGAAAGTGTGAAAGAGTGCTTCGAGTGCAAAGAAATAGGCCATTTGAAGAAAGATTGTCCGAGGTTAAATGGTGGAGCAACTGCTGGGGGGGAGTGTGAAGTATGCATGTGGTAATTGTGGAAAGGCTGGTCATTATGCAAGGATGTGTCGTGACCAGAGGAATGTATGTAGCTATTGTGCAATGGAAGGACATTCAAGTGAAAAGTGTTGGATTAGACTGAGAGTGCAAGGTGTGAATGGAAAGTCTGACGCGGGAAACTGAATTGTAAGAGGGTACCTGCTGAAGTATCCTCTGGGTGCATGAGTGTGAGTAATGTGTTGGTAAGTCTGTCTAGTGTGAAAGTGCTGTCTGGTAGGAAGTATGAGTGTCTGAGTGTGAAGGTGGAATTCAATGGAATTGAGTGTTTGGCTTTAATAGATTCTGGATGCAAGGCAAGCTTGGTGTATAAAGATGTGTATGACAAGGTTAGCGAGAAAGCCCTCCTGTATGAGTGCAAGGGTAGTTTGGTAGGTATTGGTAATAGGAGAGTGCCTGTGATTGGAATGATAAGGTCAGCTGTTCAAATGCATGGTATGATGATGAATGAATACGAATTTTCTGTGATTGATAAGGTGAGTAGTGAGTATGGTGTGATTTTGGGGTATGATTTTATGAAAATGAATCATATGGTTGTGCATCCTGCGAGTGATCAGATTGAGAGAAAGATTGGTAAAAATGGGGTGTATAAGTTATATGTAGGGAAAGATGGTAGCGTTTTGAGGAGTGTGTTTACTGGTATTGAGGTGACTGCTATGGAGAATGTAAGGCTTGTGAAGGGTGAAAGGGTGTCTGTTAGAGTGAGTTGGAGTAAGGATGTTAGTTTGAATGTGAGTGAGAACACTGTGATATTGGATGGAAAGGATGCGTGTTATAAGGTAAGGCGTGTTGCTTGTGTGTTTGATGGCTTGATGAGAATGAATGATCCTTTTGTATGTGTGCAGGCAGACCCCAGTGTTAAAGGGCAGGTGAGAGGAATCCAAGTCGGAGATGTACTGGGCCACCTCTCCACTGTCAATAAGGTAGGTATGGATGATAGTACGGATGTCAGGGTGAATGTTGCAGGTGAAGAGACGTGTGAATGGACATATAATGATGTGAAGAGCATGGGGGAATTGGATGGATGTTTAGCTGAGTATGAAAGGGAGGATGTGTATCGAATGATATTTGAACGAAAGGGAGCCCTCAGTAAGGGTGATCTGGATTTCGGGGTTGCAAAGCTCCTGGAATTCAAGATTGTCCTGAAGGAGGACTCCCCAATCTATCAGTGCCTGAGGCATTTCCCACATCCGGTTGCTGATGACATTGAGGAGCAGTGCTTAGAATTGGAGCAATTGGGGGTGATTGAAGAGAGCGAGAGTGCATGGAATAGTCCAATTGTACCTGTACATAAGCCGGATGGAAGATTGTGTCTGTGTGTGGATTATCGAAAGGTGAATGAAAGGACTGTGAAAGAAAGGTTTCCGATGTGTGTATAGTATGCATGGGATGGAGTGGTTTACGAAGCTGGATCTGGTACGGGGGTATTACCAGATGCCCATTGCTGAGGAGAGCCGGCCAGTAACTGCCTTCTCTTCCTCAAAGAGGCATTACCAGTTCCGGAACCTCAGCTTTGGGTTGGCTAATGCTCCCGGAGCCTTCCAGCGGGCAATGAATGTTGTTTTGAGTAAGTTTGTGAGTAAGAATGTGATTGCGTTTATAGATGATATTTTGATTATGACTGAGACTTTTGAGGAGCATATGAGATTGGTGAATGATGTGTTGAGAATGTTGGAGAGTGTTGGTGTGAAGGTGAAAGTGGCGTAGTGTGAATGGTTTGCGAAAGAAGTGGAATTCCTTGGGCATATGGTGAGTGAGAATGGGTTGCGAAAATCACTGAAGTATGTTGAGAAGGTGCGAATGTTTCCTAAACCGGTGACTGTGAAGCAACTGAAGTCGTTTTTGGGTTTGATTGAGTTCCAGCGAAAGTTTATACGTGATTGTTCTGGTGTGAGTAAGCCTCTGACTGAGTAGATGGGCAAGAAAGGTAGTACGGTTGTCAAGTGGAATGATAAGATGAATGAGGCGTATGAGAGACTGAAAGAGGCAGCGGCTGAAGATTTTGAATCGGCTTACCCAGATTATAGTATAAATGCTAAAATGCTTGAATTGTATACAGATTCGAGTGGGTATTGTATGGGAGGTTTTCTGATGCAAGAGCAGCGTTTGAATGGAGAGAATGTCAGGCGAATAATTGGGTATGTATCCAAGGCTATGAATGTTGCAGAGCAAAATTATTAGACTGTGGAACGAGAGCTGGCTGCGATAAGATATTGTTTGAAAGTGTTGCGTCCATTTTTGTATGGTGTGAGGTTTGTGATAAAAACCGATCATCAAACTCTTGTGTATCTGCAGCGTATGAAGTGGGCTAATAGTAGGATTGCAAGGACTTTGGAAGATTTGAGTGACTTTGACTATGTGATTGAATATGTGCCTGGTAAATGGGTGGAATGGAGTGGCTGATTTGATGTCAAGGTATCCTGGTACAAATGATGAAAATGTGTGTGGAGTGAGTGATCCTGAGTATTTGCCAAAAGGGATTATGAATGGAAAAGAGAGTAAGGGTGGGGGTGAATCCTTGTTTGAGAGTGTATGGAATGGTTTGCAAGATTTGAAGAATGATGGAGTAGACGTGAGAGTGCCCGATAGTATGGATGATTTAAGGAAGGAGGTAATGAATGAAGTGTGTAGGAAGCCTGAAAGCATTGGTATGGCAAAGGTGCGGAACTTCATGAAAGAATTGAGAGCGATGTGTATGCAAGGGGTCCCGCCATTTCAGGAAGTGTTGATTGTAGTGAGTCGTTTGTATGGAGTGATTGTTTATGTGCACTTTGGTGGTGAGAGGCCGATTGTGTATAAGGATGAGAAGATGAAGGGTTTGAATCCTAATGTGGTACATCTGCAATGTTTGAGCGGTGTGCACTACAATTGGGTGATTGAAAAGTGTTCATATATAAAAGAGAAGAATGATTGTCTGGATGAAGATGAGCGTGTGGTGAGTGATGATATGGGAGTTAATGGCAGTGTGGATATCAGTGCCGATGTTGGTGTGCTTGTTCCTTCTGTGTATTGCTGACATGGAGGACCTGATATGATGGAAGCGAGAGTGAAAGTTGGTGAAAGGTTGTTCTGTGGTTTGATTGATACTGGAGCGCAAGTGTCTTTAGTGAATGAGAGGATTCTGAGTAAGTATGATGAGTTTAAATGTTGCGAGCATAAACCTGTGAAGTTACGGATAAGTGGATTAGGGAATGGCATGATAGTGGCATGGGAACAGGTTGGTCTGAAAGAGAGTTTGGGTAATGGTGTGAATGTGAAGCATGACTTTGTGATTCTGAAGGATGAGCAAATGCCGTGTTGTTTCTTGCTTGGTGTAGACTTTATGAGATTGAATGATTTGTCTTTGGATGCTGATAAGGATTGTCTTATGAAAGGTGAATGTGAGGTGATGAGGTTGAATGAGTGTGCAAAGAATGTTGTCAAGTTTTGCGGTATGATTGAGTTGGTCATGGATGATGAGAATGAGATTTTAAGTCATGAGGATATTCTAGAGATGCAAGAGATATTTCCTTTTGTTAGTGAGTTGAAGAGGTGTGTAATGATGCGTGTTGATTTGAATGGATGGCCAGAGTGTTTAAGTGATTTTAAAAGGTATGCTAAGGATTTTGTTGTTTGTATGGATGTTGTTTCTTTTGTGAGGCCTGTGAAGGGTGGTGATGATATGTATGTACCTGTGATGTCCTTAGTTGGTATGATTGGTCTGGTGAAGGTTGTGCATGAAAATTATGGGCATATGGGTAAGTTTAAGCTTTGGGAGTGTATGAAGAAGCGTGTGTTCCATCCGTTTCTGAGAACTGTTGTGAATGATGTTGCAACTACGTGTGAAAGGTGTCAGAAGTGAAAGGTGCAAGTGAAACCACCCATGTTGAAAGTTGATGCGAAAGAACTGTTTGAATTGGTAGTGATTGATTGTGTGTCTTTGCCACGTACGAGTGCTGGGAATGTTGGTATGGTTGTTATGGTTGATCATAAAAGTAAGTTTGTGTATGCAGCGCCTGTGAGAGATAAAAGGAGTGTGACTGTTGCGCGTGTGGTTGAGCAGTTGTTTTTTTCTATGTGTGTATGGAAGCCTAGAAGATGTCTGAGTGATAATGGGCCTAAATTTGTAGGAGAAGTGTTTGAGCAAATGTTGAGAGAGAATGGTGTGGATCATGTGAGAACAACTCCGTATATACTGTCTTCAAATGGATTGGCTGAACGTACTATAAGAACCTTGTGTAAGATGTTGAGAATGATGAGTACGACATTGAATGACTGGGATGTATGTCTGGGGAGAGTGTTGTGGGCATATAATAAAACTGTGCATAGTGCAACTGGAATGTCCCCATGTCAGTTTGTGATGAATTTTGAAAGGCGAGTGAAAGATAGGTTTCGTTTGAGTGAAAGTGAGCAGAGTGTATGGCGTGAGGCACATGAAAGGTTCCGTTCATTTGAATTAGGTGCAAAAGTATTGAAGGTGAAAAAAGTGAAGGGTAGGTTGAATGTGTCAAAGATGAGTGAGAAGTTTGATGGACCTTATAGAGTTGTGAGAGTTTGGGAAAATGGGGTAACGTATGTTTTGGAGAGTTTGAATGACGGTATGACTGAGAGAGTGCGGGCTCATCAGAGTCAGTTAAGGAGATGGAGAGAACCTCCTGACTACCTGGTTAGCCATCCGGTGTATGAATTGTGTAGAGAGAGAGGTAAAGTGCATGATGATGAGATTGAATGTGATAGTATGGATCTGTCTGGGAATGAGCTAGTCTTGGTCTCAAGGAGTAGAAAGCGTACAAAGAAGAGTGAAAGGAAGAATGCAAGTACGAATGAAAGTAAGTCTGAGCAGAGTGTTTCTGGTATGGGGGATCTTGAAAGGGAGATTGAGCTTTTGCGTAAACAGGTGAGTGATTTGGCTGGTATAAGTAGATGAGTGAGTGAGCTGCCTGTGCCTGATTTTTCTGGTTTTGGGAGCAGTATGAATGATAGTGTGTTTGGGCAGAATTAACCTAGTGTGGCTGATTTTTCAGGTTTTATGAATGGTAATAGTAGGGGTGAGTTTGATGTAGTGAATGATGAAGTGGCTGATTTTTCAGGTTTCTGGTGGGAACCAGTCGAAGAGGTTTCTGGTATGCCTGTTGAGAATACAGGGGATGTGAGTGACCTGTCTGTTTCGCAAGAATGTACTTTGAGTTGGATGAGAGCTGTAAGTGAGGAGCTGATGAATGGGGGTATGATGAGTGAAGGTTCTGAACAGAAGAGTATGAAAGAATTCTGTCGTGAGATGGGAGAACTGGTAATGAGGGCTAAAAGTATGGTGGACGATATGATAAATAGTGATGATGAGACTGACAGGATGACTGACGAACAAACCCGACCAATTGCTACGCGTAGCCAGGGACCAGTAAAAGAGTGTGAATGGGTGCAGAAGGGTGCGATTGAGCACAAGTGGTACCGTGAAGAGTGATTGAAAGGGTTTTGTGAGTGGCTGGTCGAATGGCTTAAGGAAGGAGGTGTGTGGTGGAGCGAATGTGAGTGTGTGTAAAAGGGCCATTCTCCAGCCCCTTTTCTCATTACCCTCTCCCTCCCTCTGTAAGAATGTGTGTGTGTGTGTGCGTGAATGGGAATGGGTTTGTTTTGTTTTTGTTTATTTTATATATAAAATGATTACCATGTTTTTCTTTCTTTCCAGGCGCCATATTCTTGAAAGATAGTAGCTAGTTTTGATATATCACTATAATTAAAACAAAATAGTACTTTGTTTAAAATAATCTTTTATCAAAAGATTATATGTTGAGGATTGTGTGGATATACATTTAGAGAGAGTGAAACCTTGGACAGATGGCAAGAAGGGTTCTCTAGACGAGTGCTCCGCCAGGCCCTGAGACGGAGGGCTTTCATACCTCGCTAGACACCTGGACCACCATACCCGCATTGGCTGACAATCCTGCCTCCTTTTATGTTAGCCTACTACCACCCACCTCCAGCGCACAAGTGATAGCGCGTGCCCCTTTTCGTTCGGTTGTTGTTGTGTTTTTTAGTTTTGTGTAGATATATTTAAGTAAATTTGTTGTATTCGCCTGTTATAAAATTCTCTTTTGGTATCTTATTTGGATTGGGGAATTTGGCCTCATTTTGAAGTGTGCACACTTCCCTTGTAAATATAAATTACTGTAACTATCATTGTACTTTTTTTGTAAGTAAAGGGACTGTATATACAATCCAATTCATTCTCCCTTGATTTCTCACGTCTGGACAGTGTAGGAAGCGGGTTGGATCGATTGGGATTAGAGATATATTTTCGGCCCGCTACAATTCCTGTGTTTTCAAGCGCAGATTGGATGATTATACGGGGATGGTGGGTTAATTTCTTACTTTCAGTATGTGAATATATTTCTTGACTCATTCCTGTGGATGCAGTTTCTTTTTATTGTATATTTTGGGGGACTTTGATTTTGTTTTTGACAGACTCCTATGGAGGCTTTAAATTATATATTGTAGATGCATGGTCTGACTTAATCCTATCAATTGTTTAAATTGTATATTGTAGATGCATGATCTGACAAAATCCTATGGATGCATTATGTGGGTGGGATTTGATGGATACGGATGACCTTTGATAGGCCCTTGTGGCTTTTGTCATCCATGAAATTATGTTATGTTATGTTATGTTATTACAATTGAAGAGGAGTATGAAAGAATATTTGAGTAATTAATTACAGGTCAGATGATTAACATTCCATATAAGGAGATTAGGACTAAAAATAATGACCCAAAATGGATGACAGATAAAATTAAGCATTATATTGGCATTAAAAAGAGCATTTATAGGAAAATAGAAAATGGAGAGGATCACTTAAGGCAGAGATATAATGATCTAGCAAGAGATTTTAAAAAGTTAATTAGAGTAGCAAGGAGAAATTATGAAATTAAAGTGGCAAATAGGGCAAAGGAAGATCCTAAAAGTTTTTATCAATTATACAAAACTAAGGTTAGAGATAAAATAGGCCCACTTATAGATTCCAATGGAGAATTAGTCAGTGATAGGGACTCAATGGCTGGAATGCTAAATGACTTTTTTCTCTCAGTATTTACACAGGAGGATACTCTAAATATACCTGAGGTGTCAATGATCTTTCGGGGTAATGATGAAGAGAAATTAAAGGATATATTGATCACAAAGGAAATAGTGGAAAAGGAAATTAATAAAATCAAAAGTAGTAAAGCACCCGGTCCTGATTAGGTCTTTCCTAGAATTTGGATAGAATGTAAGGATGTGTTAAGTGAGCCCCTAGCATGCATCTTTAGAAAATCATTGGAGAGTGGCATTGTGCCAGTGGCATGGAAGAAAGCCAATGTGATACCTATATTTAAGAAAGGGGCTAAAACAAATGTGTCTAATTACAGACCAGTAAGTTTGACATCAGTGGTAGGGGAAATGATGGAATCTATTATAGCAAAGAATATTAGAGATCACTTGGATAAGCATAAGTTGATAAAAGAATCACAGCATGGCTTTAGTAAGGGTAAATCCTGTCTGACTAATTTGCTCTCTTTTTATAGTAAGGTGTATGAAGCAGTAGATAATGATGAAAACTATGATATTTTATACTTGGACTTTAGTAAGGCTTTTGATCGAGTGCCACACTTACAGCTTCTGAGCAAAGTTAAAGCACACAGGATCGATGGCAGTATATTTAGGTGGATTCAGTCATGGCTTGGTGACAGACAGCAAAGAGTTAGTATAGATGGAGTTAAATCTGAGTGGGGGGGTGTTAGCAGTAGAGTTCCGCAAGGATCTGTTTTGGGTCCCTTGCTATTCTTAATTTATATTAATGATCTCGACATAGGTATAAGTAGTGACCTGAGTAAATTTGCTGATGATACTAAGCTAGGTAGGGCCATTAGGGCTGATTCTGATGCTGTTGTAATGCAGGAGGAATTGACCATTCTGTCCAATTGAGCTGAGAAATGGCAAATGAAGTTTAACATAGACAAATGTAGTGTACTTAGTATAGGTAGAAATAATCCATTGAATAGTTATTAATTAAATGGGAGAATTTTAGGGAGGACCGATTGTGAGAGGGACTTGGGTATTTTGGTAAGTTCAGACCTTTGTCCTAGAAAGCAATGCCTAAAAGCTAAGAATAAGGCTAATAGGATATTGGGATTCATTAGGAGGAGTGTAAGCAATAAGAGTGCTGAAGTCATTCTAAAACTGTATCTGGCGCTAGTTAGGCCTCCTCTAGACTATGCAGTACAATTTTGGTCACCATATTATAGCAAGGATATTGATTTGCTTGAGTCTGTGCAGAGAAGGATGACAAAGATGATTGGTGGGCTAAGGAACTTACCTTATGGTGAAAGGCTCAGAAAACTAAATCTACATCCATTGGAAAGGAGAAGAGTCAGAGGGGAATTGATTGAAGTCTTCAAATGGGTAAAAGGATATAATAAAGGGGATCTGGGTAAGGTTCTTATACTTAGTGAACATGACAGGACATGTAGCAATGGGTTTAAGCTTGATAAGCATAGGTTTAGGAAGGAGATTGGGAGGAATTGGTTTACAAATTGTGTGGTAGATGAATGGAATAGGCTCACTAGACATGTGATAGAAGCCTCCTCTCTGGGTAGTTTTAAGAATAGATTAGATAAATATATGGATGAAGCTGCTAGATGGGACTGCCTTTTTTTTTATGTACATATGTATATATTTTTCTAAGGAGTGGGGAGATTATATTTTGCGGTTGCATGAATGGACATAATCCTCTGGATGCATTTTATGTATATTGTAGATTAGATCTGACAAACTCCTGTATGTAAAGGGTGACAATGTTGATGACTTTTCTCTGGTAAGAAATCTTTTGTGTGTTGACTGGAACAGGAACTGTCAAGTGTAGGCCATGAATGGTCATTTGCAGTCTCCTTCTTTTTTTATGTTCTTATATGCTTGAAAGTATCCCACATCCCATAAGCATTTTTACCTCTGAATTCTACATCCCAGTCTACAAAATTTAGCAAGCTTCGGAGTTTTACATAATCTCCCTCATGAAAATTTGGAACTTTTACAGCATTCTCAGTTATTTTACCCTTCTCAATTCCCAAGTTAAAACGAACTATCTGATGGTCATTATTTCCCAATGCTTCCGCAACAGTCAATTCTTGAACTAAATGATCACTGTTAGAAAGTACTAAATCTAATATATTGTCCCCCCTCGTTGGCTCATTAACAAATTGATTAAAAAAAATTATCCTCAAAGCATTCTATGAACCTGCAACTTGTTCTATCCCTACCTATCATATTTTCCCAGGCCACAGAGTTTAAGTTGAAGTCCCCAATAATAACTGTATCTGTTTCACATCCCTTACTTATTTCCCTTATGATTAGTTCATCTATATCATCAGTCTAACCAGTGGTCTGTAAAAAGCTCCCAAATGCACCATTCTATTTTTACTGAACCTAATATCTATCCAAAGTGACTCAACTCCATCCTGCTTTATTGAAGTATTTAAACTTGAAACAATTTGTTTTTTTATATAGATAATTATTCCTCCACCAATCCTACCTGTCCTTTGACTAATGTAATACACAATATATCTATATCCTCATCGCTAATATAACTAAATAGCTCATCCTTCTTGTTTCTATGACTACGAGCATTTGTATAGAAACAATTTAACCCCCCCTATTCCTGAAGCTCCTCTTGAAACCTGAATGACCTCACCTCTATTGCCTTGGAACCTATTTCTGTTATCTGCCAAGTCCATTCTACTCTCAGTACTATAATGTCCTCTCATAATTTCCTGACCACTATTAGTATCTTGTTTCCTGCCCGCAAAGACCTAATAACACAATCATACTCCTCCCACAACACATCTACCCCCCTCCTACTCAAATGCAGTCCATCCATTGCATACATTTCTTTCATTCCAACAAACCTATCCCACACATCCACAAACATGACACCTTCCATCTCACACATCCTCCTCACATAATCATTCAGCCCAATTGCACGAGACATCCATTCTACCCCATCATCCATTCTTGGAAGCACACCTCTCACAACTTTCATTCTACTTTCTTTCACCTTTTCAATCAACCTCTTGTACCTCTCACATAACTCACATGCACCCACTTTCTTGACATCATTCACTCCTACATGTGTAATCACAACCGCATCCCTTGCACAGCCAGACACCAGGTCCTCATACCTATCACACAGATCTCTCACTCCAGCACCCGGCAAACACACCCTTAAACCATTCAATCTACTTGCATTCAACTTCCTATCTAAATATCTAACTCGCGAATCACCCATCACAAGCACTTCAGTCAGACTCCTATACCTAACCCCCACAGACCTAACTCCATCCCCACTCCTATTCTCATTCAAACTACCAGTCACTCTACCTCCACCCCCACCCCCATCATTAATATCACTTCCAGTTACTTTCTCTCTTAGGGCACTGAATCTATTAGTCATGCTAATAGGTTCTGTGTCCCTCTGACTCACACACCTATTCTCCCCCTGGCTAACCACCTCAACAGAGGCAACCCTATTCTCACAAAGAACAGGAGAAGCCTCCCTAGTTACACTTTTCCTAACCACTCTCCACTATCCCCCATCCTCACTAGGCCTATTTCTAACTAATCTAAGGGGGCTAACTTCACTATCCCTAGAACTATCATATCCTACCTCCTCCACTGGCCCTCTACCTTGACCTGAAACATCTAACTGGCCTACCTCACCACCTAACCTATTCCCAGCCCTAGGCCTAACACTAAGTTCCCTCCTGAGCTCAGCAACTAACCCCTCCAGCCTACATATTCTGTCTAAATCCTGCCTTCTCATCCCCTCTAAATCTACAATGCATTCACGCAGCCCACATACAACACATATATACCCCTCACCTAATACACCACAACTAATGCATACATTCCGACACTCATGCTCACTTTCATCCCCAAACTCCATCACTTATTCAAACAAAGAAAGAACTTAAGTAGTAATAAGAAAAAAATAGGGCAACTTAGCTTTTGCTGATTCTGTGGTGAAAAAAAAACTGTAGAAAAATCTGAAAAATAAATCAACAGACCGAAACGGGATTTAAGGCACAACACAGTCCAAATATGTCGCTAATTAAACCGGTCAACCTAGAAACGAGGTTTAGATCATGTTCGACTAATTTACTACTTTCTAGAGTTCATAACAATTCAAGTAGATGTAATTTACTTGGATTTTAGTAAAGCATTTGATAAGGTACCACATAGGAGATAGTTCATAAATTAAAAATGATTGGGATATGTGGGGGGTGTTTCAAATTGGATAGCTGAGTGGCTGAAAGATAGGAAGCAAAGGGTAGTGCTAAATGGTATAAAGTCAGAGTGGAGGGATGTTATTAGTGTGGTTCCTCAGGGTTCAGTTCTCGGTCCATTATTATTTGTCATCTATATAAACAATCTTGGGGAGGCAGTTAATAATAAAGTGTCAATTTTTGCCGATGATACCAAATTAGCAGCTATAGTTAAAGATATTGATGATAATTTTAAAGTGCAGGGGGATTTAAATAAATTGTTATCCTGGGCACATAAGTGGCAAATGACTTTCAACCTTGATAAGTGCAAAGTTATTAAAATGGGAAAAGTTAATAGAGAATTTAACTATGAAATGGATGGGCATTGGCTGAGCTCAGTAGAGGATGAAAAGTTTTAAGAGGAGTAATAGATAAGTCATTAAGGTTTTCTAAGCAGTGTATTGAAGCAAGAAATAGGGCAAATAGAGTGCTGGGCCTGATTAAGAGAAATGTCAGTTACAAAAGTAAGGAGGTTATTCTTAAACTCTATAACTCTTATGTTAGGCCACATTTAGAGTACTGTATACAGGCATGGTCCCCACATTTTAGACATGATTTTAACCTTCTTGAGTCAGTGCAATGGAGGGCAACAAAGATTATTCCTTCCCTTGAATATATAGATAGACTGAGGCTATTGTCGTAAATATTTTTTACTGTTGGTGAATTTTGTCGGGCTAGAGCTAGGTTTCGGTGTATTTCAAAGCACGCCCGCCGCTCTTCTTGGCGGGCATACGTGTCTTCGCTTAACGAGAAGACTCCTTTAGCAGAGGATTCGGGGCAAGTTCTCGCAGGACTGCCATCCCATTCTCCAGGAGAATGGGACCGCAATCTCGGAAATCGCGTCCGTGGTGGAACCTTCGCCAGTATTCAATGCATGTTGTGATGTAGCGGAAGGCCGCCGGCTGGACTTTACCTCAAGAGGCAGAGAACCCTTCAATGACAGGTTTACTGTGAGTGAGTTGCGCTCCACTCTTGCTTCATGCGCGAACACCGCCCATGGTCTTGACGTGTCCCGTATGCCATGCTTCAACACCTGGGTGAGGGAGGCATGACCTTTCTGTTAGATTTGTTCAACAGGATCTGGGTGAAGGATCTCCTCCCAGATTCCTGGCGAATCGCTACTGTGCTCGCCTTTCGCAAGCCGGGAAGAGATCACTCTACTCCGGCTGGTTTCCGCCCAATCTCTCTTACCTCTTGCGTGTGTAAGTTGATGGAGAAATTGGTAAATATTAGATTCGCCTTTTTCCTGGATAGCGGAGACCATCTGTTTTCTGAACAGTGCGGCTTCCGCAAGTTCCACTCCACGTTGGATGCTCTGCTCTGCTCTGACTGGAAAATGCTGTCTGCAAGGCCTTCCTTTGTAGACAGCACTATGCCACAGTGTTTTTCAATCTGGAGAAGGCCTATGATACCGCATGTCGATACAGTGTCATGTAAACTCTCCACATGATGGGGGTGAGGGGATGCCTCCCAATGTTTATTTCTGAATTTTTGCGAGATCATCGATTCCGAATATGGGTGGGGGGAGCCCTCTCCGGCCCATTGGAGCAGGAAGAGGGTGTCCTGCTGGGAAGTGTTCTCAGTGTCGCACTCTATTCACTGAGTATCAACGGCATCACCTCGGTGCTATTGGAAGATGTTCTCACTATACTCTATGTGGACGACCTTTCAATCTATTTTGTGATGGCCCAGATTCCAACTCTGGAGTGTCGACTCTAACAAGCATTTAGCTGCGTCTCTTGCTATACCAAAGCACACAGGTTTTAGTTTTCTTTGGCCAAGACTAAGGTGGTGCACTTCTGCCGCCATCCACGGCTCCCCCCCAACCCAGATTTGTTTCTTAATGTTGCGCTTGGAAGTGGTTGAATCGCACCGTTTCCTTGGTCTTGTATTTGACCGACGCTTCACCTGGGAGGCTCATATTCGCTTGAGACACTGATAAGGCTACTGTCTTATTTATTTTTTTTTCTCGATCCTTTATTCATTTGAAGCTCGACTACAGATGCAAATTTTATGCATCCGCAGCTGAGCGTTTTTTGCAGAAGGTGGATTTGATCCACCACACTTGCCTCCGCCTTGCGACCGGTGCCTTCCACACTTCCCCCATTGAGACCCTAATAGTCGATGATGGGGAGATGCCACTCGCTCTATGCCGCGTACAGTGCATCATTCGCCTGTGCGCGCAAGCCCGGCGCCTCCCTCAGTCGCCAACAACTCTCACTGCATCTGCAGCTGATTTCGACGGTGCCTATGCCGCTGAGAGACGCCAGTCATACCCTAAGCCCTTTGGGTTTAGGGCTAGGAAACTCCTTCAAGAGCTAGATATGGCTCTCAGGCCGGTGGGGCTCCTGGTTCTGCCCAGGACGCCACCTTTGACTATTTGTTTCCACGCCTCTGCTCGCAAAGCTTCTACAGCGCCTGGAGTATTGCGTTAAACCTTTTCAGAGCTCACCTCGTGTCACGCTGGAACCGTGCCAGTGTATACGGATGGCTCCAAGTCCGAAGAGGGGGGGTCGGCTTCCACGCCATATCCCCTCTGTTTGAAGTCAGCGGGGCTCTGCTAGGCGCTGCATCTGTCTTCACGGTTGAGGTGGTGGCAATATACTCAGTAGGGGAGATTATGCAATGTGCCCAGTTTGGAGACCTGAATAGTGATGTATAGCAACTCACAAAGCATCCTGAGTGCTCTCGGAGTATTGGAATCTCTGCGTCACCTGGTTCACGATATCTGTGATGCCACAGTTTTGGCGAGCTGGGCGGATGTCGAGATTATCTTTTGCTGGGTTCCTGTATATCTAGGAATTGCGGGGAATAAGCGCGCTAAAAAGTCTGCGAGGACTCTGCAATTGGACCTTTTCTCTTTTTAAAATTTTTGGTATTAGGTTTTTTTTTTGTGTGTGGTTTTGAATTTGATTTTAAAGTAGCCTATTACTGGGCAGGTTTTTAATACAGCGACTAATGCCAATTAAGCAGTCGCCAGAGGAGCTCTTAAAAAAAAATCTGCAGGAACACTACTTGTCTATGCTTGGTGGATGCCACTTTTTCTGTGCCTTGTACACTGCATTATGTTCTGTACGTGCAAGGCCAATGTTTCTCTTATTCACCATTATCTCTCATTTCATCTGTAGCAAATCTTGCAGTGTCTATTATGTCAAGCATAACTGAAGCCTTTGAGTTTTAGTCCTAGGCAACTCCTGTGAGAGTTTGATGTACCTCTTAGGCTGGTTTTGCCCAGGATCCCAACATAAAAAGTACCATGTCTGACTATGTCACCACACCTACTCTCTCAAAGCTTCCAGAGCACTGGGTATATTTCATTTAAGCTTTGAACATAGTTTGTGTTACTCTGGAGTTGTGCCATTGTGCACGGATGACTGACTTCATATACAGAGGGATTGGCTTCCATGTTAAGTCCCTTCTGCTTGAAATTGGCAAGGTTCTAATGGTGCTATATTCATGGCTGAGCTGGTTGTAATACACAGCTCAGTACAGGATGTGTTGTGCACATTTCAGAGGTATAATTGTGATTTATACTGACTCACAGAGTACTCTGAGGACTCATGGGGCATTGGAATCTTTGCACAAAATAAAAAAAAAACTGACGGGCGCAGGGAACAAATCTGTACAAACCATCAATCGGTACTTGACCAAACAATGTCCATGCAACAAAATGACAAAAAAAAAACCTAATGAAAAAGGGGTATGGGATAAGCCCTTGTGCGCTGTGGGGGGGGGGGGGTAGTAGGCCAATAAAAGGGGGGTATGCTCATCATCCAATGCAGGTGGGCAGTGCAGGTGGCAAGCGAGGTAAGAAAAGCCCTCTGTCTCAGGGCTGGGCGGAGCACTCGCCTAGAGAACTCCTCTCATAGTCCGTTCAAGCTTCCACTCTTTTCTTGGATGGAGTCTTGTTGCAAGAACTTACTGGGTGTGTTTGGTAGAGAGTTTACAGATTTTGCACATGGTCCATCAACATCAGGAAAAGAACTTATCTCTCTGTATGAAAGAATTCGTCACTAATTTCTTCCTTCAAAGAAATCCCTTCAAAGTCCTCTTTTTCTTGGCATTCTTTTAACAGCAAGTAATTAGAACCATCAAGAACTGGTCGTTCTTGTTCTGTGATCAATTTTCCATGATTTGAATCAAACAACTCTTGCTTCATTTTCTTGATGAGGATTTCATTGTGAATATCATTTTTATCATCTAGATGAAAATTAAGTGGATATTCAATAACTTCCCTTTTCATTTCTTATATTTTTGTAACTTCTGAAGAAATCTTGTAACAAAGTTATAATTTATTCACAATTTAGATTCCAGACTAAATTTTGATCAGGTTCAGGTTGTTAAACCACCCTTTGTATCAGGATATGGCATTTATTTTTTGTTTCTTTTGATATTATTAAGAAAACTAAGTGTATATTCAAGTGCACACAACCAATTCTATGGAAATTCGCTGTTTACTTAATTTACAGCTTTAACAATTCTTTAAATATTTATACTTATATTTGATAAAAGATTTTTAACAAAATATAATCTCTGAAAAGAGAAAACAAACATCAATAAAAATTGAAAAAACAAAACAAAATTTAAATTCCAGTTATTCACACACACCCTTTTGCACAAAGGGAGGGAGAGGGTATTGGAAAAGGGGTGGGAGAATGGCCCTTCACACACACACACACTCACATTCGCTCCAACACAACAGGACAGATTCATGCACTCCTGCCAGTGGACTAGCTGACTTTTTGAGGAGGATGGCCTCTATTTTATTTTACTCTCTTGGTGTTACATGTTATCCAGCTGCAGGGCCATGGGGGTGCTTCCTTGTCCCTGGAATATGCCCTTTTTGCTTTATTATGTTTGTAGTTTCTCTTTTCCTAGTATTTTTTTCTTCATATTTTGGTTTTTCCTCTTATTTTTTAGGAGCCTATTTGTAGGCTAGAATACAAGTGTTTTAAATCTTACTGACTTATGCCCTTGAAAGCAGTGGCCAGATGGGACCACTTAAAAAAATAGGAACCCATGATTTTACATTTTTCACTGCAGTGATCACATAATGACTTTTTAATTAAATTGCATTTAGAAAAATTATAATACTTCAGTCATCTACATCAACTTTGTTAATTATCCCAAATGCTCAAGAGCAGGTCTAAACTCCTTCACACAACTCTTCTCAGCCTCAGAGCCTTCAGTTGTTCTCTCTTTCAACCCAATGCCTGGAGAATGACCTGCATCTATATATCTTCCACAATTTTTACTTCTTTTATCTTCACTTTTTTATAGATCTCTACTAACTTACTGCATGATGTGGCCATGTTAATATTGCACTTTAAATTCAAGACAAAACACCTTTTGGTTCTTTAGTGATTAACAACTATCTGACAACATGTGTGAAATCTTGTTATCAATGACTAAAAAATTAATCAGTAATAAAGTGACAAGATTTTGAAAGTTTTCAAAAAAGGAAAATGTGGTAGTATCTGAAGGTTGAATCAAACTCTAATTTTCCTCTTGATCCTTAGGGTTATTTGTAAAATTATAAATGTCTTCAAATAGAAGGAAGCTGGCATAAAATAATATATATTGAAAGGCAAATAAAAGACTGGTATAGGGAAAACATTTATCCTGCAGAAACCTTTAACACTATATAGAAATATCCACCTAAAGATCTTGAGGCAAATGTGGATATAAATATGACTAATGAAAATTTATTTGATGAAATATTAAATAATAAAAAGGTGAGCTAATTATGATCCTTCAGGTATTTACTTTGTTTTTAACACAAGCTAACTTACTCATTTCTTACTGAAGTTGGCCCTGGCTAAGGTCATTCCTTAGCCTGGCAGCTTCAATGAACTCTTAGATGGAATAAGGTTCTCCCAGAGATGCAGCACTCCTTACATTTGTAGGTTTTTACTTGGGTGTTTTTTTATTGTAGCCACAGGGACACAAGTCTGTGTTTGTCTGACCAATAAAATATTTTCTATATACACCTTTTGCCAATAGTATAATGGACCCATCATATAGATTTATATATTTAATATACCATCTGTCTCACACTTCCAAAACCAGCTGCAAAATGTCTTACACCAAAGTGCCTCTCCTGACATTCAGCAATATGAAGTCACTCTAGATTTCTGAATCATAGTTTACTCCTCCCTCCACCTACAGTTAGGACATCCTCTCCTCCCCTCTATATGAATACCAAAATACAATAAAATTTAAACCCCCACCCACCCAGACTGTCCCCACTTTAACATAAAGCAATCTTATAATACTGACCATCTCATCCTATCTTGCCCCTCCCACAACCATTTCAATTTAACCTCAAGGAGGCTTCTGGAAAAGGCCATATATTTGGGCATCATTCATGATGCCCGAATTATGCTTTGGCTTACTTTTTCTTTTCATAATGATGTTTTGCAAATAATTTGGGGATTGCCCTATAGTCTGAAAATATATTTGTCATTCATTTGGTCTCTACTCCATTAAATGTCAACAAATAATACCTTATTTCTGGTGTTGGAGGCTGATGATGGATTGAATGGTTTTATTTCTTTTCTGAAATCTTGGAGTGAAGATTTTAGAGTTTTGTTTAATGGGGCAAAACTTAATGGCTTCTTAAATCAAGATGATTTGTAATATACCAAAATGGGCTACCTGAACTCAATCTACAAGAAACAAGGAAACTTTGAGCTACCTGAACTCAATCTACAAGGAAACTTTGAGAATTATGCATGGACTCTTATGGCTCAAGAAACCTGGTAAGGGGCGTGGTGATTTGCCTTCTTGGCCGCCATGCAGACAGGACTCAGTGCCCCATCCAACCTCAGCTTAGCCTCTTCTCCTTCCTTCAGAACACTTGTGTTTCCCCCTCTGTTTCCTTGCTTTTCATAGAACCTCTCCCACAACTTTCTCTGGTCAGCCCCTAATTTCACAGGGTAGATGCTGACCTTTTCAGCCAACTAACCCGGATCAGGGGGGAGGGGGGAGGGGACAATGATCCCTCACCCCTGAGCTCTATTTTGGGATGGTGGGTTTTTTTAATAACCTGCTTTATCCCCACCCACATCTTCTTCACCTCCTCTTCCTTTCTATTTTCAAACATTATCCATTTTACACTGTATCCAAGGTGGAGCTGCCATGCTGAGGGACTGCCAGGCCACCAGGCGGGAGGGATGGTCCAAAATGGCAGGCCACTGCGGGGAGTGATTAGTGTTTTATCCCGTAAAAAAAAAAGGGTCACTATGCCCAATGATGAAAACTTTGAAAAAACAAAATCTCTACCCATTTTCCCTTTAACAACGCTGGAGCCACACTCAGGCAGCTCCACAGAAAAAATGGAGGTCCCCCTCCCTGTGGTTTCCCAGGACATCCTACATAAATCTTCAACCAGAGAGGAGGCTTACTCATCTCTAGTGCCTACGGGTGCAGGGGGCTCCCCCTCACCCCCTTCCTTGGAGAAACCAGGAATTCAAATCTGGCGGTCCCACCTTTGCTTCACAGGGGACTGCCAGGAAAGCCAGCAGGCAGCCCATAACTGGCTGCTCCCTATTAAAGCAGCTTGGTAGCGCAAACCGCCTTACAGGGAGAGGGAAGAAAGGCCCCATTGGCTGCTTCCCTCTAAAGACCTCTGGCTTGAATATTGAATCTAATGGGGGTGAAGGCCTATGCCCCCCCAAAGAACATGGATGAGACTGACATGACCTGTGAGGTCCTGGGGGTGATGGCCAAATGGAGGCCCCTTCCCCCGGAGATAGACATGATCCCTGAGGCAGCCCAGTCTCACAAGGTGGGGCCTTCCATGGGGGCAGATTCGGGCTCAGCATCAAACACCGAGCCCGAGTCTGCTCATGTGCAGGGCCCTTGCCAGAAGAGTTGGGTTGCTAAGACAGCACAAGGAGGGGAGGGTTCTCCTCCTGGGGCTGGGACCTTCAGCATCTCAGGGAAGGACCTTGCAGAGGCTGGCCCATCTGGCCTGGGGGCTCCTGCTGGGGAACGGGAGAAGCGAGTCCATTCCCCACCCTACTCTCCAAAAAAGAAAAGGACTAATAAAGAGAATACAAAAATATGGAGGGGGGGGGCTTCTCTCTCCATGGGGGCTGCAGGAACGGATAAGGCCACTACCATCCTTGAATGCGACCAAGCCAAGATCAGCACATCCGGCCGCTGTGCTCACCTGAGTGGGGAATCTCACAATAAGACCAAAAGTGCACAGAGCGGAGCCTGAATTACTTCGGGGCCCCTCATCCAGAGATTACCTGGCGTTTTCAAGCCTGGCTTCAAATGCTTATTAGTTATTCGCTCCACTGATGGCAGCATGTTGGACAAGTTCAACATAATCCATCAGAGGAAAGCTTTAGCTAGTATGATTGATAGAGAGCTGAAGGTGACCCTTTCTCGGACAGGAGCCTTCTGGCGAATGCGGCGGATCCCTCTGAGTCGGCCAAGATAAGTGCTCTTCGGACACTTGATGGCACCCGAGTGAGTGTGATGCCGGACTCTACCATGAACTCTGTCAAAGGAGTAGTTTATGCAAGGGAACTTGTGTACTACTCCATTGAGGACATCACTCTAGAGCTGGCTGACCATTGGGCGGTCAAGGTCGAGAGTGTGAGGAGAAAACAGGAAGAGGCCGCGCCTACACTCTTCGAACAGTCGAATATGACAAGCTCCCTGAGTTGGTGCGCGCAGGTTGGTACCACTACTGTGTGAAGGCGTTTGTGCCACTGTTGCGGAGGTAGTATTACTGTCACCACTTCAGCCATATGAATCGCTCATGTAGACATGCAAAGTCGGGCACCCGAAGTCTGTGTAAATTGCTCCAAGGCTGCACACGATAAGTCCGAATCAAGTGTGTCAATTGTGGAGAGCCACACCCCACTTCTTCGAAGCAATGTGGTGCGTATCTCCTTGATAAAGAAATCCTGGCCATTCAGGCCAAGATCGTCTCTCATTCTGTGAGCTAAGGACTTGGTCCTGGCACGCCCGGCTATGCCTGGGACGTCTTATGCCTCAATAATAAGAAAGACACTCTCTGATCCTGTCCCATCCAGACCAACGAGCTTGGATGGGTTCTACTCAACCCGGGCGCTTCCCTGGTAAAGCTGGCTGCACAAAGGGTTTGCACCCAGCCCCGGCTGAAACCAGGGCTCCCCTCCTTACCCCCATTGTGACTGTTTCGCGTAAGGTGAAATGGCTACGCGCCTCCAATGAGTCGTTAGGGTCAAAGGATGCTGGAAGCTGGTCGCAAGACCATCTTTGGGATTCCTAAAGCTGCCCCCTAAAAGAACAGCAAGAAAGGAGCTTCATCTACACCCTTTGGCAGGCGGGGTGGTTTGGGGACGGCGGATTCTCCAAAAGATGGACCACCGCCCCCGATGCCCCAACGCTCACCTAAGGTTTCAAGATGGATGGAGGAAAAGACTTGCTTGGTGAGCTCAACTTCCCCCGATAAGTCGTCAAAGGATTGGGCTTTAGTGGTAACCCACCTTAGGGCAAGGGTAACAACTCCTTCCAACCCCCCCCCATTTTCCGTACTCAGGATTTAGAGGAGCTGCAGCTCCTATTCATCATCTATCGCCTAAGGGATAGCCTCCTGGAGGAGGAATCCGCCCGGCTGTACACCTGGCTTAGGCTATACTATTTGGTGTCCTACGTTGCTTGGGGCTACGCTTTAGAGTATCATCGTCTCCAGGCAACCCAAGGGGCCGGTATCCCCATCGACCCTGTTATATACAACCGCACGATCCTGAGGGAATCTTGGGTGCATCCCGCCCCAGCCCACCCCCAGCTGGCTGCCCCGGCTGCCCGTCCACGCCGTCGTCCTAGAGCCTGTAGCAAGGCCAAGGATGGCAGGAAATAGGTCCCCCGTGGACTCGTGGGAGAATGAGGTCTGGGCGGTGAGAGAAATTTTTGATTTCGCCCCTAGTCTCCCCCCCCTTGCCCTGGGTATCGGTTTCTCCTGGGTTTGGGGCAGACCTCCCCCTCACCATCGGGTCTGGTGATGGTGGAGAAGAGCTTGGTTTCAATATTGATAATCTCCCTGAGTTTAGGCCGAGCTACTCCCTGAGGAAATGAGGGAGCTGGAGGATTTTGACCTAAATTCCCAGGAACGCCTCCTGGCGGCCGACCCAGGCTTGGCCGCCGACGTCATTAATATGGTGGTTCCCTTTGAGGACAACACACAGGAACTCATCGACGCTGACCTACAACTGCGCGACGTAATCAACTACATCGAGAACGTCCCGGTTCCGATGCCGGACGACCCCCCTGCTTCGCTGGGTGAGGAGGCTCCTATTCAGGATGCGCCCCCGGCAGCTAGGGTTGAGTCTGGTTAGGACCAGGGCGACGGCGACGAGAACGGAGAAGGTGAGGCTGGGAGCGTCTTTGACCCGCTGGCGCGGGCCCGCGACGATCCCCTCCAACGTCACATTTGTTACTTCCTGCCTGGAAATGTGTGTCACCACATGCCCCTACCCTCCAATGTAGCGAAAGCTGCGGGCGGGTGTTCCTTGGCCAATACCGTCACTTCGCCCCCAGCAGTAAGCTGATGCTCCCAGTGCTGCAGACCCTTCTGCCTGCTGGCGTTATTGAAAGCTCGGAGCAGATCAGGTGCACCCATCAGGTGTTCCTGGTCCCCAAAAATGAGACCGAAGACCGGCTCATTTACACATGTCCCCTTTGGGCGTGTCAGGTCTTTATACCCCCCCTCCTTTCCAGCTCCCTTCCCTTGGAAAGGTACTGCGTGATGCAGGAGAGGCTACATGGGCCATAAAACTCGATTTACAACATGGGTTTTATCATATCAAACTACACCCTTATGCCCGGCCTTGGTTCGGCGTGCTCTGTGGGAAGGATCGTTTTCGGTTTAAACGATTACCCATGGGGTTCGTGGGATCTCCCTACATCATGCAGTCTTGCATGGCCCCCATCTTTGTGAGTTCGCGCGACAAGCGGGTGTCACGGTATATACTTATATTGATGACATCCTGGGCCTAGGTAGTCCCGACGCCCATGCTCACCCCCACTCGGCGCCTCGTCTATCTTGGCGTTGACATAGATCTGTGCTCCAGCCTCACCCGCCTCACCCCGAAGATGCGACGGAAGACCACCACTGCCCTGGAATGGGCCCCACATGTCCACACTTCTTCCCCCTTCTGGGCTAGGCTTGGAGGCCTATTAAATTTCGTCGGAATGGTGATAGGCCTCCCTCGGTTTGGGGCACAATTGGCCTACACGCGCAGTTCCCGGGTCGCCCTTCTGGTGGTCCTCCTTCCCTCAGGCTGGGTCCCTTGGGTCGGAGCATTATGCCTATAAGCGCTGCCCAAACAATTTCACTGTTGGGGAATTCTGATGGGCTAGGTCTAGGTTCCAGTATATTTTGAAGCACACCTGCTGCTCTTCTTGGCGGGCATATGTGTCTTTACTTAACGGGAAGACCCCTCTAGCAGAGGTGTAAAAGCAAGTCAAAAGGATTCGGGGCAAGTTCTTGCAGGCCCCCTCCCCCCTCCCATTCTCCAGGAGAATGGAACCGCAGTCTCGGACCCAGCATCCGTGCCGGATTCCTTCGCGACCGCTTTCTCTGCATTCTCTAGCCGGGATGGTGCTGTGCTAGCATTCACTGCAGGTTGTGATGGTGCGGAAGGCCGCTGATTGGATTTTACCTCCAGTAGTGGAGAACCCTTCGACGACAGGTTTACTGTGAGCGAGGTGCCTTCCACTCTTGCTTCGTGCGTGGGCACTGCCCGTGGTCCAGACGATGTCCCGTACACCATGCTTCGACACCTGGGTGAGCGAGGCATGGCCTTTCTCCTAGCTTTTTTAACAGGATATAGGTAGAGGCTAACCTCCCAGATTCCTGGCAAATCGCTACTGTGCTAGCGCTTTTCGCAAACTGGGGAGAGATCTTTCTTCCCCAGTCATTTTTGGCCCAATTTCTCAACCTCATGCGTGTGCAAGTTGATGGAGAAATTGGTAACTGTTAGATTAGCCTTTTTTCTGGACAGTGGAGGCCATTTGTGTTCTGTTTATTGCGGCTTTCGCAAGATCCATTCCACATCGGATGCTCTGCTTCGACTGGATAATGCTGTCTGCGAGGTCTTTCTTCGTAGACAGCACTTCGCCATAGTGTTTTTCAATCTGGAGAAGGTTTATGATACGGCATGGCAATATGGTATCATGGAGACCCTCAACGCGATGCGGGGGAGGGGATGCCTCCCGGTCTTTATATCTGAATTTTTGCGGGTGTCCTGCAGGGAAGTGTCCTCAGCGTTACACTCTTTGCATTGAGCATCAATGGCATTACCTCTGTGTTGCCAGAAGATGTTCTTGCTGCGCTCTACATGGATGACCTTTCAATCTCTTTTGGTGTGGCCCAGATGCCAACTCTGGAGCGTCGACTCCAACAGGCATGAACCGCATCTCTCACTATGCCGAATCGCACAGGTTTTGGTTTTCTTTGGCCAAGACTAAGGTGGTGCACTTGTGCCCCTATCCATGGCTCCATCCTGATCCAGATTTGTTTCTTAATTGTGTGCGCCTGCAAGTGGTTGAATCGCACTGTTTCCTTGTGCCATGAATATTTTCTATTCGATGATGTTCAGTGCTTGGGGTGCTGATAGGGCTACTGCCTTAGTGTTTTATCTATCCTTTGTCCGTTTGAAGCTCAACTATGGATGTGAGTTTTATGCATCCGCAGCTGAATGTCTATTGTGGATGGTGGACCCGATCCACCACACCGGCCATCGCTTGGCAACCTGTGCCTTCCGCACTTCCCTATTGAGAACCTGCTTGTTGATGCTGGAGAGATGCGACTATCTATGTGCCCTGCACATTGCATTACTCACATGTACGCATGAGTGCAGCGTCCTCCTTTGTCGCCAATGGCTCTCAAACCATCTGCAGCTGATCTCGATGGTGCCTATGCCACTGAGAGATGCAAGTCATACCCTAAGCCCTTTGGGTTTAGGGCTAGGAAACTCTGAGAGCTAGATATAGCTCTCGGACTGGGGGCGCCCCTGGTTCTGCCCAGAATGCCACCCTGGAGGGTACCACCATTAGCTATTTGTCATCATGCCTCTGCTCCCAAAGCTGCCTGCAGTATTGCGTTCGGCCTTTTTGGAGCACATCTTGTGTCATGCTGAAACTGTGCCAGTGCATACAGTTGGCCACAAGGCCGAAGAGGTGGTCAGTTTCCACGTTGTATCCCCTCTGTTTGAAGTCAGCGTGGCTCTACTGGCCGCTGCATCTGTCTTCATGGCTGAGTTGGTGGCAATGCACCACTCGGTACAGGAGATTATTCGACATGCCTGGTTCAGAGACTGGATTGTGATCTATAGCGACTCACAAAGTGCCCTGAGTGCTCTCAGGGCATTGGAATATCCACACTCTATGGTTTTCTATATCCGTGATCCACGGTTTTTAGTGACCTGGGTTGATGTTGAGATTATCTTCTGCTGGGTTCCTGCACAAAGCATCCACTAGGACTGGGCGACCGGACTAGTGTTTTGCTCTTCCACGCCCAGACTACATGGCAGGAATATGAGCAGCTCATCGAACTGCTTGGCAAAGAAGATGGGAGATGTTCCAAGAGAACTTAAAGTTGCATACCATTGCGCCGTGACTGTTCCCATGGCCCTATCCCCCAATGCTGCGACGGTTTCAGGTCACATTCTCTCATCTCTGAATCGGGCACACTCGTGTGATGCATCACCATTTGATGGAGCGCTCTCCTGCACCCTATTGTGATTACTGCGTTGTCCCCCAGACTGTTCGGTACATTCTTGTAGAATGTTCTAGTCTGGTTGATCTTCGTACATGTTACCTATCCCAGTACTGGGATGGGCGGGATTGCTACCGCCTGTCCCTTGTACCCAGGACAGATTCATGCACACCGACCTGTCGACTTCTAAGACCTTTTGGAGGAGGCTGGCCTTCTGCCCCTTATTTAATATTTGACTATGGATCGTGTGCTTCTTCGCCGGGAGAGGGTAGGCCTTGCTTCATTGACAAAGCTCGCTTTATATTTCTTAAATTTCTTTGTTTTTCTTTTCTTTCTTTTATTTGGCCTCAGGCTAGGATAAGTACGATGACTTATGTCCTAGAAGGTAGTTGCCAGATTAGATATTAAAAAAAAAAAAACCTCAAGAAATGAAGCACAGCATCATTGCTATAACAAATAGGCCCTTTGAGTTGAAAATGGTAGCTCTGCTGGATCTGTAATAGATATATCAGGGAAAGCAAAGATAGTTTCTTGATTTTTTTATCTACATTTTATTTTGATCCTATAATATTAGCAAACTCTATAAATAGCCTTAGATTTCTAAGAATTTATATATGAAATTTATTCAAAGAAATAGCAATAAAAAAAAATTTATATGATATAAAGGTGTGGGAGAACTACAATATTAATATTTATTATACTTCATGCCTATTAATTTAATTCCATGCAATAATTTTATTTTTATGCTTCTCAATTAATCATAATTCGACTTTTTTAATAAGATTTTTTACTATTAAATTTCTATAAGGATGATTGCAAAGAAACCCCAATGCGAAAGATGAAAGAAGAATTTTTTGAATTGTGTGATGGAACTGAGCAAAGATTTATTGGCCAAGAACAAGCAGTCGCTGGTTGTGATGAAATAAAGCCACAAGGTTGGGCACTTAAAGAGGTAAGTGTTTGAAAGCTTTCCTTCAAAATTCCATTGGTCATTCAGTTTGAATAGCAGCTCTCTTGGGTTCTCCACTGGATTGGGGCTTTCATTTGCCGTGTGTAAATATTGTACAATTGTGTAAAAGGTACATAGCTCTCAGGTTATTCTTCATATCTTGTGATCCTGCCCAAATCAAACTAACATCACAGTGATATATACTTAAAACAAGTATTATTGATAATGGGTAGCAAATAGTTGTTTATGGTAGCTACAATATGAAGAATGAACACTAAATAGCAAAGGTTAGGCACTGATTAGAGAGATTCCTTACAGTAGGAGCAACTGGCTGGAATTGTGCCTATTATGCTTCTTTCAGCTGTCTTGGTGGTAAGCCTCAGTTGCCAACTAGTCATTCAAGTGTCAAGTTGCACTAGATACCCAGCCAGAGAGAGCTATTATTGGATGCATTTATTATACATCATACCCAAGTAGAAAGAATCTAGTACCATAAACCTAATAATATTTAAAGTAGCTAATAATATACATCAAGATGATTATACATATTAAGTATCAATTAAATCAAATTTTCAGCAAAGCACTATAAATACATTTATTGAGCACCAATTCACTATGGAGACATATCCATACCCCAAAATGGAGACATTCAGCTAGTGGTTAGTTAATGATATTATTCCCTGTAAGGGGCATGGCAATTTGCTTTCCTGGCCGCTGGCCGCCGTGCTGACAAGACTCAGCGCCCCGCCTAGCCCCAGTTTAGCCTCTTCTCCTTCTTTCAGACAGCCTGTATTTCTCCCCTACTTCCTCACTTCCCCTACAAGTTCTCTCATAACTTTCTCTGGTCGGCCTCTATTTTCACAGGGTAGATGATGACCTTCTTCTCAGCCAACTATCTCGGATCAGGGCAGAGGGGGGGGGGGGGGCAATGTTCCATAACCCCTGAGCTCCAGTTTGGGATGGTGGGTTTTAACAACCTGCTTCATCCCCACCCATACCTTCCTCACATCCCTTTTCCTTCTCACATTACTATCTATTTTTTTTCGCTGTGCCTAAGGTGGAGCCACCATGCTGAAGGGCTGCCAGGTCACCAAGTGGGAGGGGTGGCCTTAAATGGGGCACCTGGTTGTGCCAGCCCCATACGCACCCCTCATAGAGCAGACCACTGTGAGGGATGATTAGTATTTGCTTCCCGCAGAAAGAATAGGGTCCCCATTGCGATGACAAATATCCAACAAAATACATCTTCCCCTTTCCTCCTCACGATCAATGGAGCCGACTTCGGGCAGCTCCACAGAAAAATGGAGGTTCTCCCCCTGTGCTCTCCCAGGGGACTCTCCAAATCTCTTTAACCGGAGAGGAGGCTTACTCCTCTCCTTTGCCTACGGGTGTAGGGGACTCCCTCTCACCCTCTTGTCAGGAGGTGCCTTCGGACACCTCCCTCTTTCCAGCAGCAGTCCCCCCTTTACTTTCCAAGCGTACTGCCAAGAAATCCAGTAGGCAGCCCATAGCTGACCGCTCCCCATTGTAGTGGCTCGGTAGGGCAAACCCCCTTAGGCGGGGAGAGGGAAGCCAGACCCCATTGGTTGCTTCCCTCAAAAGACCTGCTGCCTATAATATTAAACCTATCAGTGTGGTAGGTCCATTTTTGTTAGCCTCAGCTCACCAGTGCCCAATCTAATGCCCGCCTTTTGTATCGGGTTTTGGTAAAGGAGGGAGGACAAAGCTGCCTGGAAGCAGTGTGGGTCCCCTGCCTTTTGCTGAGGTCTGATGCCCCTGCAGGCGAAATATATAAGTACAGGTTTTGATGAGTGATTGAAAATGGCCAATAGTGAATGCATGAAAGAAGTGGAGCTGGACGTAAAGCCAGGTACGGTATGAGTAAGTGAGGGAGGGGGGAACATGTAACACCTTGAAAAAAAGCAACAGGGGAGTAATTATGTTCCCCTTTTTCAGCTCGTTTGGTCCCGCTGCTCTTGTCTGTGAGTGAGGAGAAGGAAGAAGTCGAGCACTAAGCCATCGGTGTGGAGCACAAGTAAGGGCCACAGCCAACAGTCCCCTTGGTCCCCCTTGAGAGAGAGACCGACCACTCGAGTGCCTATTCTTTCTTGCCCCATGCTCAGGGATTGCGAGTGAACCGTCCCATAATGTGCGAGAAAACGCCATGGGGCAACATTATTGACTATTAAACTAACTGGGGGTTTTGTGGTGGCCACGAGGGTTGGAGAGAGAGAGAGGTGGAGGAAACCATTGGTGCTTTTGCAAACCAATAGTTGTTTATGGTTATAATAAATATTTATTGTGTTGCGCATATATTGATATTTATTGAGATATATTGAGTGAGGTTGAAGTTGGAGCATCTATTTGTATATATTTTGTATTGTGCGTTTTTCTTATATATTTGTACTGTTGGGTAATTAATTGTGTTGGGTGGTGGAAAAATATATGGTATTTTAATAAAAGAAAATGGGTATCCGTGTATTTTGTCTCCTTCCAATCTGACAGGGATCTCATGAGTGAGTGAGTGGACCTTGTGGCGGGTGGTTTCCAGGACAAGCCGCTACATAGCTTGGTGCCAGAATAGGGACGTCTGTTGGATTTGGAGGAGACCTGGGACACTTGTTGTTCATTTCTTTCTTTCCCCCTTCCTCCCCCAATAAAATAAATAAATAAAATAAAATGGAGAGTGAAGGGTATGAAAGTTTGGAATTGGAGTTGAAGCGAATGCGGGATGTGTTGCGTCAGCAAGACAGTGAAAATGCACGGCGAGAGAGGAAAATGAGAGAAATGGAAGTTAGGATGGAAGAGAGAATCAGAGATAGTGAAAGTCGGATTGAGGTGAAGATGCCAACGCAACTGGTAATGAAAATGGAGAATTGGGTAAGGTTGAGAGAAGAGAAAATTGGTGTGAAAGTGACCTCTACTCCAGTAGCAGGAGTGGTCAGGAGGAAGGAAAGGTCAGAAAAAGAAATAGTAACGTCGGATATAGATGAGCCGAAGGTCAGAAAGAAGGGAAAGAAGACCTCTGAGAAGCGACAGAGAGACAGGCTAGTATGAATGAAGTCAAAGAGTATAGATTCACTGCACTCTAGTATTAATAAAAGTGATGGATCTGAATGTGAGAGAGAAAGTGGAAATGAGGTGGAAGTGCACAGAAGTATTTTAATAAGAGAGGTCCTGAAGGTCAGCAAGTTTAGTGTGTATGGGCCAAAGAATGCCAAGGACTTTTTTAAGGAATATGAAAGTTATTGCAAAGAAAAGTTTGGAGAGAATAGTCACTTCTGGGTGAAAGAATTAGGTGAATTTTCGGAAGATAGATTGCGTGATTTTTACAAGACTATTGTTAGCATGGGTGAGCCTAAGTACTAGGTAGTGAAAGAGCATATTATAAATCAGGTGAAGAGAGTGAAAACTGGCATGAAATATCGGAAGACGAATGAGTTTGAGGAAGTGAAAATGGGGAAGAGTGAAAGAATTGATTCGTATTCTCATAAGCTCGAAGTTTAGTGATGATGGAATAAATGATAATAAGGAGTTAATGAGAAAGTTCTTGAGTACAGTCCCGAGCGATGTTTCTGAATATGTGAATACGAGAAGGAAGTAGAAAATGTGATGGGCCGGGAAGAGATTGTTGTGGGAGGACATTTTGGAGATTGTAGAAGATTGCAAGTTTGAAGGGTATGGCAGAGGGGGAGCAACCATGTATGTTAGGAAAAAGAAATGTACAAGTAGTGTGCATAAGTTCCGATCATACAAGGAGCCATTAGTATCCAACCCAGTGGAGGTCATGGCCAAGAGGAAGAATGAGATTTATAGGGTTCGAGAGCAGGTCCAGAGTTGAAGTGCTAGTGCAGTGAGAGGCAAGAGTAGTAGATGTATGACTGGTACTGGGAGGAGCTTTACAAGTAGCAATTGTATGAATGAAGGGAACTGGAATGTAGGTAGAGTGGAAGGACATATGAATGACCAAGTGAGGTGTTGGGAGTGTAATAAGGTTGGCCATGTGAGAGCAGAATGTTGCCTTGTAGCAAGGACCTGTTTTGGCTGTGGTTGATCAGGCCACCTTATCAAGGATTGCCAGAATGCCTGAATAATCAGGTGCTATCAGTGTGGGAAGATGGGTCATTTTGCTCGTAACTGTGGTGAAGGGGAAGGAGTGAATAGAAATGGGAATGGAGTATGTGGCAATTGTGGGCAGATGGGACATTATGCGAGAATGTGTGTTAGCCCAAGGAGTATTTGTGAGAAGTGTGGTGTAGTTAGTTACCTGACAAGAGTGTGTCAAACTGTGAGGAGATCAGAGAACACCAGGGGGGGAAATGAATGAACAAATCCTGTGACTGCTGGTGAAAATGCAAAGTAGGAAAACTGAGAAGTGAGAGGGTCCTTCTTGAGGAACCCTCTAGTATGCGAGTATTGAGTGTGATGAATGTGAGAGAGGGATTTTCGAGACATGGAGTGAATTAGGGTGAGAGAGATAATAAATGTATGTGTGTGATAGTTAAATGTGGAGGGCGAGAGATGCTTGCATTGATAGATACTGGTTATTAGGTGAATGTGGTATTTTGAGAAGCACTTGAATGCTTGAATGTTAATGGGACTAATGAAAGGGGCTGTAGTTTGGCTGGATTGGGAAAGAAAGAGGTGCCAATTATCACTAGATTTAAGGAGAAAGTGTTAGTTGGCACTGTCCAAATGAGAGAGATGAGATTTGTGTGGTGAATGGTACAAATAAGAAGTATAATATGCTGTTGGGGTATAAGTTTCTGAAAGATAATAGTATTGTGATAGATCTGCAGCAGGGGATGATAGAGTGCAAGAGGAATGGAAGTTTGAAGTGCTAATGGTATGTAAATCAGGATGGAAGGGTAAAACTGAATTTGATGAAGGAATTGGATGTGTTTGCTATAGAGAATGTACCACTGAAAAGGGATGGAGTGTCTAGTATGATGATTGGATGGAGTCCATAAGTGAGGATGATGAGAATATGTTTGTCTTGGATGGTGGTAGTGTGAAATATCAAGTATGAAGGGTTGCTCATGTTTTTGATGGAGAATCCAAGAGTTTGTGTGCAGGTGTTACCTTGGTTATGAAAGAAAAGCTTGAGAGGAATACTTGCTGGGGATAAGTTGGGTACATTGAGTACAGTGTTAAATGTTGGAAACGATGTCTTTGTGGCGAATGCGAGTATGTTTTCTGAGAGTGTGCCATTGGAAGATTGGAAGTATGAAGAGTTAGTTGCTAAAGTGAAATTGGGAGAAGAGCTGAGTGAATGTGGGAAGCAGAAGATTTATAGGTTGTTATGGAATAGTAGAGGTGCCTTGAGCCAGGGAGATGAAGATTTCGGTAATTATCATTTACCGGAATTTAACATCGCATTGATAAATGACACCCCTATATACCAAAGGCCTCGTCATTTCCTTCCCCCTGTTGCTCAAGAGAGAGAGAAGTAGTGTGAGGAGTTAGAGAAGATAGGTGTGATTGAGGCAAGTGAGAGTGTGTGGAATACCCCAGTTGAGCCTGTAAGAAAGCCTGATGGAAGCTTACGAATTTGGATAGACTACCGAAGGATGAATGAAAGAACATTGAAAGATAAGTTTCATATGTGTGGGGTGTCTGAGTATGTATATAGTATGCATGGGATGAGAGTATTTATGAAAATGGATTTGGTGTGTGGGTATTATCAGATGCCGGTGACTGAGGAGAGCCAGCCGATAACAGCATTCTCGACCGCTAAGAGGCATTACCAATTCCAAAATTTGAGCTTTGGATTAGCAAATACCCCGGCTGCTTTCCAGCGTGCAATGAATATGATATTGAGTGAGTTTCCGAGTAAGAGTGTGCAAGTGTTTTTGGATGACATTCTGATAATGAGCAAAGATGTGAATGAGCACATGACTGTAGTGAATAATGTATTGTGAAAGTTGGAAGAAATGGGAATAAAAGTTAAGCTGTCTAAATGTGTGTGGTTTGCAGAAGTGGAATTTTTGGGGACATATGGTGAGTGCGACAGGGTTGCGAAAATCTGAAAGGTTTATAGAGAAGGTGAGAGATTTCCCAAGGCCAAATACTGTTAGAGTGTTATGTGGATTCCTTGGTCTAGTTGAATTTGGGAGGAAGTTTATGGAAGATTGTTCAGGTGTGATGAAACCCTTGAGTGAATAGACAGGAAAAAAAAGAAGGGTACCATGATTAAATGGAGTGAGTCTATGACTGCAGCATTTGATAAGTTGAAAGCATTAGTAGTGAAAGATTTAGAGCTTGCGTATCCTGATTATAGAGAGAATGCTAATCTGCTTAAGGTATATATGGATGCAATTGGTTATTCTATGGGTGGATGTTTAATGCAGGATCAGTTTGAAAGGGGAGTGAAAAGGAAGTGAGTGATAGCGTATGTATCAAAAGCTTTTAGTGCGGCAGAGCATGCATATTCAACAATTAAAAGGGAATTGGCTGCATTACATTTTTGTTTGAAATCGCTGAGACCTTTTTTGTATGGAGTGAAATTTGTAGTGCGAACGGATCATCAGCCTCTAGTATATTTGCAGTGTATAAGGATGGTTGATAGTAGGCTGGCAAGGAGAATGAAATTGCGGATTTGATGTCGAGATTACCAGGAAGTGCAAATGAAAGTGTGACTGAAGGAATAAATCCTGAATATTTGCTGAAAGGATTAACTGTTGGGAAGAGATGTGAGGGTGGTGGTAATTGTATGTTTGAGTGTGTGCTTTGTGGCTTGCATGACTTGACTAATGATGGATTACAAGTTAAGGTGCCTGAAAGTGTGGATGACTTACAAAGAATAGTTATAGAAGAAGCATATAAAAGTATAAAAGACCTGATCAGTTAGGTATGGGTGATGTGAACAAGCTGAAGAAAGAATTGAAGGTGAAGTGTGCGCTGGGAGTGATGCCGTTTCAGGAGGTGTTAGTGGTAGTAAGTAAAGTGTTTGATTTGAGAATGTGATTACATTATTGAGGGGACAAGCCTGTGGTGTATCGTGGTAAGGGCAGGGGCATAGAGGGAGGATGTGAGCTGCATTTACAATGTCTGAGTGGGGTACATTATAATTGGGTAATTGAGAAAAAGCATTATTTCTGTAAATGAAGTACCTGAGAAATGTGCGCCTGTTTACGATAATGTTGGGGCTGCTTCTGAGGTATTTGTTGCGAACATGAAAGTTGCGAGTGTGGCATGCGACCATGAGATTGAAAAGAGGGTGCATATTGTATTAAGAATAAATGAGAAGAGGTATTGTGGTATGATTGATACCGGTGTGCAAATTTCTTGGGGAATGCTAAAGTGGTGAGGGATGTAGAGAAGCTGAGTTTGAATATACCTAGGTGAGGCATTACAGTCACGATTTCTGGGTTGAGAGAAGGAAACGTGATGACATGGGAAGAGGTGAGCTTGGCAGTAAGTATAGGAAAATTGGAAAATGTAATGCATGAATTTGTAGTGTTAGGTGAGAATGAGCTGCCTTATTGTTTTTTGTTGGAGATTGACTTCTTGCGAAGGAATGCTATTTCGGTGGATGTGGGAAATGAGTGCTTGATGAAAGCTGGTATGGTTGTGGTAAACTTGCAGAGTGAACTTGTATGTAAAACTGGATTTGCAGGGGTAGTGAGTGTGGATATGAATGAGGAGCTATTGACGGAAGATGATATTGAGAATATGCAAGTCATGTCCAATGGTGCGTGAGCTGAAGGATAGTGCATTGAGAAGTGTGCCTGTTGAAGGTTGGAGCAGTATATTGAAAGAGTTTAAAAGGTTTGCTCAAAAGTTTGTGTTATGTAAAGATGTGATTTATTTTGTACAAAGAGTAGATGAGGAGGATGTGTATGTTCCAGTATTTTCAGTTTGTGGTGCAATTGGGATAGTGAAAATCGTGCATGAGAGGTTTGGATATATAGGGAAGAACAAGTTATGAGAGTGCATGAAAGAGCGTTTGTTTAGTCCATTTTTGAGGAAAGTTTGTGTGGATGTTGCAACTACTTGCGAGGCATGTCAGAAGGGAAAGTATCAGAGTGTATGTGAGTCTGCCTGTTTTTAAAAAATTGTGTGTGAAAGAGCCATTTGAAATGGTAGCGATCGATTGTGTGTTTTTGCCTTTGACTGTGAGAGGACATTTTTGTAATGTTAGATCATAAGAGTAAGTTTGTTTATGCTACATCAATGTGTGTATGTAAGCCTGCATGAATGCTGAGTGACAATGGACCTGAGTTTGTGGGGCATGCTTTTGAAGGAATGTTGCATGAATGGGATATTGCTCATGTGATAACGATGCCATATGTATCTAGTGTGAACGGGTTGGTAGAATGAACGATCAGAACCTTGAGCGAGATGTTGTGGTTGATGGTGAAAGATGGATTAGACTGGAATGAATGCTTAGGGCGTGTGTTATGGTCGTATAATATGACAGTGCATAAGATGACTGGTATGTCTCCTTTAATTATATGATGAATTTTGAGACACTTGTGCGACCGCGAATGAAACTAGGAGAGAAGGATCATGAGATGTGGAGAAAAGTGAGTGAAAAGTTTGAAAGTTTTTCTGTTGGGGATAAAGTGCTGAAACAGATTGAAACAAAAGGTAGACTAAATGTGGATAAATTGAAAGAGAAGTTTGAAGTTCCGTTTGTGGTGAGAAAGGTTTATTTGAATGGAGTAAGTTATGTGATCATGCGTGAAAGAGAGGATGGATGTGTGGATGAATATAGAGCACATCAGAATCAGTTGCGAAGGTGGTGGGAACCTCCAGCATATTTGATTGAGCATCCTGTAAATGGATGGTTATCTAGAGATGTAGAGGAATGTGAGGAGAATGAATTAGATAAGATCTTAGAAGGGAATAGTTAGTGTTAGTCGAGCATGAAAGGGGGAAGCATAAGAGAAAGAAGTTGAGAAAGTATGGATGGAGTGAGGTGAGTGAATTTTCTTGATTTTTGCAAGGTCGAGATGGAGTGTATGATAGAACGTATAGTATTTGTAAGTTTCCGTTGAATGAGTCTGAGTCTATGTTAGCGAGTATAAATGAGATAAGTGAGCGATTGGAGCAAGAGTCGATGAATGTTATGAAAGAATGGGAAGGATTGATGGATGAAGCAGAGAGGCTAGTTGAAGATTTGAGTGAGATTGATCAGGGAGTATCAGATGTACGTATAGATAAAGTGCGTATAGAAGAAGACGGACACGATGAGGACTTGTTGACAGTGGGGACAGGGGGAAGCGTAAGAGAAAGTATGGATAGAAAGAACAGTTTGGTGAGAGTGAGGTGAGTGAATTTTCTGGATTTTTGCAAGGTTGAGATGGAGTGTATGATAGAATGTATAATATTTGTAAGTTTCCATTGAATGAGTCTATGTTAGTGGGTATAAATGAGATAAGTGAGCGATTGGAGCAAGAGTTGATGAATGCTATGAAAGAATGGGAAGGATTGATGGATAAAGTAGAGAGGCTAGTTGAAGATTTGAGTGAGATTGGTCAGGGAGTATCAGATGTGTGTATGGATGAAGTGTGTATAGAAGAAGATGGACACAACGATGACTTGCTGACAGTAGGGACAGGGCTAGGCCTTGTTACGAGGAAAAGGAACAGTGTAAAAGAATATGATTGGGTGATGACAAAAGCTTTGGAATGGTTGTGAGAGAGCAAGTAAAGAGTGAGGTGGGGAGGAAGCAATTGGTGGAGATTGAGAGCACGGTGGGATAAGGCGAACTTAGGGGGCAGAGATGTGGTAGGTCCATTTTTGTTTGCCTCAGCTCACCAGTGCCCAATCTAATGCCCGCCTTTTGTATCGGGTTTTGGTAAAGGAGGGAGGACAAAGCTGCCTGGAAGCAGTGTGGGTCCCCTGCCTTTTGCTGAGGTCTGATGCCCCTGCAGGCGAAATATATAAGTACAGGTTTTGATGAGTGATTGAAAATGGCCAATAGTGAATGCATGAAAGAAGTGGAGCTGGACGTAAAGCCAGGTACGGTATGAGTAAGTGAGGGAGGGGGGAACATGTAACACCTTGAAAAAAAGCAACAGGGGAGTAATTATGTTCCCCTTTTTCAGCTCGTTTGGTCCCGCTGCTCTTGTCTGTGAGTGAGGAGAAGGAAGAAGTCGAGCACTAAGCCATCGGTGTGGAGCACAAGTAAGGGCCACAGCCAACAGTCCCCTTGGTCCCCCTTGAGAGAGAGACCGACCACTCGAGTGCCTATTCTTTCTTGCCCCATGCTCAGGGATTGCGAGTGAACCGTCCCATAATGTGCGAGAAAACGCCATGGGGCAACATTATTGACTATTAAACTAACTGGGGGTTTTGTGGTGGCCACGAGGGTTGGAGAGAGAGAGAGGTGGAGGAAACCATTGGTGCTTTTGCAAACCAATAGTTGTTTATGGTTATAATAAATATTTATTGTGTTGCGCATATATTGATATTTATTGAGATATATTGAGTGAGGTTGAAGTTGGAGCATCTATTTGTATATATTTTGTATTGTGCGTTTTTCTTATATATTTGTACTGTTGGGTAATTAATTGTGTTGGGTGGTGGAAAAATATATGGTATTTTAATAAAAGAAAATGGGTATCCGTGTATTTTGTCTCCTTCCAATCTGACAGGGATCTCATGAGTGAGTGAGTGGACCTTGTGGTGGGTGGTTTCCCGGACCAGCCACTACAGCGGGGGTCAAGGCCTGTGCCTCCCCAGACTCAACTTGTGACACCGCTGCCAATGGGGCCTGTGATTTCCTGGGTGGGGGATGGCCAACTGGAGCCTCTCGCCTCTCCCCCCCCCAAGATAGACATGGTCTTGAGGCAACCCAGCCTCAGACGATTGGGCCTTCCATGGGGGTGAATCCGAGCTCAGTGCCAAACACCAACTCGAGTCCAACCCTATGCAAGGTCCTCATCAAACGGCTCGGGTTTCCAAGGCAAACAAGGAGGGGAGAGATCTCTTCCTCCGGCTGGTGCCCCTACGACTGTCAGAACCTTCTCCATCTTGGAGAAGTGTATACTGTGAGGTCTATACCTGCTGCAAGGGCTGAAAGCACACTGGCTAAAGCAAGTATTAGGTATGTGATGTACTGGACCATCAATTCTATTCACTTTCTTCCAGTATACATATAAGGTGGCTACACCAACACCATCCTTTATGGTTAAAGTCCCAGGACAATTTTGCCTAAATGGCTGGCTGGGCTGGCAAAGCCCATCAATACTGAATCAGGACTGATTATGTGTAAATGATCATATTCTGGAATTTCTGCTTCTATGAAGACTTTTCTAAAGACCGAAAAATCTCTGTGGCATTCCTCCAATTGTAAATATTGCTTTGTTTAGTAGTTAATTCTTAAATAAATCTTTTCTCATAACCCTGTTGTCTATTAGTAACTCAATTGCTCAAATTCTTAAACTTCTTGGTTCCCTTTTCTTAAGTCTTTCCTTTGCTCTCTGATTTCTTCAATTCTGTATAACTTTTTCCTTTTCACTCTTTTACTATTTCTTTCCTATTTCCTTTCTGAATACTCCATCCCTGAGTTGTCATTAGGGCTGGATTTATGCCCCAGCAAAGAAATCCTTTGAATAACTCCCCTATCCTCTTATGTTCTGCTGACCAAATCTGAGCTCAACAGCGTAACCATTTTCCCGTAAGGCAAAGCGGATGTGTGCCTCCACTGAGTTGTTAGACTCATAGGAGGCATAATCCTGAAGGTGGTTTTGAGGCTATCCTCCTGGGTTCCTAAAACTGCCCCCTCTGGGGAGACTACTCAATCAATCTCTGGGATTGGGTCTTGTCAACCTGATCTATGAGCTGGAGATGGGTGTCCTAAATGTGGATGAGTTTACGCATCACTGCCTGAGAATCACTTTGTTTTCCTGCTTTGATCTATGCCTGTGCTCTCTGGATGCACAGCATGATTTGGGTGGTACCTAGTTGATCACTTCCATGGTAGTGATGCTATTTGATGGAGCGCTCGCCTGTGCCCTATTTTGATGACTGCATTGTCCCCCAGTCTGGGTGATCTTTGCGCATGTTACCTGTCCCGGTACCTGGATGGGCAGGGTCGCTACCGCCTGTCCTTTGTACTCGAGATGAGTGCGTGCACATTGACTGGTGGACTTGACTTTGGGGGGAAGGCCGGCCTTCTCCTTTTTATTTAACTAGTTTTTTTTGTTATTGTTTTTTTGTAGGTGGCATGCTCTTGCGCCGGGTGGAGGAGGACCCCTCCCCCGACGCCGGAGATTGCTTCCTGATTGTTGTGATCTTTTTTTATCATTGTTTTCATATTCTTATTTTAAAGTAGCCTAGTGCTAGGCTGTCTTGATTCCGGCGACTTATGCCCAAGTGGGCAGTCGCTAGATAGGCTAAAAAAAAAAATCCATGGTAGTGATCACTTTCCTATTCAAATATCATTTTCTGGACTACTACTACCGCCTGAGACCCCCCCTCCCTTCCCCGCAGTGCCTTGCATGGACACAGTGATCCGCATTTAAGGAAATGACTGATTTCACTGTCCCAATTGAGGAGTTTAGGTCAGTGGATATGGCTGTTGAGTTCTCTGGTAGCATCATCGCCATGAGCCTAGCCATTATTCCTAGAAGTCTGGCCAGTTTCCATGCCAACTGTATCTGTGGTGCTCAGTGTGTGAGACTGCCCTCAAACACGAGCATTATTCTTACATGCACTATAAGTGCTGCCCAAATGACTTCACTGCTGGTGAATTAGCTAGAGTTTGGGCTATATTCTGGTCTGTTTTGAAGCACACATACCACTCTTTCTGGCAGAAAATATATGTCTTCACTTAACTGAGAGACCCTTCTTGTAAAGCTGTGGAAGCTAGTCATAATGATTCAGGGCAAGTTCTTGAAAGACTCCTTTCCCATTCTCCAGGAGAATGATGGGGGTGACCATACATCCATGGGAGAGTCCTTTGCAACCACTCTCTCCACATTTTCTCTCTGGGATGCTGGTCCATTAGCATTCAATGCATGTTGTGATGTTGCTAAAGGCCGCTGGATGAACTTTACCTCGAAAAGTGAACAACTCTTTAATGACAAGTTTACATTAAGTGAGTTGTCTTCCACTCCTGCTTTATGCATGGATACTGCACCTGGACTGGACAATGTCTTGTATGCCATGCTTCACTACCTAAGTTACAAAGTCATGTCCTTTCTGTTAGATTTGTTAAATGGGAGTTATATGGAAGACATCTTTCCAGACTCATGGCAGATGGTATTATGCTCACTTTTCACAAACCAGGGAGCGATCACCTGATGCCAGTCTTATGTATCTGCAGCTGAGCGTGTATTGTAGAAGGTGGATATGCTCCATCACACCACTTCCTGGCTGATGACTGATGCCTTGCGCAAATCTCCAATTGAGAGCCTACTTTTCGATGCTGGGGATATGCTACTCATTCAGTGCATTATGCACTGGTACACATGAGACCAGTGCCTCACTCAGTGGCCAATGGCTCTCACTACATCCACAGCAGATCTCAACAATGCATATGCCCTTGAGATACAGTACTCATACTGTAATTCCTTAAAGTCTTTGGCTAGGAAACTTTCAAGTACTCAGTGTAGCTCTTGGCCCAGGGGCACCTCTGGTTTTGCCCATGACACCACCCTGGAGATTACCACCTTTGACTGTTTGTTACCACGCCTCTACTCCCAAAGCCTCTACAGTGCCAGGAGTATTGTGTTCGGCTTTTATGTAGCACATTTCATGTGGTGGCAGGATCGTGAGTCCCCAGCCTAAAATTCCTGCCGCCCTGACAAGGTCCGCTCGGTGGTTCAAAAAGAGGGTATTGAGGAGAGAGAGTATTTTCTAAATTTAATTTACACACAAAAAAATAATGGCGATCAACCACAACCCCAGAAAACAAAAATGCAAATTTACCCAATTACCAAAATATTTACTATTTCTAACCACAAATGAAAGATATATACAAGGGGCAGTCAATAAGTTTTGCAAATTAGTAGGGCAAAACAGAGTAAGGGGGATGGCTGTTTGTGGGTGTGTTAGGACAATTTATGATAAGTTAGGACCTGCAGCCACACACTCCTGCCTCATCTATTAAAGAAGCAGTAGCTGATCGCAGATCGTCAGTCACAAATCTTTCAACAATGGAGAAGGTTGAGCACCGCTCAGTGATCAAATTTTTGACCAAGGAAGGCAAGAATGCAAAAGACATGCATGAACGCATGGTTGCAGTGTACACCGACACCGCCCCTTCCTATGCAACCATGCTCGCTGAAATAGGGAGTTCCACCATGGTCGTGATTCCCTTGAAGATGACGCCCATCAGACGTTACCAACGATGACAATGTGGCCCCAGTCAAAGCGGAAAGTGAGAGGGCTCTGGCTCCAATCAATGCCTAAGTGACTTGGAAGCAGTCAGGAGACTCGCGCTTCGAAAAACCATCCCCTTACTGCCACACAAGAGTCAAGATTGGCTTCAGCCATCTCCGAAAGCCAGATGTCGGCGACAATCAGTACCACAGAACTGGAAAAGAGAAGGCACATTCAGTCACTTATTCACTGCCACACTTAAACATCTTTACTCCTAACACATTCAACCATATCCACTCTCACACAATCTTCACTCACCTATCTTCCTTCTTCAGTCACAACTAATAACTTCCAAACTACTACTACACAAAAATATTAGCTGAAAGAATCCACCTAAAAAGAAAATAGAGATGAATGGGGGAGCACGATAGAGTTCTATTGAGTTCCCCCCACACAAAGCAAAGAAGGTGATCATGCGATCCACACACACATTCTGAAAAGAAGAAAGAGAGAGACATAGGGGAGGGGGGCAGACAACCAAACTACTACATCCCTCTCAGCTAAATTCGCCTCACCTCACCATGTCTCAATCCCCATCTTTATAGACCCATTTTATTTATTCACAACGCTTTTGACATCACCCAGTCATACTCTTTCACTCTGCCTCTCCTCCTAGTCACAGGTCCATCAACTCTCTCTTCATCATGTCTGTCCTTGGCCCCTTCTCTATGTACTTCATCCACACACAGATCTGACATTCCCTGACCAATCTCACTAAAATCCTCAACTAACCTCTCTACTACATCCATCAAACCTTCCCATTCTTTCATAGCATTTATCGACTCTTGTTCCAATTGCGAACTTATCTCATTTATACTCTCTAGCATAGACTCACTCATTCAACGGAAACTTACAAATTCTGTACATTCTATCATATACTCCATCTCGATCTTGCACAAATCCAGAAAACTCTCTCACATCACTCTCACCAAACTGTTCCATCCATTCATCCTTTCTCAACCCTTTACGCTTGCGCTTATCCTTCCATGTTCAACTAACACTAATTGCTTCACCTCTAAAGCACTAGCTATATCATCCACCATTCCAAATATTCAGGAGGTTCATGCCACTTTCGCAACTGACCTTGATGCGCTCTTCATTCATCCAAACTTCCATCCTCTCTTTCACAAACTATCACATAACTTACCCCATTCAACCAAACCTTTCTTACTACAAATGGATCCTTAAACTTCTCTTCAACTTATCCACATTCAGTCTACCTTTTGTCTCAATCTCCTTTAGTACTTTATCACCCACAGAAAAACTCTCAAACCTTTCATTCCCTTTTCTCCACAACTCACGATCCTTCTCACTAAGTCCCATATGTGGCCTAATCATTCTTTCAAAGTTCAACAAATACTTACATGGTGACATTCCAATCGCCTTATGCACTGTCATGTTATACGCCCAAAGCACTCTTCCTAACATTCATCCCATTCTTTCCCATCTTTCACCATCAATCGTAACATTTCACTCAAAGTTCTTATCATTCTTTCAGCTAAACCATTCACACTAGGCATATACGGTTTCTTTCGCACATGATCTATTCTCCATTCACTCAACATCTCAAAAGCATGTCCCACAAACTCAGGTCCATTGTCACTCAACATCTCAAAAGCATGTCCCACAAACTCAGGTCCATTGTCACTCAACATTCGCACAGGCTTACACATGCACATGGGCAACATTCTCTCACTCACTTCTCTAGCAACAGTCAATGAAGATTTATTTGGGACAGGTGCAACATACGCAAATTTGCTCTTATGATCCACCATCACAATCATCTCTACATACCCTCTAGCAGTCCTCGGAAAAGACACACAATCGATCGCTACCATTTCAAAGGGTTCATTCACACTCAACTTTAATACAGGTGGGGCAACATACACTCTCTGATACTTTCTCTTCTGGCACACTTCACACATAGTTGCTACATCCACGCAAATCTTTCTCAAAAAGGGACTAAATAAACATCCTTTCATACATTCCCACAATGTATTCTTACCCATATGTCCAAACCTATCATGCACAATCTTCACCATTCCAATCATGCTCACATGGAAAACACCGGAATTTATACATCTTCATTATCTATACATTGCACAAAATACACTAAACCCTTGCACACTACTAACTTTCCAGCAAATCTTCTAAACTCGCTTAATATGCAACTCCATTCATTCACAGGAACACCTGTCATCACGCTATCCTTCAATTCATGCACCATCGGACATGACTCTTGCATTCTCTCTATATCTTCAGCAGTCAATAGCTCTTCACTCAAATCGACACTCTTATAAAACCAGTTGAGCCTACAAGCTCACTCTGCAACTTTCCAACTGTCACACCATCTTTCACTAAACATTCATTACATACATCCACTGAAATCCTATTCTTATGCAGAAAATCAATCCTAAACAGAAAACAATAAGGTAGCTCATTCTCGCTTAGCACAACAAATTCATGCAATATGTCATTCAACTTCCCCATGCTTACAGACAAACTCACTTCCTCCCATGCCATAATACGTCCACTTCCGAGTCCACTTTTCAAAACTGTCACACCTTTTCTAGAAACATTCCAACTCATATTGTCAGCATCACGCACAACTTTTGCATTCACCAAGGAAATTTGCGCACCTGTGTCAATCATTCCACAATAGCTCTTCCTATTCATAACATTCAACACTTCGGTCCATTGAACAAACACTTCTTCAGCATCTAAACCTTCATCTTCACCAACGAGAACAATTCTTTCGCAAACGTAATCAATCTCTCTTACATAATTCTTCTTCTCAATCAGCCAATTATAATGCACACCACTCAAACATTGCAGATGCAACTCACACCCATTCAGTCGGTCTACACCTTTACCACAATACATCACTGGCTTCTCCACATCATAATGCACATATACACTCATACCAAACACTCTTTCAATCATCGAATATGCATGCTCTGCCACATTAAACGCCTTGGAAACATACGCAATTACTCACTTTCTTTCAACTCAATTCACAACTTGATCTTGCATCAAACATCCACCCATGGAATGACCACTTGCATCCATATATACTTCAAGCATTCCTGCATTTGTTCCATATGCTGGATACGCAAGTTCCACATCTTTTGCAACTTCCGCTTTTAACTTTTCAAATGCTACATTCATAGAGTCATTCCACTTAATCACAGTACTCTTCTTTTTTCCAGTCCATACACTCAACGGTTTCATCACCCCCGAACAATCTTTCATAAACTTTCTTCCAAACTCAACTAAACCAAGAAATCCACACAACACTCTCACTGTGGTAGTCTTAGGGAAATACCTAACCTTTCCCACAAACTTCTCTGATTTATGTAATCCAGCTGCACTCACCTTATGTCCTAAAAACTCAACTTCACTAGCAAACCATACACATTTAGACAACTTAACTTTCACCCCAACCTCTTCCAACTTTCTTAAAACATCATTCACCAAGGTCATATGTTCTTCCATGTTCTTACTCATCACCAAAATATCATCCAAAAACACTTGTACATTCTTACATGGAAAACCACTCAACTCTACATTCATAGTACGCTGAAAAGCAGCCAGGGCATTCATCAACCCAAAGCTCAGGTTTTTGAACTGATAATGGTGCTTTGAAGTAGAGAATGCCATAATAGGCCTACTCTCTTCAGCCATAGGCATCTGGTAGTACCCACGTACCAGATCCATCTTCGAAAATACTTTAATTCCATACATACTGTATGCACATTCAGACACAATACTCCTAGGAAACTTGTCTTTCAACATTCGTTCATTCACTCTTCTATAGTCAATACACAGTCACAAACGTCCATCTGGCTTTTGTACAGGTACAATTCGACTATTCCAGGCACTCACACTCGGCTCAATCACACCAATTCTCTCTAATTCCTCACACTGTTCCTCAATCTCTTGAGCCATGGAGGCAGGGAAATGACGAGGCCTTTGATAAATTGTCATATCGCTCAAAATTATTTTGAACTCAGGCAAGCAAGCGTTGCCAAAGTCCTCATTCCCTTGACTCAAGGCACCTCTTTTATTCCCCAACATCCTGTAAATTATTTTATTCTCAGATTCACTTAACTTTTCTTCCAATTTCACTTGCTCAATCAAATCTTCATACTTCTAAACATTCGATGTTATACTCACGGAAGACACACTTGCGTTCACCACATGCATATCATTCTCAATATTCACCATTGTATTTAACACACCCAATTTATCTCCCACTTGCACTCTTCTAAGACTCTTCCAGATCAGGCTGAACTTGTATGCAGATATGCGGATCTTTCATATCATTTATACCATCAAACACATGCACCACTCGCCTCAATCGATAGTTCGCAGCACTACCATCCAAGACATAAATATTCCTATCATTCTCACTTATCTCAACATCAGAATTCCATCCAATCCTTACAATAAATGTTTCATTCTGCTTGACAGGCACACTCTCAATCACATATACCTCCAGACCTTTCATGATGTTCACTCTCACACTTCATCTGTATCCAAATACCATTGACCCTTCATACTTCCATTCTTCTTACATTCAATCATCTCTAAATCAGCGTGAATCACGATCTCATTCGCTTTCAAAAACTTATAAGCTAATAACATGTCATACTTCTTGTTTGCACCTTCTACTACACAAAATTCATCTTCATTCATCCGGACACCCACAATCGAAACACTGTCTCAACCTTACAACAATTGGCACATCCTGTTCACCTAATCCAGTCAAATGATATCCACAATCCTTAACTTCACTTACTTTCATTCGTACAAATGCTTCATAGTACACCACATTCACCTTACATCCTGTATCAATCAATGCACTTACTTCTCATTCTTCACACTTAATTTTAACACACATACACCTATTCACTCTCTGACCCCAATTCACTCCACGATTTGACAATCCTCTCACATTCATCACTTGCACTCTAGAGAATTCTCCAGAAGGAACCCCCTCATTCCTTAGTTTTCCTGACTCATATCCTCTCGATTACTGGCATCATTCCCATTCATTCTTTCATTCATGCGTCTTTCACCAGTCTTATACAACCTTGTTGCATGACCTACCATTCCACATTTACGACAGGTAGCTCTTGGACTGGCACACATCCTGGCATAATGCCCTATCTGCCCACAATTACCACACACTCCAGGTCCACTCATATTCACTTGACCACCTTCTCTGCAATCTCATACCAAGTGGCCCATTCCTCCACATCCATAACACGCTCTTTCCTTCACACAACTACAATTTTTATCATATGCCCCATTTGTCCACAGCCAAAGCAACTTCCTTGTGACCTGCGACAGTCAGCCCTCATGTGCCCAACTTTCTTGCACCTCAGACACCTAGGCTCATTTACTCTAGATCTACTGTCATTCCTACCATTTGTGCAACCACTATTCCGACCATTCTAAACCCTACTCCAACCAGTCCAACTCTCACTCCTACTTTAACTTCCTCTCAGTTCGCCGCCAACATATACACTCTGCTGTTTATTCTGTCCGTAATAACTCTCCAAAAATCTTGTCATCACCTCGATTGGGCTCTCTATCAGCATGGCCCGATATGACCGGAACTGGGGCAACTTACTTCTACTTGAGTTGCGCACAGTGTGAATTGAGGCCTCCTCCCTTCCATAATCCTCAAATTCACGGTCCTCTAACATCTCCAGTACATCCTTCCATAGCAATTTCTCACCAGCCCATCTCATCTTCTCTTTCCTCTTATACATCACATAATCACTCACTTCATTCAGAACCGTATTTAAAACTTCATCAGCTCCTTATTCCCATTTATTTCCATTATCTCCAAATCTCATTTGCGCCAAGGACTCTAAGTGATGCGCATAAGAATTCACATGCTCATTCTTCCCCATTCTTGCTTCCTCAAACCCATTTGTTTTCTTATATTTCACACCTTTCTTCATCCTCTTACATTGCTCTATTATTCTCTCTTTCATAACCTCCCACTTAGGCTCACCCACACTCATAATCGTCCGGTAAAAATCCTTCATACGCCCATCCAGAAACTTGCACAACTCTCACCCAAAACCTATTATTCTCCAAATTTTTCCTTACAATAAATTTCATACTCTTTCAAAAACACTTTCACATCTTTTGTTCCTTCCACTGTAAACTACTTAACTTTGGCACTTCTCTGATCAATATACTCGTATGAACTTCAGCATCACTTTCACTATCACTCACTTCTTTCCCACTTTCACTCATGCCTTCATTCAAGCTGAAATACAAGGAGTCAATGCTAGCCAGTTGGGTCCTTTCCTGTCAGTCTGGGCATCTAGTCTTTGGGGTCTTCTTTTTTCGGTGCCTAGTCATTTGCGGGGTTTCATTTATGCCTGTCAATCCCTTTTTGTAAGTTATTTCCATTTTAAGTGGAGTCGAGGCCACACCCCCACCAATTGCACCCGATTCTCCCATTTTCTTATTCAGCATTTGCATCAATCTTTCCTCCATTCGCACCTCACTGTCTTTAATCCTCTCTTCCATTCTCACTTCCATCTCCCTCATTTTCCTTTTCAAACTATCATTCTCTTCTCTCAAATGCGCATTTTTCTGTCTTTCTGCCACACTAACTCATTTAGTCTTCTCATCTCCAACTCCATGGCCCCAATCTGTTTCTCCTCCATTAAGGACAAAAAACACAGGCTCTCACTCCTCTCCTTCCTCAAACCACCGGGCAGTCCCTATTCAGGCCTAAAAAGTATGTGGTGGCAGGATGGCGAGTCCCCAGCCAAAAATTTGTGCCGCCCTGACAAGGTCCGCTCAATGGTTCAAGGAGAGGGTATTTTCTATTTTATTACACACAAAAAAATAATGGTGATCAACCACAACCCCAGAAAACAAAAATGCAAATTTACCCAATTACCAAAGTATTTACTATTTCTAATCACAAATGAAAGATATATATATATATATATATATATATATATATATATATATATATATATATATATATATATATATATAGTTGGCCTTACAAATTTACCTCGGCCACACACATCCAAACAAGAAAATGTTTAGGGCTTTACAAACAGATTGCCCAATGGCAACATGTGAGTCTGTACAACTTTTATCAGATCTGGGAGCACTATTCCTGGTATGGAAGGGGGAAGGGGAAGGAAAAGGGAGGCGGGCCTGCTTTCTTGAGGGAAGGGAGGTTCCTTTTTCTTAAGGGACTGGGAGTCCAGCTCCAGCCAAGGCAAAATGATCCACACTCAAGGATGGGGAAGTGGTGGTTCCAGTCAAAGCGGAAAGTGGGAGGGCTCTGGCTCCAATTGATGCGTAAGCGATTTGGAGGCAGTCTCGAGACTCACGCTTCAAAAAACTGTCCCCTTACTGCCACACGAGAGTCAAGATTGGCTTCAGCCGTCTCCGAAAGCCAGATGTCAGCGACAATCGGTACCACAGAACTGGAGAAGAGAAGGCACACTCAGTCACCGATTCACTGCCACATTCAAACATCTTTACTCCTAATACATTCAACCATATCCACACTCACATAATCTTCACTCACCTATCTTCCATCTAGGCGGCTCTTCCTTCTTCAGTCACAACTAATAACTTCCAAACTACTACTACACAAAAATATTAGCTGAAAGAATCTGCCTAAAAAGAAAATAGAGATGAAAGGGGGAGCATGCTAGAGATCCATCGAGTCCCCCTCCCACACAAAGCAAAGACAGTGATCATGCGATCCACACACACATTCTGCAAAAGAAGAAAGAGATTAGAGATAGGGAAGGGGAGGCGGTCAACCAAACTACTACAATGTCACACTAGATTCATGCCAATGAATATGGATGGCTCTAAGGAGGAGGTCCGTTTCCATTTCATATCATCTCTGTTTGAAGTCAGCGGAGCTTTTCCAGGCACTGCATCTGCACACATGAGCTAGTTGCAATATACCACTCAGTACAGGAGACAACATGTTGTTCCTGGTTCAGAGACCAGATGGTGATTTATCACTATAAGAGCCTTGAGTGCTTCCAAGGCATTTGAATTTCCACACACCCTGGTTCTTGATATTCGTGACACCCTAGTTGCCACGAGCCGGGTCAGATGTCAAGATTATTTTATGCTGGGTTCTTGGAAATGTGGCAATTGCAAGGAATGAGCATGCCAACAGTCTGCAAGGACTATGCAACCATAGCAGCACTTTTCTTTTCCTCACACACACTCCATGGACTACTTGCCAACCAAGATTGTCAACGGCCAAGGGGAACTTAAAGTTGCATGGTATTGCACTGTTGTTGCTGCTCAGATTGGATCAGTGGAACATAAGGTGGTAGGGGAGCTGTTCAAATGGTTCCTTGGTGTGGGTGTAAATCCAGCCCAGATGACAACTCAAGAAGGAGTGTTCAAAATGGAAATAGGAAAAGGGAGAGTAGAAGAGTGAATAGGAAAAGGTTATGAAGAACTGGAGAAATCAGTGAGCAAAGGGCAGACTTAAGAGAAGGAACAATGAGGTAGAAGCTTAAGAATTTGACTAATTGGATTACTAATAAACAACAGGGTTATAAGAATAGATTTATTTAGGAACTAACTATTACACAAGGGAATATTTATGATTGGAGGAATGCCACATAGATTTTGGGGTCAGACAAAAATAGACCCAAGATTTGAACCTAAAACTATGGAACAGTTTTTAATAAGATATGAACATAACAGAACTATTCCCCCCCCCCCAAATATTACTAATAAAACGTATTATAAAAAAATCTAAAAATTTAGTAATATAAAAATATAAATCTAAGGCTACAATCTATATAATAAACTTAATTTGGTTTAGGGCCGATTTACAACTCAGAAAACATTACGAGTAGGTGAGGAAACCCCTATATACAATTTACAATTAAAGTTACTCGAGTTTTATCCCCAAGAAATAAATTACTTACCCCTTAGCTATGGTGCTTTTTATTTCTTAGGAACTTCTGATAAATTTTGGCACACAAATAAAGTCCAGATCAATTAAGTGGTGTCCTATCAACAGGCAAATTTTTCACTGATTAAACAAAAGATAAGCCTGAAATAAATGAAGCAAAAGCAACAAACTAATTTAGCAAATCATTCTGAAAAAATTACTTCATTAAAAACGCTCCAACTGAACTTGCCCATCTAAACATTTAATACATTGAAATTAAAGAAAAGGAGGATAGGTTCATATTACACTGCAACCGTTTCCATGCTCCCCCACCCACCCCCATCCCCCACCCCTCCCTCAATGGCACAACATGCTGGAGCATGTTTCCTTCTTCCTGCCTTTTTTTGCATTTGTTTTGTTTTTCGTATTTTGTTTGGTCTTTGCTTGTTTTTGTTTTTTTAATTTTGCCTAGTATTAGGCTGTAGTGTAATAACAGATAGTTATGTCCAAGTACTCAGTCACCAGCCTGGCTCCTTTAAAAAATCAGGACACTTTCTGTCATATTTGACTTGGGTACACTTGTGGGATAAATCACCATTTGATGGACTTCTCACCCGTACCTTATTGAAATGACTGCATTCTCCATTAGACTGTTTGGCACATTCTTGTTGAAATTTCCAGTCTAGGTGATCTTTGTGCAAGTTACCTGTCCTCATATCAGGCCACCAGGTCGCTACCGTTTGTATCATTGTACCTGGGATGGATTTGTGCACACACTCTAAGACTATCTGACTTTTTGGAGGAGGCTGGCCTCCTCCATTTATTTGACTCTCTTTGTTCTTAGTTGCATGATCTTGTAATGGTCCGCTTGTAAGGGGCATGGTGATTTGCTTTTTTGGCCGCCTTGCTGACGCGACTTTGCGCCTCATCCAGCATCAGCATAGTCTCTTCTCCTTCTTTCTGACACTGTTTTCTTACCTTGCCCCTCACTTTCCATACAACCTCTCCCACAACTTTCTCTGGTCAGGATAGACACCTACCAGCTTCCTCTCACCGAATTATCCCGGATCGGGGGAGGGTACAATGCCCCCTCACCCCTGAGCTTAGGTTTGTGGTGATGGTGTTTTTAACAACCTGCTTCGACCCCACCCTCACCTTCCTTACATACCCTTTCTCTCTCCTTGCACAGTCTATCAATTAAAATGCTGAGCCTAAGTTGGAGCCGCCATGTGGATGGGCTACCAGGCCACTAGGTAGGAGGAGTGAACACAAGCCGGCAAAATGGCAGCTGGTTTGGCCTGACCCGTGTTCACCCCTCACAGAGTGGGTTACTGCATGGGGTAATTAGCGTATGCATTCCATGAAATGTATAGGGTCATGATGCCCAATGATGAAAATCAAACAAACATATCTTTCTCCCCTTCAAATTTACCATTGTCAGAGTCCCCCTCAGGTAGTTCCACCGATAAAATAGTTCCTCTCCCCTGGGCTTTCGCAGGGGACCCTCCAAAACTCTTCGACCGGAGAGATGGCTTACTCCTCTCCTTTGCCTATGGGTGTAGGGGACTCCCCCTCAACCTATTCTCTGGAGCCGCCCTTGGGCAACTCCCTTTCTCCAGCGGCAGTCCCCCTTTTACTTTATAAGGGGACTGCCAAAAAAGGCAGGCATCCCATAATTTACCGCTCCCACAATAGGATCAACCCCCTTACGAGGAGGGGGGAAGAGAGTGCCTGTGGGCCCCTTCCCTGTAAAGACCTGCAGGCTCAAATATTGAGCTTAAAGGGGGTCACCGTACGTGCCCACCTCTCTTCCCTGACCAAAGACTTTCTAATGAATGGGAACTCTGATGTCCTGGGGGAAGGGGGGGGGGGTGACTACATGGAGGCCTCCCTGAGATGGACATGGTTCCTGAGAAAACCCAGCCCCAGACGGTAGCTGGGAATTGACCTGTGCTCAGTGCCAAGCACCGAACCAGAGTCCGCTCCTGTGCAAGGTCCTTCTCAGACAGCTCAGGTCTCCAAGACCTTACAAAGAGAGGAGAAATCTCCTCCTCTGGCTGGTGCCCCTGTGGCAGCCAAGACTTTCTCCATCTCGAATAATGATCTTGCTGAGAGAGATCCTTCTGGCCTAGGGGCTCCTGACAGTGAAGGGGAGAAGAGGGTTCATTCCCCGCCCTCGTCTCCTAAAAAAAACAAGAAAAAAACGAAAAAGAATCGGGGGGGCTCCTCTACCTCCAGGGGAGGCGCGGGGACGGAAGGGTCAGCTGCCGTTTTGGTAAGCGACCAAGCCAAGAGCGGCAGGCCAGCCCCGTTGCTCCCCCTGGTGAGGAGTCCCAGACGAAGACTAGAACTGCGCAGAGCAGACCCTCGATTACGTCGGGGCCCCTCATTCAGTCTACCTGGTTGTTTTCGAGCCCGCTGGCTTCAAACGTTTCCTTGTTAGTCGCTCCACTGATGGGAGCATGTTGGGTAAAGGCAACATGATCCATCAGAGAAGAGCTTTAGCGAGTGTAATTGGTAGAGAGCCGAAGGTGACCCGTTTCTCGGACGGGAGCCTTCTGGCGAATGCGGCGGATCCCTCCGAGGCGGCCAAGATAAGTGCTCTTCGGACACTTGATGGCACCCCAGTAAGTGTGACGCCCCCACTCTCCATGAACTTCGTAAAAGGAGTAGTTTATGCAAGGAAACTCGTGGATTACTCCATAGAAGACATCACTGTAGAGCTGGCTGACCATGTGGCTGTCAAGGTCGAACTTGTGATGTGAAAACAGGGAGGGGCCTCGAGACCCACCCCTACACTTATCGTCGCGTTCGACTGTGACAAGCTTCCCTAGTCGGTGTGTGCCGGTAGGTATCGCTACCGCGTGAAGGCATTCGTGCCACTGCCGCGGAGGTGCTGCTACTGTCACCACTTCGGCAATACTAATCGCTCCTGTCGACTTACAAAGTCGGCGTTACCCCGAGGCTATACACGATAACTCGAAATCGTGTGTAGCCAAGTGTGCGAATTGCGGAGAGCCACAACCCCACTTCTTCGAAGCAATGTGGTGCGTATCTCCTTGAGAAGGTAGTCCTGGCCCTTCAGGTCCAAGATCGTCTCTCATTTCGCGAGGTTAAGGATTTAGTCCTGGCGCGCCCGGCTCTGCCCGAGATCTCCTATGCCTCAGTGTTGAGAAAGACAACCTCTGCTCCTGGCCTCTCTAGGCCTACGAGCACAGTAGTTTACGCGCCCATTTGGAACTTTTCTTCGGGTTCTACCCAAAAAGATTCATACCCAGCCCCAGCTAAAACCAGAGCTCCCCTCCCTTCCCCTACTGTGACCATTTCGCGTAAGGAGAAACGGCCGCGCACGTCCACCGAGTCGGTAGATTCACAGAAGGCAATACCACTCAAGAGGGTCGTGAGGCCATCTTCCGGGGTTCCTAAATCTGCTCCCCGAAAGGAGGACAGCATTAAAGGAGCTTCAGCTTCTTCTCCCACCGCACCCACTTGTAGGCTGTGTGGCTTGGAGACTCTAGATCATCCAAAGGAGGGCGTCCCGCCTCCTAAGCCGCCCCGCTTGCCTAAGGTTTCGAGTCGGAGGGAGGAAAAGACTCGTATGGCGAACCCAACCTTCCCCGATAAGTCCTCGAAGGCGACAGTGCCTTCAACGCATTGTCTGGCTAACAGCACCCAGAGTTCTGACTCCGGGAAGCGTAGGGCGATTCCCGTGAGTGCCTTCTCTTCGTTATCTATCTTTTTGCAGGAAACCATGCTTAGCGCATGTCCCCTGCCCACCCTCCCGGGGTATAAGTGTTTTGCTTCACGGGATGGGGGCTGGACGTGAGGATACGTGATTTACACCCGGCATGATGTCTCCGTTCTTCTCTTGGCTTAAGATACCTCCTTTCAGGCAGTAGCTTTGTAACGGCACCTGGATAGGAGGTATATCGTTACTTCCACGTACTCCACCGTCAGCCGACTTCGACGCGCGGGACTTCCGCCGTGTCGTGGCTCGGTTGCCTAGGCCCTTTATCTTGCCCTGAGATCTGAACGGTAAACACCACATCTGGCGAGACTACTCGAGTAATCTCAGTTTTCAGGTCCATTCTGACCTTATTGATGAGCGAGATAGGTGTCCTAAATGTGGATGAGTTTATGCATCAATGCCCCCCTGAGAATCGTTTTATTTTACTGTCTCGATCTATCTTTGTGCTCTCCAGATGCACAGCCTGATTTTGAGTTGTGGGTGTTCGATGAATTCCATGGTAATGATCACTTTCACATTCGAATATCATTTTCTTTGCCTCTGCCGCCCTAGGACCCGTCACGGTGGTGCTTAGCACATGCGCAGTGTCCGAAGTTCAGAAAATAACTGATTTCTCTCTCATTTGAGGAGTTTATGTTGATAGATGAGGCCGTTGAGTTCTCCGGCAACCTCATTGCCGGGGGCCTAGCTATTATTCCTATAAAATCTGGCGGTTTTTCACGCCGATCACTCACGTGGTGGTCAGCAGAGTGTGATACGGCCCTCAAACAGAAGCGTTATGCCTACATGCGCTATAAGCGCCGCTCGAACGATTTCATTGTCGGTGAATATCCGTCTAGCTAAGGCTAGGTTCCAGTATATTTCAAAGCACACACCTCTTCTTGGCGTGTTGGCGTGCATACGTGTCTTCCCTTAACGGGAAGACCCCTCTGGCAGAGGTGTGGGAGCGAGTCAAAAGGATTCGGGGCAAGTTCTCGCAGGACCCCCCTCCTCCCGTTCTCCAGGAGAAGAGAATGGGATCGCAATCTCGGACCCCGCGTCCGTGGCGGAATCCTTCGCGACCGCTTTCTCCGCATTCTCTAGCCGGGATGCTGCTCCGCCAGTATACCATGCGCGCCGTGATTTCGCGGAAGACCGCCGACTGGACTTTACCTCCAGAGGCGGAGAACCCTTCATCCACAGGTACGCCATGCTTCAACACCTGGGTGAGCGATGCATAGCCTCTCTGTTGGATTTGTTCAACAGGATTTGGGTAGACGTATCCTTCCAGATTATTGGCAAATCGCTACTGTGCTCGCTTTTCACAGACCAGGAAAGGATCACTCTACCTAGCCCGGTTTCCGCCCAATTTCTCTAACCTCCTGCGTGTGCAAGTTGATGGAGAAATTTGTAAATTTTAGATTAGCCTTTTTTTCTGGAGAGTGGAGGCCATCTGTCTTCAGCGCCGTGCCGCTTCCGCAAGTTTCACTTCACGTCTATGTTCTGCTCTCAGTATAAAATGCCGTCTGTGATACGGCGATACGGTATCATGGAGAATCTTTGTGAGATTGTCCATTCCGCGTATGGGTGGGGGGAGGCCTCTCCGGCCTAATGGAGCAGGAAGAGAGTGTCCCACAGGGAAGTGTCCTCAGTGTCGCACTCTTTACCCTGAGCATCAACGGCATCACCTCGGTGATCCCGGAAGATGTTCTCGCTACGCTCTACGTGGACGACCTTTCGATCTCCTTTGGCGTGGCCCAGATGCCAACTCTGGAGCGTCGAATCTCTCGCTATTCCGAAGCGCACAGGCTTTGGTTTTCTTTGGGCAAGACTAAGTTGGGGTATTTTTGCCACCATCCATGGCTCCACCCTGATCCAGACTTGTTTCTCAATGGGGTGCGCCTAGAAGTGTTGGACTCTCACCGTTTCCTTGCTCTTGTATTTAACCGATGTCTCACCTGGTAGTCTCTTATTCGCAGCCTTAGGGTTTCTTGTACCCTCGCCATAGATACCCTTCATTTCCTGACGTTTAGCGCCTGGGGCGCTGATAGGGCTATTGCCTTTCTTTTTTATCGATCCTTTGTTCCTTCGAAGCTCGACTACGAATACGAGTTTTATGCTTACGCAGCCGAGCGTGTATTGCCTAAGGTGGACTCGATCCCACCACAGCAACCTTCACCTGGCGACCGGTGCCTTCCGCACTTTTCCCATTGAGATCCTACTTGTCGATGATAGGGAGGTGCCACTCGATCTGCGCCATACACAGGGCATTATTCGCCTGTACGCGCGAGCCCGGTGCCTCCCTCAGTCGCCAACAGCTCTCACTTCATCCGCAGCTTATCTTGACGGTGCCTATGCCACCGTGAGACGCCTGTAATACCCTAAGCCTTCTGTGTTTAGGGCTTGGAAACTTCTTTGAGAGCTAGGTAATGTTTTGTGTGCATCTAGGTCATAACTTGTGGTGAATATGAAGTTTGCAAAGAATATTAGAGCAATAGGAAATATGTGAAGGATTTGTAAGCCAATGTATACTACTTGTTTGGAGTTCTAGACATGTTAGGGTGCATGTGTATTTTTGACTGATCATTCTTTAGTTCTAATTTTTCCTACATTAAGTGTAAACAAATGTTATTAATGATCTCTTATTCATCAGGTTCTTAGATTGAAATTTATTTATATTTAGGGAAAGTTTGGAGAAATTTTAATGAAAGAAGAGATTAAGGAAGAAGATCTGGAAGATCAAAGTCTTGTCCTTGATGAAAATGAAGAGGGACTTGATTCCCAAGAAAAAAACTCAGCATATGCAACTCCTCAAACAGTGGTACAAAACTGCCTTCAAGCAAAGGTAATTTTGCCATTTTAATTTCTACTTCCTGATACTGTCTAAAGCATTCATGTAAGAGTGTATTTAAGGTAAGTTGAGAATTCTGGGCTTTCATAACTTGTGTAAATATTGCTTAGTAAATGATTATTAATTATCCTGCAAAGCTTCCCTTCAAAAAGTACTTTTATCATTAATGAAATATGACTGTCATCCAATATTTGCATTTTCACTCATGTTGGTATGAATGTAAAGAGGAAATGCAGTACAAATGGAGGACTAGAGGATGTGCAAGATTTTGGATAAGGACTTGTCAAGCATGCTTGAGAATATCCTAATGAGCAATTAAAAATGATGGTTCTTTCCTTTTATCCCTATATTCATGAAATTCATTTAAGCATGTGTCAAAGAAACTCATTTTTGACACTCGTTTGCAATGTGCGATGAAATAAAAAAATAACCACATGAATGGAAACAATTCTCATTCAAACTGTGGAGATTCCTCTCATTTTCAAGGGGCTTCATCATTCTTTAGAAATTATGCTCATTACTCTTTGTAGCCTTATTGAGTTCTCTTCAGTCGAAATTGGCAGTGCTCAGAAAGGATGTCACTTGTATCCTTCTCCTGAAGTTTCATAGATGAGGGTTATTTTGAAAGTGGTTGTGAGACGGTCAAGAGCAGGGTAAAAGAGAATGAAATGGGCAATGTTTTCAATTGAAGTGGGGCAGTCGGAAGGTTTGTATGGGCTAATCTCTTTTTGTATTCATTTAGGTAAGGGTGGTGTCCCAAGATCACAGTTGGGCCATTGAAACTGGGTCAGTGATAACATAACATAACATAACATAAAATAACATAATTACACGGATGACAAAAGCCACAAGGGCCTATCAAAGGTCATCCGCCTCCGTCAAAACCCACCCACAAAAAGCACCATCACCAGGGGAAGACAAAATCAAAGTCCCCCACAATATAATATAACGGATGACAAAAGCCACAAGGGCTCATCATAGGTCATCCGAGTCAAGCGGCCTCTTTTTCAAGGCACCCAAACTCCCAGGAAAACTACATCCAGAAACAAGGGTATCACCAATCAAGGCTTGTCAAGAACTAAATCATGCAGCTATAGATATATACAAACAATATTAATATATACAAAACTTAGGAACCATCACAACCTTCCCTTCCCATAAACTCATCCAACCTACTCTTAAATACATTTAGATTTGGACTACCTACTACCCTCTGCGGCAATTTGTTCCAGAAGTCTACCACTCTATTGGTGAAAAAATATTTTCTTAAATCCAACCTACACCCTTGCTTTTTAATTTTCAAGTGGTGACCTCTAGTCCGATTTCCATCATCTAACTCAAAAAACTTGCTAACATCCAATTTATCTATCCCGGAAAAATTTTTAAAGAGCTCAATCATATCCCCTCTCACACACCTCCTTTCGAACGAGAACATATTTAACACCCTCAGTCTATCTTCATATTCAAGGTGCCTCAGGGAAGGAATAATCTTTGTTGCCCTCCGTTGCACTGACTCAAGAAGGTTAATATCATGTCTAAAATGTGGGGACCATGCCTGTATACAGTACTCTAGATGTGGCCTAACATAAGAGTTATAGAGTTTAAGAATAACCTCCTTACTTTTGTAACTGACATTTCTCTTAATAAAACCCAGCACTCTATTTGCCCTATTTCTTGCTTCAATACACTGCTTAGAAAACCTTAATGACTTATCTATTACTACTCCTAGATCTTTCTCATCCTCTACTGAGCTCAGCCAATGCCCATCCATTTCATAGTTAAATTCTCTATTATCTTTTCCCATGTTAATAACTTTGCACTTATCAAGGTTGAAAGTCATTTGCCACTTATGTGCCCAGGATAACAATTTATTTAAGTCCCCCTGCACTTTAAAATTATCATCAATATCTTTAACTACAGCTGCTAATTTGGTATCATCGGCAAAAATTGACACTTTATTATTAACTGCCTCCCCAAGATCGTTTATATAGATGACAAATAATAATGGACCGAGAAGTGATCCGTGAGGAACCCCACTGATAACATCCCTCCACTCTGACTTTACACCATTTAGCACTACCCTTTGCTTCCTGTCTTTCAGCCACTCAGCTATCCAATTTGAAACACCCCCACATATCCCAATCATTTTTAATTTATGAACTAGTCTCCTGTGTGGTACCTTATCAAATGCTTTACTAAAATCTAAGTAAATTATATCTACATTCTCTCCTTTATCTACTTGATCTGTTACAAACTCCAGAAAGTCTAGTAAGTTAGTCAAACATGATCTACCTGATCTAAACCCATGCTGAGCATCGCTGATTAACCCCTCCCTCTCTAGATGTTGGCAAATCCCTTTTTTAACTATTTTCTCAAGAATTTTACAGACTACAGGAGTTAGGCTAACCGGTCTAAAGTTATTTGGATCCTCTTTACTACCCTTCTTGAAAATGGGGACTACATTCGCTCTCTTCCAATCATCGGGTATTTCTCCATATTCCAATGACCTAGTATATAACTTGTCCAGAGCTATTGAGATACTTTCTACCCCTTCCTTAAGTATCCTAGAATGAATATTATCAGGGCCGGAGGCCTTGGTAGTATCTAAATCACCTATTAGTCCTTTTATCATCCTCCGATCCACACAAATGTTAGTAAACACCTCTTTTCCTGACCTATGAGTACTATACATAGGACTATTTAGTTTCTCTTTTGTAAATACTGATGCAAAATGACCATTTAGTACCTCAACTATTTCCTCATCAGTTTCTCTCACAAACCCTTCATATTTGATAGGTCCTATTTTAACTCTGCCAGACTTGTTATTAGTTTTATAGTAACTAAAGAACTTTCTAGGATCTTTGTTGCTATCCTGAGCTAATTTAATTTCTGACACCCTTTTGTTCTTCTTTATAATCTTATTTAACTCATTCCTAGCCATTCTATAATCACTTAAATTTTGAATATTATTTTCTACCTGTAATTTTTTATATGCCCTTTTCTTCTCTGAAATTTTTCTAGCTATCTCCTGATTCCACCATAATGGTTTCCTACTTTTGTTCCTAATGGCCTTCATTGGGATACATTGTTCTTGGACTACATTTATTATATGCTTGAAAGTATCCCACATCCCATAAGCATTTTTACCTCTGAATTCTATATCCCAGTCTACCAAATTTAGCAAGCTTCGAAGTTTTACATAATCTCCCTTATGAAAATTTGGAACTTTTTCAGCATTCTCAGTTATTTTACCCTTCTCAATTCCCAAGTTAAAACGAACTATCTGATGGTCACTATTTCCCAATGCTTCCCCAACAGTCAATTCTTGAACTAAATGATCACTGTTAGAAAGTACTAAATCTAATATATTGTCCCCCCTCGTTGGCTCATTAACAAATTGATTCAAAAAATTATCCTCAAAGCATTCTATGAACCTGCCACTTGTTCTATCCCTACCTATCATATTTTCCCAGTCCACAGAGTTTAAGTTGAAGTCCCCAATAATAACTGCATCTGTTTCACATCCCTTACTTATTTCCCTTATCATTAGTTCATCTATATCATCAGTCTGCCCAGGTGGCCTGTAAAAAGCTCCCAAATGCACCATTCTATTTTTACTGAACCTAATATCTATCCAAAGTGACTCAACTCCATCCTGCTTTATTGAAGTATTTAAACTTGAAACAATGTTGTTTTTTATATAGATAATTATTCCTCCACCAATCCTACCTGTCCTTTGACTAATGTACATATTATAGCCCTGAAAATCAAATTCACTTATAGTGTCACTAAATTCTATTTCATTAACCCATGATTCAGTAACGCATAATATATCTATATCCTCATTGCTAATATAACTAAATAGCTCATCCTTCTTGTTTCTAAGACTACGAGCATTTGTATAGAAACAATTTAACCCCCCTATCCCTGAAGCACCTCTTGAAACTTGAATGACCTCACCTCTATCGCCTTGGAACCTATTTCTGTTATCTGCCAAGTCCATTCTACTTTCAGCACTATAATGTCCTCTCATAATTCCCTGACCACTATTAGTATCTAGTTTCCCGCCCGCAAAGACCTAATAACACGATCATACTCCTCCCACAACACATCTACCCCCCTCCTACTCAAATGCAGTCCATCCATCGCATACATTTCTTTCATTCCAACAAACCTATCCCACACATCCACAAACATGACACCTTCCATCTCACACATCCTCCTCACATAATCATTCAGACCAATTGCACGAGACATCCATTCTACCCCAACATCCATTCTTGGAAGCACACCTGTCACAACACCTTTCATTCTACTTTCTTTTACCTTTTCAATCAACTTCTTGTACCTCTCATGTAACTCACATGCACCCACTTTCTTCACATCATTCACTCCTACATGTGTAATCACAACCGCATCCCTTGCACAGCCAGACACCAGTTCCTCATACCTATCAGACAGATCTCTCACTCCAGCACCCGGCAAACACACCCTCAAACCATTCAATCTACTTGCATTCAACTTCCTATCTAAATATCTAACTCGCGAATCACCCATCACAAGCACTTCAGTCAGACTCCTATTCCTAACCCCCACAGACCTAACTCCATCCCCACTCCTATTCTCATTCAAACTACCAGTCACTCGAACTCCACCCCCACCCCCATCAGTCATATCACTTCCAGTTACTTCCTCTCTTAGGGCACTGAATCTATTAGTCAAGCTAATAGGTTCTGTGTCCCTCTGACTCACACACCTATTCTCCCCCTGGCTAACCACCTCAACAGAGGCAACCCTATTCTCACAAAGAACAGGAGAAGCCTCCCTAGCTTCATGTTTCCTAACCACTCTCCACTGTCCCCCATCCTCACTAGGCCTATTTCTAACTAATCTAAGGGGGCTAACTTCACTATCACTAGAACTATCATATCCTACCTCCTCCACCGGCCCTCTACCTTGACCTGAAACATCTAACTGGCCTACCTCACCACCTAACCTATTCCCAAATCTAGGCCTAACACTAAGTTCCCTCCTGAGCTCAGCAACTAACCCCTCCAGCCTACATATCCTGTCTAAATCCTGCCTTCTCATCCCCTCTAAATCTACAATGCATTCACGCAGCCCACATACAACACATGTATACCCCTCACCTAATACACCACAACCAATGCATACATTCCGACACTCATGCTCACTTTCATCCCCAAACTCCATCACTTATTCAAACAAAGAAAGAATTTAAGTAGCAATAAGAAAAAGAAGAAGAGCAACTTAGCTTTGGCTGATTGTGGTGAGAAAAAAAACAAAAAACAAACAAACTATAGAAAAATCTGAAAAATAGATCAACAGACTGAGAGCTCTATAAAACACGTGCTACCTGTTCGAAGGTCAGTGTTGTCTAGTGTTGTTTCAGATTTGTTGATATCAGGGTGGGGTGGGAAATTATTGAATTAAACCTGTGATGTCTCTATTGCACCTCTTCTTCTTCATACATCATTTCAGTTGGTGATTGCCCAACTATATTTGGATTTGAGGTATATTGTTCTTTGTTTACATTCTACCAGCAGCCATAAGTCTTATGCCAAGTCCCTTACCTCTCGCTATGATATTTGAACAGTAGACACTCACTCTAGAATGATGATCTAGATAATATCAAAACCTGGGGAAAAGGGTGGGTGCATCTGTTTGGCGATCTTGAATTAGTTGTCCTAAATATAGAAGTGTTCAAGTACATATGTACACTTAACATATTTTCAGGCTGGATTTGGTCCTGTGTTCTCCCTATAATGCACACGTGATTGATGACCTTCATTTTGCACAACAACCTTCTCAGTGTTGGTTTACCTTGCCTTCCCCCACTTTTTTAGCCATTATATAATAACATAACATAACATAACAACATAATTTCATGGATGACAAAAGCCACAAGGGCCTATCAAAGGTCATCCGCATCTGTCAAAACCCACCCACAAAATGCATCCATAGGATTATGTCAGATCATGCATCTACAATATACAATTAGAACCATCCTCAGGAATGTGTCAAAAACGAACGGCATCATCATCAAGACACGTCAAAATCCAAATCAATCATAATATACACACACACAAAAAAGTTAACCCTCCCTCCCCATATAATCATCTAATCTGCGTTTGAAAACATTCAAGTTTGGACTGTCTACCGTCTCAGATGGCAAACTATTCCAATAATCTACCATTCTATTGGTGAAAAAATATTTTCTGACATCCAACTTACACCAAATAACTTGCTTAAATCCAACTTATCCATCCCAGAACAGATTTTTAAAAGCTCAATCATATCTCCCCATCTTCTTTCAAATGAGAACATATTTAATACCATCAGTCTATCTTCATATTCAAGGTGCTGCCCTCCTTTGTACTGACTCTAGCAGGTTGATGTCATGTCTAAAATGTGGTGACCATGCTTGTATACAGTACTTTAAATGTCGCCTAACATACGAGCCGTAGAGTTTAAGGATAAGCTCTTTACACTTGTAGCTAAGATTCCTCCTAATGTATCCTAGCACCCTATCTGCTTTATTTTTTGCCTCAATACACTGCTTTGAAAACTTCAGTGACCTATCTACAACTACGCTTAAGTCCTTCTCATCCTCAACTGAATTCAGCCAAAGCCCATTCCATTTCATAGCTAAATTCCCTATTATCTCTCCCCATGCTAATAACTTTGAATTTTTTAAGGTTAAAAGTCATCTGCCACTTCTGATCCCAAGCTAATAACTTATTTAAGTGACTCTGCACTTTAAAGCTACCCCCAACTTCTTCGACTACAGCTGCCAATTTAGAGTCATGAGCAAAAATTGACACTGCTATTTACAGCCTCCCCAAGATCATTTATATAAACTATGAATAATAAAGGGCCTAGAACAGATCCCTGAGGTACATCACTATGACACCCCATTCAGCACAACTCTGTTTCCTGTATTTCAGCCATTCAGTTATCCAATTCAAAACTTTACCACACATCCCATGCATTTTTAATTTGTGGTGAACTAATCTCCTATGTGGAACCTTATCAAAAGCTTTGCTGAAATTACATCAACATTCTCTCCCTTATCTAATTGTTTAGTTACATAATCCCTAAAATCCAGTAAATTTTTTAAATACGATCTACCTCTTCTAAACCCATGCCGAGCATCATTTATTAACCTACAACACTCTAGATAGTCAGAAATCCCCTTCTTAATTATCTTCTAAAGAATTTTACAAACTAGACGTTAAGCTTACCGGCCTAAAGTTATTCGGGTTCTCTTTACTTCCCTTTTTAAAAATTGGCACTACATTCGCTAATTTCTAATCATTAGGTATTTCTCCAAACTTTAGTGATCTAGTATAGGTATATCTTCTCAAGAGCTATAGCAATACTATCTAATGCATGTTTCTAACTCTTAACTATTATTGTTAATATTTCTTTCCCTTCTCATTAGTCGATACAGTCGCTGATGATGGTACTAGAAAAGGTCTGAAACGTCCTGCCATTAAATGATTAGTGTAATCTCCTGGGTCTTCATATTCCAATATATATATATATATATATATATATATATATATATATATATATATATATATATTAGGTTGAGGAATAAGTTCTTGCATTTTTTAATGTTGTATTGATTTAAGTTTTGTTGACGTGATTTGTGGACATATTAAGAAACAATCATAAATAATGAGAGCAAAATTTGCAAAGGTTAGGCTACGTCTCTTAACAGCCTATACTATTAGGCTTTTGCTTAGGCTAGGTCTTGAAGTTGAGTAATAAGTGATTGCGGTTTATTTAAAAATTGTGTTAATTTAATTTTTGTTCTGTACCCTTAAAATGGAATGTCAAGTTGAAAGAAAGGAGCATTTTCGACGTTGTCATTATTAATTTTCAATCGAGACTGCAACAATGGAAACGCAGCCAAAACTCGTCGCGATATTTGTGCTGTGTACAGAGAAAACGCTTTATCAAAAAGGACAGCTCAATGTTGGTTTTCACGTTTCAAAATCGGTCATTTCAATCTTAATGACGAAGAACGTTCTGGTCTCCCCAGTAAGTTGGATGAAGATCGATTGAACGACCTTCTTTATGAAAATCCTCGTCAATCGACTAGAGAATTGGCTGTACAATTGGCGTGTGATCAGAAAACTGTAGTAAATCACCTTCATTCGATGTGGAAAGTTAAAAAACTCGGTGCATGGGTTCCGCACGCTTTGAGCGAAAGAGACAAACTTCAACGCTCCGTGAATGCCGCAGGCTTGCTTGCTCATCACAAGATTACTCGTGGATATAAGGACAGATTTCTTCACCGCATCCTCACTGGCGACGAAAATTGGTGTGTTTATGTCAACATGAACCATTTAAAACAATGGCTTAGCCCCAATAAAAAAACACTTCTGCGATTAAAGCAAGGACTTCATCCACGAAAGACGATGCTGTGTGTGTGGTGGGATTATGAAGGCATCATTCTTCATGAGCTCCTTGCGAACAACGAGATTGTCAATGCAGAACTCTACGTTCAACAAATGTATCGACTCGCCGAAGCTATTCGTGAAAAGCGACCTCATCGACGTTATGGAGTCCTTCTGCAACACGACAAAGCTCGTCCTCACATTGCCAATATGACAAAAGATGCCATCCAAACGCTCTTAATTGGAAAATCTTGCCGCATCCTCCATATTCGCCAGACTTGGCTCCATCGGATTTCCATCTGTCCGATCTCTCCAACAATTTGCGCGGCGTTTTGTTCAATACTGATGTGGAATTAAGAACCTGGTTAGACGAATTCTTCGTGTCAAAATCCAGAGATTTTTATTGCAGAGGACTCGAAAAACTAGTTGAACGTTGGGAAGAAGTCGTAAATAACAACGGGGAATACATTATTGAATAAATTGCATATTGTTATCAATCAAAAATTAAGTTTTTCTAAAATTGTTAATGGTAATGAATAAATTTGATAAAACCGCAAGAACTTATTACTCAACCCAATATATAAAAAACTGAACTTACTCTGACCATCGTCTAAGCTTATCCGTGATTCGTCAGTTTCTTGATGACTTCAGACCACTGCATAGGGCACTTCATAGCCGTGAAATTATTTCCCTGCATCTTTTCACATTAAAGAAGACAAAGGAATGTGCAAGACCACTTGATCAGCCACGTTCTCACTTATGTTGAAGAAAGCGAAGTTCGTGTCGAGTATTTTGACGTGGCTATGAAGGCAGCTATCATCGCTTGTGTAGACGTGTAGAGTCGGTCTTATCCGAAAGTGTGTAAGTTACTCCAAGGCCTATGTGCACGCATTTCCGCACCTATTCGGAACACTTCTGTACCTATTTGGAACACTTCTGTGGGTTCTATCATGGCCAGGCACTGCCCTGATAAAGCTGGTAGCACAAAAGGTTCAAACCCAGCCCCGGTTACAACCAGGGCTCCCTATCCCCAGCGTGACTTTCCCGTAAGTCGAAACGGCCACACAGCTCCACCGAGTCGTTAGACTCACAGGAGGCAACACCACTGAAGTTTGTCGTGAGGCCATCTTCTGGGGTTCCTTAAGCTGTCCCCATCCCTCGAAAGGAGCTTCGGCTCCTACACCCCTACCCATTGCTGGTCTGGGCTGCTCCGGGATGGTGGATCCTCGAAAGCAATGACCCTGACCCCTTAAGCCGCCCTGTCTGCCTATGGCTTCGAGGCGGAGGGAGGAAAAGACTTACATGGTGAGCCTCACTTTCCCGATAAAGCAAGCCTTGAAGGAGACAGTGCATTTTTTGCCCAACACTGCCCGCAGTTGTGCTTCCGGGAAGCGTACGGCCATTCCCGTGAGGTTCTTCTCTTTGAAGAGGGCCCCCGCATTGCCTCCGAGCAAGACCTGGACGTCATATACCTTCAATGGATTTGCCGTGGACTCCGGCCAACTGGGAAGAGCTGTGGAGACTCTTATCCTCCCGTTTCCTGTGAGCTATTTTTTTTCGCAAGAAACAATTGTGCGAGTGCCCCCTGCCCACCATCCGGGAGTATAATGGTTTTGTGACCACACCACCGCAGGATAGGGGCCTTGGTGGTTAGCAGAGTGTGAGACGGCTTTGAAACAGAAGCTAACGTTATGCCTACATGCGCTATAAGCGCCGCTCGAACGATTTCACTGTCTGGGAATTTCGTCGAGCTAGGGCTCGGTTCCGCTATGTTTCGAAGCACGCACGCCTCTCTTCCTAGTGGGCATACGTGTCTTCACCTAACCACTTCACGGGAAGACCCCTCTAACAGAGGTGTCGAAGCGGAGCAAGTTCTGCAGGCCCCTCCCCGTCCCTGTTCTCCAGGAGTATGGGACCGCGATCTTGGACCCTGCGTCCGTGGCGGAGTCCTTCGCGCGAACACTTTCTCCTCATTCTCTAGCCGGGATGCGGCTCCGCTAGCATTCAATGCGCATCGTGATGTTGCAGAATGGTGCCAATTGAACTTTACCTCCAGGGGCAGAGAACCGTCTGATCCGGGTCTCCCAACGACATCCAAGCATGCCTTTACTTTTCTTGTTTTTATCATTTTGATCATCGTATTTCCTTTTAATTTGACCTAATTTTTTAGGCTGATATTTTGTAGACGACTTGTGTCCATGTAGGCATTCGCCAGGATGCCCCCTCCTCTTAAATAAATTAATTTATGACCAAGGTTCTGTGTGATTCACTTCGGATGCGGACCTCCCTAGTATATAGTGGTTTAAATTCTTGTTTGCATGCTCAGGCCCATGACTGAGTGGTTATTCCCACACCTTATTGCCTGTCGTTAAAATGGGGGGAGGTAGTAATAGTAAAAATTAGTTGAAATGACGTTCACTTGATGTCATAATGTGGCCATTATTTTGAGAATAATATAATTGTTTGCAGATCGAATGTGCACCTTTAAACCACATGGCAGAGGGTTTGTCACAAACTAACTCAGAAGTGCTTATGTGTGACGGAAAAGAGAAGCTTGAGAAGAAGAAAACTATTGAGAAGCATTTCAAATGCAGTTGTTGTCCTTATCAATCAGCTCGAACGGTGGAGCTTCAGAGACATCAAAGAATCCACACAGGTGAAAAGCCTTTCAAATGTAGTACCTGTCCCTATAAAGCAGCTCAAATGGGAAATCTTAAAAAACATGAAAGAACACACACTAGTGAAAAGCCTTTCAAATGTACTTCCTGTCTTTATAAAACATCAAATATTGCGAGGCTTCGGAAACATCAAAGAATCCACTCGGGTGAAAAGCCCTACAAATGCAGTTATTGTCCATATCAATCAGTGAATAGTGGGAATGTTAAGCAACATGAAAGAACCCACACTGGTGAAAAACCTTTCCAGTGCAGTATCTGTCCCTATAAAGCAGCGCAAATAGGGAGTCTTAAGAAACATCAAAGAATACACACAGGAGAAAAGCCTTTCAAGTGTAATTTCTGTTCTCATCACTCATCCAATTCGGGGGATCTTAAACAACATGAAAGAATCCACACTGGTGAAAAGCCTTTTAAATGCAATATCTGCCCCTATAAAGCAGCACAAATGGGGAGTCTTAACAAACATCAAAGAACCCACACAGGAGAAAAGCCTTTTAAATGCAGTTACTGTCCATATCAATCATTGGATAGTGGAAATGTTGAGCAACATGAAATTACTCACTCAGGAAAAAAGCCTTTCAAATGCAGTATTTGTCCCTATAAAGCTGCAAAGATTAGAAGTCTTCGGTCACATGAGAAAACCCACACCAGTGAAAGGCTTTTCAAATGCAGCTCCTGACCCCTATAAAGCACCACTTATGGGGAGTCTTCGTTCACATGAAAGATCCCATACCGGTGAAAAGCCTTTAATTGCAGTTCCTGTTCTTATAAAGCAGCACAAATGGGGTCTTAAGAAGCGTCAAAGAACCCACACAGAAGAGCCTTTCAAATGCAGTTACTGTCCATGCCAATCAGTTGATAAGTGAAATTTAAGTAACATTAAAGAACCCACGCTGGAGAAGTCTTTCAAATGAAGTACCTCTTCCTATAAAGCAGCGCAAATGGGTAGTCTGCAGAAAGATCTCAGTACCCACACTGATGGCTCCTACTCAACACATTCCTAGGTTGGGTGAGGAGAGCGATTACACAACCTTTACTAACAAAGTCGATGGATGAAGCCCCTTCCCACCAAGGTTCTACCAGACCAACCTTCTGCGGAAAGTCTTAATACCAGAGAGGAAAATAGTATTTTCGGAGAACAAGGGAACATCTATCAAGTATAAGCGCAAATGTTATGAGTTATGGTAAGATGCCAGAAAAGGAAAGAACCACAGACGTCGGGTGGAGTAGGCATAGTAGTACTTAACGAGAATATGGGACGAGTTAAGTCTGGTACGCCATTTGGGAAGGAGATCGCAGGACATAAGGTATCTGTGAGTTAGCCGAGTTCTCCCACACTGCAGTACTTGTTCTTATAATGCAGCGCAAATGGGTAGTCTGCAGAAACATCACAGTACCCACACTGGTGGCTCCTACTCAACATATCCCTAAGTTGGGTGAGGGGAGCGATGACACAACCTTTACTAACAGTCAATGCATCAAGCCTCTCCCCACCAAGCACAGTCTTTTGTGGGAGAATGAATTCCAGTAACCGAATGTGCAAGTTTGGTGTCGCAGGCCCACGTGGAGCCTCAGCTCGCGAGAAGACTACATTAAGAACATGCGTTGCCCCGACGTTGGCCTCGCAAATTAGGCGATCACGACATTTTTCGTCTGCGCAGTTTTTCAATTGCTTCTACGCATAGTGATTCCCCTTCAAAACATCTACAAAGAAGCATACAAAAAGCCTCGCATAGAACACTCAGATTTCACTTCTCAGCAAGACTATATTTTGTGTTCCACAATCACTCCCGCGTAATTCGAATTGTAAATTAATTTGCCACCTAATTCGCGATATTCTAAACTAACTTTTATACTATTTCATACTTGACCATAATTAGATTCTTGTTTATTCTTAATATATTTTTATAATTACAAAAACAATCGTTATTGCTGCACCTAACCAATTGCTGGATCAGAATTATTTAGTTGTCAAATTAAATTGTAGTGACAATTGTTATCTTAGGCAGCTTAGCCATTGTGTATTTCTAGTGGAGATGCAATTGATGACGCTTAAGTGTGTGCAATTTTAAGTCCCTGTTCATATAAGCGGGCGCTCAAACGACGCTGTAAACAGTTTAGTAGGAAATGGAAATAGCACTAAGAACCTCAGTCTTGTAAGTATTTTAGGTTTATTTATAATGTCTATTAAAATGGGATGAAAATAACACTTAAGAACCTCAGACTCGTAAGTATTTTCATGTTTATTTATAGTTTTGTATTAAAATGGGCTCACCAACCATTAAATCCTTTTTTGGAACTATCCTAATGGACAGGGGGTTTTTTTGGCTAAGTGTTTATATTGTGTTCATGTAATCAACAACATGCATCAAAAATCTACAGCCGGGAGGGACCCTTTAAGCCATGTGTAGGATTGCGTTTGACTTCAAAGGAAAAATTATTTGTTCCTATTGCCAGTTACTTTATTAATTAATTCACTTGATAATTAATATTTTGACCTAATATATGCATAAAAGTATGCTACCGAATACATCGGCGAACGAATTATTTAAGGAAGAAACAAATTGGGTAGCTGTTTAATCCAAGTGGATTCTAAATGGCAGCAGAGGCAAATTAATTATGAAACAAAGACAAGATCACTATGAGATAAAAATGTAAAAAAAAGAAGAAGCGTTTTAAGATTCCTCTGTCAGAAGAAGACGAAGGTGGGCCGGGCGAATTACTTTTGCAAGGCTCAGGAAACAGGCCACCAGAGATTGATAAAATACGAAGATTCCAATAGAAGATAACCGTCAGATTGATCCCCACCACAAAAAAAAACTGGTGAATCGAGCAACAGCCAAAACAAGATAGCCGTGGCTAAGTCTCGTATGAGGGATGCAAAAGTTGCAAAGGGCTACCTCTTGGGAATGTAGACTCTGAAGACTCAATGGCTAAAAACAGACAGACTGATATTGTGTAATTTAAAAGATGAACACCCATCGCCTTCGTCCTGCCACAAATGAAAATAAGCCTTCATAGAAGGAAAGATATCTCGAAAAGGCAATGCCGAGTTATCCGGGTCCCCTGCATAGGCAGTACTGGGCCGCTGATCAGCCGCCCTCTCGTTACCCATGAACTCAAAATAGAATCGGCTAAATGGGACGCATTCAGGACCAACCATTTGCAGATTTCTGTAGCTAAGGGATTGGATGCACTAAAATTGCGAATCGCTTGTAAAACAATCAGTCAAAGAAAATAACGAAATCTTTAAAATGCAAGAAATTGGATCAGCCTAAAAACTAAAAGAATGCCGAAAGTTCAACGGTAAAAAGAGACGCTACCAGCGGCAAAGAAATGGTTAAAAACTTTTCGGTAAACTGATGTAGCACCTGCGCCTCGGTCTGACTTGGAACTATCTGTGTATATTAGGCAATTTTTTGTATGTTGGATCGCATGTTCGATATACAGACACTTAAGAAAACAAAGATCCACGGAGGAATTGAACAAGCTTGTACAAACTGTGGAAGGTAGAGCACGCCAACTAGTGGGCGGCGACGACGAAAGGGCAAGTACTCATAAAGCACCCAGGTTGGAGAGGATCTATTCGGAGCTTCAAAGGGCAAGCTAAAGACGGCAACGTATTGAATGCAGCCTTTGATCCAACAGAATAAAGGCATCTGTAAGCATCTGACGCAGGGGGCCTGTTTTACACGACAGACGCATGCCATACAGATCTGCAGTCGATAATAGGGCAAGGAGACCCCGTGAGATGCACTCTAATTTCGCAGAGTAGACAACGACCAGCTTACCCCCCCATAAGGGGTGCTGCGATTTGCCTTCTTGGCCGCCATGTTAACGAAATTCAGCGACCAGTCCGACGCCAGCTTAGCCTCTCCTCCTTTCTGACAGCCTGTGATTGAACCCTACTTCCTCACTTTCCCTACAACCTCTCCCACAACTTTCCATGATCGGACTCTAATTTCACAGGGTAGACGCCAACCAGCTTCCTCTCACCCATCTGTCCCGGATCGGGGCTGAGGGGGAGGGGACAACGTTCCCTTGCTCCTGAGTTCCGGCCTAGGGTGGTGGGTTTTTAACAATCTGCTTCATCCTAATCCACACCTTCACATACCCTTTCTTCCTCTTTTCCCAGGGGGAGCCAACTGGAGGTCCCCTCTAGGATAGACATGGTCCTTGAGGCAAACAAGCCTCAGACGGTAGGGCTTTCCATGGGAGCGAATCCGGGCTCGGCGCCAAGCACCGAACCCGAATCTGCCCCTATGCAAGGTCCTTCTCAAACGGCCTGGGTTTCCAAAGCAGTACAAGGAGGGGAGGGATCTCCTCCGACCGGTGCCCCTGCGACTGTCAGGACCTTATCCATCTCGGATAAGGACCTGGCTGAGGCCGTTCCATCTGGCCTGGGGGCTCCTGCTGGCGGAGGGGAGAAGCGGGCTCATTCCACGCCCTCCTCTCCTAAAAAGAAAAAAAAAAGAAAAAATACTAAAAAGACTCGGGGCTCCTCTGCATCCACGGGAGCTTTGGGGACGGATACGTCTGCTGCAACTTCCGGCCACTCTGTTCCCCCCCCCCTCCATAGGGCGAGCCTCGATAACATCGGGGCCCCTCATTCAGAGGTTACCTGGCGTTTTCGAGCACGCTGGCTATAAACGCTTCCTCGTTATTCGCTCCACTGTTGGCAGCTTCTTGGCCAAGGGCAACATGATCCATCAGAAGAGAGCTTTACCTAGTATAATTGGTAGAGAGTCGAAGATGACCCGTTTCTCGGACGGGAGCCTTCTGGCGAATCCTTCCGAGGCGGCCAAGATAAGTGCTCTTTGGACACTTCATGGCACCCCGGTGAGTGTGCCGCCGCAATCTACGATTAACTTTGTGAACGGATTAGTTTATGCGAGGGAACTTATTGACTACTCCATAGAAGACATCACCTTAGAGCTGGCCGACCATGGGGCGATCAAAGTTGAACGTATGATGATAAAACAGGGAGGGGCCTTGAGACCCGCCCATACACTTATCGTCACGTTCGACTGTGACAAGCTCCCTGAGTCGGTGCGTGCCGGTTGGTACCGCTACCGCGTGAAGGCATTCATGCTACTGCCGCGGAGTTGCTATTACTGTCACAGCTTCGGCCATACGAATCACTCATGTAGACGTGCGAAGTCGGAGTTGGCCAAAGTATGTGTAAATTGTTCCAAGCCCGCGCACCATAAGTCCAAATCGTGTGTGGCTAAGTGTGTCAATTGCGGAGAGCCGCACCCTGCTTTTTTGAAGTAATGTAGTGCATATCTCCTTAAGAAAGAAATCCTGGCCGTTCAGGTCCAGACTCGACTCTCATTCCGCGAAGCTAAGGATTTGTTCCTGGTCTCCCGGCTCTGCCTGGGACGTCTTATGCCTCAATAGTTAGAAAGACACCATCTGTTCCTGGCACATCCAGGACATCAAGCACGGTTGTTTCCACGCCCATTCGGAGCCCTTCTGTGGATTCTACTCAACCCGGGGTCTTGCCTGATAAAGCTGGCGACACAAAGGGTTCACACCCAGCACCGGATAAAACCAGAGTTCCCCCAGCGTGACCGTTTCCTGTAAGGCGAAAAGGGCCACGCGCCTCCACCGAGTCGTTAGACTCACAGGAGCCAACACCCCTGAAGATGGTCGCCAGGCCATCTTCCGGAGTTCCTAAAGCTGTCCCCTGAGAGGAGGACAGCAACAAAGGAGCTTCGGCTCCTTCGCCTACGCCTTGTGGTAGGCTGAGTGGCTCGGAGACGGTGGATCCTTGAAAAGAGGGCCCCCCCCACCTCTGAAGCAGCAACGCCCGTTAAGGTTTCGAGGCGGAGGGAGGAAGAGACTCGCATGGCGATCCCAACCTCCCCTAATAAGTCCTCGAGGGCAACAGCGCTTTCCGCGCATTGTCAGGCCAACAGCGATCGGGGTTCTGCCTCCGGGAAGCGTACGGCCATTCCTGTGAGGGTCTTCTGTTCGAAGAGGACCCCAGCGTCTCTTCCGAGCTAGGCCTGGAGGGCATATTCCTTAAATGGAATTGCCGTGGACTCAGGGCCAACTGGGGGGAGCTGCGGAGGTTCGTCTTGTCCCGTTCCCCGTTAGCTATATTTCTGCAGGAGACCATTCTAGGAGCGTGCCCCCTGCCCGCCCTCACAGGGTATAAGGGTTTGTGACCCCACCACCACGAGATGGGGTCAGGGTGGAGGATGCGTGGTTTACACCTGGCATGATGTCTCCGTTCTTCTTTAAACTTCAGATACCTCCTTTCAGGCAGTGGCTGTGCAGCTTCACCTGGATAGGAAGTATACTATAATTTCGGCGTACATTCCACCGTCAGCTGACCTCTATGCTGGAGACTTACGAGGCGTTGTGGGACGGTTGCCGATGCCCTTTCTCTTGCTTGGAAATTTGAACAGCAGACAGCCTCCCTGTGGGGATTACTCAATAAATCCCAGGGGAAAAGTCCTTGCCGATCTGATCGAAGAGCTTGAGATAGATGTCCTAAATGTGGATGAGTTTACGCATCACTACCCTAGAAGCGCTTCATTTTCTTGCCTTGATCTATCTTTGTGCTCTTCGGATGCAGAGCCTGATTTTGATTTAGGGGTGGTCGATGACCTCCATAGTAGTGATCACTTTCCCATTCAAATATCATTTTCAGGGTAACTAGGGCTAGAGAGCCCACCTCGGTGGTGCTTGGCGCGAGCGCGGCGGCCTGCATTTCAGGAAATGACTGAATTATCTATCTCAGTCGAGGAGTTTAGATCGGTAGATGAGGCCGTTTATTTCTTCTCCGGCAACCTCATGGCCGCGGGCCTGACTACTATTCCCAGAACGTCTGGCCGTTTTGCACGCTGACCACTCCCGTGGTGGACGGCCGAGTGTGAGACGGCCCTCAAACAGAAGCGTTATGCCTATATTCGCTATAAGCCCTGCCTGAACGATTTCACTGTAGGTGAATTTCGTCGGGCTAGATCTAGGATCTGGTATATTTCGAAGCACAGGCATACGTGTCTTCACTTAACGGGAAGACCCTTCTGGCAGAGGTGTGTAAGCGGGTCGAAAGGATTTGGGTCAAGTTCTCGCAAGACCCCCCCCCCCCCCCTCGCGTTCTCCAGGCGAATGGGTCCGCAATCTCGGACCCCGTGTCCGTGGCGGAATCCTTCACGACCGCTTTCTTCGCATTCTCTAGCCGGGATGCTGCTCCGCCAGCTTTCAATGCACGTCGTGATGTCGCGTAAGGGCGCCGGTTAGACTTTACCTCCAGAGGCGGAGAACCCTTCAACTACAGGTTTACTGTGAGTGAGTTATTTTCCTCTCTTGCTTCGTGCGCGGGCACCGCCCATGGTCCGGACAATGTCCCATACGCCATGCTTCGACACCTGGGTGAGCGAGGCACGGCCTTTCTCTTAGATTTGTTCAACAGGATCTGGGGGGAGGGTCTCCGCCTACATTCCTGGAGAATCGCTACTGTGCTCGCCTTTCGCAAACCGGGGAGAGATCACTTTACTCTGGCTGGTTTCCGCTCAATCCCTCTAATCTCTTGCGTGTGCAAGTTGATGGTGAAATTGGTAAATGTTAGATTAGCCTTTTTCCTGGACAGCGGAGGCCAGGAGCAGGAAGAGGGCGTCCCGCAGTGAAGTATCCTCAGTGTCACAATCTTTGCCCTGAGCATCAATGGCATCACCTCGGGGCTGCCGAAAGATGTTCTCGCTACGCTCTACATTGACGACCTTTCGATCTCTTTTGGCGCGGCCCAGATGCCAACTCTGGAGCGTCGACTCTAACAGGCATTGAAACGAGTCTCTTGCTATGCCGAAGCGTACAGGTCTCGTTTTTTTTTGGCCAAGACTAAGTTAGTTCACTTCTGCCGCGATCCACGGCTCCACCCAGACTCAGGCTTGTTTCTTAATGGGGTACGGCTGGAAGTAGTTGAATCGCACCGTTTCCTTGGTTTTGTATTTGACCGACGCCTTACCTGGGAGACTCATATTCTCAGCCTTAGGGTTTCTTGTACCCACGCCATGGATATTATCCGTTCCGTATTGTTTAGCGCTTGGAGCGCTAATAGGGCTACTGCCTTACTTTTTATCCTTTGTTCGTTCGAAGCTCGACTACGGATGCGAGTTTTATGCATCCGCAGCCGAGCGTTTATTACGGAAGGTGGACTCGATCCACCCCACCGGCCTTCGCCTTGCGACTGGTGCCATCCGCACTTTCCCTATTGAGAGCCTACTAGTCGATGCTGTGGATATTCCACTCGCTCTACGCCGTGTACCATGCATCCTTCGCCTGTACGCGCGAACCCTGCGCTTCCCTCATTCGCCAACAGCTCTCACCTCATTCGCAGCTGATCTCGACGGTGCCTATGCCGCCGAGAGACGCCAGTCATAGGTTAAACCAAAGGGTTTAAGACCAGAAAAGTCATTCGAGAGCTAGGTATAGCTCTTGGGCCGGTGGTGCCCCTGGTTCTGCCCAGGACGCCACCCTGGAGGCTACCACATTTGGCTATTTGTCGCCACGCCTTTGCTCCCAAAGCTTGTACAGCGCCAAGAATATTGCGTTCGACCTTTTTGGAGCTCACCTCGTGTCACGCTGAAACAGTGCCACTGTATACTGATGCTTCCAGGTCCCAAGAGGGGGTCGGCTTCCACGCCGAACCCTCTCTGTTTGAAGTCAGCGGGGCTCGGCCACGCGCTGCGTCTGTCTTCACGGCCGAGCTGGTGGCAATACACCACTCGGTACGAGAGATTACGGTACGTGCCTGGTTTGGAGACCGGATTGTGATCTATAGCCACTCACAAAGCGCCCTGAGTGCCCTCGGGGCATTGGAATCTCCGTATCCCCTGGTTCGGGATATCCGTGACACCACGGTTTTGGCGAGCCGGGCGGTTGTCGAGATTATCTTCTTCTGGGTTCCTGGACATGTAGGAATTTGGGATAATGAGCGCGCCGATAAGGCCGCTAAAGAGAACGCGAGGACTCTGCGATTTGACCAGTTTCGCTTTTCCTCACACCTACTACATTGCCGGAATACGGGCTGCTTGGCAAAGAAGTTAGGAGACGGTCGAAGGGAATTTAAAGGTGCGTGCTATTGCGCCGCGACTGTTCCCATGGACCTATCCCCAATGCCGCGAAGGCCTCAGGTTGTTTTCTGTTGTTTCGGAATTGGGCCCACTCACGGGACGCACCGCCAGTTGATGGAGCGCTCGCCAGCGCCCTACTATGAAGACTGCATTGTCTCCCAGACTTTTCGACACATTCTTGTTGAATGTCCCAGTCTGGGCGATCTTCGCGCACGTTACTTGCCCCGGTTCTAGGATGGGTGGGGTCGCTACCGCCTGTCCCTTGTACTCTGGACGAGTGCGTGCACATTGACTGGTGGACTTGGAGACTTTTGGGGGGGAGGCCGGCCTTCTCCGTTCTATTTAACTATGTTTTGTTTGTTTTTTGTTTAATGTTATTGTTGTTTTCTTTGTAGGTCTCACCCTCCTGCGCCGGGGGGGGGGAGGGGGACTTCTCCCCGACGCCGGAGCTTGCTTCCTAATTGTTGTTATCTTTCATTTTTATCCTTGTTTTGTTTTCATATTCTTATTTTAAAGTAGCCTAGAGTTAGGCTGTGTGATTACGGTGACTTATACGCAAGTGGACACTCGCCAGATGGCTTCCTAAAAAAAAAAAAATTCCCTCAATCATCACCAGAGCCGCTTTTGAACAGCTGCACTGAAAAAAAATTGAGGTTACCCCACCTCCGCTGTGCTTGCGCAATGGACCGTCCAATAGTCTTCTCCCGGAGAGGAGGCTAACACCTCCCCTTTGCCTACGGGTTCAGGAGACTCAACCTCGGCCCCTTCTCTGTCACTTTCTCCAGCGGCAGTGCCGCCTTTACTTTCCAAGAGGACTGCCAAGAGAGCACGAAGGCGGCTCAAAATGCTCGCTCGGTGGGAGCGGTTCGATAGAACCACCCACCTTACGGGGGCAAGGGATGGCAGGGCCGGCCGGCTCATAACATAATAAAAGCTACCTCGAATGGACCCGTGATGTCTTAGGGGATGTGGCCCATGGCGCCGGAGATAGACATGGTCCCTGAGATCACCCGTCCCAGAAGGTCGGATCTTTCATGGGATCGAATCCAGGCTTGGTGCCAAGCACTGAAACATGTCCGCCTCTATGCAAGGTCCTCCTCAGACGCCTCGGGCCGCCGAGGACTCACGATGAGAGGAGAGATCTCCTCTCCTGTCTGGTGCCGATTCGTCAGCCAAGACCTTCTCCATTTCAGAGAAGGATCTTGCCTAGGCCTAAGTGCTCCTCGCGGTGGAGAGAAGCGGGTTCATTCCCCAACCTCCTCACAAATAAAAAGTAAGAGGACAAAGGGTTCCTCTCCTTCCGCGGGACCTCGAGGAGCAGACGGATCCACTGCCGTTTCAGCAAGCGACCAGGCCAAGATCGAAAGGCCAGCAGCGATGCTCCCCCAGGTCCAAGGCTCCAGACCAAGTCACAAGTCAGAGACTACCTGGCGTTTTCGAGCCCGCTGACTTCAAACGTTATTTGATTATTTGCTCCACTAATGGGAGCATGTTGGCTAAGGGCAACATGATCCATCATAGGATAGCTCTAGCTAGCCTGATTGGTAGAAAGCCGAAGGTGACTCGTTTCTCAGACGGAGCCTTCTTGCAAATGCATAGAATCCCTCCGATGCCGCCATGATTAGTGCCATTCGGACACTTGATGGCACGTCGGTGAATGAGTCTCTGCACTCTACTATGAACTTGGTGAAAAGAGTAGTTTATGTGAGCCATTTCTTGGTCTACTACATAGATGAGGTCACCTTAGAGCTGGCCAACCATCGAGCGGCCTAGGTCGAACGTGTGATAAGAAAACAGGGAGGGGCCTAGATACCTACCCCTACACTGTTGTTGACGTTCGACAGTGGCAATCACCCTGAGTCGGTGCGTGCCGGTTGTTATCGCTACCGCGTGAATGCGTTTGTGCCAATGCCGTGGAGGTGCTACTACTGCCACTGCTTCGGCCATACGAATCGATCCTGTCGTCATGCAAAGTCGGAGTTACCCGAATTCTGTGCAAGTTGCTGTTACCCCACACACGATAAGTCCAAATTATGTGTGGCCAAGTGTGTCAATTGCGGGGTGTCGCACCGTGGTGCGTATCTTCCTGTGATGAAAATCCTGGCCATTCAATTCCAGGATTCTCTCTCATTTCACAAGGCTCGGGAATTGGTCAAGGCAAACCCTGTGCTTTCTAAGACGTCCAATGCCTCAATGTTAAGAATCACCCTTTTCTCAAGGCCCTTCCAGTCCTACGAGTATAGTCGTTTCCATGCCCATTCGGAACACTTCTGCTGCTTCGAACTACCCCTGACGCTTCCCTGCTAGAACTGGCTGCATAAAGGGTTCAGGCCCAGCCCTGGCTAAAACCAGTGCTCCCCTTCCTTCCACCCATTACATGGCAAGAATACGAGCAGCTCTCCGGGCTGCTTGGCAAAAAAAAGATGAGAGACGGTCGAGGGGAACTTAAAGTTGCGTGACATTGCGCCCTGAATATTCTCATGGACCTACCCCCAAATGCCACGACGGCTTCAAGTTGCTAGTTGTAATCTCCGAATTGGACACCCTCGCTCTACGGATCTTGTACTGTCCTGGTACCGGTACGAGCGGGGCGCTACCGTTTATCCTTTGTACATACTCTGCACAGATCGTGAACACTGAATTATGGACTTTGCGCGACTTTTTGGAGGAGCCCAGCTTCCTCCACTTTATTTTTACACTGGTGTCTTTTTTTATAGGCTGTTTGTTCCTGCGCCTGGGGGAGGAGAGTCTAACCTCTACGCCGGCAAAGTTTCCTTCTTGTAGCCTCTTAGCTTTGTTTTGTTTTTTGTTGTTTTTATCGTTGTTACGAGTACTTGTCATTTATTTTTACTATGATCTAGTAATTCGCTTTAGCGACTACGGGGACTCATGCCCCAAGTAGGCATTCGCCAGATGAACTCGTAAATATAAAATCTCCCTTTTTTCCCCCAGCCTAACCGTTTCCTGTAAGGCGAAACGGCCGCGCGCCTCCACCTAGTTGTTAGACACACATGAGGCAACACCTCTGAATTTGGTCATAAGGTCATCTTCCGGGGTTTCTAAAGCTGCCTCCAGAAAGAATGTTGGACTAAAGTTTCAGCTCCTACGCCGACACCGAGTATTAGGCTAGGTGACTCGAGAGTGGTAGATCCTCCAAAGGAGGAACCCCCACCTCCGCAGCAGCCTCGTATGTCTAAGGTTTCGATACAGAGTGAAGAAAAGACTCGCATTGCGAGCCCAACCTCTCCTGATAAGTCATCGTGGGCGACAGCGCATTTTCCGTCCAACAGCGCCCGGAGTTATGCCTCCGAGAAACTTACTGCCAGTCACATTGTAGCAGCGAGATCGTGATTTCCTGGCCAAAGATTCCCGCCGCCCTGACAAGGTCCGCTCGGTGGTTCAAGAAGAGGGTATTGAGGAGAAAAAATATTTTCTAAATTTAATTTACACACAAAAAAAAATAGAAATCAACCACAACCCCAGAAAACAAAAATGTAAATTTACCCAATTTCCAAAATATTAACTATCTTTAACCACAACTAAAAGATATATTTATATATATATATATATATATATATATATATATATATATATATATATATATATATATATATATATATATAGTGGGCCTTACAACTTTACCCTGGCCACACACGCAAATAAGGAAATGTGAGGGCTTCACAACCAGATTGCCCAGTGCCACCATGTGAGTCTGTTCAACTTTCTTCGGCTCTGGGAGCGCTATTACCGGTATGGAGGGGGGGGGGGAAAGGGAGGCGGGCCCGCTTTCTTGAGGGAAGAGAGGTTCCTTTTTCTTAAGGGACTGGAAGTTCAACTTCAGCCAAGGCGAATGATTCGCACTCAAGGATGAGGAAGTGGTGGTTCCAGTCAGAGCGGAAAGTGCGAGGGCTCAGGCCCCAATTGATGCGTCCCTTTACTGCCATACCAGAGTCAAGATTGGCTTCAACCGTCTCCAAAAGCCAGATGTCGGCGACAATCGGTACCACGGAGCTGGAAAAGAGAAGGCACATTCAGTTACCTATTCACTGCCACACTCAAACATCTATACTCCTAACTCATTCAACCATATCCACTCTCACACAATCTTCACTCACCTATCTTCGTCTAGGCGGCTCTTCCTTCCTCAGTCACAAACTTTACTTCCAAACTTTTACCTACACTTTCTAAAGAAAAACATATGCTGAAAGAATCCGCCTAAAAAGAAAACAGGAGATGAATGGGGGAGCACAATAGAGATCCATCGTGTCCCCCTACACAAAGTAAAGACGGTGATCACACGATCCACACCCACACACATTCTGCAAAAGAAGAAAGAGATTAGACATAGGGGAAGGAAGGTGGACAACCAAACTACTACAACATAAGGGGCTTCTCTTCGAGAGAGGGTCCCCGCAATTCCTCTGAGCTAAGCCTGAGGACATATTCTTTCAATGAAATTTTCACGGACTCCTGTCCAACTGGGAGGAGCTACGGAGGCTCGTCGTCTCGTTCCGTTTTCTAATAGCTGTCCACCCAACCGGGGTACAAAGGTTTTGCGACCGCATCACCATGGGATGTGGGCCGGACAGGAAGATGCGCGATTTACACCCGGTATGATGTCTCCGTTCTTCTCTTCGCTTTAGAAACTGCCTTTCAGTCAGCAGTTGTGCAGCTTTACCTGGATAGGAGGTATACTGTTATTTCTGCATACATTCCACCGTCAGCCGACTCCGACGCTGGGGACTTCCAACTTGTCGCACGGTTGCCGCGGCCCTTTCTCTTGATCAGAAACCTGAACGGGAGACATGTCTGAGGAGACTACTTGATCAATCCCAGGAGTCAGGTCCCTGTCAACCTGATCGATGAGCTGGAGATAGGTGTCCTAAATGTGGATGATTTTACGCGCCACTGCCCAAGAACTGCATCATTTCCCTGCCTCGATCTATCTTTGTGCTCTCCAGGATGCACAGCCTGGTTTGGGTGGATAGTAGTCGATGACCTCCATGGTAGTGATCACTTTCAATTCGAATATCATTTTCCTGCCCGTTGCCACCCGACAGCCCGCACGGTGGTCCACCTTTCAAGAAATGACTGATGTCTATCGCAGTCGACTAGTTTAGGTCGGTAGATGAGGCCGTTGAGTTCTACGGTAACCTTATCGCCGTGGGCCTAACTATTATTCCTAGAACGTCTGGCGTTTTTCACGCTTAACGCTCCCGTGGTGATCAGCCGAGTGTGGGGTGACCCTCAAATAGAAGTGTTATGCCTATATGCGCTATAAGCACCTTCCGGAAGATTTCACTGTCGCTGAATTTCGTCGAGGTAGGGCTAGGTTCAGATATGTTTCGAAGCACGCCTGCCGCTCTTCTTGTTGGGTATACGTGTCTTTACTTAGGACAAGAAGTAACAAGGAAAGGAAGTACCCTAGGAGACCTTAAAGTCCATTCAAAGAGGGTAACTTTGGACTAGCAATCGAGCAGGCACATGGCTGCTATATTGTTTTTCGTCCCTAAACGGCCACTTTTCAAGACTTTGTCTAGTCTTGACTTTAACTGGTCAACAGATTCACTGTTGACAACTTCCACTGGAAGTGCGTTCCACTCACCGCAGACACTGTAAGTGAAAAAATTTCCACACAGATTGCGGTTGTAACGCTTCAGTTCAAGTTTGAAGCCGTGATTGCGCGTTCTGTTCTCACTCAGTGTGAAAATATCCCGGTAGTCAACATTGTCGAACCCTGGAAGTATTTTGAAAACTTCGATGAGCAGACCACGCAGTCTACGGGTTTCCATCGAGAACAGATCTAATTCCCTTAGTCTATCCTCATAACTTTTATGTCGGATAGAAGGAATCAGCTTGGTTGCCCTGGCTTGTACGCGTTCCAACCTTGCGATATCCTTTCGAAACGAAGGACTCCAAAATTGTACGACATACTCCAGGTGCGGCCGAACGAGGGGGTTGTACAGACAAAGTACTATCTCCTTGTACGGTATCCAAACTGGCGCTTTATGTAGCCTAACATCCTTTGGGCTTTCTTCTCTGCCTCGATGCACTGTTTCGAGAACTTAAGGTCGCTAGTAATAGTTACACCCAAGTCCTTCTCAGTGTCACTCGATTGAAGGGCAGTGCCCTTAAGCATATACTGAGATTGGGGGTTTCTGTGGCCGATATGCATTACTTTGCATTTGTTCACGTTAAAAGGCATTTGCCACGTGTCCGACCACTCCCCAATCTTCACAAGATCTTACTGCAGGTGGGCAGTATTTTCCTCCTTTGCAACGTTTATACCAAGCTTGGTATCGTCGGCAAATTTAGAAATCTTGGCAATCATGTCACAGTCCATGTCGTTGACGTAGATGATGAATAGTAGTGTTCCCAGGACAGAACCTTGAGGCACCCCGCTAGTAACGGGCACCCACTCAGAAGCCTGTCCATTCACCACCACCCGTTGCCGTCTGCCACTTAGCCAGTTCTCGATCCGCCGGCTACTTTTCCGTCTATGCCCAGCGCTCGCACTTTCCGGAGAAGGCGGCGGTGTGGTACCTTATCAAATGCTTTCTGAAAGTCTAAGTACACCACATCTACCGCCTTGTCCCGATCGTGCTCACTGAACACGAAGTGGAAGAATTCCACAAGGTTCGTCAGGCATGACCGTTGCCTTCGGAAGCCGTGCTGGGAACTCCTCAGTAGCATGTTTGACTCTAAATACGACGTCATTTTGTCCATCATCATGCTTTCCATGAGTTTACCGACTATCGAAGTCAGACTGATAGGTCGGTAGTTTGGCGGCTGGCTGCGGTCTCCTTTCTTGAAGATAGGAGTCACCTCCTCTTCGCGCCAGTCTCGAGGAACGCATTCGGTCCGGATTGACATGTTGAAGATTGCGCTCAGGTGTCGTGACACTTGATCGCGCACTTCTTTCAACACTTTAGGTAGAAACCCATCCGGGCCAGGTGACTTATTCGTCATTAGGTCAGTGATCTTCTTTTTTATTTCCCCTTCGGTGAAGTCCATATCCTCCAGCTTTTCCACCGAGTAGGAATCCATTGGCTAGGGGATAGGACCACACTCTTCAGTAAACACTGAAGAGAAGTAGTCGTTGAGGAGGTTAGCATTTTCTGCATCTGAATGCTTTAATGCCCCCTCCTCATTTCTCAAAGGGCCAATCGTTCGACGGATTGGTTTACGGCTGTTCACATATCCGAAAAAATCCTTGGGATTCTCTTTACAGAGTCTCGCCACCCGGAGTTCCTCAGACCGCTTAGCCGCCCTTATGCTAGACTTCACTCTCCTGGCTAGCCTCCGGTATTCTTCAAAGTCGCCCGAGATCTTCGATTGCCTGTACACAGTTCTCTTTTTCCTAAGCAGTTGGCCGATTTCTCGATTAAACCACTTTGGTTAAACAGAAGACCGACGGGGACATTCCAGAGGGAAGAAACGTAATTGAAGACTCATGAACATATTTTTGAAACTGTTCCAAGAGTCTTCAACGACATCGCACACTTCTAGCCTTGCGTCCGTCAGTCCAGCACGAAGACCTGCAAAGTCTGCTCTTTTCAAATCGAGTTTCCTCGATTTACTAGTTGCAGGCCCTGCCTTCGGGACTTTGACTACAAATCTAATTAGTCGGTGGTCACTGCCACCGACCTCTTCGCCAACAGAGAGGTCCTCAACGATGTCATCCTCAGAGGTGAAAACCAAGTCGAGGATATTGTCTCCTCTCGTTGGCTCTCTCACCGATTGAGTCAGGAACTCGTGGTTTTTGAACTCCAGGAGTAGTGCGTTCTCGCCACGGGGCTCTCTTGTTTCGTAGTCAACTTGTGTGTTGAAATCACCCATGACGATACACACTCTGTCTTCATCAAGTTCTCTTAGTAGCTGGTACAGATCTCTGTCCTTTTCAACAAGTTGGGCGGGAGGTCTATAAAGCACCAGGGTCCTGTATTTGGCAGGACCTATCTCTAGGTCAACACCTAGTAGTTCATGGTCGGATACGATATTGCAATCCGTCGAGTTGAGAGTATCCTTGACATAAAACATCACACCGCCACCCTTTCTGTCTCGCCTATCTTTCAGGAAGAGCTGGTAACCGGGAATCGTAAATTCACCTTCAAAATCTCGGCTTGAGGTTTTTATCCACGACTCCGTTATGGCCACCATCTCCGGTTCTTCTGTTGCTACGAGGCCACGAAGTTCTAGAAACTTGTTTCTGATAGACCTCGCATTAAACAGAAGAACTTTGAGGGAGTCCCCGACTGTGGGACTCCCTACGCTCTTCCGTTTCCCCCTTTGTTTCTCTGTGGCGGGGTCACTCCCCTCTTTGTGACTTCAGAAAAGGTCGTTCCTGGAGTAACACGGGTGTACTGGCGTACGTCTTCCTTTACTCGGGGTCTGACACTTCTTTGGGTCCGCTCCACAACATCCTGGATCATGTTCGCTAGTGCAGCATTTCCTTTAAAGGAAAGACTCACTCCGTCCCATTTGTACAGGTCATTTCTCCCGTAAAAGGTGCGGTAGGGGTCTATAAAAAAAGACTCCTTCCGCCGTACAAAGATCTCCCAGGCGTTGGTTCATGGAGACGTTCCTCGCGTGAGCATTGCGGGATGGACCTCGTCTTGGGAGTATCCCGACCACGACACGTCTGCGGGTTTTTAGCCCACAGTCGTCAACTCCTCCCATAACCGTGGTCAGGATCTTCCCGCTGGCGCCTATTTTACCTCCTCGTAGGTAGAGATCGTTGCCACTTGCCATGAGGGCAACTACTGAGTTCTCAGAGATCTGAGATTTCTCAGCCTCTACCCTCATTTCTCAGTTGCCCTTTCCTGGAAGGCAGCTTACCTTCACACTGGTGCGAAGGCGGGCCACTAGCAAGGGTTGTAGATCCCGCGCTTGGGAGTCACCGATCACGATGACCCTCGCGCATTTGGGTTCCGAGGACAGAGGCTTCCCTCTCAGTATGGGCTCTTTCGATTCCTCTTTCTTCCCCACTTTTTGGGGGTTTTTTCTTCTTCGTTTTTTCTTCCGTTTCTACTTTCTTTTCTGTTTTATCTACTGTTTTTCCTTTCTTACTCTTCATTTTCTTCTTTTTGACACCCTGAGTAACCCCAGCAGCAACTGGCTCTGGGACGTCGGATGGATGGCCTATCTCTATCGACGCGGTGCTTGAGGGCTCAACAGAGGAGCCATCGGCGTCGTTGAGAGTTTCTTGATGCTCTTGCTCTACCTTGGTGGCTGTCATCTCTGCAATGAAGGCTTCTAGACGACGGATTTGAATCACATGCACAGATTCGAGGATTTTCACCTTTTCTTCCAGCCGTCGTGTTTTTTCCGCAGAAGATTTAAAAACTTCCTTAAGCTCCTGAAGTTCTGCCCTTAGGACGCAGTCCGTGCAGATACTTCCAGGGTGGCATTTTGAGAAACACCCCTCCGGAAAATCTACGCACCCCTTGTCCTTTTGGCATGTCGAGCAGGTATATTTTAACGCACCAGGTCCTTTCTTTCCAGTCATGCTGAACACTTTATATCTTTAAATACTGTGTGACCACTCAATAAAAAAGAAAGGGGGTGGTGAGTTCGCCCCGCGTGAGTCGCCCCCCCCCCCCGTCGTCCTATCGATCGGAGAGGTTTCGGATCTTTCAGAAGGCACGCTCCTTGTGCTGCTGTTCGTCCGACCGAGTCGTCAAACCTCGGCGTGCCGTGGCTCCCAACCAAGCAGCACTGACGGTCCCCGAAGGGGCCATCGATTTCTCACCAGGTGAACAACGGAGCACACCCCGTACTAAACTCCTACTAGTTCCCTTCACGACGGCCAAGATCTCAAAGCAGCGTTCTGACGCATGAGGTAGCTGCCAGGTCCTTATATGTAGATGGAGGAAAAAAAGGGAAAAAGTGACATGATAGGAGTAGGCTTTTTTTGTTTTTTTTTTGTTTTTGTATAAGTGGGAGAGATAGGATAAAATTAAAAAAGGAGAAGGATAGAGTAGAAAAAGGAAGGAATGACGCACTTAGTCTGGAACATCGTTTCCGACCAAATCGACAAGGGAAGCCCTACCAGGGGTACCCAGAAGAGGTACCCCCGCCGACATAGCTCGAAAAGTCAAAGATACACACAAGCTCTCTTCCCGTGACAAGGGGGCGTCAACTCTCCCTCTACTTTCTTTATGAGAGAGAGAGAGAGAGAGACTTAACGAGAAGACTCCTCTAGCAGAGGTGTGTAAGCGAGTCAAAAGGATTCGGGACAAGTTCTCGTAGCCCCCCCCCCCCTCCCGTTTTCCAGGAGAATGGGACCGCAATCTCGGACCCCGCGTCTGTGGCAGAATCCTTTGCAACTGTATTTTATAGCCAGGATGCTGCTCCGCCAGCATTCAATGCGCGTCGTGATGTTGCGGAAGGCCGCCTAATGGACTTTACCTCCAGAGGGGGTGAACCCTTCAATGATAGGTTTGGTTTACTTTGACGGAGTTGCGTTCCGATCTTTTTGGTACGCGGACACCGCCCGTCCAGACGATGCCTCGTACGCCATGCTCTGACACCTGGGTGAGCGAGGCATGGCCTTTCTGGCAGATATATTCGACAGAATCCGGGTAGAGGGTATCCTCCCAGATTCCTGCCTAATCGCTCCTGTGCTCACTTTTCGCAAACCGGGAAGAGATGTCTCTACCAGGCCTGTTTCCGCATAATCTCTCTAACCTCCTACGTGCGTAAGTTAGTGGAGAAATTGGTAAATGTTAGTTTAGCTTATTTTCTGGATAGCGGAGGCCATCCGTCTTCTGCACAGTGCGGTTTTTGCAAGTTCCACTCCATGTCGGATGCTCTGCTCTAACTGGAAAATGCCGTCCGCGATGTCTTCCTTCGTAGCTAGCACCACGTCACAGTGTTTTTCGAGCTGGAGAAGCTCTATGATACCACATGGCGATATGGTATCATGGAAATTCTCCTCGCGATGGGGGCGACGGGACGCCTCCCAATCTTTATATCTTAATTTTTGCAAGATCGTCGTTTCCAGGTATGTGTGGGGAAAGCCTCCTCCAGCACATTAGGGTTGGAATAGGCTTGTCTCGAGTAAAGTGCTCCCATTAGCACACTCTTTTCCCAGAACATCAATTGCATCACCTCGGTGCTATCGGAAGAGATGTTCTCGCTACGCTCTACGGGGGTGACCTTTCAATCTCTTTTTGCGAAGCCGAAATGCCACCTTGGAACGTCGACTTCAACAGGCATTGAACCGCATCTCAAGCTATGTCGAAGGGTTCAGGCTTTGGTTTTCCTTGGCCAAAACTAAAGTAGTGCACTCCTGTCGCCATTCCCGGTTTTTCAAATATTTGGCAACCTTGAGTTCTAGAGACCCGATGTGAAAGTCATAAGGTAATGCTTTTACGCACTTTTACACAATATACTACTCATAGTTTTGAAAAAATATTATATATATCACAGTACTGCAGATGGCCAATTTGGCACATTTTATAGCACTTAGACATAAAAAGTCCACTACACCAACATGATTCTACATAGAGCTCTAATGCTTACACACATTTGGTTAGCCTGTTGGGCAATTACTGTAGTGTATGGGAAGTGTCTTCTATGAAGTATGTATATCTTCAGGGGGTGCCATGTTTAATCACCTGTAACTTTTGCTATAAAAAAGTAATATTTGGGGGGATTTATGATATAGAAAACATTTGATATGGCTCACATTTGCTCATAATATTCTCCTAGATATAACTAGAAACATTTTTCAACTCTATCCAAAGCTGTATCACACAAGCAATTTGGACAAAGTATGCTGTTTTAATAGACTTTTTAATTATGAGAAGTTAAAAATCAAATTTTGCCAGGCGATTGTAGATCAAAATAGTTGGTCCCTATCAGGTTAAATCATAAACACTTGTCTTTTTCAGATATAAAATGACTACATTGCGGAAACAGGACAAGGTATATTTACTTGGAAACAAGAAGGATTATCTGTCAGGCTGCAGGTATAGTATATGGTCATTCATGGGATTTATTTTCTGTTAATAAATCAGCCTAAATAGCGTTTCGAAAACCATAACCATAAATTTGTTTGATCGAAGTTGTTGCCTGCTAGTTTTTAGGCCTAATGAAATAATGAACTGGGTTTTACGAGAAACAATTAAACAAATATAAATATATTCATAGAATCAACGAATGTACAATGAGATAAGTTGGATTAGGTATACAATGTAAGATATGGTAAAATATGATTTACAGTAACGAGATGAGAAGAGAAATGAAGTATGTGAAATAAATATGAAATAATATGGTCACTACGATGGACTGAATTGGGGGCTGCAAACACGAGAAGTAAATAGAATTAGGCCTTACTCTCGTATCCCGGTTACCCCACCCCTTTTACTATTTTGAGATTACAAGTCCGAGTACCGACGAGGCCTCCTGACGACGTGACCGGAACGTGTGACGGTGCCATTAGTTTGGCTGCGGGTACAGGGACACAGATTTGCTGTGGCAGTGCCATTAGCGTTGAACGAGGCACTGGCACGAGAGAAGGTTGATGGAGCGAGGGTGATCCGCTTGTTGGTTCCTTCCGAGATGGCGTCAAGCGAGATGTGGGAGTCTTGAGTCCCGTTGTCAGCTGACGGAGTGACCAGTGGGGGAGAGATTTGCTCCTGACTAACCACTTTTGCCGACGAGGGTTCCTGCAAAAAAGGAGGAGGCAGCAAAACGGAGGGTGGAGTTGGGGAGGCAGTAGTAGTTAAAAAGGTGGGGTTTAGGTTGTTTGGGGGGATTACTGTACCATAAAGGGGTATTGTAGGAGGAGAATAAGGTGATTGGGGTTCTAGATGAACATTAGAGATTATTACTTAAATTAAGGAGTCATGGTTTTGGAGAAGGAATAGTGAGATGGATAGGTGAATGGCTAACTTCCATAAGACAAAGAGTTGTAATACAAGGGCAAAAACCAACTTGGGGTAATATAAGAAGTGTTATGCTGCAAGGTTCAGTATTGGGGCCGATATTATTCCTAGTATTTATTAATGATATTGTCGAAAATATTAAATCAAATATTCTAAAATTTGCTGATGATATAGGAACACAAAAACATAAGAAAAGAAGGAGACTGCAAAGGACCATTCATGGCCTACACTTGGCAGCTCCTGTTCCAGTCAACATACAAAAGATTTCTTACCAGAGAAAAGTCATCAACATTGTCACCCTTTACAGGAGTTCGTCAGATCTAATCTACAATATACATAAAATGCATCCAGAGGATTATGTCCATTCATGCAACCGCAAAATATAATCTCCCCACTCCTTAGAAAAATATATACATATGTACATACATAAAAAAAGTCAATCCATATATTTATCTAATCTATTGTTAAAACTACCCAGAGAGGAGGCTTCTATCACATGTCTAGTGAGCCTATTCCATTCATCTACCAAACGATTTGATAACCAATTCCTCCCAATCTCCTTCCTAAACCTATACTTATCAAGCTTAAACCCATTGCTACGTGTCCTGGAATGTTCACTAAGTATAAGAACCTTACCCAGATCCCCTTTATTATATCCTTTTACCCATTTGAAGACTTCAATCAATTCCCCTCTGACTCTTCTCCTTTCCAATGTATGTAGATTTAGTTTTCTGAGCCTTTCACCATAAGGTAAGTTCCTTAGCCCACCAATCATCTTTGTCATCCTTCTCTGCACAGACTCAAGCAAATCAATATCCTTCCTATAATATGGTGACCAAAATTGTACTGCATAGTCTAGATGAGGCCTAACTAGCGCCAGATACAGTTTTAGAATGACTTCAGCACTCTTATTTTTAACACTCCTCCTAATGAATCCCAATATCCTATTAGCTTTATTCTTAGCATTTAGGCATTGCTTTCTAGGACGAAGGTCTGAACTTACCTCTCACAATCGGTCCTCCCTAAAATTCTCCCATTTAATTTATAACTATTCAATGGATTATTTCTACCTATACTAAGTACACTACATTTGTCTATGTTAAACTTCATTTGCCATTTCTCGGCCCAATTGGACAGAATGGTCAATTCTTCTTGCATTACAACAGCATCAGAATCAGCCCTAATGGCCCTACCTAGCTTAGTATCATCAGCAAATTTACTCAGGTCACTACTTATACCTATGTCAAGATCATTAATATAAGTTAAGAATAGCAAGGGACCCAAAACAGATCCTTGCGGAACTCCACTGCTAACACACACCCACTCAGATTTAACTCCATCTATACTAACTCTTTGCTGTCTGTCACCAAGCCATGACTGAATCCACCTAAATATACTGCCATCGATCCTGTGTGCTTTAACTTTGCTCAAAAGCCGAAAGTGTGGTACTCAATCAAAAGCCTTACTAAAGTCCAAGTATAAAATATCATAGTTTTCATCATTATCTGCTGCTTCATACACTTTACTATAAAAAGACAGCAAATTAGTCAGACAGGATTTGCCCTTACTAAAGCCATGCTGTGATTCTTTTATCAACTTATGCTTATCCAAGTGATCTCTAATATTCCTTGCTATAATAGATTCCATCATTTTCCCTACCACTGATGTCAAACTTACTGGTCTGTAATTAGACATATTTGTTTTTTTTCCCTTTCTTAAATATAGGTATCACATTGGCTTTCTTCCATGCCACTGGCACAATGCCACTCTCCAATGATTTTCTAAAGATGCATGCTAGGGGCTCACTTAACACATCCTTACATTCTTTGAAAATTCTAGGAAAGACCTCATCAGAACTGGGTGCTTTACTACTTTTGATTTTATCAATTTCCTTTGTCACTATCTCCTTTGTGATCAAGATATCCCTTAATTTCTCTTCATCACTACCCTGAAAGATCATTGACACCTCGGGTATATTTAGAGTATCCTCCTGTGTAAATACTGAGAGAAAAAAGTCATTTAGCATTCCAGCCATTGAGTCCCTATCACTCACTAATTCTCCATTGGAATCTATAAGTGGGCCTATTTTATCTCTAACCTTAGTTTTGTATAATTGATAAAAACTTTTAGGATCTTCCTTTGCCCTATTTGCCACTTTAATTTCATAATTTCTCCTTGCTACTCTAATTAACTTTTTAACATCTCTTGCTAGTTCATTATATCTCTGCCTTAAGTGATCCTGTCCATTTTTTATTTTCCTATAAATGCCCTTTTTAATGCCAATATAATGCTTAATTTTATCTGTCATCCATTTTGGGTCATTATTTTGAGTCCTAATCTCCTTATATGGAATGTTAATCATCTGACCTGTAATTAATTGCTCAATTATTCTTTCATACTCCTCTTCAATTGTAATCTCTTCCTCCTGGTGATTATTGTCTCCACTAACTGATATCATTGAATCTATTCCTGAATTGATTTCATTGCCTGGTTTCTGTACAACTGCCTCCAGGTAAGTCCTTAGCCCATTATAATTTGCTCTTCTAAAGTCAGGAATTTTAACATTGTTCATGCTACTATCAATACCATTCCATTTCATCTTGAATCTAATTTCACAAGGGTCACTATTACCTAAATTTCCTCCAATCTCAGTATCCTTAATAACTTCTTCCCTATTTATCAGAACCAAATCCAGTATATTATTACCGCTAGTGGGTCCGTTAATAATCTGCCTCAGAAAATTATCTTGGACAACATTCAAAAATTCCTCAGCCTCCTGATCACCCACAAGAGCTTTCCAGTCTATATTTCTGTAATTAAAATCGCCCATTATACACACATGCTTAGTTCTACATGCCCGTTCTATCTCCTGCCACAGAAGATTTGAAGCTTCCTTACTAAGATTTAGTGGTCTGTATAATAATCCTATGACAAGCTTGTTTTTACCTTCCTTTACATTTAGCCATAATGACTCTGTGTTATCATCTAATTTAATTGCACTGTTTACACAACACTGGAGATTATCTTTAATATAAATAATAACCTCTTCTCCTCTCTTCCTATTCCTATCTGTATGGAACATGTTAAAGCCCTCAATCTCAACCTCAGGTTTAAAGTGATTACCTGCCAAATCAAGCCATGACTCTGTTATTGCAATTATATCAAAATTCTCTTCACTCGCTAATGCTCTTAAGAGATCTATCTTATTCCCTATACTCCGACCATTTGTGTAGTATATTTTTAAGTTTTTTTATTATTCCCATCATTGCATCATGCTTTTTTATTCCTAGTTATCTGCTCATTCACTTGTGCATTAGTCCCCCCATAACGCATCAGTATGCCCGCCCCCTAGCTATTCCTCTATCTCTGCATCCCTTCCATTTCCTACACCTGCTCTCTATTCCTGTTATTTCCTTACCTCTAACAGTTTCTAGCTTCCCACCCGTAAGGACCTAATCACACTATCCAGCTCCTCCCCTAGAACCTCAACACCTTCCCGACTAAGATGGAGCCCATCCATCGCATACAACCTCCTATTCCCGTAAAACCCACCCCAGACATCTACAAACACCAATCCTAACTCCTCACACAGTCCTTTCACAAATTCATTCAAACCAATTGCACGCAACAACCATTCTACCCCTACATCCAATCTCGGAAGCACACCAGAAACAACACCTTTTACCCTGCTTTTACTCATCCTTTCAACTAACCTTTTATACTGCTCACGTAACTCACATGTACCCACCTTCTTTATATCATTCACTCCCACATGCGTAATCACAACTGCATCCCTCTCACACCCAGAAACCAGCCTATCATTCCTCTCACAAACATCACTTACACCAGCACCCGGCAGACAAACTCTCATTTCCTTACACTTGCTATCACTCAACTTCCTAATCTGAGAGTCACCCATCATTAGCACGTCAGTCATTCTCCTATTCTGTCTTGGCCTAACATTACCCTCCCTCCTGCTCTCAGTCACACTACCACCCATCCTGCTTTCATCCACAATCACACCAGGCAAATCACTTTCACACTCTTCCTCTCTCAGGACATTGAATCTGTTAGTCAACCTAACAGGTTCTATGTCCCTCTCATTCACACACCTAACCTGTCCTAACTTATCTATCCTATCCATTTTCACCCACCATTCATCATCACTCACAACTTCCACACTGTTCCCAGTCCTAGCCCTATCTTCCACCCTCTTAGCACTAATCTCACCCTTCAATCGCACACTTGCATCTCTTCTCACCTCAAACACCAAATCATTCAATCTCTTACATTCCCCACTCAACCTCCTAACCTCCCCTTCCAGAAAACACACACGGCATTCAGTTACATTCACTCTCCTTTCAACTCCACATGCATCACACACCACATACACACTACTTTCAAACGGCATGCTCTCACCATCTATACAAACAGCCATACTCTCATAAATTTACTATGGAAAAAGTTAACACTCACCAAAAAAATTCTTGCTCAGGATTGCTGCCAGTTATCTTCCCCAAAAGTATTAATCACTAATGTATTTATTACACAGTGATTGATGTATTAAATAAATACAAGAAAAACTACACACCCAAATCTGTATTATATGCCAATCTTACAATGAGAATCAGGAGCTTCCTGTAAGACAACCTTCCAGAACAAAGCCAGACAGCCAACTGTAAAGATCTTCGGGACTAGCTCAAATGATAAGGAAAAGTGAGTGCTTCAGGAAGACTTTAGAAAACTTCATAAATGGTCAGAGGATTGGCAGATGATTTTCAATGATAGAAAGTTTAAAACTGTAAATGTAGGATTTAATAATGTAAATGCTGTATATAGCCTAGCACAAGAAGATATTGAAAATGCTATTACCGAAAAGGATTTAGGTGTAATAATACATAATACTTTAAAACCAAGTGAGCACATAGCCAAAATTGTTTATAAAGCAAATTATGTTCTGGGGACAATAAAAAGAACAATTGACAACAAATCAAAATTTAATATTATAAATCTTTACAAAAGCTTAGTCAAACCTATTTTGGAATATTGTTCATAGGCGTGGAGGCCTACTAATCAACAAGACATAGATAATATAGAAAAAGTGCAAAGAAGAACTACTAAAATGATTACTGATTTAAGAAATGAATCATATGAAAATAGATTAAGAAGTTGTAATCTTATGACATTAGAAATGAGATGACATATAAGTGATTTAATAGAGATTTTTAAGATAATGCATGGGTATGAAGGATTAAAAAAGGAAGATTTTTTTACAATAAGTGATGATAGAAGAACTAGAGATCATGGCCTGAAAATCTTTAAGGATAGATCAAGATTGAATATCAGAAAGTTCTCCTTTAGTCAAAGCGTTATTGATGAATGGAACAATTTAGATGATCAAACTGTCTATGCAAGGTCAATAAATTCATTCAAATCAAAAATTGGCAAATTATTTGAAGAATGTCCCGAGCTACGAATAAGTCTGAGAAGGCTGCCCGCTCCGTTAACAAGAAGACCGTTGGATACTGCTTAACCAGCTCTGGCAGGGCTGGTAAGTTTACTGGTAAATTTGTTAAGTTTAAATTCCATATTATCTCTCCCCATGTTAATAACTTTGCATTTATTAAGGTTGAAAGTCATTTGCCACTTCTGAGCCCAAGCTAACGACTTATTTAAGTCTCCCTGCACTTTAAAGCTACCCTCAACCTCTTTGACTACAGCGGCCAATTTAGTGTCATCAACAAAAATTGATATTTTGCTATTTACACCTTGCCTAAGATCATTTACATAAATTATAAATAATAAAGGGCCTAAAACAGATCCCTGAGGTATGCCCACTGATAATATTCCTCCACTTTGACCTCACTCCATTCAGTACAACTCTCTGTTTCCTACCTTTCAGCCATTCAGTTATCCAATTTAAAACTTTCTTGACCCTAATATCTATCCGTAGTGACTCAACTTCTTCTTTCTTTATAGAATTATTTAGATTTAAGGAAATGCTATTCCTGATATAAATAATCAACCCACCACCAGTCCTCTCTCTCCTTTGACTAATGTAAATATCATAAACCTGTAGTTCAAATTCACTCACATTGTCATTAAGTTTATTTTCATTAACCCATGATTCTATTACAAATATTATATCTATATCTTCATCAATAATATAACTGAATAACTCATCTTCTTATTTCTAAGACTACGAGCCGAGCATTGGTATAAAGTCAACTCGGTGACACTTCAATTTGGGGGCGCACAGTAGGTGGCGCTGTTCATAGGTTAACGGTTTAAGTAGCGACTGATTTGGACTTGTGTTGTGCCTTAAATCTCGTTTCGGTCTGTTGATTTATTTTTCGGATTATTCTATAGTTCTTCACCACAGAATCAGCGAAAGCTAAGTTGCTCTTTTTTTTCTTATTACTACTGAAGTTCTTTATTTGTTTGAATAAGTGATGGAGTTCGAGGAGGAAAGTGAGCATGAGTGTCGGAATGTATGCAATGGTTGTGGTGTAGTTGGTGAGGGGTATACATGTGTTGTATGTGGGCTGCGTGAATGCATTGTAGAGTTAGAGGGGTGAGAATGCAAGATTTAGACAGGATATGTAGGCTGGTGGGGTTAGTTTCTGAGCTCAGTAGGGAACTTAGTGTTAGGCCTAGGGCTGGGAATAGGTTAGGAGGTGAGGTGGGCCAGATAGATGTTTTAGTTGAAGGTAGAGGGTCAGTGGAGGAGGTAGGATATGATAGTTCTAGGGATAGTGAAGTTAGCCCCCTTAGATTAGTTAGAAATAGGCCTAGTGAGGATGGGGGACAGTGGAGAGTGGTTAGGAAACGTGGAGCTAGGGAGGCTTCTCCTGTTCTTTGTGAGAATAGGGTTGCCTCTGTTGAGGTGGTTAGCCAGGGGGAGAATAGGTGTGTGAGTCAGAGGGACACAGAACCTATTAGCTTGACTAATAGATTCAGTGCCCTAAGAGAGGAAGTAACTGGAAGTGATATGACTGATGGGGGTGGGAGTGGAGGTAGAGTGACTGGTAGTTTGAATGAGAATAGGAGTGGGGATGGAGTTAGGTTTGTGGGGGTTAGGAATAGGAGTCTGACTGAAGTGCTTGTGATGGGTGATTCGCGAGTTAGATATTTAGATAGGAAGTTGAATGCAAGTAGATTGAATGGTTTGAGGGTGTGTTTGCCGGGTGCTGGAGTGAGAGATCTGTCTGATAGGTATGAGGAGCTGGTGTCTGGCTGTGCAAGGGATGCGGTTGTGATTACACATGTTGGAGTGAATGATGTGAAGAAAGTGGGTTCATGTGAGTTACGTGAGAGGTACAAGAGGTTGATTGAAAAGCTGAAAGAAAGTAGGATGAAAGGTGTTGTGACAGGGGTGCTTCCAAGAATGGATGTTGAGGTAGAATGGATGTTTCATGTGATTGGGCTGAATAATTATGTGAGGAGGATGTGTGAGATGGAAGGTGTCATGTTTGTGGATGTGTGGGATAGGTTTGTTGAAATGAAAGAAATGTATGCAATGGATGGACTGCATTTGAGTAGATGTGTTGTGGGAGGAGTATGATCGTGTTATTAGGTCTTTGCCGGCGGGAAACTAGATACTAATAGTGGTCAGGGAATTATGAGAGGACATTATAGTACTGAAAGTAGAATGGACTTGACAGATAACAGAAATAGGTTCCAAGGCGATAGAGGTGAGGTCATTCAGGTTTCAAGAGGTGCTTCAAGGATAGGGGGGTTAAATTGTTTCTATACAAATGCTCGTAGTCTTAGAAATAAGAAGGATGAGCTATTTAGTCATATTAGCAATGAGGATATAGATATATTATGTGTTACTGAATCACGGGGTAATGAAAAAGAAATTAGTGACACTATAAGTGAATTTGATTTACAGGGTTATAATATGTACATTATTCAAGGGACAGGTAGGATTAGCGGAGGAATAATTATCTATAACAAAAAACAACAACATTGTTTCAAGTTTAAATACTTCAATAGAGCAGGATGGAGTTTAGTCACTCTGGATAGATATTAGGTTCAGTAAAAATAGAATGGTGCATTTGGGAGTGTGGAGAAATGGCTACATTAAGCATCATGGAGGAGTATAAGTACATTCAAGCCCCCCCCCCCCCCCCTCATGAGGAGAAGCGTGGGAAAGGTAGCCGGCGAAAATGCTTACCATGTGTGATCTCCCCGCCGCTGTGGGCAGTTGGAGCTATCATCTGTTTGAAGGCGACCACCTAAGGTCCTTAAACGACGCTCTAACGATCGAATTACCTACGAGACCCATAAACCCGTGGTTATGGAAAAAAAACGGTGCGAGTCAGAAGGCACGACAAGTAGCGGTGCGGTTGCGAGCCTATAATTTGCGATCTGACTTGGGCACCCCAGTGCCACCTCAGGAATTCTCGCTCTCCCCAGATGCTAACTCACCATTCGCTCCCCCCCCCTTTGCCTCTGTGGCCTGGTCACTTCCCCCTTCAGATGGGGCGGCAATCCGCCTATAAATATGCCCCGCAAAGAAAGAGAAGAGGATTATCTGAAGTCGATACGCCAGAATAGGATTAGGTCGTGAAGATCGATCCATCGGCCAGACAAGAAGATTATCTGAAGTCGATACGCCAGAATAGGATTAAGTCGTGAAGATCGATCCATCGGCCAGACAAGAAGATTATTAGAAGTCGATTCGCCAGTAGAAAGATTAGTTCGTGAAGATCGATCCTTCAGCCATACAAGACTATTTAAGTGAGAAACGAGAGGATCAGATTGAGAAAATCGATCCCCCCTTTCAGGGCCGTATTAACCTAAATAGTCAAGTTTTATATCGGTGCCATACCGAAGAAGCCTTTTCAGTCTGCAAAGAAGTCCGACTGAAGAAAAGCAAAGCCGCTCACACTCGAGTGATTCTCACATCTCAAGCACCGTAAGAGTGAGAGGAGAAGAACCCTGCCCCAACGAGCTCCCGTTCTTTAATTACGTTGAAGAATCAGCCCCCGTCACAGGCGACGAAAATTCCACTAGCGACCACCACACTTCAAAGCGAGAGATAAGTCCTCCAGCGACATCCGACAATCCCTAATACCTACCTGTAAGTTAACAATAACATTTATATCTCTATTGCGATAGTAGAAGTTTAGTACGTCCTACGTTTTAAAGGAGAGTAGAAACCATTATTCTTGAACCTAGGTCATATGTGTTTGTAGATGAGAGTACGTTAATTTAATTTTTTATGCTAATCAAATAGGGTCGTGATAAAAATACTAATTGGCAATTGGTATGTTTATTGGAAGCCTACTTGTTTATGTTTGTCATTGAAAGATCTTTTGAGGCCAAAGATAGAAATGTGTTTACTGTTGGTTTGTAATATTTAATTTAAAATACATGTTTATTTTGGTAGATTCTGGTGTTTCCTCTTATCCTTATGTGTTTAAAAATAGCTCTTCCTTAAGAACTAAACCACTAAAATAGCACTCTTAGAACAAAGCCTATTTCATCATAGAAGTAACTCACGCCCCTTAAAGCATACCGCTACTAAAAGGGTGTCAAAGAGTAGAGGGATCAAAACCAAGGGTCAATCTACGACATATAATAAAAGTGGTGTCAGGTCTAGAGGTTTTATATTAGAAAGAACCCAGGAGTGTCTATTTAAGGAAGAGCTTACACATAAAAGGAACACCAGGAATAATAGAATATTTGACGAGTGGAAAATTGGTAAAGTTAGAGGTGGATACCATCTAAAGGTAATTGTTAGGCCAAGTGGTAAGTTTCGGTGGTGGAGTAGGTCAGGCTTGATTAAAAACAAGGTAGATGACTGACATAAGCGCGATGGCATTGTTTGACCTTTATCGGAAGCAAGGTCAAAGCCTCGGACTGGAAGGAACCGAGCTGAACTCGTTTATTCAGGAGAAAGAGAGAAATGAAAGAGAAGAAAGAAGAGAGGAACGTAAAATGAAAATGGAAGCTGATGAAAGAAGAGAAAAGGCGAAAATGGAAGCTGATGAAAGAAGAGAAAAGACGAAAATGGAAGCTGAGGAAAGAGAGAAGATAAGGGCCCACGAAAGAGCTCTTAGCAAAGACGAGTTAGTGGTGCAGTCAGTGTCATCCAGAACAGGAGTGTAACCAGCGGCCAGCATGAAACTCCCGGAGTACAGGGACGATGAAGATTTATGCTCATATCTCTCCCATTTTGAGAAAATATTTGAAGTCAATAATTGGGACCTAGAAGAAGATGGGGTCGCCAGACTGTTACCGCTACTCAATCGTAGGATGAGAGAGATATTCGTATCTTTACCCTCAGAAGCGACTGTGGACTATTCCACTCTCAAAGCCGAATTTCTCTCAGCAACAAACCTTAACCCGGAAGAATATAGGATGAAGTTCAGGCAGTCTCGTATAAGACCTGGACAAACATACAAACATTTTGGCTTTGAGCTTCGTCGAAGCCTACAGTTTTGGATGGAGTCAGAAGGGGTAGAGAACGAAGTCGCTGCGGTCGTCGACTTCATGCTTAGAGATCAGTTACTAAGTACACTACCCCAGGAAATCCGTGCATTCGTTAAGGACCGAAAAGCTTCTACCTTCAACGAGTGTCTGGACGAGGCTGACCTCCACGCGGTAAATCATCGGTTATATCCTAGAGAGTACAAGAAAGAAAAGGCTCCCTCCCCAAAGAAAAATGGGCCGCCACCCAGGCATTTACAGAAGAAGCCCTTTAAGTTCTCAGCAGCAAAAGGAACTTATAAACCAAATTTTGGAGGAGAAAAAATCAAAAAGAAGGTAGGATTCCACAAGGATCATACCCTAATACCGGCACGTATGCCAGGAAGCCCGTCACTTGTTATACCTGCGGGATAATAGGTCACCTGAGTTTCCAGTGCCCACAGAACTCCCGACTGAGGGAGACCTCGAGACAACAGGTGCAAAACCTGACTGCCGCGATCCCAGCAGGACAAGCTGATTCGTCCTACGTCCCCGCGCCAACATCCGAAGGGCCCCAGCAACAGGTAAACTTTCTATTCAACAAAAGTTCGCCAGGCGGCCTACAATTTGAAGAGGGCACTGTTAATGGGTGCCGAGTATCCACTTTAGTCAGAGACACCGGATGTACGTGCATAGTGATATCCGACAAGTTGCTGCCCCCAGTAAACCCTAACCATAAGAAATTCGCAATCGTCCACGACTTTTTAGGACGCGACAATCGATTCCCCGTCGTGAGATGTCATATACAATGCAGATATTTCACCGGTTGGACGGACGTGGTAGTAGCCCCGATTAAGTTCTGCGCAGTACTAATCGGACAAAACCCCCTAATTCCCCAGCAAGAAGTGGCTCAACAAGTAGTCACCCGGGCACAAGAAGCCCAGAGGAAAGAGCAACCTGCTAAGTTGACCCCGAGGATTACCCTCGAAGACAATGGGTTCAAATTGACTTCCTTCGCCAGTGCTCAGAAGGAATGCCCCACTCTTAAACCTCTATGGGAGAAAGCTATTAAAGGTGAAATTCTCCAAGTGAAAGGAAAGAAGCCTATCCAGTATATCGTAGAAGACTCACTTCTCTACCGTACTATCAGCGAGGAGGATAAGGAGAACAAGAAAGCACTGTGTGTACCTCAAGAATACACGCAAAGAATTTTGAATACTGCGCATGATGGAATATTAGCCGGTCACTTTGGGCACAACAAAACGGCGCAGCAGATATTCCGACACTTTTATTGGCCCCAGGCCGCCAAGGGAATTGTCGCCTATTGCCGATCATGCGACGTGTGTCAGAAGGATCCCTCCAGAGGACGGGTACCTCCCGCTCCCTTACAAAAGGTGCCCGTTATAACCGAACCATTCTTTCGAATGGCAATTGATTTGGTGGGACCAATTCACCCCCCTTCAAGTGGAGGACACTCCTACATCCTCACCCTAGTGGATTGTGCCACCCGGTTCCCAGATGCCGTGGCCCTACGGAAGATTGACACTATTTCCTGCGCGGAAGCATTAATTTCAATTTTTGCACGAGTAGGCCTGCCTAAAGAAATTCTATCTGATAGAGGGCGCCAATTCACCTCAGAATTGATGGAGTATTTTAACAAACTACTGTTAGTCCAGCCAATTTTTACGAGTCCATTTCATCCCTCCGCTAACGGAATCTGCGAGAAATTAAACGGGACTCTCAAAAATATATTGAAGAAGTTGTGTCAAAACAACCCTACACAGTGGCACAGATACCTGCCTGCAGCCCTTTTCGCCTGCCGAGAAATACCTCATCGGACGTTGGGATTCTCGCCCTTTGAGCTATTATACGGGAGAAATGTGCGAGGTCCTATGAGTATTCTTAAGGAATTATTTTCCAACGCGAAGCTCGAGCAAGAAATCAAATCGTCTTACGCCTACGTGATGGATATGCGCGAGCGCCTAGAATACTGCTCTGGCTTAGCTCGAGAGAACGCCGAGAAAAATTTAGCCAAATATCGGGACTACTTCGATATGAAAGCAAAGGCTCGAAAATTAAAGGCAGGAGATGAAGTCTTATTATTACTCCCGACCGAAAATAATAAGTTATGGGCCCAGTGGAAGGGACCGTTTGAAGTAATCGAGGCACGGGGTCCAGTCGATTACTTGATAGATACCCCAACAGGGCGAAGAACCTATCACATAAACATGCTAAAAAAATATCACCGCCGCGCGTGCATAAAGAATATTACCCTTCTAGACGAAGAAGAACCGATGGATGCCGTTTACCCGGGTACGCCCCTGCAAGTCATACACACCGTGTGTGTGGAACAAAACGAGGAATACGAACTTCCCTCGCTCTCACCTACCCCGGAAGACCCTCGGGTGGATTTAAAGATAAATCCCCACTTAGAAATTCAACAAAAAGCGGAAATGTTGAACTTGCTTATGGAATTCCCAGAAGTCATTTCTGAAAACCCCGGATGTGCCAAGGATTTTATCCATGAAATAAAACTAAAAACTAATTCAGTGGTTCGGAGCAAACCATATCCTTTACCGATCCACCTACGAGAAGCCTTCAATAAGGAAGTCCGGAATTTACTAAAATTGGGAATTTTAGAGCCATCGGAGTCCGATTATTGCTCCCCCATAGTAATGGTTAAGAAACCGGATCAATCATTTCGGATGTGCGTGGACTTCCGAAAATTGAATTCAGTGACCGTTTTCGACGCCGAGCCCATCCCACTAATAGATCAAAATCTCCATTTATTTGAAGACGCTAAATTCATCACCGAATTGGATTTGTGTAAAGCGTACTATCAAATACCTCTCGCTAAGGAGTCCAAAAAACTGACGGCGTTTGCGACCGAGAGAGGTCTGTTACAGTTTACCATGCTACCCTTCGGACTACTTACAGCCGGTAGCAATTATAATAGGATGATGAGGCGAATTATCGCTGGACTAAGTGACGTGTCGTTTTACTTCGACAACGTGTACGTAGCTACCCGTACATGGGAGTCACACTTACACGCCTTACGCTCATTGCTGGAGAAATTGAAGGAGCAAGGTCTAACCGCCGGACCGACCAAGTGTTATTTTGCCTACGAATCCATTGACTACCTGGGATTCAAAATAGGACAAAAACACTTGACTACCCAGCAAGAAAAAGTGGACGCCATAGTCAAGATGCCCCGGCCGAAAACAAAGAAACAACTCCGATCGTTTATGGGAGCGGCCTCGTTCTATAGGCGTTTTGTACCACACTTCGCTTCCATTGCGGCCCCACTTAATGATTTGTTAAAAAAGAGAGCGTCAGACCCTGTCACGTGGAACCCCCATGCAATAACTCAGTTGGAGGTTCTAAAAGGAAAACACGTAACTGCGCCCATTCTTCGCTTACCAAATCCCAACAAGATCTTCGGCCTTCGCACGGACGCTAGTCGGAACGGGTTAGGCGGAGTATTGCTTCAATACGAAGATGACGAAACAGCCTATCCCATAGCTTATGTCAGTAGGAAACTGTTGAGTAGAGAAAAAGCCTACGCTACTATCGAAATCGAAGCTTTGGCCATAATATGGTCCATAGGTAAATTCAAATATTATCTAATAGGGCGCGAGTTTAAGTTGGAATGCGACCATAAACCGTTGTCATACTTAGGTAAAAATAAGTGTAAGAATGGAAGACTCCTGAGATGGAGTTTACTCTTAATGGAGTACCAGTACTCCATTCACTATATAAAAGGGTCCAACAATTGTATGGCCGACTCGTTAAGTCGGAACCCTGTCGACGATTAAGGAGCAGCCCAACTATTGTATTATAGCAAAGTTAAGTGTAAATTAGTAGAACTGTAAGTAAGTAGGGGCGAGTAACCCCCTAGTGGTAGGTAAGAAAATCCTAAGTTGGCACAGTAATATAGGAATTAATGTAAGGTCAGGTGAAATGTTATCGAGGCATTCCCGAGTGAACTAGAATTTATTGTATAATATAATGTTCCGTAAGTTACCCATGTATATTATTGTAAGCGTCGGATTGGAACCCCCCCCCCCCCTCCCGTTATTTTCTTAAGGATGGAGGTAAATGTGGAGAAATGGCTACATTAAGCATCATGGAGGAGTATAGGTACATTCAAGCCCCCCCCCCTCATGAGGAGAAGCGTGGGAAAGGTAGCCGGCGAAAATGCTTACCATGTGTGATCTCCCCGCCGCTGTGGGCAGTTGGAGCTATCATCTGTTTAAAGGCGACCACCTAAGGTCCTTAAACGACGCTCTAACGATCGAATTACCTACGAGACCCATAAACCCGTGGTTATGGGAAAAAAAGCGGTGCGAGTCAGAAGGCACGCCAAGTAGCGGTGCGGTTGCGAGCCTATAATTTGCGATCTGACTTGGGCACCCCAGTGCCACCTCAGGAATTCTCGCTCTCCCCAGATGCTAACTCACCATTCGCTCCCCCCCCCTTTGCCTCTGTGGCCTGGTCACTTCCCCCTTCAGATGGGGTGGCAATCCGCCTATAAATAAGCCCCGCAAAGAAAGAGAAGAGGATTATCTGAAGTCGATACGCCAGAATAGGATTAGGTCGTGAAGATCGATCCATCGGCCAGACAAGAAGATTATCTGAAGTCGATACGCCAGAATAGGATTAAGTCGTGAAGATCGATCCATCGGCCAGCAAAGCCGCTCACACTCGAGTGATTCTCACATCTCAAGCACCGTAAGAGTAAGAGGAGAAGAACCCTGCCCCAACGAGCTCCCGTTCTTTAATTACGTTGAAGAATCAGCCCCCGTCACAGGCGACGAAAATTCCACTAGCGACCACCACACTTCAAAGCGAGAGATAAGTCCTCCAGCGACATCCGACAATCCCTAATACCTACCTGTAAGTTAACAATAACATTTATATCTCTATTGCGATAGTAGAAGTTTAGTACGTCCCACGTTTTAAAGGAGAGTAGAAACCATTATTCTTGAACCTAGGTCATATGTGTTTGTAGATGAGAGTACGTTAATTTAATGTTTTATGCTAATCAAATAGGGTCGTGATAAAAATACTAATTGGCAATTGGTATGTTTATTGGAAGCCTACTTGTTTATGTTTGTCATTGAAAGATCTTTTGAGGCCAAAGATAGAAATGTGTTTACTGTTGGTTTGTAATATTTAATTTAAAATACATGTTTATTTTGGTAGATTCTGGTGTTTCCTCTTATCCTTATGTGTTTAAAAATAGCTCTTCCTTAAGAACTAAACCACTAAAATAGCACTCTTAGAACAAAGCCTATTTCATCATAGAAGTAACTCACGCCCCTTAAAGCATACCGCTACTAAAAGGGTGTCAAAGAGTAGAGGGATCAAAACCAAGGGTCAATCTACGACAGGGAGTTTTTTACAGACCACCTGGGCAGACTGATAATATGGATGAACTAATGATAAGGGAAATAAGTAAGGGATGTGAAATAGATGCAGTTAATATTGGGGACTTCAACTTAAACTCTGTGGAATGGGAAAATATGATAGGTAGGGATAGAACAAGTGGCAGGTTCGTAGAATGCTTTGAGGATATTTTTTTTAATCAATTTGTTAATGAGCCAACGAGGGGAAGCAATATATTAGATTTAGTACTTTCTAACAGTGATCATTTAGTTCAAAAATTGACTGTTGGGAAGCATTGGGAAATAGTGACCATCAGATAGTTTGTTTTAACTTGGGAATTGAGAAGGGTAAAATAACCGAAAATGCTGTAAAAGTTCCAAATTTTCATAAGGGAGATTATGTAAAACTTCGAAGCTTGCTAAATTTGGTAGACTGGGATGTAGAATTCAGAGGTAAAAATGCTTATGGGATTTGGGATACTTTCAAACATATAATAAATGTAGTCCAAGAGCAATTTATCCCAATGAAGGCCATTAGGAACAAAAGTAGGAAACCATTATGGTGGAATCAGGAGATAGCTAGAAAAATTTCAGAGAAGAAAAGGGCATACAATAAATTACAGGTACAAAATAATATTCAAAATTTAAGTGATTATAGAATGGCTAGGAATGAGTTAAGTAAGATTATAAAGAAGAACAAAAGGGTGTCAGAAATTAAATTAGCTCAGGATAGCAACAAAGATCCTAGAAAGTTCTTTAGTTACTATAAAATTAATAACAAGTCTGGCAGAGTTAAAATAGGACCTATCAAATATGAAGGGGTTGTGAGAGAAACTGATGAGGAAATAGTTGAGGTAATAAATGGTCATTTTGCATCAGTATTTACAGAAGAGAAACTAAATACTCTTATGTATTGTACTCGTGGGTCAGGGAAAGAGGTGTTTACTAACATTAGTGTGGATTGGGGGAAGATAAAAGGACTAATAGGTGAGTTAGATGCTAAAAATGCTTCCGGCCCTGATAATATTCATTCTAGGATACTTAAAAAAGGGGTAGAAAGTATCTCAATAGCTCTGGAGAAGTTGTATACTAGGTCACTGGAATATGGAGAAATACCCGATTATTGGAAGAGAGCGAATGTAGTCCCCATTTTCAAGAAGGGTAGAAAAGAGGATCCAAATAACTTTAGACTGGTTAGCCTAACTCTTGTAGTCCGTAAAATTCTTGAGAAAATAGTTAAAAAAGGGATTTGCCAACATCTAGAGATGGAGGGGTTAATCAGCGATGCTCACTCAGCATGGGTTTAGATCAGGTAGATCATGTTTGACTAATTTACTAGACTTTCTCTATATTTGTGAAGTTTGCTGTGGGCAATCCGTTTCTTCTCGGAGGTTGATATCCGGTTGCTATTATTATATTAGTTAGTTTCATTTTAATTTCTTTTTCTAGGTATGCTTCTGCTAGTCCTTGTTTAGTCTTGCAATCTAGATTCTTTTTTATTGCAATAGCAGTGCCGTCGAAGGCCGCATCCGTAGGGTTTGTGGCTACTATGCCGCAATTCCAAATTTAATATTCTTCTCTTCAAGATTAATTCCCTGTCTAAATATTAAAATTACATCCAGGTCGATTTTTCTGAATATGTTTCTGAAGATTGTCTGTTTTTCTTTCCATCCATTTGTATTAAGCTGAAGAATTCTTAGTTTTCTGTTGTCCATGATTAATTCCGTTTACTTTAGTTTGTCCTTTTGACTCTAAATACGACGTCATCCGCTTCACGCCAGTCTCTAAGAACGCATTCGGTCGGGATTGACATGTTGAAGATTGTGCTCAGGTGTCGTGACACTTGATCACGCACTTATTTTAACACTTTAGGTAGAAACCCATCCGGACCAGGTGACTTATTCGTCATTAGGTCAGTGATCTTCTTTTTTATTTCCCCTTCGGTGAAGTCCATATCCTCCAACTTTTCCACCGAGTAGGAATCCATTGGCTGGGGGATGGGACTACACTCTTTAGTAAACACTTAAGAGAAGTGGTCTTTCAGGAGGTTAGCATTTTCTGCATCTGAATGCTTTAATGCCCCCTCCTCATTTGTCAAAGGGCCAATCGTTCGACGGATTGGTTTATGGCTGTTCACATATCCAAAAAACTCCTTGAGATTCTCTTTACAGAGTCTCGCCACTCGGAGTTCCTCAGACCGCTTAGCTGCCCTTATGCTGGACTTCACTCTCCTGGCTAGCCTCCGGTATTCGTTAAAGTCACCCGAGATCTTCGATTGCTGGTACACAGTTCTCTTTTTCCTAAGCAGTTGGCCAATTTCTCGATTAAACCACTTTGGTTGAACAGAAGACCGACGGGAACATTTAAGAGGGATGAAACGCGATTGAAGACTCATGAATGTGGTTTTGAATCTGTTCCACGATTTTTCAACAATATCGCACACTTCTAGCTTCGAGTCAGTCAGTCCAGCATGAAGACCTGCAAAGTCTGCTCTTTTTAGATCGAGTTTCCTCGATTTACTAGTTGCAGGCCCTGCCTTCGGGACTTTGACTACAAATCTAATTAGTCGGTGGTCACTGCCACTGAGCTCTTCGCCAACAGAGAGGTCCTCAACGATGTCATCCTCAGAGGTGAAAACCAAGTCGAGGATATTGTCTCCTCTCGTTGGCTCTCTCACCGATTGAGTCAGGAACTCGTTGTTCGCGAACTCCAGGAGTAGTGCGTTCGCGCCACAGGGTTCTCTGGTTTCCCAGTCAACTTGTGTGTTGAAATCACCTATGACGATACACACCCTGTCTTCGACAAGTTTTCCTAGTAGCTGGTACAGATTTCTGTCCTTTTCAACGAGTTGGGGAGGAGGTCTATAAAGCATCAGGGTCTTGTATTTGGCAGGACCTATCTTTAGGTCAACACCTAGTAGTTCATGGTCGGATACGATGTTGCAATCCGTCGAGTTGAAAGTATCCTTGACATAAAACATCACACCGCCACCCTTTCTGTCTCGCCTATCTTTCAGGAAGAGCTGGTAACCGGGAATCGTGAATTCACCTTCAAAATCTCGGCTTGAGGTTTTTATCCACGACTCCGTTATAGCCACCATCTCCGGTTCTTCTGTTGCTACGAGGCCACGAAGTTCTAGAAACTTGTTTCTGATAGACCTCGCATTAAACAGAAGAACTTTGAGGGAGTCCCCGACTGTAGAACTCCCTACGCTCTTCCGTTTCCCGCTTTCTTTCTCTGTGGCGGGGTCACTCTCCTTTTTGTGATTTCAGAAAAGGTCTTTCCTGGATTAACACAGGTGTACTGGCGTACGTCCTCCTTTACTCGGGGTCTGACATTTCTTTGGGTCCGCTCCACAACATCCTGGATCATGTTCGCGAGTGCAGCTTTCCTTTTAAAGGAAAGATGCACTCCGTCCCTTTTGTACAGGTCATTTCTCCCGTAAAAGGTGCGGTAGGGGTCTATAAAAAAAGACTCCTTCCGCCGTACAAAGATCTCCCAGGCGTTGGTTCATGGAGACGTTCCTCGCGTGAGCATTGCGGGATGGACCTCGTCTTGGGAGTATCCCGACCACGACACGTCTGCGGGTTTTTAGCCCACAGTCGTCAACTCCTCCCATAACCGTGGTCAGGATCTTCCCGCTGGCGCCTATTTTACCTCCTCGTAGGTAGAGATCGTTGCCACTTGCCATGAGGGCAACTACTGAGTTCTCAGAGATCTGAGATTTCTCAGCCTCTACCCTCATTTCTCAGTTGCCCTTTCCTGGAAGGCAGCTTACCTTCACACTGGTGCGAAGGCGGGCCACTAGCAAGGGTTGTAGATCCCGCGCTTGGGAGTCACCGATCACGATGACCCTCGCGCATTTGGGTTCCGAGGACAGAGGCTTCCCTCTCAGTATGGGCTCTTTCGATTCCTCTTTCTTCCCCACTTTTTGGGGGTTTTTTCTTCTTCGTTTTTTCTTCCGTTTCTACTTTCTTTTCTGTTTTATCTACTGTTTTTCCTTTCTTACTCTTCATTTTCTTCTTTTTGACACCCTGAGTAACCCCAGCAGCAACTGGCTCTGGGACGTCGGATGGATGGCCTATCTCTATCGACGCGGTGCTTGAGGGCTCAACAGAGGAGCCATCGGCGTCGTTGAGAGTTTCTTGATGCTCTTGCTCTACCTTGGTGGCTGTCATCTCTGCAATGAAGGCTTCTAGACGACGGATTTGAATCACATGCACAGATTCGAGGATTTTCACCTTTTCTTCCAGCCGTCGTGTTTTTTCCGCAGAAGATTTAAAAACTTCCTTAAGCTCCTGAAGTTCTGCCCTTAGGACGCAGTCCGTGCAGATACTTCCAGGGTGGCATTTTGAGAAACACCCCTCCGGAAAATCTACGCACCCCTTGTCCTTTTGGCATGTCGAGCAGGTATATTTTAACGCACCAGGTCCTTTCTTTCCAGTCATGCTGAACACTTTATATCTTTAAATACTGTGTGACCACTCAATAAAAAAGAAAGGGGGTGGTGAGTTCGCCCCGCGTGAGTCGCCCCCCCCCCGTCGTCCTATCGATCGGAGAGGTTTCGGATCTTTCAGAAGGCACGCTCCTTGTGCTGCTGTTCGTCCGACCGAGTCGTCAAACCTCGGCGTGCCGTGGCTCCCAACCAAGCAGCACTGACGGTCTCCGAAGGGGCCATCGATTTCTCACCAGGTGAACAACGGAACACACCCCGTACTAAACTCCTACTAGTTCCCTTCACGACGGCCAAGATCTAGGAGCAGCGTTCAATGGATATCCCGCCACACCAAGAGACTCGACCCAAGGCTTTTTATTGGCCTGGCAACCAACCTGAAAACAAAGGGCCGTCACCTCGGATCGATGCTGCCAGAGGCACCCGTCAACGGTCACTGGGAATGGTCAATAATTACGCGCCAGGGAAGGGGTTAACGGGGCACCACCCTCATCTCCTTCACCGTGCCCCAACGCCTAGGACACCTCTAGTCCTAGTCTCTCGCAGCCAGTGAGCGTCGATTGGCGTTGTTTATAGAGGTTCCAAAGCCTCTCTTCTGACGCATGAGGTAGCAGCCAGGTCCTTATATGTAGATAGAGGGAAAAAAGGGAAAGAGTGACATGATGGGAGTAGGCTTTTTTTGTTTTTGTATAAGTGGGAGAGATAGGATAAAATTAAATAAGGAGAAGGATAGAGTCGAAAAAGGAAGAAATGATGCACTTAGTCTGGAACCTCGTTTCCGACCAAATCGACAAGGAAAGCCCTACCAGGGGTAGCCAGAAAGGGTACCCCCACCGACATAGCTCGAAAAGTCCAAGGTCCAAGGGCACGCACAAGCTGTCTTCCCGCGACAAGGGGGCGTCACTCCTCTCCCTCTAGTTTCTGAGAGAGAGAGAGAGTGAGTGAGAGAGAGTGTAAGAAATAAATATTTACATTTGTAGAGGTGTAGACCGTTACAGTCTGCTTTCTTGATTGCTTCGCGTATAGTCCGCAGTTCTTCGTGTATGTCTTCTAAATTTGCTTTGTTAAGCGGATTTGGGATATAATGTCTGAGTTTTTCTTTGTAATTGTCTCAATTACTCATATGGTAGGCTTTCCTTTGCCTGGTTGGTACCTGTATCGGAATTTGGTTAATTTCTAATAAGATGGTTGTGTAATCACTGCAGCTATTATCTATTGGCTTCAGGTGGTAATTGAAAGGTAGATTTGTATTTGTTAGACATTTATCTGGCTTAGTTGCTGATTTTTCGTGTCACATAAGTTGGGAAGTTATCATCTATTCCTTGGCAAATTCGTCTAGCAATCAATGTTTCGCCCGTTTCTGTTGATTCTTCTGTATTCCGATTCTCACATGTGTTCATTTAGGTCTTCCATGAAGATGACTGGTAATTTACTATTAAAAATATTTGTGAAGTTTGCTGTGGGCAATCCGTTTCTTCTCGGAGGTTGATATCCGGTTGCTATTATTATATTAGTTAGTTTCATTTTAATTTCTTTTTCTAGGTATGCTTCTGCTAGTCCTTGTTTAGTCTTGCAATCTAGATTCTTTTTTATTGCAATAGCAGTGCCGTCGAAGGCCGCATCCGTAGGGTTTGTGGCTACTATGCCGCAATTCCAAATTTAATATTCTTCTCTTCAAGATTAATTCCGTGTCTAAATATTAAAATTACATCCAGGACGATTTTTCTTAATATGTTTCTGAAGATTGTCTGTTTTTCTTTCCATCTATTTGTATTAAGCTGAAGAATTCTTAGTTTTCTGTTGTCCATGATTAATTCCGTTTACTTTAGTTTGTCCTTTTCTTGGCGAAATACGTTAATATCTTTTACGTTTACTTACTTTCTTCTTTAGTTATAATTTAATTTTAGCCATGCTTTGTTTTCTTCAAGCTCCTGCTTTATTTCCTCACAGGAATGCTCTCCAATCCCATATTCATTCCTCCTGGACACCACGCTCCTATTAGCTGTTATCTGTGGTAGGACTTTAGCTTCTATATCTAATTTTGGTAACACTTCAGTTTCAGGGCGCACGGTAGGTGGCGCTGTTTATAGGCTACAATATATGACTTATGACGTCAGACGGTAGAGTCAGATGTGAACAATTACGGCGTTATATTTTTTTGTATATGAGTCAATACTGGGGGGCTGCGCCACACAGACCCTCCTAATTGATTGAAACTCAGGATCATCGCAGGGTGGTGCTCAGCAGTGATATCTCCCCCACGAGCAGTCCCCTTAAATTTGCTGATTTTTTCCCCCCAACAGCTTTTTACTGGCAGAAAAACCTAACCTAATGACAAACAATACTTACTTTTATAGGTTTCTTGATTAGTTTATGCGCCTTAAATAATCTAAAAGTTTTTTGCGGTGATGCAAAATAAATCCGAATTAGAATAACGAAGAAGCACAATTAGAGCACGAAAAAGCAATAACGAAACAGAAAAAGATGCAAAGCGGGTTCTCTTTATAGCTACGACGTTGCCAGTAAGAAGTTATTATCGTTCACTCCGAAACACAAAATACGAGAAAATACAATAAAAGACACCAAGAAACCTTAGCCAACTTAGAAAAAACTATAAACGAGCAGAGGCGGAGATATTTAGTAAATAATACAGCCTAAAAGTTACAAATCCCCCCCCAAAACAAAAAATATAACGCCATTATTGGTCACATCTGAAGCTACCGTCTGACGTCATAAAAGATATATTGTAGCCCCAAATTGGGTAACACTTAAGTTTCGGGGCGCACGATAGGTGGCGCTGTTTATAAGCTACAATTTTAGGCTACAATATATGTCATATGACGTCAGAGGGTAGCGTCAGATGTGAACAATTACGGCGTTATATTTTTTTTTGTATACGAGTATATACTGGGGGGCTGCCCCCCCCAGATCCCCCAAATTGATTGAAACTTAGGATCATCGCAGGGGGATTCCGCGCAGTGATATCTTCCCCTCGACCAGTCCCCTTGAATTTACTGGATTCTCCCCCCCCCCAGCTTTCTATTGGCCGAAAAACCTAACCTAATAACAAACAATTATTACTTTTATAGGTTTCTTGATTAGTTTATGCGTCTCTAGATAATCTAAAAGTTTTTCGCGATTATACAAACTAAAGCCGAATTCGAATAACGAAGAAGCACATGGGAAGCACGAAAACGCGTTAACGAAAGAAAAACATTTGCAAAACGGGTCCTATTCATAAGCTACGACGTTGCCGGTAAAAGCTGTTATCATTCGAAGCAAACAAAAAAATACGAAAACAAAACAAAAAACAATTTATGTCATATGACGTCAGAGGGTAGCGTCAGATGTGAACAATTACGGCGTTATATATTTTTTTGTATATGAGTATATAGTGGGGGGCTGCCCCCCCCCCCAGATCCCCCAAATTTATTGAAACTCAGGATCATCGCAGGGGGATCCTCCCGCAGTGATATCTTCCCCTCGACCAGTCCCCTTGAATTTACTGGATTCTCCCCCCCCCCCAGCTTTCTATTGGCCGAAAAACCTAACCTAATAACAAACAATTATTACTTTTATAGGTTTCTTGATTAGTTTATGCGTCTCTAGATGATCTAAAAGTTTTTCGCGATTATACAAACTAAAGCCGAATTCGAATAACGAAGAAGCACATGTGAAGCACGAAAACGAGATAACGAAAGAAAAACATTTGCAAAACGGGTCCTATTTATAAGCTACGACGTTGCCGGTAAAAGCTGTTATCATTCGCAGCAAACAAAAAATACGAAAACAAAACAAAAAACAATAAAAGACATCAAGAAACCTTACCTAACTTAGAAAAAAACTATAAACGAGCAGGGGCGCAGATATTTAGTAAAAGTTACAAATCCCCCCAAAACAAAAAAATATATAACGCCGTGATTGGTCACATCTGAAGCTACCGTCTGACGTCATATGAGATATATTGTAGCCCAAAATTGGGTAATACTTCAGATTCGAGGCACACAGTAGATGACGCTGTTAGTCGGCTACAATTTTGGGCTACAGCATATCTCTTATGACGTCAGGCGGTAACGTCAGATGTGACAATCACTGTTCTGTTCTGTTTGAGGTTCGAGATATTGCCTTTACTTCGGCATCTCTTAAATATACATTATGTCTTGTTCATCCACATTAAGCCGACTGCTCTGGCCAGTCATCGTATCGCATCACATTCCCTCTGTAGACTTTCTCCCGAAAGGTTGTATTGCTCCACACTTTCCAAATCTTGCTTGATATAAGTGATTAATCGTTAGGTACCTTAGTGAGAATTTTGCTTAACCTAGGTTATCTCCTTATATCTACTGCCTTAATAACCTAAGACCTTTTCTTTAACGAAAGTCGCCCGTGCCCTAGGGCACGGGGGCGTTCTTCTCTCGAGATGTCTCAAAAGGACAAATCTCGATATTTTTAAGACTATATTAAACATGGTTCAGGAACAGTGTATTCCGATGAAGTCTATTAGGAAGAAATGTAGGAAACCATTATGGTGGAACCAAGAAATAGCTAATAAAGTTTCAGAGAAAAAAAGGGCATACCAGAGATTACAAAGTGAGAGTAGTTTAGATAATTTAAACCATTATAGGTCAACCAGAAATGAACTAAATAAGATTATTAAGAAGACCAAAAGGACAGCAGAAATTAATTTAGCTAAAAATAATAATAAAGATCCTAAAAAATTCTTTAGCTATTATAGAATCAATAATCAATCTAACAGTGATAAAATAGGGCCTATTAAATATGAAGAGGTTTTGAAAGAATCTGATGAGGAAATAGTAGAGGTCCTTAATGATCATTTTGCTTCAGTATTCACAGAAGAGAAACCAGTTAGATTAATTGATGATAATTCTAGGTCAAGGGAAGTAGTGATAAATTCTATTAATATAGACAGAGAAGAAATTAAAGGGCTTATAATTCAGTTAAATACTAGTAAGGCATCTGGCCCTGACAACATTCATTCTAGGATACTCAAAGAAGGTGTAGAAAGTATTGCAGTAGCTCTCGAGAAGATATTTATTAGATCACTAGAGTCTGGAGAAATACCAAATGATTGGAAATTGGCAAATGTAGTGCCAATTTTTAAAAAGGGAAGCAAAGAGGACCCTAATAACTTTAGACCAGTAAGCTTAACTTCTATAGTCTGTAAAATTCTTGAGAAGATGGTTAAGAAGGGAATTTCTGATCATCTAGAGAGTAGCAGGTTAATTAATGATGCTCAGCATGGTTTTAGAAAAGATAGATCGTGTTTAACTAATTTACTGGATTTTATGGATTATGTAACTAAAGAATTAGATAGGGGTGAGAAAGTTGATGTGATCTACTTAGATTTCAGCAAAGCTTTTGATAAGGTTCCACATAGAAGACTAGTTCATAAATTAAAGCTGCATGGGATATGTGGGAACGTTTTAAATTGGATAACTGAATGGCTGAAAAATAGGAAACAGAGAGTTGTACTGAATGGAGTGAGGTCAGAGTGGAGGAATGTTATTAGTGGCGTACCTCAGGGATCAGTTTTAGGCCCTTTATTATTTATAATCTATGTAAATGATCTTGGGCAAGGTGTAAATAGCAAAGTGTCAATTTTTGCTGATGACACTAAATTGGCAGCTGTAGTCAAAGAGGTTGAGGGTAGCTTTAAAGTGCAGGGTGACTTAGATAAGCTGTTAGCTTGGGCTCAGAAGTGGCAGATGACTTTTAACCTTAATAAATGCAAAGTTATTAACATGGGGAGAGATAATAGGGAATTTAGCTATGAGATGGATGGATATTGGCTTAATTCAGTTGAAGATGAGAAAGACTTAGGAGTGGTAGTAGATAGGTCACTGAAATTTTCAAAGCAGTGTATTGAGGCAAAAAATAGAGCAAATAGGGTGCTAGGTTACATTAAAAGAAACGTTAGCTACAAGAGTAAGGAGGTCATCCTTAAACTATACAACTCTTATGTCAGGCCACATTTAGAGTACTGTATACAGGCATGGTCACCACATTTTAGACATGATATAAACTTATTAGAGTCAGTACAAAGGAGGGCAACAAAAATAATACCATCCCTGAAGCACCTTCAATATGAAGATAGACTGAGGGTATTAAATATGTTTTCATTTGAAAGAAGGTGTGTGAGGGGAGATATGATTGAGCTTTTTAAAATCTTTTCTGGGATGGATAAATTAGATTTCAGCAAGTTATTTGAGTTAGAAGGTAGTAATAGAACTAGAGGCCACCACTTAAAGATTAAAAAACAGAGGTGCAGACTGGATGTTAGAAAATATTTTTTCACTAACAGAGTGGTGGATTATTGGAATAGTTTGCCACCTGAGACTGTAGACAGCCCAAACTTGAATGTTTTCAAGCGCAGATTGGATGATTATATGGGGATGGAGGGTTAATTTCTTACTTTTTGGTATGTGGATATGTTTCTTGACTCATTCCTGTGGATGCAGTTTCTTTTTATTGTATATTTTGGGGGATTTTGATTTTGTTTTTGACAGACTCCTATGGAGGCTTTAAATTATATATTGTAGATGCATGGTTGGACATTCCTATGGATTGTTAAATTGTATATTGTAGCTGCATGATCTGACAAAATCCTATGGATGCATTATATGGGTGGGATTTGATGGATACGGATGACCTTTGATAGGCCCTTGTGGCTTTTGTCATCCGTTAAATTATGTTAATTATGTTATGACCTAATTCTAATACTGATCTCGAATCCCCTAACGTTGATCCTACTCTAAAACAACTACACAAAGTGATCAAAGAGACTGACCAAGCTGTCTCTCGTTTCTCTTCACAGCCATCAACTTCTGGTTCAGAGAAATCGAACAAGTACCCGAATTACCCTGCTATATATCATAGTTCAACGCACAGTAATAAAGCTCCTGTAACATCACAAAGTAAGATCAATGATACAGGTAGTATAAATGTGACTTCCATAAACAAAAATGACCCCAAATTGAATATTGATCCCAAATTTGTTTCTTGGGTATATTTAAGTTCTCCAACAGTTAATTTGACAAAATTAAGTCCATTAACAAATTATACAGTTGTTGAATCCATTTGTCATGGCCCTGTCATCGAGGTTAAATATTGCAGAACAGGATCCCTCTTAATACATACAAAATCCTCAGATCAGACAACAGCCCTTTTAAATACAAAAACCATTATCAATGGACAATATGATGTAGAATGCTCAGTTGCACAAAATTTAAACACTATTCAAGGTATCATATATGCACCTGATCTACTATACTTTGAGGAAGAATTATTACTTAATGAATTAAAAATTCAAAATGAGTCCGTTATGAAAATTAGACGCCTCAATAAAGGCCCTTCCCGAATCCCTACCCCCTTGTTAGTATTAACTTTTGCTGGAAATGTCTTGACTTCTAAATTATATTATGGATACCTTACGTTCAGTATTGATAACCACTACCCTAATCCCTTAATGTGCTTTAATTGCTGGCATCTTGGACATGGAAGTAGGACCTGTACAAATAAATCTAGATGTCTTTATTGTAATGAGCAACATAATTCTCAGGATTGTATCGCTCCAAGGGAGGCTCCTAAATGTATTCACTGTTCTTCTCCCAACCATTTAGGAAATTCTAAGGAATGTCCTGTGTGGATCAGGGAGAAAGAAATTATTCATTTAAAAATTGATAAAAAATTATCCTTCTTGGAAGCTCGACAGGTATATTTCAAAAATCATCCTATAAATGCAAGTGACATATATACAAATAACAAGAAAAAAACTATAACTGAAAAAGCTACAAAAGAAACACAATGCGACCTACCCATTACTAGACCACAATCTCTACCTGCAAAAAGTATTAATAATGAAGATAAACAAAACTCTCAAAATGTTGATAATGTAGATGTCTCAAATGAATACCTATGGTCTATCCTTAAAGAATATAAGAAAATCATGGAAGCAAACATTGCCCCTAAACAGGCAGTTAACAAAATGGCTATAGTGTTTAATAAAATGGGCTTTACAAAAAAAATTGATTCAAGGGATGGTTACAGAATATTATTTGGTGATTAATAGTTTAAATTATATATAGATAATGAACTTTAGAATATGTCAGTGGAATATACGCAGTTATACAACTAGGTTACCATTCTTGCAGATGATCTTAAATGAATATTCCCCATCAATTGTAATGCTACAAGAAACAAGGTTAGGAATAGAGCAAAACATTTCTTTAAAAGGATATTCCATCTTAAGAAAAGATAGAAGCCGTAATGGAGGAGGAGTTCTACTTGCCATAGCCTCCTGGGTACCATTTGTAACTTTAAATATCACCTCTGATCTGGAAGCTATAGCAGCTAGAATTAATTTACCATCTTTAAAATTCACAATTTGTTCAATCTATATACCTCCAAGATTTCCTTTAACTACACAAGACTTAATGAATCTTTATAACCAACTTCCTCCACCAGTATTAATATCTGGAGATTTGAATGGACATCACTACCTGTGGGGCTCATCAGAATGCTGTCCTAGAGGAAATAAAATAACAGATTTTATTGAAGAAGCAAATTTATACATCCTAAACTCAAAGGCCCCAACCTATTGCAATGAATTTAGAGGACACTTTTCTCATATAGATATATCTCTATGCTCCCATTCTTTAAAACTAAACTTAGAGTGGAAAGTACTACCAGATCTTTATGATAGTGACCACTTCCCCATAATTATGGAAACGATGTATGAAATGAAGTATAATACCAGGCCCAAATGGCTATATAAAGGTAATTTAAAAAAATTTCATCAAGAGCTACAAATTCCAAAAGTCAATATTTCACTTAATGCAAATGATGCTTGCCTTCTAGTAACCTCTGCTATCACCAAATGTGCAGCCAAAACCATACCAAAGTCATACAGAAGAATATTCCCTAAATATAACAATCCCTGGTGGAATGATAGTTGTGCCTATGCAATAAAAGTAAAAAAAAAAGCCTATAAACTATTTAAGAAGTACATGAATCCAGAGTCTTTACTGTTATATCATAAAGCTAAAGCCTTAGCCAGAAGGGTAATTAGATTATCGAAACGTCTCTCTTGGAGAAGGTTCGTACAAACTATTAATCATAACACTCATACAGCAGAAGTTTGGGATAAGATAGGGAGACTTACAAAAGGACATAAACCCCATCCACTCGTCACATTAAAATCTGGCAGTAACTTTACTTCTGACCCATTTGTGACTGCCCAAATATTAGCTGGCCACTTTGCTACTATTAGCAGTATTCACTCCTACATAGAACCCTTTGTATACACTATGGTGGAGGCTGAATTTAATGAAATTTCATTTGGGGTATCTAACAATGAGGAATATAACTGCCCAATTACATTATATGAATTAGAAAAAGCTATTCCCCAAAACAAACCAAGCTCTCCTGGCATGGATGACATAATATATCCCTTCCTAGCAAATCTTAGTAACCTAAATAAACATAATCTCTTAAATTTCTACAATCACCTATTTCTAAATAATACCTATCCAGATACATGGAAAGAGAGTTTACTCATCCCTATTTTAAAGCCAGGGAAACCAAGTCAGGAACCATCTTTTTACCGCCCTATAGCCTTGACAAGCTGCTTATGCAAGACATTAGAGAGAATATTGACCATTAGATTACAGAAATACCTTAATGAAAAAAAGTACTTATCATACTACCAAAGTGGATTCAGAAAGCACTTCTCAACTATGGATAGTTTGGTACGCTTAGAATGTGACATAAGGGAAGCGTTCCTCTGCAATAAATATGTAATGGCAATCTTTCTGGACATTGAAAAAGCATATGATACCATTTGGCACCATGGTCTTTATAAAAAACTATACAAGATGGGTTTACGTGGCCACCTCCCCAACTTTATTAAAAATTTCATTTCCTCTAGAATTATAAGAGTTTCTATAGCTAATCTCCCTTCAGAAAAATTTGCTGTACAAATCGGCTTACCACAGGGCAGCGTTATAAGTCCACTCCTATTTTCAATCATGTTAAATGATTTATTCAAAAATTTAGACATAAACCATGCCTTGTATGCTGATGATATTGCAGTGTGGCTATCTGGTGAAAACTTGGATCAAATGCATAACCAGATGCAAAAAATCATGGATTCTATATCTGACTGGTCACAAAAATGGGGCACCACCTTTTCTCCTACTAAAACTAAGTGTATAATTTTTACAAAACGCCCTAGGAAACATAACTTGCCAGAACTGATAATATTAAATTACCCTATTAATTACATGCAAACTCATAAATACTTGGGCATGGTATTAGATCAGGGACTAACTTGGACAGCTCATATTACGTCATTAATAGAGAAATGTATATCTAGCATTTTGCTCCTAAAATATCTTGCAAATACAAACTGGGGATCAAATAGAATGCATCTATTACATATATATAAATCCCTTGTTAGAAGTAAAATAGACTATGGCTCTTTCCTATACCATACATCATCAGAAAGCAACCTATTAAAACTTGATAGAATACAATTTAAGTGTATTAGACTAGCTATAGGTGCATTAAATTGTACCAGAGTTGATTTTTTAGAGGCAGAAGCTAATATAATGCCTCTTAAATTTCGTAGGATATTGCTAGGGCTAAGATATGGTATTAAAGTACTCAGTATTGCAAATCACCCCACACGTATATGTATTTTACAATTCTTTTGGTATAATTTCTATGACCTTCGGCCTCATCCAAAACCTTTTTGTGGTTGGATTAAAAAATATATAATGAACTTAGGATATGACCCCATTGATTTAAACACCATAAAAATATCTAACTGCTATATAACACTAACTAAAGTTCACTTTAACCTCTCATTAACTGCATACCCTAAGAACAACACTCCTTCATGTATTTACCAAACATTGTCCTTAGAATTAATTGAGTTATATAAATCCTCAGGTTTTAATGTAACTTTCACAGATGGTTCCAAAAGTAATGAAGGAGTAGCATGTGCTTTTATCTGGAGGGAAACCATAAAGACCTTCAAACTGCCCCATCACTGCTCTATATTTACTGCTGAGTTATATGCAATATTGAGTTCACTCAAGTACATAAATCAAAAACTAGACAACTGTAAACTACTCATAGTTTCAGACTCCCTATCAGGTTTGCTAGCTGTGAAAGAACAAAAAAGTCACTACTTAACCCACCGTATAATTAACTATATACATAAAATCAACCTGGAAGCTGTTTTTTTATGGGTTCCTAGTCATGCAGGTATAAAAGATAATGAAGTGGTTGACACAGCAGCTAAAGCAGCAATACACAATGCTAATACGACACACCTGGGGTTCTCAGTATCAGAAATGATAGGCATGCTGCAGCCCTCAGTCTTCAACCTCTGGCAAAATGAATGGTCCCAAAATATTGGCATTCTCCCGCAAATAATTCCTAATTTAAACAATAACAGACCTTATAGAATGTCACGTCGTGACAGTATCGTACTAACTAGACTAAGATTAGGTTGCAGTAGACTATCCCATGGCTACTTCTTTGATCCATCACTTTTCCACTTTTGTGGAAAATGCAATACACAACTTACCCCAGAACATGCTATAACTCAATGCCCTGAATATGCTTTAAGTCGTAAACCCTTATTAAATTTCTGCTTGGAAAACAACTTAAGATTTTCATATGCTACTGTCCTAAATTCCTCAGTCCCATTTGAACTAGTACTAAAGTTTCTAAGAGATACATCATTATATAGACACATTTAATTTATTTGATTTTATTTATTTATTTTTTTTTTATTTTTTTTTTTTTTTGTTATTATTTTTATTTTATTTTAATTTTTTTTTCAGGTTGTATATCCATTTATGTACATATATAGATATGAGTATTTGTATACACAATTGTGTAACTGTTGGCACCGTCTAGTTTAGCTTATCTTCTCATACTAACAGACTCCACCTTTCTCTTTATTCTTGAGTGTCTAGGAGTGGAGTCCCTAGACTGAAGAGGTGATGGTGACTATCTTGACTGTAATTTCACGGTGTCAATAATCCTTATAGGGTTTCAGCACCTATAAAACAGATTAAATCAATCAATCATTATGTCTTGTTTATTTCTTTTTGTATTGTTTGTTTTGCAGAATTTATTATCTTTGTCATCTTATTAAGCTTTTTTCACCCTTGTCATTAATAACTATATATTTACGTCTCAGGCACACTTGATTAGGATTGTCCTTGTCATCACTTGATTAGGTTTTTCACCATCGTCATTATTAATTAGATAAGATATTTACATACACATACTGGTGCCTATTGTCATTATTAGTTATATATTTACATACACATATATGAGTGCCTATTTTTCATCATTTACTTTGGCTATTTATCAATCTTATTAAATTGCTTTATCCATTAGTTTTTTTCTCATCATCCAAGCCTCTTTCAGGAAATTTTTACATTTATATTCTTCTTCCTCTTGGATATTATTAAATAGTAGTAACTTCTCTATTCTTATCTCTCTTATTTCAAATTTTTTTCTGATTTTTTCCAATTTGCTACATTTTATAAGAAAGTGTTCCAAAGTTTCCTCTTCTTCATTACACAGTTTACACTTTGTATCTCCTCCTACATAAATCTTCCTCCATTCAAGGTTCAAAGTGTTTGTTCTACATTTAAACATAAGAATTGATGGAAAATCATTACGATAAATTTTTTCTTCTTTAATCTCTCTTTTATTTTCCTGGTATAATTTGAGAGTGTGTTTTTTATTCAAATTCTCAATCCATAACTTGGTATCAAAATTCATTGTCAGTTCTTTTAGTTTTTCTTTATTTATTTCTCTTAGCTTCTTTGTATTTATTTCAATAAACTCCATATATTTCCTTACTATGTCATTCCATTGTTTGTCCAGTTTTTTGTCCATCATTTCTTTCATGATTGTTTTACTCAATGGTGCACCTTTATCCAGAACATATTTAATGTAACCCAATTTTGTTTCTATATCTCTTTTTAACATGGATGATGCTCCAATTTCGCCACGAAGAACAACTGAAGGTGTAAACCCTGGGGCTCCTAATATATTCCGCCAAACTGAATTTTCAATTCTTTGTAGCTCTTCTATTTCTTTCTTTTTCCAACATATTACTGCTGTTCCTGCCAATATACTAGGCAATATAATGCTTTTCCAGAAGGTTTTTCCAATCATTACCTTGTTACATGATCTTGAGATAACTGAGAATGTTAGATTTTTCATCTTTTTAGCTTGATTTATTTTTTCTTCTCTATGTTTTCTAAAACAGTCTTTTTTGTCAATAATTGTGACTCCTAGATATTTTACTTCGTTAGTGATTTCAATATCTCTTATCTTACTTTGTTCTTTTGGTTTGTTAAATATCATGATTTTACTCTTATTTTTATTCATTTTCAAACCACAGGCCTTTGCTATTTCTGTAATAATATCAATCATTTGCTCCATTTCTTCTATTGAACTTGCCAATAATACGCCATCATCTGCAAAGAATAATGTTGGTATGTAAAAGGACTCATCCTTGTATCCAAATTTCATGAGGCACAATTTCTCAATCAGTATGTTTATAACCATTATAAATATTTGTGGTGATCCTGTGCACCCTTGACGTATTCCATTTGTCACTTCAGTCTGACCTATTACTTTATTATTTATATATAAAGTAGTACTGTCATCTGTATAAAGTCTGGCTATTGTTTCTATTACATCTGGATCACATTTATAGTATTTTAATGCTTCAATCATCTTTCCTCTATCCACAGAGTCAAAAGCTTTTTCAAAATCAATAAAAGTAACAATAAGACATTTCTTCCTTTTTATGCTATTTTCAATACAATATTTCAATATTAGTAGATTATCTTCTCTTCTTCTTCCTTTTGTAAACCCAGATTGAAACTCGTTTTCTTGTTCCACATTTTCCAAGTGTTCCACCAATTTAGTTTTTATTAGGCTCATATATAATTTATAGCCAGTATTTGTAAGTGCAACTGGCCTAAAATCCTTTATAGTTGGCTTTTTTATCTTTGGCAGTAGCACTGTTTTTGATTCTTTCCATTTTTGAGGGACATTTTGTTCTTCAATTATTTTATTCAAACCTTTTGTTATGATTTCTAATGTTATATCATTTTCCCCTATCCATTTCCAAATTTCTCCTTTTATTTTATCTGGGCCTGGTTGCTTCTTATTTTTAATATTCAAGATATGTTTCCTTACCTCTATTGCCTGAAAATTTACTGGTTTCATCTTTTTTAATTCTTTCTCTTCATGAGATTTTCCACTCATTTCATAATGCTCTTTTAAGTATATAGGTATTTCTTTGTAATTTATATTGTTCTTTTTACCATTATATATTATTTTCTTTAAAGGTTTAATCTCATCACTTCTCTGTTCAATATTCATACATTCAAAATGTTCAATTAAGTTTTCTGGTACATATTGAATCTTGGTATTCTCGAAAAATACTTTCATTTTTTCTTGATTTTTATACTGCTTATATTTTTTTATTTCAGATTTATTCCAAACTTCTGTTATATTGTTGTGTTGTTTTTTATATATGCTATTCCAATAGTTCAGGATCATTTTATTTCTTTGAAAATCATCTTTTAATTTTTCTCCTTTTTCATTATATATTTCAGTTATTATATCCTTTCTGATATTTCCTCGCAATTTGTTTATATTTTCCCTGCGTTATATTTTTTTGTTCTTTTAGGGATTTGTAACTTTTAGTCTATTATTTACTAAATATCTGCGCTCTGCTGGTTTATAGTTTTTTCTAAGTTAGGTAAGGTTTCTTGATGTCTTTTATTGTGTTTTTTTTGTTTTCGTATTTTTTGTTTATGCGAACGATAACAACTTCTTACTGGCAACATCGTAGCTTATAAATAGGACCCGTTTTAAGAACATAAGAAAAGAAGGAGACTGCAAAAGACCATTCATGGCCTACACTTGGCAGCTCCTGTTCCATTCAACACACAAAAGATTTCTTACCAGAGAAAAGTCATCAACATTGTCACCCTTTACAGGAGTTCGTCGGATCTAATCTACAATATACATAAAATGCATCCAGAGGATTATGTCCATTCATGCAACCGCAAAATAATCTCCCCACTCCTTAGAAAAATATATACATATGTACATAAAAAAGGCAGTCCCATCTAGCAGCTTCATCCATATATTTATCTAATCTATTCTTAAAACTATTCTTAAATATAGGTATCACATTGGCTTTCTTCCATGCCACTGGCACAATGCCACTCTCCAATGATTTTCTAAAGATGCATGCTAGGGGCTCACTTAACACATCCTTACATTCTTTCAAAATTCTAGGAAAGACCTCATCAGGACCGGGTGCTTTACTACTTTTGATTTTATCAATTTCCTTTGTGATCAAGATATCCTTTAATTTCTCTTCATCATTACCCCGAAAGATCATTGACACCTCAGGTATATTTAGAGTATCCTCCTGTGTAAATACTGAGATGTTTTCTTTCGTTATCGCGTTTTCGTGCTATCAATGTGCTTCTTTGTTATTCAAATTCGGCTTTACTTTGTATGATCACGAAAAACTTTTAGATTATTTAGAGGCGCATAAACTAATAAAAAACCTATAAAATTAAGAATTGTTTGTTATTAAGTTAGGTTTTTCTGCCAGTAAAAAGCTGTTGGGGAGAATAACCGCCCAGTAAATTCAAGGAGACTGCTCGTGGTGGAGATATCACTGCCCGCGAACAACCCTGCGATGATTCTGAGTTTCAATCAATTGGGGGGGGGGTCTGTGGGGCGCAGCCATTAAGTATATACTCGTATACAAAAAATATTACGCCGATATTGTTCACATCTGACGCTACTGTCTGACGTCATAAGAGATATGCTGTAGCCTAAAATTGTAGCCGACTAACAGCGCCATCTACCGTGTGCCCCAAATCTGAAGTGTTACCCCAAATTGTAGCCTACTAACAGCGCCACCTAACGTGCGCCCTGAATCTGAACTATTACCCTAAATTGTAGCCTACTAACAGCGCCACCTACCGTCCATCCCTTAACATAACATAATATAATTTCATGGATGACAAAAGCCACAAGGGCCTACTAAAGGTCATCTGCCTCCGTCAAAACCCACCCACAAAAAGCACCATCACCAGGGGAAGACAAAATCAAAGTCCCCCACAATATAATATAACAGATGACAAAAGCCACAAGGGCTCATCATAGGTCATCCGAGTCAAACGGCCTCTTTTTTTAAGGCACTCAAACTCCCAGGAAAACTACATCCAGAGGATTGCGTCCAGAAACAAGGGTATCACTAATCAAGGCTTGCCAAGAACTAAATCATGCAGCTATAGATATATACAAACAATATTAATATATACAAAACTTAGGAACCATCACAACCTTCCCTCCAGATAAACTCATCCAACCTACTCTTAAATACATTTAGATTTGGACTACCTACTACCCTCGGCGGCAATTTGTTCCAGAAGTCTACGACTCTATTAATGAACAAATATTTTCTTAAATCCAACCTACACCCTTGCTTTTTAATTTTCAAGTGGTGACCTCTAGGCCGATTTCCATCATCTAACTCAAAAAACTTGCTAACATCCAATTTATCTATCCCGGAAAAATTTTTAAAGAGCTCAATCATATCCCCTCTCACACACCTCCTTTCGAACGAGAACATATTTAATACCCTCAGTCTATCTATATATTCAAGGTGCCTCAAGGAAGGAATAATCTTTGTTGCACTGACTCAAGAAGGTTAATATCGTGTCTAAAATGTGGGGACCATTCCTGTATACAGTACTCTAGATGAGGCCTAACATAAGAGTTATAGAGTTTAAGAATAACCTCCTTACTTTTGTAACTGACATTTCTCTTAATGAAACCCAGCACTCTATTTGCCCTATTTCTTGCTTCAATACACTGCTTAGAAAACCTTAATGACTTATCTATTACTACTCCTAGATCTTTCTCATCCTCTACTGAGCTCAGCCAATGCCCATCCATTTCATAGTTAAATTCTCTATTATCTTTTCCCATGTTAATAACTTTGCACTTATCAAGGTTGAAAGTCATTTGCCACTTATGTGCCCAAGATAACAATTTATTTAAATCCCCCTGCACTTTAAAATTATCATCAATATCTTTAACTACAGCTGCTAATTTGGTATCATCTGCAAAAATTGACACTTTATTATTAAATGCCTCCTCAAGATCGTTTATATAGATGACAAATAATAATGGACCGAGAAGTGATCCGTGAGGAACCCCACTGATAACATCCCTCCACTCTGACTTTACACCATTTAGCACTACCCTTTGCTTCCTGTCTTTCAGCCACTCAGCTATCCAATTTGAAACACCCCCACATATCCCAATCATTTTTAATTTATGAATTTATGGCTGTCTGGCTTTGTTCTGGAAGGTTGTCTTACAGGAATCTCCTGATTCTCATTGTAAGATTGGAATATAATACTGATTTGGGTGTGTAGTTTTTCCTGTATTTATTTAATACACCAATCACTGTAATAAATACATTAGTGATTAATACTTTTGGGGAAGATATCTGGCAGCAATCCTGAGCAAGAATTTTTTGGGGTGAGTGTTAACTTTTTCCTTAGTAAATTTCTGAGAGTATGGCTTTTTGTATAGATGGTGAGAGCATGCCGTTTGAAAGTAGTGTGTATGTGGTGTTTGATACATGTGGAGTTGAAAGGAGAGTGAATGTAACTGAATGCCGTGTGTGTTTTCTGGAAGGGGAGGTTAGGAGGTTAAGTGGCTTTGTTCTTGGAGGTTGTCTTGCAGGAAGCTCTTGATTCTCATTGTAAGATTGGGATATAATACTGATTTTGGTGTATAGTTTTTCTTGTATTTATTTAATACATCAATCACTGTGTAATAAATACATTAGTGATTAATACTTTTGGGAAAGATAACTGGCAGCAATCCTGAGTAGTGTGTATGTGGTGTGTGATGCATGTGGAGTTGAAAGGAGAGTGAATGTAACTGAATGCCGTGTGTGTTTTCTGGAAGGGGAGGTTGAGTGGGGAATGTAAGAGGTTGAATGATTTGGTGTTTGAGGTGAGAAGAGATGCAAGTGTGCGATTGAAGGGTGAGATTAGTGCTAAGAGGGTGGAAGATAGGGCTAGGACTGGGAACAGTGTGGAAGTTGTGAGTGATGATGAATGGTGGGTGAAAATGGATAGGATAGATAAGTTAGGACAGGTTAGGTGTGTGAATGAGAGGGACATAGAACCTGTTAGGTTGACTAACAGATTCAATGTCCTGAGAGAGGAAGAGTGTGAAAGTGATTTGCCTGGTGTGATTGTGGATGAAAGCAGGATGGGTGGTAGTGTGACTGAGAGCAGGAGGGAGGGTAATGTTAGGCCAAGACAGAATAGGAGAATGACTGAGGTGCTAGTGATGGGTGACTCTCAGATTAGGTATTTAGATAGGAAGTTGAGTGATAGCAAGTGGAAGGGAATGAGAGTTTGTCTGCCGGGTGCTGGTGTAAGTGATGTTTGTGAGAGGTATGATAGGCTGGTTTCTGGGTGTGAGAGGGATGCAGTTGTGATTACGCATGTGGGAGTGAATGATGTAAAGAAGGTGGGTACATGTGAGTTACGTGAGCAGTATAAAAGGTTAGTTGAAAGGATGAGTAAAAGCAGGGTAAAAGGTGTTGTTTCTGGTGTGCTTCCGAGATTGGATGTGGGGGTAGAATGGTTGTCGCGTGCAATTGGTTTGAATGAATTTGTGAAAAGACTGTGTGAGGAGTTAGGATTGGTGTTTGTAGATGTCTGGGGAGGGTTTTACGGGAATAGGAGGTTGTATGCGATGGATGGGCTCCATCTTAGTCGGGCAGGTGTTGAGGTTCTATGGGGGGAGCTGGATAGTGTGATTAGGTCCTTACGGGTGGGAAACTAGAAGCTGTTAGAGGTAAGGGAATAACAGGAATAGAGGGCAGGTGTAGGAAATGGAAGGGATGCAGAGATAGAGGAATAGCTAAGGGAGAGGGCATACTGATGCGTTATAGGGGGACTAATGCACAAGTGAATGAGCAGATAACTAGGAATAGAAAAGCACGATGCAATGAAGATGGGAATAATAAAAAAACCTTAAAAATATACTACACAAATGGTCGGAGTATAAGGAATAAGATAGATCTCTTAAGAGCGTTAGCGAGTGAAGAGAATTTTGATATAATTGCGATAACAGAATCATGGCTTGATTTGGCAGAAAATCACTTTAAACCTGAGGTTGAGATTGAGGGCTTTAACATGTTCCATACAGATAGGAATAGGAAGGGAGGAGGAGGGGTTATTATTTATATTAAAGATAATCTCCAGTGTTGTGTAAACAGTACAATTAAATTAGATGATAACACAGAGTCATTATGGCTAAATGTAAAGGAAGGTAAAAACAAGCTTGTCATAGGATTATTATACAGACCACCAAATCTTAGTAAGGAAGCTTCAAATCTTCTGTGGCAGGAGATTGAACGGGCATGTAGAACTAAGCATGTGTGTATAATGGGCGATTTTAATTACAGAAATATAGACTGGGAAGCTCTTGTGGGTGATCAGGAGGCTGAGGAATTTTTGAATGTTGTCCAAGATAATTTTCTGAGGCAGATTATTAACGAACCCACTAGTGGTAATAATATACTGGATTTAGTTCTGACAAATAGGGAAGAAGTTATTAAGGATACTGAGATTGGAGGAAATTTGGGTAATAGTGACCATTGTGAAATTAGATTCAAGATGAAATGGAATGGTATTGATAGTAGCATGAACAATGTTAAAATTCCTGACTTTAGAAGAGCAAATTATAATGGGCTAAGGACTTACCTGGAGGCAGTTGTACAGAAACCAGGCAATGAAATCAATTCAGGAATAACATAACATAATTACACGGATGACAAAAGCCACAAGGGCCTATCAAAGGTCATCCGCCTCCGTCAAAACCCACCCACAAAAAGCACCATCACCAGGGGAAGACAAAATCAAAGTCCCCCACAATATAATATAACGGATGACAAAAGCCACAAGGGCTCATCATAGGTCATCCGAGTCAAGCGGCCTCTTTTTCAAGGCACCCAAACTCCCAGGAAAACTACATCCAGAAACAAGGGTATCACCAATCAAGGCTTGCCAAGAACTAAATCATGCAGCTATAGATATATACAAACAATATTAATATATACAAAACTTAGGAACCATCACAACCTTCCCTTCCCATAAACTCATCAAACCTACTCTTAAATACATTTAGATTTGGACTACCTACTACCCTCTGCGGCAATTTGTTCCAGAAGTCTACCACTCTATTGGTGAAAAAAATATTTTCTTAAATCCAACATACACCCTTGCTTTTTAATTTTCAAGTGGTGACCTCTAGTCCGATTTCCATCATCTAACTCAAAAAACTTGCTAACATCCAATTTATCTATCCCGGAAAAATTTCTAAAGAGCTCAATCATATCCCCTCTCACACACCTCCATTCGAACGAGAACATATTTAATACCCTCAGTCTATCTTCATATTAAAGGGGCCTCAGGGAAGGAATAATCTTTGTTGCCCTCCGTTGCACTGACTCAAGAAGGTTAATATCGTGTCTAAAATGTGGGGACCATGCCTGTATACAGTACTCTAGATGTGGCCTAACATAAGAGTTATAGAGTTTAAGAATAAGCTCCTTACTTTTGTAACTGACATTTCTCTTAATAAAACCCAGCACTCTATTTGCCCTATTTCTTGCTTCAATACACTGCTTAGAAAACCTTAATGACTTATCTATTACTACTCCTAGATCTTTCTCATCCTCTACTGAGCTCAGCCAATGCCCATCCATTTCATAGTTAAATTCTCTATTATCTTTTCCCATGTTAATAACTTTGCACTTATCAAGGTTGAAAGTCATTTGCCACTTATGTGCCCAGGATAACAATTTATTTAAGTCCCCCTGCACTTTAAAATTATCATGAATATCTTTAACTACAGCTGCTAATTTGGTATCATCCGCAAAAATTGACACTTTATTATTAACTGCCTCCCCAAGATCGTTTATATAGATGACAAATAATAATGGACCGAGAAGTGATCCGTGAGGAACCCCACTGATAACATCCCTCCACTCTGACTTTACACCATTTAGCACTACCCTTTGCTTCCTGTCTTTCAGCCACTCAGCTATCCAATTTGAAACACCCCCACATATCCCAATCATTTTTAATTTATGAACTAGTCTCCTGTGTGGTACCTTATCAAATGCTTTACTAAAATCTAAGTAAATTATATCTACATTCTCTCCCTTATCTACTTGATCTGTTACAAACTCGAGAAAGTCTAGTAAGTTAGTCAAACATGATCTACTTGATCTAAACCCATGCTGAGCATCGCTGATTAACCCCTCCCTCTCTAGATGTTGGCAAATCCTCCGATCCACACTAATGTTAGTAAACACCTCTTTCCCTGACCCATGAGTACTATACATAAGACTATTTAGTTTCTCCTTTGTAAATACTGATGCAAAATGACCATTTAGTACCTCAACTATTTCCTCATCAGTTTCTCTCACAACCCCTTTATATTTGATAGGTCCTATTTTAACTCTGCCAGACTTGTTATTAATTTTATAGTAACTAAAGAACTTTCTAGGATCTTTGTTGCTATCCTGAGCTAATTTAATTTCTGACCCCCTTTTGTTCTTTATAATCTTATTTAACTCATTCCTAGCCATTCTATAATCACTTAAATTTTGAATATTATTTTGTACCTGTAATTTTTTGTATGCCCTTTTCTTCTCTGAAATTTTTCTAGCTATCTCCTGATTCCACCATAATGGTTTCCTACTTTTGTTCCTAATGGCCTTCATTGGGATACATTGTTCTTGGACTACATTTATTATATGCTTGAAAGTATCCCACATCCCATAAGCATTTTTACCTCTGAATTCTACATCCCAGTCTACCAAATTTAGCAAGCTTCGAAGTTTTACATAATCTCCCTTATGAAAATTTGGAACTTTTACAGGATTCTCGGTTATTTTACCCTTCTCAATTCCCAAGTTAAAACGAACTATCTGATGGTCACTATTTTCCAATGCTTCCCCAACAGTCAATTCTTGAACTAAATGATCACTGTTAGAAAGTACTAAATCTAATATATTGTCTGCCCTCGTTGGCTCATTAACAAATTGATTAAAAAAAATATCCTCAAAGCATTCTATGAACCTGCCACTTGTTCTATCCCTACCTATCATATTTTCCCAGTCCACAGAGTTTAAGTTTAAGTCCCCAATAATAACTGCATCCGTTTCACATCCCTTTCTTATTTCCCTTATCATTAGTTCATCCATATTATCAGTCTGCCCAGGTGGCCTGTAAAAAGCTCCTAAATGCAACCAGTCAAAGGGGTTTCTGGTATGTATGTTGAGAATACAGGGGATGTGAGTGACCTGTCTGTTTCGCAAGTGTGCTTTGAGTTTGATGAGGGCTGTGAGGGAGGAGCTGATGAATTGGGGTATGAAGAGGTAAGGTTCTGAACGGAAGAGTATGAAAGAGTTCTGTTGTGAGATGGGAGACTGACAGGATGACTGATGAACAAACTTGACTGCTTGCTACCTGTAGCCAGGGACCAGTAGACGAGTGTGAATGGGTGCAGAAGGGTGCGATTGAGTATAAAAGGTACCGTGAGTAAGGATTGAGAGTGACTGTGGTCGAATGGCTTAAGGAAGGAGGGGTGTGGTGGAGCTAATGTGAGTGTGCATGAAGGGCCATTCTCCCACCCCTTTTCCCAATACCTTTTCCCTCCCTCTGTAAGAATGTGTATGTGTGAGCGGGAATGGGTTTTTTATTATATTTTCTTTTGTACATATGTATTTGATTTCATGTATGAAAAAGGTTATTTAACATTTCATGTTTTTTCTTTAAATTAGCTACTAAATGTTAAATATTTTTCTGAGACAGCACTCAAGTAAAGGAATAAATAAACATTGCTTGCCTTTTGTAAGAGTAACTGAAATAAAAACATTTTGAAGAAATTTAAATAAAATGTAAGAAGTCCTCTAATAGTAGTTGATTGCGGAGGGCTTTAATAGCCTAAAGAAGTGACTGAATCTTGATGAAAATTGAGCTCAGAAGCGCCAGGCCCCATAAGACGCGCACACCAAATTTTTGTCACAAGAGTGACTGCCAGCAAGATTTTCCTTCGGGGGGGCGGCAAACCATAAACCACGGTACCACGTAAGATAGCTCCTCTTTTTGTTGTCTCTTGTCTTTTTGTTGTCCCTTCTTTTTGTATTTGCTGTCTCTTTAGTATTAATATATATATTTTCGATTGATAGGGTTCCAAGATAGGATGGTTTTAGTTATATATAAATATTTACCCATATTTTTGTAAATATTATTGTATTGTTTTTGTTAGTAAAGGACTGTACATACAATCCGTTTCATTCTCCTTCGATTTCTCATGTCCGGATTAGTGTAGGAAGCGGGTTGGATCGATTGGGGTTAGTCTAGATTTTTTGCCCGCTCCATTAGTTTCATCTAGCTAAAGTCACAAAACAATAAAATGCATGGAATGACCATGATGTTTATCTTGCTGGGTAAACATGTAGAATTGGGTGTGAGATTTGTGGGAGAACAGCACATGACACTGCTTATGGGGTAAGATTAACTATCAGCCCAATAAAGTTTATAAGTCAAAGCAAAATATATATCTCAAAGCATATTTTAACTGAATATTTTATTCATATCTCAGAACACTCGTATGTTAAGTTAGTTTTAAGTCAAGGTATCACTATATAAGTAATTTTGGTTCCATTTATAGATTGACAACAGCCTTTTGATTCATTGTTCTTACTTTAGTATCATATTTGACTTGAATACTTTAGATTCTGTGATTGTTTTTGATGTTTTAAGAATGTCTCAATGGGTAACTCACCTAAATAAGCTTTAGTGAACCAAGTTTTTCTTGTTCTTGTTGCTCTATAGCAACTGAAGGTTGACTCAGACTTAAATTTTACTTTATTTCCTTAGGTTTGTGATATTTTTTTATAAAAGGAAGCTATCAAAATAATTATATATTGAAAATTTAAGAATTGTGGTATATAAGCCATACCATAAAGGCTAGTAGTACCTTTTTAGTATATCCACAGATAAATCTTGAAGCAAATATGGATATAAACAGGATTGAGAAGAATATATTTAATGATGAAATATTGAATAATAAAATGGTGAGTTACTTATGATTCTTCAGATTGTGTATTTAACACATTCACTGCATTTTGGGCCACTTGTGTACTAGTGCAAGTTTTTATTATTTGTATAATTGTACACCTGTGGTGCGAAATTGAATTTTTATATATTATGTACTTAAAATTTTCATTATCTAGAAATCTTAGTATTTGATTTTTTACATTATTTCTCTTATTAATTTGAAGATTTAGTTATAAAGAAAAGAATAGAATATAAAGTTTAGCTATTTATTTATAATTGCAAAATTTCAAAAAACAAATTAAAAAAATATAATCACTTCTTTTAAAATTGCAAATTAGATGAGATTTACCAAAAATAAATAAGAATAACTATATAAATGCATAAAAAATTAATAAGACTATCCAGTAAGTGATATCGTATATACATTTCTATAAGAGAATTTTCCTTACTTAAAAAATAAATTGCTTCTCTTGCAAAACAAGAAATGCAAAGAGGAGTTTGATTTTCACAATTATTGCAGAAGGTTGAAACTTCTGGCTTTATTTGCTACCACTTTCTATCCTTCATTCAGGGAAATTTTCTGATAGCAACCTAAACATCTTTTCCTTGTTTTCCTCTTTGGACCATCTGCTTCTCTTAATGTGTGAGACATGATCATACCAGTGACTCTTTGGGGTTCTCTTTCAGCTATCAGTTTTTCTGTAGCTTTTTTTTGTCAGAGATGAAAAATAAGGCTTTCTCTGAATTCTTGAATATCCATCAGTTTATTCTTAGAGTATTTAGTGTATAGAATGCAGGAATTTACCAAATCTTTACTTTCATCAGTTTCATCTGCTAATTTTGCATAAAATAAAGATTTATCTATATCTGAAAAAGGATATATAAAATTATATTTTTTATTGTATAATTAAAATATAAAATACTAAGCAATAACTAAGCCTAAACAGAAATATAAAGCACTTATCTAATTAGAATTTATAAAAGAATAAAAATAAAAATCTTGCATAAAATATATGAGTATATACCTACATTAATATTTATATATACAGATAAGGTGAAAATAAGTGACCAAAAGGCTTTTCAACTTCAAATAATGCTAAACTAACCTAACAACCAAATCTTCAAGCATGTACATAACTCGAAGGACCAGTGTGCTTCTAATCTAAACAACAGGTGTGTGTTAGGGTTATTGGATGTAGAAAAATGCTGAGGTCACTTATCTTTACCTGATTTACAAATAATATGTACATAATGATTATAGTTCCTAAATGAAAATTATTTATTCTGATAAAAATAACATAAAATCAAAGATGAATTGCATATTGCACAACATGTGGCCATTTTAAAATGGTACACTAGTGGTACATATCACAAAAGTGATAAAGGAGAAATACCAACTTGCATTTTGGGACTACTATGTACCAACATTTATTTGGCCACATGTTGCACAGAATACTGTAAAGGAAGGGCTAATTTCTCGCCCTGTGATTTGTGCCACAAACATCAAATGAATTTTTTCTCACTAAATGCCCAGCGCTAGTAAGAGAGATAGACTCACCTCCTCTCTCAATGAAATCTTAGTCAACATTAATTCAAAGTAAACGCAATGGCAGCACAACGCTCAGTTGCCAAACCCAGTTAACATGCTAAGACAGGATGACATTCATTCCATGCTTAACCCTTACATGTTAGATATTATCAATTGATATTCTCTTGAAAAATGGCAGATATCATCAATTGCTGATATGAAGATTACTCTCAATACCGATATCATCCATTGATGTCTTGAGCCTTAATTGTTAACTGGCCAAACCATGAGTTGTTTCTGGCAACCCCAGAGCTGGTTGTAGAGCTCCTCTGATTTATTGAATCTTATTCAGTACCTAGATGGAACCCGAATCTGTTACATCGACAAATTCCCAAAAGCGTAAGCACCTCTCAATGTGGATGATGATGACTACTAATATGGAAGAAGGAAATAATGATGATTCAACTTGCTCTGGATGGAAAATGTGCTCTGATTTTTCTCTTTATAAATTCATTTGATGATAAAAATGCAGGAATAACTAATCTAGGAAAATTAAAATATAATTATTTTCATAGTTTTTGTTCAAATAAAATGAAAACACAAGTGAAAATGAACTTAAAAAAAAAAAATCAGAAATTAACGCTTTATCCCCATATGACATTCACGCTCACATGACTCTTACCCACTGATAAAGGTTAAGTTGCTCCTGGTTATGTTCCATCCCTTTGGCTAGCAGCCTTTACAAACCCTGCTAACTCTACAGTTCTTTCATAAATCCAATGTGTGACATGGGATGAATGTTTCTTCTAGGTTAATAAATGGTGGAATATTATCAAGAGTGTGTGGATATATTACCCCTCCTGCAGGTTCTGGGTACTAAGAGTGTACCCCAGGGGTAACCCAAAGAAGGACTATCAGGTCTAGCTTGCTCCAGCTGACAGAGAATTTAATGTCCTCCATCCTACAATGCCTGTATAAGATCTCCTATATCCTCACCTAAGACTAAGGGAATTAAATCTGTTCTCGCTGGAAACCCGTAGACTGCATGGTCAGCTCATTGAAGTTTTCAAAATACTTTGAGGGTTCAACAATGTTAACTACCGGGATAGTTTCACACTGAGTGAGAACAGAACGCGCAATGACAGCTTCAAACTTGAACTGGAGCGTTACAACCACAATCTGTGTGGAAATTTTTTCACTTACAGTATCTGCGGTCGGTAAGTGGAACACACTTCCAGTGGAAGTTTTCAACAGTGAATCTGTTGACCAGTTCAAGTCAAGACTAGACAAAGTCTTGAAAAGCGGCCGTTTAGGGGTGCAAAACAATTGAGCAGCCATGTGCCTGCTCGATTGCTAGTCCAAAGGTACCCTCTTTGAAAGGACCGTAAGGTCTCCTAGGGTGCCTTCTTTCCTTGTTGTTACTCAACACGCTTCCTCTTTCTTTACAAAGCTGTTCTTACAAACTTTGTGGTGGTGTGTGCATATGCAGATGACAGGGCCTCCCTCTGACACTGGAGCATGCTTTTTTTTGGTTATACTTTGCTTTTTGTTTATAATCTAGCCTATTAGACTAAATTGGTTGTGGCAACTTGTGCCATTCAAGGCCGTTATCATATAACCTTTGTGAGAAATGACCTTTATATTTGCTTTAAAATGTAATTTCTAGAAATTATGTTTGCCGAGTCTCCTGATTCTTTTCTAAAATTCTTACTGTCAGTTTTGCTGTATACTCTGAGTATGAAGGTTTATGAGGGGCAGGCAATAAGTTTTGCGAATCGGAACGGTAAAGGAGAGGAAGGGCGATGGCTGTTTGTGGGGGTGTTAGGACAAGTTATGACAAGTGAGAACCTGCAGATCGTCGGTCACAAATTTTTCAACAATGGAGAAGGTTGAGCACCGTGCAGTGATCAAATTTTTTACCAAGGAAGGCAAGAATGCAAAAGAGATCTATGAATGCATGGTTGCAGTGTACACCTTCCTATGCAACCATTGCTTGCTGGAATAGGGAGTTCCACCATGGTTGTGAGTCCCTTGAAGATGACCCCTGTCCAGGATGCCCGTCAGACATGACCACCAAGAACAATGTGGCCCGTAAGGAGAGGATGATCCTCGAAAATCGACGGGTGAAGTTCGAAGAAATGGAGCAAAAACTTGGAATATCACGTGGAAGTGTTATCAACATCATCCATGATAGTGACAGGTGATGAAACGTGGGTCCATCACTGGGATCCCAAGACCAAGCTTGAAAGCATGGCCTGGAAGCACAGGGGCTCTCCGACCCCCCTCAAGTTCCGGACCCAACCCATCATGGCCACCATCTTCTGGGATTCTGAGAGAGTGCTGATGGTGGACTATGCGCCTCATGGAAGGACCATCACAGGCCAATATTATGACGAGGAACTGGTTGAGTTGAAGAAGTGCATCTGTCAGAAGCGGTGCGGCAAGTTGACAGGCGGTGTCCTGCTCCTCCACGACAATGCCCCTGTCCACAAGGTCAGAGTTGTACAAGCTGTCCTGTGCAAGTGCAGATTCGAGGAGCTAAACCATTCCCCCTAGAGTCCAGGTCTGGCCCCTAGCAACTACTTTTTATTACACCAGCTCAAGGCTGCACTGCGTGGGCGCCGGTTTGGGGACGATGAAGATGTCCAGCTCGCCGTTCAGGTGTGGATTGAACAGGAGTCGGGAGATTTCTGATGGCGGGAATTCAAAGCCTCAGAGACAAGTGGCGCAAGTGCATTTGAAGTTGAGGGTAGTTATATTGAAACATAATAAAACACTTTTCCTTATATCTCGTTTCCTTATATCCGAATTGCAAAACTTATTGACTGCTCCTCGTACCAGTATTGTTTTAGTTGTTGAGGAATCAGTGTTAGAATGTTTTATATTATATTTATTTTAGTTCTGGTCATTATTTTGTAGGTTGTCCTTGGTCATTCATTAAATGACAACCATGAACTAAGACATGAAGCCTATCAATTTTTGCTTATCCTTTTTGTCCTTGAGAATTTTTTTTTGTCAAAAATAGTGATTGAAAACAATTTATTAATGCTTAATACCAGGTCATTTGTGGTGCTCTCCCATGATGAGCTCATGCCCCATAGGGCCCAAAGAATGAATTATGGATATCAGGAGCGTTTTAAACTAACATTGCTATGATGAATAAGACCTTTATGGGTAAATTTCCTTCCTGAGCATGTCTCTCTCAAAGAGAGAGGTTTCTTCATTATTTTTATCTATATTTCATTTATATCTTATGACATTAACAGGTGCTAATACAATTTCTCTATAAATATATTTATATATACAAGGTAAAAATATAAATTTTTTATCCCTTATAGGATGGTTCTGAAGAGATGACAATAAAAGAAGAATTCTTTGAAGATCCACATATCAATGAGTTAAGTGATATGAAAGTGAGTGAGGATTGCAATATTGACTTTGCACATCATTATTCATTCAATTAGTTTTGGGTTTATAAGTGCATATACTCTAATTATATTTAGTCATTATAATTGAGTGGTTTTAATTATGGAACAAATCACTATCCCCCTCAACCCTTTATCTAGGCTTAAGGTCCTTACAGCTACTTATGCCATGTCAGAAGAGAGGTTTCAGAACTTCTCTAAACAACGCCCTTTAATGCAAGAAGATTGCAAGAGACCAGGACTTGAGGGGTGTTGGGGTACGATTAATAGGAAGATCAGTTTTGCCTTAATAACCTCTTCTCTGTGGAATGGGCCAATCACTATCATGTTTCAGTTCTTGGGTGCATAAGGATGTACTTATCTTGGGTGGGCTCTACTGACAACTAAAAGTCTATGGTCCTGCCTCTTTGTCTACCACAGCAGATCTTCCTATCCTGGCCATCCTGTTGATGATTAGTACAAACTATTAAGAAAGTCCAACTTGTCTCCCTACCTCCTCAGTAGTGAGTTACAGCCTTTGATGGGGAGACCAGTCCATCCTGCAGCTTCTGGTCAGTGTGTATCATCAACCTTTATTTTATTCAAGGCTTGGTAGGGCCCAGGGTCCATGCCGCCAAATATCTTGCAGATGCATTGTGAGCTTGTTAGGGCTCAGCATCCCTACCCCCCCGCCCCCTTCTTTCCTGACCTAGGTCAGCTTCATTAGTTGTGGGCTAGGATCTGGAATACCACTCAAAGTTCCTACCCTGAGGTGAAAATGCCCCCTTCCCCCAAGGTGACCCCTATCTCATAAGGCAGGTTCTCCCAAGTGGGAGACAACCCACTCTGCAAGATTCTCCTGAGTCAGCATTGGCCCCCCCGAGGACTCATGAACTGAAATTGGACCACCTTCCCTGGGTTGGTAACTCCATCCTCACTGAAACTTCCATTAAGGAGAAGGACATGGCTGAGCCTGGCCTATCTGGTGGTAGAAAAATAAAGAGTTCTCATTCTCTGCTTTCTTCTCCTAGGAAGACATTAAAGACCATGTGTTCCTCTCCTTCCTTGGATGGATAGGTCCCCTGCTTTTTCAGTAGGTGATCAGGCCCATGAACTGCAGGTCTAGCTATGAGGTGCCCTTGGATATCAAGACCCACACAATGGCAAAGATTAAAGTTTTAGGTCGTGAGTGGAGCCTCCTGACATCACAGCTTCTCATCATAACTAGTTTGCAAGTTCTATCTCCCACTCCCCTTAGCTCTCCCCTAGTAGAGCTGGTGGCACAAAGGGTTCAACCTTTAGCCTCTGTTAAAATGGAGCCCCTCTCTCTCTGCATTAACATTTCCTGTAAAGCTAAATGGTCACACATCTCCCCCGAGTTGTTAGACTCACTAGAGGAAACCCCCTTGAAAGTGATAGTGAGACTGCCTTTGGGGATTGATAAAGCTGTTTCCTAAAAGGAAGACAGCACCAAAAGATATTCTGCTTCAATGCCCCATCCAAGGTTATATTGGGAGATTAAAAGATGCAGAATCCACCAAAGCTTTCAAGGCAGAGGGAGGCAAAGACACTCATGGCAAGCTCAACCTCTCCCACTATCCTCGGAGGTGACAGCACCTTTGTTGACTGTCAGCTCTCTGAGTTCTGCCTTTGGGAAGTATATGGACATTCCTGTAAGGGTCTTCACATTGAAGAAGGCCCTCGTATCTTCAAGCTAGGCCTGGAGGGCACATTCCTTCAATGGAATTGCTGAGACAACCTCATCACCGTGGGCCTAACTACTCTTCCTAGAAGGTCTAGCCATTTTGCACGCAGAATACTCCGATGGTGGTTAGCAAAGTGTGAGATGGCACTATAAGCAGTGCCCGAATGAGTTCACTACCGGTGTATTTTGTCAAGCTAGGTTCCGGTATATTTCGAAGCACACTCGCCACTCTTTTTGGCGGGCATCTGTGTCTTCACTTAATGGGAAAGACACCTCTAGCAGAGGTGTGGAAGCATGTAAAGAGGATTCAGGGCAAGTTCTCGTAGGACCCCCCTCCCCATTCTCGAGGAGAATGGGACCACAATCTCAGACCCCACATCCGTGGCAGAATCCTTTGTGACTGTTTTCTCTGTAGTCTTTAGCCAAGATGTTGCTCTGCCAGCATTCAATGCGAGTCATGATGTCGTGGAAGGCCGCTGACCGGACTATACCTCCAGAGGTGGAGAACCCTTCAACGGCAGGTTTAATCTGAGTGAGTTCTGTTCTGCTCTTGCTTTGTGCACGAACACTGCCTATGGTCCAGACAAAGTCCCATACACCATGCTTCGACACCTGGGTGAGATCACTCTACCTCAGCTGGTTTCCTCCCAATCTCTAACCTCTTGCATCTGCAAGTTGATGGAGAAATTGGTAAATGTTAGATTAGCCTTTTACCTGGACAGCTGAGGCCATCTGTCTTCTACACAGTGTAGCTTCTGCAAGTTCTACTCCACGTCGTATGCTCTGACTGGAAAATGCCGTCTGCGAGGCCTTCCTCTGTAAACAGCACTACAGCATGGTGTTTTTTGATCTGGAGAAGGCCTATGATGCTGCATGGTGATACAGTATCATAGAGACGCTCCACATGATGGCAAGGGGATGCTTTACAATCTTTATATCTGAATTTTTGCAAGATAGTCAATTTGACATATAGGTGGGGGAAACCCTCTCCGGCCCAATGGAACAGGAAGTGTGTGTCCTCAGTGTCACACTCTTTGCCCTGAGCATCACCTCGGTGCTGCCAGGAGATGTTCTTGCTACCCTCTATGTAGACAATCTTTCAATCTCTTTTGGCGCAGCCCAGATGACAACTCCAGAGTGTCGACTTCAACAGGCATTGCACCGCGTCTCTCGCTATGCCAAAGCACACAGGTTTCAGTTTTCCTTGGCCAAGACTAAGGTGGTGCACTTCTGACACCATCCACAGTGAAGAGGCGTGTCCTGTTTGAGGTGTTTTCTTGTCTTTTTCCTTATGGCCATTAGGTTGGGTATACCTTGTGGGGAAAGCTTTCTGATCTAGTTTTCTGGGTACAGAAGTTGGGAATTGGTATTGCTGTGAAATGATTTCCTTCTAACTTATTCTTATCATGTTATTCAACTCTACTCTTTCTTTCAGATGTTTTAGCTATATATTAAGCTCTTCTAGCATGGCTTGTCTTGCACAGTAATATTTTTATGTGCATTTTTTGAATGTGCCTTAAATTATAACATAATTTCTTTCCTTCATGTTTGGATTAATACCTGTTTTGAGCACGGATGACCGAGGTGTCCATACATCACCCCTCCTGTCATTGCCTGGTATGTGAGCCTTGATGTCCTCCCTTGCTTGACTGCCTCTGTTCTGCACTCCCTGGTTCATGCCTACCACACTTCCTCGACACCAGTGCCCCAGTGAGGAGCGGTCAGTGTGGGAACAGTCTAAGGATGATACTCGCTACTTGTAAGGCTCAAGGTCGCCTTACCAACTCCTTGTATTCCTGCAACCATACCATTGTCAACCCTTTGACCTACCCTATCCTATTTCCAGCACCTGACTAACGTATTCTTTCCTCATCCTTACCCCACTCAACCTTATTGTGGAATTCAGCTAGACTTGTTATGGATTGACTAGTGCACTATTTCATTGATTATTTATATTATATTATTTTTGTTCATCACTGCTGTTAAGTATATTAATTTAAGTACTTAATCTTCTTATTACCATTTCTCGCATTAACTTTCATGTAGGTCATACTATTTATCACACAGGCCATAGGTGCGGTACCATACTGCAACTTACCGGTGCATACCTTTATTGAGCTTAGTTATTCAGTCTAATTCATCTCTTCCATACCTCTTTTCCTTTATTCAGGCTAATTCTCATTACTCTCCTATTTCTGCTCTATTCAGTCTACTCCTTGCTTTCTATCATCTGCAGCTTGCCATCCTGCTTCTGTGCTCGTGGTCGCGGATTGGAATTACTTTCCTCTTGAGGAGCGATATCCATTCTTTGTCCAATGCGACCAGCAACCAGCACAGGGATAGGGTTATCAGGGGTTATCCTGACCGCAGGCCCCCTCAACAATGGCTCTGGGACCCTGACTAAGACTCGTTTCTCAATGGGGTATGCCTGGAGGTAGTTGAATTGCACCGTTTCCTTGGTCTTCTATTTGACTGGTAACTTACCTGGGAAGCTCATATTTGTAGCCTTAGGGTCTCTTGTACCCACGCCATGGATATTCTTCATTCCATTATGTTCAACGCTTGGATCCCTGATAGGGCTACTGCCTAACTTTTTATAGATCCTTTGTTCGTTTGAAGCTCAACTACAGATATGCATTTTATGCATCCGCAGCTGAACGTGTATTGCAGGAGGTGGAATCAATCCACCACAACAGGCTTCTCCTGGCAACCAGTGCCTTCCACCCTTGCCCCACATTGAGAGCCTACCTGTTATTGCTGGGGAGATGCCACTCTCTCTACGCTGTGCATTATTCACCTGTACGTTCAAGCCCGGTGCCTCCCTCAGTCGCCAACCGCTCTCACTGCATCCACAGTTGATTTTGATGCTGCTGATGCAGCTGAGAGACGCCAGTCATACCCTAAGCCCTTTGGGTTTAGGGCTAGGAAACTCCTTCGAGAGCTAAGTATAACTCGGGCCGGTGGCATCCCTAGTTCTGCCTAAGATGCCACCCGGGAAGGTACCACTTTTGGCTCTTTGTTGCCACACTTCTGCTACCAAAACTTCTACAGTGCCAGGAGTATTGCGTTTGACCTTTTTAGAGCATACAGTGTCACGCTGAAACCGTACCAGTGTATACGGATGTCTCCCAAGTCCCAAGAGGGGTTCAGCTTTCACCATAAAAACTCTGTTTGAAGTCAGCAAGGCTTTACCAGGTGCTGTGTCTGTCTTTACAGCCAAGCTGGTGGCAATACATCACTCAGTACGGGAGATTACAGATGTGCCCTGTTCAGAGCCTGGATTGTGATTTATAGTGACTAACAAAGTGCTCTCGGGGCATTGGAATCTCCGCATCCCACGGTTTGCAATATCTGTGATGCCACAGTTTTGGCAAGCCGACCAGATGTTAAGATTATCTTATGCTGCTGGGTTCCTGGACATGTAGGAATTGCAGGGAATAAGGGCGCCAAAGAGTCCGCAAGGACTGGGCGACTGGACCAGCGTTTTGCTCTTCCTCACACTGACTACATTGCAGAAATACAAGCAGCTCTCCGGGCTGCTTGGCAAAGATGATGTGAGATGGTCGAGGGTAACTTAAAGTTGCATGCCATTGCGCCACGACTGTTCCCATGGACCTACCCCCCAATGCTGCGAAGGTCTCTGGTTGCTTACTGTCATCTTAGAATTGGACACACTCGTGGGATGCACCGCTATTGGATAGAGTGCTCGCCTGCGCCCTGCTATGAAGACTGCATTGTCCCCAAGACTGTTTGGCACATTCTTGTTGAATGTCCCATTCTGGGCGATGTTCACACACATCACCTGTCCCAGTAATAGGATGAGCGGGGTCACTACCAATTATCCCTTGTACTGAGGACTGATTCGTGCACACTGACTTGTCGACTTAATGACTTTTTGGAGGAGGTCCAGTCTTCTCCCCTTTATTTAACTAGTTTATTTTGGAGTTTTCTTTGTAGGATGCATATTCCTGTGCTCGGGGCAGGTGAACCTTCCCCCGACACCTGAGCTTGCTTCCTGCTTGTTGCCCTATTCGTTTTTGCTCTTTTTATTATTGTTTTTTTTTTATCTTTGCATATCGTTGTTTTAAAATAGCCCAGTCCTAGGCTGCCGTGCTTATGGTGACTTATGCCCAAGCCAAGTAGGAGCCAGACGGCTCCTAAAATAAAAAAAATCACTGAAAAATGCTATCTGCCATGCCTTTGTAGACAGCACAATGTTTTTTGATCTGGAGGTCTATGATATCACATGTCAATACAATATTATGAAGACCTTTCACAAGATGGGAGCAAGGGGACACCTCCCAATTTTCATTTTTTAATTCTGCGTACAGCCCAAGAAGGCATCTCAAATGGAGGTGTCCTTAGTGTCACACTCTTTGTTCTAAGTATCAATGATATCACCTCTGTGCTGCCAGAAGATGTTCTTGTTATGCTCTACATGGAGGATCTTTTGATCTCATTTGGGACTACTCAGATGGCCAACTCTGGAGTGTCAACTCCAACAGCCATCAAACTACACCTCTCACTATACTGAAGAGCACAGGTTTCCATTTTCCTTGGCCAAGAATTAGGTGGTGAACTTCTGCCGCCATCCACGTTTCCACCATGAGTCTGATCTTTTAATGAATGTAATTTGCCTGGAAGTGGTGGATTCACAAAGTTTTTGACTGATGCCCCAACCCCCAAAAAACCCTAAAACCCACTTTAAAAAACCTGGCTTAAGTGGATTGGGAGGGAGGGGGCTAGGTTTTTAAAAAAATTACATATAAAAATTTAGTTTATATTGTATTGATAAAAAGATCTATATATGTACATAAAGTAAAAAAAATGTAAAATTCCTAAAGAATATCCTGAAAAAATTAGAAATAACATAAAACAGGGATTTTGTTTTAATCTTGATTCAAAGTTCTTTGTCTCATTCTAGTTGTTGCTTTGATATAAAGGATAATGATACAACACATTAAAATTTAATCTAGCCAAACTTTTTAATTCTTATATTAAATAAATAAACACTTTTCCTACATAATTATATAAAGGAAAAAAAAACTAAACAGAAATTTCAGTTAATACAAAAAGAACCCTTCTTAACTTTTACTATCAGAAATCACCAACTGTTTGTAGATTTTTACTAGTTTCTCCACCTTTTTATCTCAATCTGTTTCTCATTCAACTGAGAAAAATAACCTCTCTATTATGGCTGAAGTAGCTGGACATGAATGTATGGACCCTAAACATGAACAAAATCCATCTGGCAATTTCTTCCCACTTGTTGTTTTCTTCCAGTTCATATTCATTATATGCCACCACTTGTCTGAAGAAAGGTTGGATTTAACTGATCCAAAAAAACATGTTGGGTGGGAAAATTTGACTATCCTTGAGCTGAAATTCATACAATCCAACTGCATAATCAGGATGGATTTCATTAAGCCAGTTCTCAGCTTGTTCTTCAGCTTCCATCTCTAAGATTTTCTCCTGTATTTTTAAATATAGCAAATTAAAACTGTGGCATTCAGGCATTGGCAACATTCTACTTTCAGTTTCAGAATGTAAAACTGCTTTTAGCATGTAATTCTTCTGCAATACTAAATTAGCAGAATTATGACTTCTTACCTAAGTAACGAGGATCAATCATGTAAGCAAAGTAATGAACAGTCTTCATGGCTTCCTTGAACCTATCCTTAATACTTTGATGATCCTGCTGCATATCAGGATTATTCATTAAAGATATCCAGATGTGGACAGCATCTGCGAGACTTGTTCTGTCAGCTTGGAACTAAGTTAAAAACAAAAGTAACACAAATTATGTACTGTACGCACAGTAGTATTGATTTTATTGATATTTAATTATGATTATTGACATTGCTGTTATTATTTTCATTATTCCTAATATTAATATCATTGTCTAGAGCAGTTCCATACTGTCTTAGTTGGGTCAGTAGATGCTGAGCTTCCCGATATATGGCAACATTGTCAATAATTTGGCCCATGTTTGCAGAGACACTCCGATCTTGTTGCCCCCTTATTCCAAATAGAAACAATAAAACCCCCCAAAACCCACCTCTAAAACAACAGTGGGTTGTTACCCCCCCCCCCTACCTGACAGGCCCATATTTGGAGTCTTGAGGTCTCTTGTACCTATGCCATGGACATTCTTGGTTGTGTGTAGTTCATCACTTAGTGTATCGATAGGGCTACTGCCTTGCTTTTCTACTGATACTCTGTTCATTCAAAGCTTGACTATGGATGTAAGATTGATCCACCACACCAGTGCCTTCATGTCCCCAATTGAGAGCCTACTTGTTGATAGGGAGATGCCATCCTCTCTACTCCATACATAGAGCTTGTATCTGCAGCCCCGGCTCCCTGCCCCCTAACTTTAACATCTCTCACTGTATCTACATCTATTCACACATGTGTATGTTGCTAAGAGATGCCAGTCTTACCCTAAGCCTTTTAGTTTTAAGGTTGGGAAACTGAGCTTGGTGCCACCTGTTCTACCAAGAACACCACTCATTGCTTATACAGGGCTGGGAGATTGCCTTCAACCCTTTTAGAACACACTTTGTGTCATACTGGATTTGTGATTTGTGCCAGTTGGCTTCCATGCTGTATCCCTCTGTTTGAAATCAGCAGGGCTCTACTGGCAATGATTTTGTCTTCACAGCTGAGCTTATTGTAATATGCCACTCAGTACAAGACAATGTTTTGTGGATGGTTCAGAGACCAGATTATGATCTTTAGTGACTTACAAAGCACTATGGGCATTAATATCTCTGCATTTCCTGGTTCATGTTATCTGTGACACCATGGTTGCTGCAAGCTGGGAAGATGTCAAAGATGTGAGACAGCTGATAGGAGCTTAAAGTTCTGTGCCATTGTGCCTTGACCTTTCTTATGTAATTACCTCCCAATGCCATGATGGCTTGAGGTTACTTGCTGTCATCTTTGTATTGGACGCACTGCCATTTGATGGGGTGCTCAGCTGCACCATATTGCGATAGCTGTGTTGTCCCTTGAGCTGTTTGGCACATTCCCTTTGAATGTCCCATTCTTGAGTATCTTTGCATATATTACCTATTCTGGTATCAAGATGAGTGTGGTCACTATCACTTGTACTCAGGATAGGTTTGTCAACTTGTTGGAGGAGACTGACCTCATCCATTTTATTGGTGTTGGTCACATGCTCTGGCATAGGGGGAAGGTGTACCTCCTCCCAATACAGAGCATGCTTCCTTCTTTTTGCTTGTTTCATTCTTCTTATTTGTTTTGTATATATTTTATGTTTTGTGTTTTGATAAATGTAGCCTAGTAATAGGCTATAAATGGCTATTAAAAGTTCATGTGGGGATGAGACTCAAACTAAGAATTGGAAAGTTACAAGTAAAGTCAATGTAGGCTTCATGACTTCTGGCCCCCTCATCAAGATTCTACCCAGCATTTTTCTAGCCTGCTGGCTTCAAATGATTCCTGGACAAAAGAAGGCGGCATACACTAGATTTTGGAGAACAAAATTAACTGTAGATGAAAATAACTAAAATGTTAAGAAAAGAAACAAAGAAGCTGATAAAATCCTCCAAAGGAAACTTAGAAGAATCTATCACTCAGCAAGTAAAAACCAATCCTAAGTTATTCTTTAGCTATGTGAATAGTAAAATGACAACCTCCTCATTGAATGGCCTGCTCCTCTCAGAAAATAATGACAGTGTAAATGATAATGGAGAGATATCCCAAATTTTCAATAAATTTTTTGATTCTGTGTTTACTATTGAAGATGAGACCAACATTCTATTTCCAGTGGAATTGTTCAACAATGATCAACAACCTCTGAATGACTTTTGTATTTCTGAAAATGAAGTCAGAGGCAGACTGAAAGCAATTGACGTAAATAGTTCTCCTGGTCCAGACAGTATTCACTCTTGCATTTTATATGAAATACTGTCCCCCTGAAACATATATCCAATAAAAGTTTAGAAATGAATGTTGTACCAAATGATTGGAAAATAGGAGTGTTACACAATATCAAAAAGGGAAACCACTCCTGTGCCTAAAACTACCTCCCTATTAGTTTAACCTCAATAATTGGAAAACTATTTGAAAGAATAATGAGAGACAAAATTGTGGATCACCTAGAAATGAAAAGCCATATAAAGGATTCCCAGCATGGATTTAGTTGAAAACAATCATGTTTAACAAACTTACTTGATTTCTTTCACAATATATTCAAAGCATATGGTGAAGACTGAGCTGCTGATATTGTGTATTTCAATTTTCAGAAGGCATTTTACAAGGTGCCGCACAAATGATTGATTGCCAAAATTAAAGCGCATGGTGTAGGATGGAAAGTTGTTAAATGGATAGAAAACTGGCTTAGTAAAAGAAGTCAAAGAGTAGTAATTTATGGCAGCTCCTCCAGCTATATTCCAGTAACAAGCAGTGTGCCTCAAGGATCAGTGCTTGGACTAGTACTCTTCCTCATATACATTAATGACATAGATATCAAAATAATGAACAAGTTATCAATGTTTGCAGATGATACCAAAATTGGTGGCTGTGCAAAAACATCTGATTGAAGAAGACATAAGCAAACTGGTTGAATGGGTGAGAAAATGGCAAATTGATTTTAATGCTGTTGAGTGCAGTTCCCTCCACATTGGTAAAAACAATGTGAGAACCAACTATAAACTGGGCAGGTCTGCCATATTAAATATCAGCATGGAAAAAGATCTTGATGGAAAAATCTACAGCCACCTTAAGTCAAGCAAACAATGCATGGAGGCAGTGAAAAAGGCAAACAGGATACTTGGTCTCATAGGTCATACATTTCAAAACAAGTTTACAAGGTGTATTCTAACACTATAATGCACTTGCGAGGCTACATTTGGAATATTGCATGCAGTTTTGGTCACAACATCTCTATTCTTTGCAGATGATACCAAAATTGGTGGCTGTGCAAAAACATCTGATTGAAGAAGACATAAGCAAACTGGTTGAATGGGTGAGAAAATGGCAAATTGATTTTAATGCTGTTGAGTGCAGTTCCCTCCACATTGGTAAAAACAATGTGAGAACCAACTATAAACTGGGCAGGTCTGCCATATTAAATATCAGCATGGAAAAAGATCTTGATGGAAAAATCTACAGCCACCTTAAGTCAAGCAAACAATGCATGGAGGCAGTGAAAAAGGCAAACAGGATACTTGGTCTCATAGGTCATACATTTCAAAACAAGTTTACAAGGTGTATTCTAACACTATAATGCACTTGCGAGGCTACATTTGGAATATTGCATGCAGTTTTGGTCACAACATCTCTAGAGTGCAGCAGAGAAAGATTAGAGTGTGTCTAGCATTGAATGACCAATATGATTCCTACTTGAGTACAAAGAAGTATGAGGATAGTCTTATAGATCTAAATCTATTCTCTCTTAGACAGAGATGCATATGGGGGGACATGATAGTTATCTAAAATTGTTCATGCTTTTGAAAATATAAACAAATCAAAATTTCTAATATTTATATCAAATAAATCAACGCATGGTCATAACCTTAAGCTTGAGGAAAGTCACTTTCGGGGAGAGAAAATGAAATTCTTCCTTGACAGAACTATAAGAATCTGGAATAATCTACCAGAATCTGTGGTTAATGTAGCTAGTATAGGTCCATTTAAAGACACTTGATAAATGGTTGATGACAAATTTTAACCCAGACTTGTTTTACACTAGATAAAAAAAAAACATGATGGAAAATGATAACTAATAAACTTGCAATCTGCTTTTGTAGAAAATTTCCTGCTTTCAGTTTTACTTTGCCTTTTCTCATCATAGACCTTTTTTTTTCATAAGGCTCAGTAGATCTGTTGCTATCAGTCTTTCGATGTAATCTCATTGCTTATCAAGTCAACTGATGGTAGCATGTTGGCCAAAGGTCATATGTTCCATCACAGACTGGCTTTAACTATTATTAGTATCCTTCAGACACTCGATGGCTCACCTGTGCAAATTTCACTGCACTCTACCATAAATTTTCTAAAAGGAGTAGTTTATGCAAGAGAAGTTATGGACTACTTCCTAGAAGACATCACTAAACAGTGGCCAACCAGGAAAGGGTCAATGTCAAATGTGTGATGAGGAAGTAGTAAGGGGAGTGGAGCTCAAGACCCACCCCTGCACTATTTATCATGTTCGATTATGGCAGGTTCCCTGAGTCGATGCATGTCAGTTTGTATAGCTTCTGCATCAAGGCTTTTGTGCTAATGTTGTGGAGGTGCTACTACTGCCACCACTTTAGCCACAAAATTTGTGCAGATGTGCAAAGTAAGGTTTATCTGAAATCTGTGTAAATTGCTCAAAGATCTTAATAATAATTCCATATTGTGTACAGTCAAGTGTGTGAATTGCAACAAGCAATGCCCTGCCATTGCTCATAAGCGCAATAGTCCCCATGCCCATTCGGAACCCTTCTGCCGGTTCTACCCTCCCGGGCAATTTCCTGGTTTAGCTGGTTTTCCCCTCCTGCCTTTACAAGAATTTTTACCATAAGCAGAAGCAGCTGCATACATCCATCGAGTCCACATTCAGAGGAGACAAACCTTCAAACATGGTCATGAGACTCTCCCTCAAAGGGGGCCAGCACCAATGGAGACTTGGCTCCCATGCCCTTGAAGTAGGCTGAATGGGGAAATGAGGGCACCCTAGCTACAAAAAGTTTCTAGGCCAGAAGAGCTAATGACACAGCGGGCCATACCTTCACCAGTAAATTCTTGAACATTGTAGCGGGCCGAAAAATTTAGACTAACCCCAATCGATCCAACCCGCTTCCTATACTAATCCGGACGTGAGAAATCGAAGGAGAATGAAACGGATTGTATGTACAGTTCTTTACTAACAAAAAAAGTACAATGATAATTACAGCTTATATTTACAAGGGAAGTGTGCACACTTCAAAATGAGGCCAAATTCCCCAATCCAAATACGATACCAAAAGAGAATTTTATAACAGGCGAATATAACAAATTTACTTATATATCTACACAAAACATAAAAAAAACAACAACAACCGAACGAAAAGGGGCACGCGCTATCACTTGTGTGCTGGAGGTGGGTGGTAGTAGGCTAACTTAGAAGGAGGCAGGATTGTCAACGAAGGCGGGTATGGTGGTCCAGGTGGTTAGCGAGGTATGGAAGCCCTCTGTCTCAGGGCTGGGTGGAGCACTCGTCTAGAGAACCCTTCTTGCTGTCAGTTCACGCTTCCACTCTCTGTAGAAGAGATATATCCTCCTTTTATGACCCCTTTATTTATACATGGAAGGGAAACTAATAAGTGGGCATTACCCGAGTAAATTTATCAACTAGCTTACCTCTTTCCAGAATATGGCGCTTTGCTAAAAGAATATTATAAACAAAGTACAATTTTGATAAAAGATTATTTTAAGCAAAGTACAATCTGATAAAAGATTATTTTAAGCAAAGTACAATCTGAGAAAGAGAAAACAATTAATACATGAAATCAAATAGATATATATATATACAAAGAGAAAATATAAAAAACCTCATTCCCACTCACACACACATTCTTACAGAGGGAGGGAGAGGGTACTGAGAAAAGGGGTGGGAGAATGGCCCTTTTACACACACTCACATTCACTCCACCACACCCCTCCTTCCTTAAGCTATTCGACCAGCCACTCACAAAACCCTTTCAATCACTCTTCATGGTACCACTTGTGCTCAATCGCACCCTTCTGCACCCATTCACACTCTTCTACTGGTCCCTGGCTACGCGTAGCAATTAGTCGTGGTTGTTCATCAGTCGTCCTGTCAGTCTCATCGTCACTATTGATCATCTCATCAACCATACTCTTAGCCCTCATTACCAGTTCTCCCATCTCACGACAGAATTCTTTCATACTCTCCCATTCAGAACCCTCACTCTTCATACCTCCATTCATCAGCTCCTCACTCACAGCTCTCATCCAACTCAAGGTACATTCTTGCGAAACAGACAGGTCACTCACATCCCCTGTATTCTCAACAGGCATACCAGAAACCTGAAAAATCAGCCACTTCATCATTCACTACATCAAACTCACCCCTACTATTACCATTCGTAAAACCTGAAAAATCAGCCACACTAGGTTTATTCTGCCCAAACACACTATCATTCATACTGTTCCTAAAACCAGAAAAATCAGGCACAGGCAGCTCACACACTCTTCTACTTATACCAGCCAAATCACTCACCTGTTTACGCAAAAACTCAATCTCCCTTTCAAGATCCCCCATACCAGAAACACTCTGCTCAGACTTACTTTCATTCGTACTTGCATTCTTCCTTTCACTCTTCTTTGTACGCTTTCTACTCCTCGAGACTAAGACTAGCTCTTTTCCAGACAGATCCATACTCTCACATTCAATCTCATCATCATGCACTTTACCTCTCTCTCTACACAGTCCATACACTGGATGGCTCACCAGGTAGTCAGGAGGTTCTCTCCATCTCCTTAACTGACTCTGATGAGCCCGCAGTCTCTCAGTCATGCCGTCATTCAAACTCTCCAAAACATACGTCACTCCATTTTCCCAAACCCTCACAACTCTATAAGGTCCATCAAACTTCTCACTCATCTTTGACACATTCAACCTACCCTTCACTTCTTTCACCATCAATACTTTTGCACCTAATTCAAATGAACGGAACCTTTCATGCGCCTCACGCCATACACTCTGCTCACTTTCACTCAAACGAAACCTATCTTTCACTCGCCTTTCAAAATTCAACACAAACTGACATGGGGACATTCCAGTTGCGCTATGCACAGTTGAATTATACGCCCACAACACTCTCCCCAGACACACATCCCAGTCATTCACTGTCGTACTCATCATTCTCAACATCTCACACAAGGTTCTTATAGTTCGTTCAGCCAATCCATTTGAAGACGGTACATACAGAGTTGTTCTCACATGCTCCACACCATTCTCTCTCAACATTTGCTCAAACACTTCCCCTACAAATTCAGGCCCATTATCACTCAGACATCTTCTAGGCTTCCATACACACATAGGAAAAAACAACTGCTCAACCACACGCGCAACAGTCACACTCCTTTTATCTCTCACAGGCGCTGCATACACAAACTTACTTTTATGATCAACCATAACAACCATACCAACATTCCCAGCACTCGTACGCGGCAAAGACACACAATCAATCACTACCAATTCAAACGGTTCTTTCGCATCAACTTTCAACATCGGTGGTTTCACTTGCACACCTTGCACCTTTCGCTTCTGACACCTTTCACACGTAGTTGCAACATCATTCACAACAGTTCTCAGAAACGGATGGAACACACGCTCCTTCATACACTCCCACAGCTTAAACTTACCCATATGCCCATAATTATCATGCACAACCTTCACCAGACCAATCATACCAACTAAGGACATCATAGGTACATACATATCATCACCACCCTTCACATGCCTCACAAAATATACAACATCCATACAAACAACAAAATCCTTAGCATACCTTTTAAAATCACTTAAACACTCTGGCCATTCATTCAAATCAACACGCATCATTACACACTTCTTCAACTCACTAACAAAAGGACACATCTCTAGAATATCATCATCACTTAAAATCTCATTCTCATCATCCATGACCAACTCAATCATGCCACAAAATTTGACAACATTCTTCGCACACTCATTCAACTTCATCAGCTCACATTCACCTTTCATAAGACAATCCTTATCAGCATCCAAAGACAAATCATTTAATCTCATAAAGTCTACACCAAGCAAGAAACAACACGGCATTTGCTCATCCTTCAGAATCACAAAGTCATGCTTCACATTCACACCATTCCCCAAACTCACTTTCAGACTAACCTGTTCCCATGCCACTATCAAGCCATTCCCTAATCCACTTATCTGTAACTTCACAGGTTTATGCTCGCAACATTTAAACTCATCATACTTACTCAGAATCCTCTCATTCACTAAAGACACTTGCGCTCCAGTATCAATCAAACCACAGAACAACCTTTCACCAACTTTCACTCTCGCTTCCATCATATCAGGTCCACCATGTTCGCAATACACAGAAGGAACAAGCACACCAACATCAGCACTGATATCCACACCATCATCAACTCCCACATCATCACTCACCACACACTCATCTTCATCCAGACAATCATTCTTCTCTTCATATATGAACACTTTTCAATCACCCAATTGTAATGCACACCGCTCAAACATTGCAGATGTACCACATTAGGATTCAAACCCTTCATCTTCTCATCCTTGTACACAATCGGCCTCTCACCACCAAAGTGCACATAAACAATCACTCCATACAAACGACTCACTACAATCAACACTTCCTGAAATGGCGGGACCCCTTGCATACACATCGCTCTCAATTCTTTCATGAAGTTCCGCACCTTTGCCATACCAATGCTTTCAGGCTTCCTACACACTTTATTCATTACCTCCTTCCTTAAATCATCTACACTATCGGGCACTCTCACATCTACTCCATCACTCTTCAAATCTTGCAAACCATTCCATACACACTCAAACAAGGAATCACCACCACCCTTACTCTCTTTTCCATTCATAATCCCTTTCGGCAAATACTCAGGATCACTCACTCCACACACATTTTCATCATTCGTACCAGGATACCTTGACATCAAATCAGCCACTCCATTCCGTTCACCAGGCACATAGTCAAAGTCACTCAAATCTTCCAAAGTCCTTGCAATCCTACTATCAGCCCACTTCATACGCTGCAGATACACAAGAGGTTGATGATCGGTTTTTATCACAAACCTCACACCATACAAAAATAGACGCAACACTTTCAAACAATATCTTATCACAGCCAGCTCTCGTTCCACAGTCGAATACTTTCATTATGCAACATTCATAGCCTTGGATACATACCCAATTATTCGCCTGAAACGCTGCTCTTGCATCAGAAAACCTCCCATACAATACCCACTCGCATCTGTATACAATTACCCACTCGCATCTGTATACAATTCAAGTATTTTAGCATTTACACTATAATCTAGGTGAGCCAATTCAACATCTTCAGCCGCTGCCTCTTTCAGTCTCTCATACGCCTCATTCATCTTATCATTCCACTTGACAACCGTACTACCTTTCTTGCCCATCCACTCAGTCAGAGGCTTACTCACACCAGAACAATCACGTATAAACTTTCGCTGGAACTCAATCAAACCCCAAAACGACTTCAGTTGCTTCACAGTCACCGGTTTAGGAAACATTCGCACCTTCTCAACATACTTCGGTGATTTTCGCAACCCATTCTCACTCACCATATGCCCAAGGAATTCCACTTCTTTCGCAAACCATTCACACTTCGCCACTTTCACCTTCACACCAACACTCTCCAATGTTCTCAACACATCATTCACCAATCTCATATGCTCCTCAAAAGTCTCAGTCATAATCAAAATATCATCTATAAACGCAATCACATTCTTACTCGCAAACTTACTCAACACAACATTCATTGGCCGCTGGAAGGCTCCGGGAGCATTAGCCAACCCAAAGCTGAGGTTCCGGAACTGGTAATGCCTCTTTGAGGGAGAGAAGGCAGTTACTGGCTGGCTCTCCTTGGCAATGGGCATCTGGTAATACCCCCGTACCAGATCCAGCTTCGTAAACCACTCCATTCCATGCATACTATACACACACTCAGATACCACACACATCGGAAACCTTTCTTTCACAGTCCTTTCATTCACCTTTCGATAATCCACACACAGACGCAATCTTCCATCCGGCTTACGTACAGGTACAATTGGACTATTCCATGCACTCTCGCTCTATTCAATCACCCCCAATTGCTCCAATTCCAAGCACTGCTCCTCAATCTCATCAGCAACCGGACGTGGGAAATGCCTTGGCCGCTGATAGATTGGGGAGTCCTCCTTCAGGACAATCTTGAATTCCAGGAGCTTTGCAACCCCGAAATCCAGATCACCCTTACTGAGGGCTCCCTTTCGTTCAAATATCATTCGATACACATCCTCCCTTTCATACTCAGTTAAACATCCATCCAATTCCACCATGCTCTTCACATCATTATACGTCCATTCACACGTCTCTTCACCTGCAACATTCACCCTGACATCCGTACTATCATCCATACCTACCTCATTGACAGTGGAGAGGTGGCCCAGTACATCTCCGACTTGGTTTTCCCTCACCTGCCCTTTCACACTGGGGTCCGCCTGCACACATACAAAAGGATCATTCATTCTCATCAAGCCATCAAACACACAAGCAACACGCCTTATCTTATAACACGCATCCTTTCCATCCAATATCACAGTGTTCTCACTCACATTCAAACTAACATCCTTACTCCAACTCACTCTAACAGACACCCTTTCACCCTTCACAAGCCTTACATTCTCCATAGCAGTCACCTCAATACCAGTAAACACACTCCTCAAAACACTACCATCTTTCCCTACATACAACTTATACACCCCATTTTTACCAATCTTTTTCTCAATCTGATCACTCGCAGGATGCACAACCATACGATTCATTTTCATAAAATCATACCCCAAAATATCACCATACTCACTACTCACCTTATCAATCACAGAAAATTCGCATTCATTCATCATCATACCATGCATTCGAACAGCTGACCTTATCATTCCAATCACAGGCACTCTCCTATTACCAATACCTACCAAACTACCCTTGCCCTCAGACAGGAGGGCTTTCTCGCTAACCTTGTCATACACATCTTTATACACCAAGCTCGCCTTGCATCCAGAATCTATTAAATCCAAACACTCAATTGCATTCAATTCCACCTTCACACTTAGACACTCATACTTTCTACCAGACAGCACTTTCACACTAGACAGACTTACCAACACATTACTCACACTCATGCACCCCGAGGATACTTCAGCAGGTACCCTCTTACCATTCAGTTTCCCGCTTCAGACTTTCCATTCACACCTTGCGCTTTCAGTCTAATCCAACACTTTTCACTCGAATGTCCTTCCATCGCACAATAGCTACATACATTCCTCTGGTCACGACACATCCTTGCATAATGACCAGCCTTTCCACAATTACCACATGCATATTTCATACTTTCCCCACCAGTTGCTCCACCATTCAACCTCGGACAATCTTTCTTCAAATGGCCTATTTCTTTACACTCGAAGCACTCTTTCACACTTTCCTGGCAATCCTTTATCATAGGCCATTTCTTACCACACCCAAAACATGCACCAGATGTCCACCTACATTCTGCCAACATATGACCTTTCCTTCCACACCGACGACATTCCACAATCTTTCTCCCACCATTCGGTCTCTTGTTTGCTGGGACATACCTCGGCTTCTCTCTCATATATCCGTTCCCATGCTTGAAATTCATCTGCCCCCTTCCATTCGACCACCCTCCATTTGCCCATCCATTCTGCCGGCCCAGGAAGTTTGACATCACTCCAGCTGGTGCAGCCTTCAGGGCCTCCCTGTAGCTGACAAACTGCTGGGGTGGATGAAAGCTCCTGGGCTTTTTACCCCCAACATTCACACTGTACCATCCATCCTCTCCTAGATCGCTTTCATCATCAAATCGTCCATCTTCTAACAGTTCTAACACATCCTCCCACATCAACCGTTCACCTGTAAGTCTCACTCTCCTTTCTCTTTCCACTCAGCCATTCACTCACCTTCCGCGGGATTGTGTCCAAAAATTTTCTCATGAGTGGTTTACATTCATTTACATCATCATCACCATACCTCGTTCTTGCCATACTCTCAAGCCTATGTGCATACATATTCACACTTTCACTCTTCCCCATTCGAGCCTTCTCAAATTCATTCACCCTCTTATACTTCACACTCTCTTTCATTCGTTTCACTTGCCCAATCAATCTCTTCTTCACTACATCGTACTTTGGCTCTCCCACACTCGTTATCACTCGCAAGAACTTTAACACTTTCCCATCCAAACAATCTCCCAGAACACTCAACCAGTGACCCTTGTTCTGCGGGTCCTTGAGCTTGCAGTACCGCTCAAAATCCCCGAAGAACTCATCCATACTCTTTCCCCCATGCAATCTAAACTTATCAATCCTTGGCACTTCCCTAATCAAAATTCCTTTTCCCACATTCACTTCACTCTCCGAAGAGCTACTCTCGGTCTCACTCATTCCAATCATATCGTCACTCTCTCCCTCATCTGAGTATAGCGAATCCACACTCTTCCCTCTCGCCTTCCTATCCTTAACCTTAGAACCATGCTTACTTCCTCTCTTACTTTCCACTCTCTTCCATTCACCCCCTTTCCTACCACTCACAGTATCTTCTTTAGACTCAATCATACTGCCATCCATTCCATTTAGCGGAGTCCCTTCAGTAGGAGCAGGGGTCAGGGTTGTAGATCCTGGGGCTGATCCAGCCCCTGTCATCATGTTATACAGGTCCTGCATCCGTTGGTCCGTCTGATCCTGTCGGTCTCCCATTTCCTTCTTCATCCTATCAGTCTTTTCATTCATCCCTTTTATTTTATTCTCCATTCCCTCCATCATTCCCCGCAACATTTCACACTCCTCTTCTTTCTTTCTCAACTCCAGTCTCAATCGCACTACTTCTTCATTCAACGTTTCCGCTACAGCCATTGTTCCCAAGTTAGTAAAAAGATAGGAGGAGGGAAAAATCAATCAAACTACTTGTCACACTAATTGGGTATGGACTTCAATCCAATCCAGTCACGCTCCCAGTTTCGAAGTCTCACGTCCCTATTCGGGCGCCAAATGTAGTGGGCCGAAAAATTTAGACTAACCCCAATCGATCCAACCCGCTTCCTATACTAATCCGGACGTGAGAAATCGAAGGAGAATGAAACGGATTGTATGTACAGTTCTTTACTAACAAAAAAAGTACAATGATAATTACAGCTTATATTTACAAGGGAAGTGTGCACACTTCAAAATGAGGCCAAATTCCCCAATCCAAATACGATACCAAAAGAGAATTTTATAACAGGCGAATATAACAAATTTACTTATATATCTACACAAAACATAAAAAAAACAACAACAACCGAACGAAAAGGGGCACGCGCTATCACTTGTGTGCTGGAGGTGGGTGGTAGTAGGCTAACTTAGAAGGAGGCAGGATTGTCAACGAAGGCGGGTATGGTGGTCCAGGTGGTTAGCGAGGTATGGAAGCCCTCCGTCTCAGGGCTGGGTGGAGCACTCGTCTAGAGAACCCTTCTTGCTGTCAATCCACGCTTCCACTCTCTGTAGAAGAGATATATCCTCCTTTTATGACCCCTTTATTTATACATGGAAGGGAAACTAATAAGTGGGCATTACCCGAGTAAATTTATCAACTAGCTTACCTCTTTCCATAATATGGCGCTTTGCTAAAAGAATATTATAAACAAAGTACAATTTTGATAAAAGATTATTTTAAGCAAAGTACAATCTGATAAAAGATTATTTTAAGCAAAGTACAATCTGAGAAAGAGAAAACAATTAATACATGAAATCAAATAGATATATATACAAAGAGAAAATATAAAAAAACCTCATTCCCACTCACACACACATTCTTACAGAGGGAGGGAGAGGGTACTGAGAAAAGGGGTGGGAGAATGGCCCTTTTACACACACTCCCATTCGCTCCACCACAACATGACATCACCTGTTCTTTCTATGGCTTACCACTCATAGACATTGTCTCCAGGAACTATGGCCATTACCATGTTTTCACTTGCAAGAGCCCCGCTCCTGCGCATCTCTGCGTTAGGCAGGGAAGTTATTTTCCTTCACTGAATTGTCACGGAGTCGGGCTAACTGGGAGTTGTGGGAGCTCATCTCCTCCTGGAGACATAGATAATAATGTCTCTACCTAGGAGACAATGTTGGGCATATACCCCATGCCCATTGCCTGGGGTATAAAGGTTTTGCAAACCTATGGGATGGAGCCCAAGAAAAGGAAGGGTGATTTATACCCAGCATGGTCTGTTTTTCTACTCACTTTGAATAACTCATTTCATGCAGTCGTGACGCGCCTTGAAAGGAAGTAAATTATTACTTCTGTGTTCATTTCACTTAGTTCAATGCCACGGTTCTTTCTCTGTTTCCACACTTTTAAATTTTATCACAATCTGGTTAGGTTCCCCTTTTATTTTCTTCCCTTTGACTGACGTCACAGATTTTAACTAAATTAAGTGGGCTATTTTATATAGTTTCATTATTTTTCATTTTGTTTTTCCAACTCTTTTTTTTCCTCAATTTTAGAAATTTATTAGTTTTAAAATTTTGCTGCTCCCAAATCTAGTGGATTGAGCAGTGCTTGAAAAATCTATCCATAACTTAAAATTAAATTAATTTTAAGGATTATTATCAAGAATTGCCAGCCATAAATATCAAGCAAGAATATTTGGATCCATGCGATGGAGCTGAGCATGAATTGAATCATCAAGAACAAGCAATTGGTTGCCTCAACAAAATAATATCGCATGTTTGGTCACTTACAGAGGTAATTACTTCAAGTCTTTCTCATAGCTATTGGTCATTGAGTATCATTGGCAATCATCTTGTATTCTCCACTGGATAGGTCCAATCAGTTATTAGTTTAAAATATGATTTGACTTCATAATTAAAAACATTGCTGGGAAGAAAGCAAAAAAAATGTTAGGTTTTTTACTACTGATCTTCATTTTAGAACCCTTTGTCAGTGGTTTCCTAGATTTTAATTGGAGATCTGAACCATGGCTATTTACAGCATATGGCAGTCTTCAAGATGTTGACCTGAATTAAACCCTATCCAATTACTTTCCATACCCAATGTGGCTTTACCTTGCTGAAATCATAAGAAATGGTTTCATTCAACCATTGAAAAATATCTGTATAGCAGTGTGTACAAAAAATAGGTACATATATCAAATTGTTCTGATGTGGTGTAATGGTGTGCAGGATAATTAGACTGCCACAATGTTTTAAACTTTATAACAATTAGTTGTTGATAGATACTATGAAATGGACAGTAAGTAAAGGTTATTAGTTGATCATAGATGGATAATGTTGACAGCATGAGCAGTTGATAGGAATTCAGCCTATGGTGCAGCTTTAAGCTGGTTTGATGGTAGGCCTCAGTTGCCACCTAGTTATGTAATTATACACAAAGGTGAAAGAAGGAAGAGCCATCAACCTTATAATTATATTTAAAGTATGATTAATACACACATTGTTTATCATTTACAGAAGCTTGTCTCCTCCCATTCCCTGCTAGCTATCTTTTTGCATGAGACCATGCTGGGCACCTGCCTCCTGACCACCTTCTTGGGGGTATAAGGGTTTAGCCACTCCACCACCAGAGGATGGGGGCAAGGCAGGAAGATGGGCGATTCACACCCAGCATGTTGTCTCAACTCTTTTCTTTGATCAAAATACCTACTTTCAGGCAGTAGTAGTGAACCTGAACCTGGATGAAGGAGGTAGACTGTTATTCCTGTTTATATTCCACATCAGCCAACTTTGGTGTGGGAACTTCCGCTGAATCATGGCAGAGTTGCTGAGGCCCTTTCTACTGCTCGGGGATTTGAATAGTAGACATTCCTTCTGGGGAGACTAGTTGATCAATCCCGGAAGTCAGGGTCCTGGTGACTGATCTATGAGCTTGAGATAGGGTGTCCAAAATGTGGATGAGTTTATGCATCACTGCCTGAGAACCGCTTCATTTACCTTTCTTGATCTATCCTTGTGCCCTTGGATGCACAGTCTCATTTTGGCTGGGAGGTAGTTGATAACCTCCTTGTTAGTGATCACTTTCCCATTGAAATTTCATTTTCTGATCAGCTGCTGCATGAGAAACCACCCCGGTTGTGCTTGACATAGGTACGGTGGTCCGCATTTCAGGAAATGACTATTTCTTTCTTCCAGTTGAGGAGTTTTGGTTGGTGGATGAGGCTGTTGAGTTAATCTCTGGCAACTTCATTGCCCTGGGTCTAACTACTATTCCTAGAACATCTGGATATTTTGCACAGCAACTGCTTTCCTGGTGGTCAGCTGAGTGTGAGATGACTCTCAAACAGAAGCATTGTGCCTACATGCCCTATAAGCACCACTTGAACGATTTCACTGTTGGTGAGTTTGGTCGAGCTAGGGATAAGTTTTGGTATGTTTCAAAGAATGTTCCCTGTTCTTTGAAAGCAAAGATTTTCTCCATCTCATAGATGGATTTTGCTGAGGCCAATCCATCCAGCCTAGGGGCTCCTTCCAGCAGTGGAGAGAAGTGGTTTCATTCCCCACCCTCCTCTCCTAAAAAGAAAAGGAGGAAGACGAAGAGGACTAAGATTTCATCTCCCACAGGAGCTCCAGGGACAGACAGGTCCGATCCTTTTTCGGCAAGAGACCAGGCTACAAGGCGCACTCGGGTAGATGGGCACAGACCAAAACCAAAGTCACACATGTGCTGACTGAGGCATTAATTATGTCAAGACTATTTTAACTGGTTGGCTTCAAAGGCTTTCTGGTTATTCACTCCACTGATGGCAGCATGTTGGCCAATGGCAACATCATCTATTAAAGGGAAGAGAGTATTAGCTAGTTTGATTGGTAGAGAGCCTATTTCTCAGATGGGAGCCTTCTGGCAAAGGCTTTGGATCTCACTGAGGCAGCCATGATTAGTTCCCTTTGGACACTTAATGGAATGTCTGTGAGTGTGACGCCGCACTGTACTATGAACCTCATGAAAGGTTATTACTGCCACCGCTTCTGCCATATAAATCAATCGTAAAGCTGTGCAAAAGTCAGGTTCACCCGAATTCCGTGTAAATTGCTCCAAGGCTGTACACAATATCTGGCCATTTTGCACACCGACGCTTCTGTGCTGCTCAGCTGAGTGTAAAACGGCTCTCAAATAGAGGCTTTTTGCCTATATTTGCACTAAGCACTGCCAGAATAATTTTACTGTGGCATGTTTCAAAGCACTCCTGCCACTCTACCTGGCGGACCCCTCCCATTCTCCAGGAGAATGGTAGGGGTCTGTGGTGGAATCCTTTGCAACTGCTTGCTCTGCATTCTCTCATGATGCTGAAGTGCACAGGTTTCGGTTTTCTTTGGCCAAGACTAAGGTGGTGCACTTCTGCCTGGAGGTTTGCCTGGCAAGGGTAGATTTCCACCATTACCCGCTTGCTTTTCTATTGATGCATTATTTGTTGAAAGCTTGAATACAGATGCGAGTTTTATGTATTGCTGAAGCTGGACTCAATCCACTACACTGGTCTCTGCCAGGCAACCTGACTTTTACACATCCCCCATTGAGAACCTACTTGATGGCTGTGCATAGTGCACAATACATTATGTGCCTGTATGCTCGAGCCCAGCGCCTCCCACAGTCGCTTAGCCTTGAAGTGGAGCACTCACACTGTTTCCCTGGTCTTGTATTTGACTGACACCCACTTGGGATTCTCATTTATACAGCCTTAGGGTCTCTTGTACCCACTTATGCCCAAGTAGACAGTTGCCAGATGGGCTCCTAAAATTAAAAAAAAAAACCCCTTTTGTACCCACGGCAAGGATATTTTTCCCTCTGTGATGTTCAGCTTGACCTAGGATGTGAGTTTTGTGCATCTACAGTCGAGCGTGTATTGGTGAAGGTGGACTCGATCCACCACACCAGCCTTTGCCTGGCGACCGGTCCCTTCTGCACTTTCCCCATTGAGAGCCTGCTTGTTGATGCTGGGGAGATGCCACTCATTCTCTGCCGTGTACAGTGCATTATAACCTGTCTCGTGAGCCCAGCGCCTGCCTCAATCGCCAACAGCTCTCGCTCTATCTGTAGCTGATCTTGACAGTGCCTATACCGTTGAGAGGATACAACAGTTATACCCTAAAGTCTTTGGTTTTAGGGCTAGGAAACTCCTTCAAGAACAAGATATAACTCTCTGGTTAAAGGCACCACTGGTTCTGCCCAGAACGCCACCCTGGAGGTTACCACCTTTGACTATTTGTCTCCAGCCTCTGCTCCCAAAGCTTCTACAGCGTTGGAAATATTGCATTCGGCCTTTTTGGAGCACACCTTGTGTCACGCTGGAACTGTGCCAGTGTATACGGATGGCTCCAAGTCCCAGGAAGGGGTCGGTTTCGACGCCGTACTGCCTCTGTTTGAAGTCAGCAGTGCTCTGCCAGGCGATGTGTCTGTCTTCACGGCTGAGCTGGTGGCAATACACTGCTCGGTATGGGAGATAAATCACCGTGCCCCGTTCAGAGACCAGATTGTGATTTATAGTGTCTCACAAAACGCCCTGAGTGCTCTCAGCGCATTGGAGTCTCCACATCCCCTGGTTCACAATATCCGAGAGGCCGCAGTCTGGACGAGACAGGCGGATGTCAAGAGTATCTTTTGCCGGGTTTCTGGACATGTAGGAACTGCGGGGAATGAGGGCGCCAAAGAATCCGCTAAGAAGATTGGAGATGGTCCAGGGGAACTTAAAGTTGTGTGACATAGCGCTGCGACCGTTCCCATGGACCTATCCCCCCCTCCCCCAATGCCGTGACGGCTTCAGGTTGCTTTCTGTTTTCTCCGAATTGGACACACTTGCGGGATGCACTGCCATTTGATGAACGCTAACCTGCGTTGTCCCCCAGACTGTTCGGCGCATTCTTGTTGAATCTCCCACTCTGGGTGATCTTCATGCATATTACCTGTGTACCGGCACAAGCTGGGTCGCTACTGTTTGTCCCTTATATCGAGACAGGTTTTTGGACTTTACAACTTTTAGGAGCTTCCTCCACTCTATTTGCCACTGGTGTCCTTTTTTGCCTTTTTGTAGGCTGCATGTCCCTGCACCCGGGGAGGCAGGCCTACCCCCTGATGCCGGCATTAGTTTCCTTCTTGTAGCCTCTTAGCTTTGTTTTATTTTTTGTTTTTATCATTGTTACTTGTTATTTATATATTATTTATTTTTAATTTACTCTAGTAATAGGCTTTGGTGAGTACAGCAACTTAGGCATCTGGCAGTTGCCAGATGGGCTCCTAATAAAAACAAGCTAAAATATAAACAAAATTCAAGGATAGGCCCTAGAAACCTTTTCCTAAAAAGTTTGGAAACAATGTTGTAAAATTAACAAATTGAAAATATGAAGAAGATTTGTAGGCTAAGAACACTACTTTTCTGGTGTGCTAGGGCTTGTAGGATACATGTTCCTGGTAGTTTTTTTTTGTAACAATATTGATAAAAATATATAAAACTATATTTGCATTTAGGGGGAGTTTGGAGAGATTGGAATCAAAGAAGAGATAAAGAAAGAATATCTGGAAGCTGAAAGTCCTCACCCCGATGAAAATGAAGAAAGTCTCTATTCCCAAGAGGGAACCTCAGCAAATGCCACTAATGTACCGATGGTACAAAATTGTACTCAAGAAAAGGTAATTTTACCCATTTTAATTTCTATTATACCAATTTAATTATATATTTGGCTGCAATGAAGAGATATAAATATAAGTTAAAGATTCTTGCCAAGAACAATGATGAAAATATAAAAATTAGACACGGTTAAGTATTTTTAATTTTAAGAATAATAATTAAAATAACTTCTAATTTAGCCTCTTTCCTGATATAGTTTTAGGCACCAATTGGATGAGTGTATTTAAGGTAAAGTGAAAATTTGAGCTTTGTCATCTTGTGTAAATGTTGATGTTTACATGATTTTTGGTAATCCTATAAGGCTACCACTTGAAAAAAATCATTTTGGTTTATTTATCAAGAGTGAAAAATGCCTTCCATTGATTACATCTTTTCCCATCTTCACCTAAGAAGACTTTTGGGTCTCCCTGCAGAACAGTACCTGCCTGCCCCATTCTTTTATTTGTGCATTTTCTACTTTACTTACTCATGTCATATATGTCCTCTTACTCTCTCTGCACCCACAGGGTGGAGGGGGGGGGGGACCCTGTATAGCATGTTACACCTGGTACCTGGAAGAGTTGCATATCTTCCTGGCATGGATACAAATTAGGGAAGCCTCTGTCACTGGGTTCACTTAAACTAAACTCTCTGAGGATGCCTGGGAATGTTGTTACTGTGCTTTTCCCTCGCCCCCTCTCAGCACTACACTACCAAGCAAAATAAGAGAATGATATTTTCAAATACGAATAGGGAAATGAAATTTTTATGCTGCATAAAGACATGCATTTAATATATTTTATGAAGATTTCATCAGAGAATTGTATATTCAAGAAATTATACTAAATAAACTAACAAAATAAAATATTGAGCTGTGCAAAATAAGATTTGACAACGATGAAACTTAAAACACTTAATAGGAGGTATTGAAGCCTTTATTTTCTATTTGTTTGACGCAACGATTGCCACAGGACCTCACCAGTTTCTTGCAAAATTCTGGTGTTATTTTTGTCCATAAATCCATTACAGTTGAAGGCTGCTTGTCTCGAACTTTGCCTCCAATGATCTTCCAGAGGTTCTCAATTGGGTTCAGGTCTTGGCTCTGAGCAGGCCACTCACCTTCTGGTTCTTCTTACTAATGATTGGTTTGGTCAATGTAGAACAAGCCTTTGAGGCTCAATTCTTTGCCATTATTTGTCTTAATTTTTGGAGAAATTCCGGTTGCAGTCTCGAAGGTATCCTGCTTAGAGAAGCACATAATAGCCCTGTCATCTTTGACTGTGTCTGTGTGTATTCGACTGGTATTTGAAGGAGATTTATAAGGTGTTTTTTTGTCATTGTATAACTTCAGAACACAAAATTATACTCTTTGGACCATCCTACCTCTCTTGAATTTCTGCCAAACTAATCGCTCCTGTAGCCACGCAAAGTTGAGGTTACCTGAAGTCTGTGTAAGTTGCTCCAAGGCCGCACACGATAAGTCCAAATCGTGTGTGGCCAAGTGTGTCATTTTCATAGAGCCGCACCTTGTTTATTTGAAGCAATGTGGTGTGTATCTCCTTGAGAATGAAATCCTGGCCGGTCATGCCCAGGATCGTCTCTCATTTTGTGAGACTAAGAACTGCCTCCTGGCGCGCCTGGCTCTGCCTGGGACATTTTATTCCTCAATGTTAAGAAAGATAACCCCTAAGAACATAAGAAAAGAAGGAGACTGCAAAAGACCATTCATGGCCTACACTTGGCAGCTCCTGTTCCAGTCAACACACAAAAGATTTCTTACCAGAGAAAAGTCATCAACATTGTCACCCTTTACAGGAGTTCGTCAGATCTAATCTACAATATACATAAAATGCATCCAGAGGATTATGTCCATTCATGCAACCGCAAAATAATCTCCCCACTCCTTAGAAAAATATATACATATGTACATAAAAAAGTCAGTCCCATCTAGCAGCTTCATTCATATATTTATCTAATCTATTCTTAAAACTACCCAGAGAGGAGGCTTCTATCACATGTCTAGTGAGCCTATTCCATTCATCTACCACACGATTTGTAAACCAATTCCTCCCAATCTCCTTCCTAAACCTATACTTATCAAGCTTAAACCCATTGCTACGTGTCCTGTCATGTTCAATAAGTATAAGAAACTTACCCAGATCCCCTTTATTATATCCTTTTACCCATTTGAAGACTTCAATCAATTCCCCTCTGACTCTTCTCCTTTCCTGCTCCTGGCCCCTCCAGGCCTACGAGAACGGTCATTTCCGTGCCCATTTGCAAACCTTCTGCCGGTTCTTTCCCCCCCTAGCCCTGCCCTGGTAATACTGGCAGCATAAAGGGTTCACACCCATCCCCGGCTAAAACCATAGTTCCTCCTTCTTTCCCCAGCGTGACCGTTTCCCGTAAGGAGGAACGCTGGCACACATCCACCAAGTCGTTAAACTCACACGAAAAAACACCCCTGAAGTTGTTTGTAAGGCCATCTTCCGGGGTTCCTAAAGCTGGCCCCCAAAAGGAGAACAGCACTAAAGGATCTTCAGCTCCTTGGCCCACACTCAGTGATGGGCTGGGTGGCTCGGAGAAGGTGGATCCTCGAAAAGAGGGACCCCCACCTCCGAAGCCAACCCTCCTGCCCCCGTAAAGGGCGCAGTGATTTGACTTCCTGGCCGCCGTGCTGACAGGACTCAGCGCCCCGTCCGGCCTCAGTTTAGCCCCTTCTTTCTGACAGCCTGTGTTTTTACCTTACAACCTCTCTCACAATTTTCTCTGGTTGGCCTCTAGTTTTACAGGGTAGACGTCGACTAGGTTCCTCTCACCCAACTATCCCCGATCGGGGCTGAGCGTGTTACTGCGTGGGGTGAGGGGCATTTTTGTCCTGTTACAAGTATAGGGTCACCATGCCGCCCTCGGGTAGCTCCACCGAAAAAATCGAGCTCCTCCCTGTGCTTTCGCAAGGGACCCTTCAAAACTTTGACCGGAGAGAAGGCTTACTCCTCTCCTAGGACTACGCCATAAGGGGTGTGGCGATTTGCTTTCCTGGCCGCTGTGCTGACAGGACTCAGCACCCCGTCCAGCCCCAGCGTAGCCTCTTCTCCTTTCTGACAGCCTGTATTTCTCCCCTACTTCCTCACTTTCCCTACAACCTCTCCCAACACTTTCTCTGGTTCGCCTCTAATTTCACAGGGTAGACACTGACCAGCTTCCTCTTACCCAACTATCCCGGATCGGGGCTGAGAGGGGAGGGGACAAAGTTACCTCACCCCTGAGCTCCGGCCTGTGGTGATGGGTTTTTAACAACTGACTGAATCCCCCCCCCCCCCCCTCACTCCGTTGGTTGCTTCCTGACACCCCCTTTCATTCTCCCTTCTATCTCTATCAATTTTTACGCTGGGCCCAGCCGCCATGTTGATGGGCTGCCCGATCACTGGGCGGGAGGAGTGGCCACAAATGGAAGCAGTCGGTTTTGCTGGCCCCGTGTTCACCCCTTGCAGACCGAGCTACTGCGTTGGCTTATGTGCGTTTATATCCCTTGCTATAAAAGATGTCACCATGCACAATGATAATTTGAAAAATAATTAGTCCCTCTCTACTTTCCCCTCGACCATGTTTGAAGTCACCCTGAGGTAGCTCAACCCCAAAAATGGAGGTCGCCTCCTCTGTGCTTGCACTGGGGACCATCCAAAATTCTTGTACCGGAGAGGAGGTTTACTCCTCTCCTTTGCACATAGGTGCAGGGGGTCCCCCTCAACCCCTTCTCTGGAGTCGCCCTTGGGTGACTCGCTTCTTCTAGCGGCAGTCTTCCCTTTGCTTTCTAAGGGGACTGCCAATAAGGCAACAGGACCCTTTGGCCCATGCCTTCCAAAGCCCTAAGGGTGCGCATAATAAGCTTAGAGGGGCTCATGGTACGTGCCACCTTCTCTTACCCAAAGGAATCCCATTTGCTGGCTAAAGACAAGACATCAAAGGTACCTCAAATGTGACCTGTGATGTTTAGGAGGGGAATGGCCACATGGAGGACCCCATTGAGATGGACATCGTCCCTGAGGTCACGTAGGCACAGACGATGGGATCAAACCCCAGTCCTCCTCTATGCAAGCTCCTCCTAAGACCGCTCCGGTCCCCGAGGCCTCCTAAGGAGTAGGGATCTCCTCCCCCGGCTGGTCCTCTTGTGAGAGGCAGGACCTTGTCCATTTCAGATAAAGATCTTGCCGAGGCCGGCCATCTGGCCTAGGGGCTCCTACCGGAGGAGTAATGAAGCGGGTTCATTCCCCGCCCTCTAATAAAAAAAAGACTAAGGGCTCCTCTCCCGTCGCGAGAACGGACGGGTGTCCTGCCATTTTGGTAAGCGACCAATCCAAGATCGGCAGGTCCGGTCACGTAGATTCCCCGGGTGAGGAGTCCCAGATGAAGACCAGAACTGCGCAGAGCGGCGCCTTGATTATGTCTGGGCCCTTCATTCAGACCTGGTGTTGACGAGCCCGCTGGCTTCAAACGTTTCTTGGTTATTTGCTCCACTGATGGTAGCATGTTGGCTAAGGGCAACATGATCAATCAGAAGAGAGCTTTAGCTAGTGTGATTCGTAGGGTGCCGAAGGTGACTTGTTTCTCGGACGGGAGCCTTTTGGCGAATGCGTCGAATTACACTGAGGTGGCCATGATTAGTGCCCTTCAGACACTTAATGGCTCGCCGGTGAGAATGACGCCGCACTCTACCATGAACTTCGTGAAAGTAGTTTAGGTGAGGGAACTCGTGGACTACTCCATAGATGACATCACCTTAGAGCTGGCCGACCATGGGGCTGTCAAGATCGAGAGTGTGATGAGAAAACAGGGAGGGGCCTTGAGACCCAACCCTACACTCTTCATGTAGGGTTGGGTCACTACCGCGTAAAGGCATTCGTGCCACTGCCGCATAGGTGCTACTACTGTCACCGTTTCTGCCATGTTAATCGCTCCAGTAGACGCCAAAGTCGGGGTCACCCTAACTCTGTGTAAGTTGCTCTAAGGCCGCACACTATAATTCCAAATTGTGTGTGGCCAAGTGTTTCAATTGCTGAGACCTGCACCCCTCTTTTTTGAAGCAATGTAATGTGTATCTCCTTGAGAAGAATCTCCTGGCCGTTTAGGCACAGGATCGTCTCTCATTTCGCGAGGCTAAGGACTTGGTCCTAGCGCCTCTGGCACTACCTGGGCCGTCCTATGCCTCATTGTTAAGAAAAACACACTCTGCTCATGGCCCCTCCAGGCCTACCACTATGGTCGTTTCCACGCCCATTCGGAAGCCTTCTACGGGTTTTACCCACCCCAGGTGGTCCTCTGGAAAAGCTGGCAGGACAAAAGGTTCACACCCAGCCCCGGCTAAAACCAGGGCTCCCCTCCTTTGCCCCAGCTTGACTGTTTCCTGTAAGGCCAAACAGCCATGCGCCTCAACCGAATCGTTAGACTCGCAGGAGGCAACACCCCATAAGTTGGTTGTGATGAAATCTTCCGGTATTCCAAAAGCTTCTCCTGAAAGGAGGACAGCAGTAAAGGATCTTCGGCTCCTTCGTCCACACCCATTGGTGGGCTGGGTGGCTCGGAGAAGGTGGATCCTCCAAAAGATGCCCCCGCTTGCCTAAGGTTTCGAGGCTGAGGGAGGAAAAGACTCGCATGGCGAGCAAAACCTTTCCCGGTAATTCCTCTAAGGCGACAGCACCTTCAGGGCATTGTCCAGCCAACAGCTTCCGAGAAGCGTACGGCCATTCCCGTGGTCTTCTCTTCAAAGAGGGCCCCTGCATCTCCTCCGAGCTAGGCCTGGAGGGCATATTCCTTCAATGGAATTGCCGTGGACTCCGTGTTAACTAGGAGGAGCTGCGGATGCTCGTCTCCTCCCATTTTTCCTTATCAATATTTTTGCAGGAGACCATGCTGGGCGCGTGCCCCGTGCCCGCCCTCCCGGAATATAAGGGTTTTGCAACCCCACCACCACAGAATGGGAGCCGGGTGGGAGGATGTGCGATTTGCACCTGGCATGATGTCTCCGTTCTTCTCTTCGCTTTAGCTACATCCTTTCAAGCAGTAGCTGAAAGGTTGCCGAGGCCCTTTTTCTTGCTCGGAGATCTGAACAGTAGGCACCCCCTCTGTTGAGACTACTCGATTAATCCAAGGGGTCAAGTCCTTGCCGATCTGATCCCCGAGATGGATGTCGTAAATGTGGATGAGTTTACCATGCCTGCCCGAGAACTGCTTCATTTTCCTTTCAATCTATCTTTGTGCTCTCCGGATGCACAGCCTGATTTTTGGTAGGCGGTGATCACTTTCCCATTGAAACAATCATTTTCTGGGACGCTGCCTCCCAAGAGCCTGCCCCGGTGGTGCTTGGTGCGGGCATGGTGGTCCGCATTTCAGGAAATGACTGATTTATTTCTCAGTTGATGAGTTTAGGTCGGTTTATGAGGCCGTTGAATTCTTCTCCGGCAACCTCATCGCCGTGGGCCTAACTACTATTCCTAGAAGGTTTGGCCGTTTTGCACTCCGACCGCTCCCGTGGTGGTCAGCCGAGTGGGAGATGGCCCTCAAACAGAAGCGTTATGCCTACATGCGCTATAAGCGCCCTCCCGAACGATTTCACTGTCGGTGAATTTCGTTGAGCTAAGGCTAGGTTCCGGTATATTTCGAAGCGCACCTGCCGCTCTACTTGGAGGGCATACGTGTCTTCACTTAACGGGAAAACATCCCTAACACAGGTGTGAAAGCGAGTCAAAAGGATTCGGGGCAAGTTCTCGCAGGACCCCCCTCCCGTTCTCCAGGAGAATGGGACCGCACTCTCGGACCTCGCGTCCGTAACGGAATCCTTCTTGCGATCCTTTTCTCCGCATTCTTTAGCCCTCCGCCAGCATTCAATGCGCGTCGTGATGTCGCGGAAGGCCGCCAGCTGGACTTTATCTCCAGAGGTGGAGAACCCTTCATTGACAGGTTTACTCTTGAGTGATTTGCGTTCCGCTCTCGCTTCGTGCGCGGACACCGCCCCTGTTCCGGATCTGGGTAGAGGGTATCTTCCCAGATTCCTGGCGAATCTCTACTGTGCTTACCTTTCGAAAACGGGGAGAAATCACTCTACCGCGGCCGGTTTCCGCCCAATCTTTCTAACCTCTTGCGTGAGCAAGTTCATGGAGAAATTGGTAAATGTTAGATTAGCCTTTTTTCTGGACAGCGAAGGTCATCTGTCTTCTGCACAGTGCGGCTTCCGCAAGTTCCAGTCCACGTCGGAATCTCAGCTCCTAGGCCTTCCTTAGTAGACAGCACTACCCCATAGTGCTTTTCGGTTTGGAGAAGGCCAGACTCTTCGGCACATTCATGTAAAAGGCCCCAGTGTAGGTGATCTTGGCACACGTTACCTGTCCCTACATCGGGGACAGGTACGCTACTGTTTGTTCTTTTTACTCAGTACAGGTTGATCTACACAGACCCTTGGACTATGTTTTTTTTCTTAAGTAGACCACCTTTTTATTTGACTCTGTTGTAGCTCTGATGTTGCTGCGCCGAGGGGGGAGAGTAGGCGGGCCTCCCTCGATGCCGGAGCGTACTTCCTTCCTACCATTTTGCTTAAAAAAAAAATAGCCTCTGCCCTTTTTTATTTTGTTATTTACATATTTATTCGTTTTCTGTTTTTTTTAATATAACCTAGTAGTAGGCTGTGTTGAGTACGGCGACTTATGCTCAAGTAGGTAGTCTTTAGATGGGTTTCTAAAAAAAAAATTTAACCTTTAATCTGACATGGAATGTCCTCATACTTCGGGCCAATATTGGCTCTCTGAAAGGCCTCTTAAAACAGTTTTTCCCTGAAGTATTTTTGCCTCAGTGATAAAAGGCTCCTAGACCCCTCTTACTTTTCTTCTGCGTGCTACTCCCAGGTCAGCCTACTACAACGCCAATTTTATGGTAATCTCTTCTTAGTCCGCATGGATATACCATTTACCACCATCCGCCTCCCCACAAACCTTAACGCCCTCGCTGTTCACCTTCACCGATCTACACTCTTAATTGTGTGCTCAATATACCTCCCACCTTCCAACCTAATCACCTTTGCCTCCTTGACTCCTTGAATGAACTTGTCTCCCAACTTCCTAAACCATTCATTTTTAGTGGAGACTTTAATGCTCGTAACCAGTACTAGTACGATGTCCTAAACAACCTCAAAGGACATGTACTAGACGTAATATTACAAGACCTACAAGTCTTCAATGACGAAGACCCTACCCATTATCATCCCCAGACAGGCTCCTTTACTCACATAGATCTCTGTCTGTACTCCACCGCCTTCCCGCCCGATCAGAGTATTTGATGATCTGTGTGGAAGTGATCATTACCCTCTACTCCTAGACTTAATGCCCCCTTTCCCCCCATCTCCCCAAGACCTTATTGGGCCTACCAGAAGCCTCACTGGGAAGCTTTTGCAACGTTACCCTCTTTCATAACTGTGTCTGATTAAACAACAGACTGCACATCCCGCTTAAAAAAGTTTGTGGAACATTTTCAGCAACAGCCCACAAACATGTTCCACTCCGCAACGTTTGACTCAAACCATCGATTTCCTGGTGGAACAAAGAGTGTAGCACAGCCAGGCACGAGCAAAATAGGCTCCATTGCACCTTTCGAGATAATCACCACACATCTTCTTAACATTAACTATAAAAGACAATGCGTTCTCGCCCGCCAGACATTCCGCCAGGCAAAACGTCACTCCTGGATTCAATATGCATCCTCCATCTCATCCCACACCCCTCTAGCTAAGGTCTGGCTGGAACCGTGCCAGTGTATACGGATGGCTCCCAACTCCCAAGAGGGGGTCTGTTTCTGCGCTGTGTCCCCTCTGTTTGAGCTGCGTCTGTTTTTACTGCCAAGTTGGTTGCAATACACCGCTCGATACGGGAGATAATGTTACGTGCCCGGTTTGGAGACCAGATTGTGATTTATAGTGATTCACAAAGCGCACTGAGTCCTCTCGAGGTATTGGAATCTCTACATCCCCTGGTTCGCGATATCCGTGATGCCACAGTTTTGGCAAGCTTGCGAATGTCGAGATTATTTTCTGCTGGGTTCCTGGACATGTAGGAATTGCGGGGAATGAGTGCTCAGATGAGGATGTCATAGACTCCACAAGGACTGGGCGACCAGACCAGGGTTTCACTGTTCCTCACACCGATTACATGGCAGGAATACGGGCGGCTTGGCAAAAGATATGGGAGACGGTCGAGGGGAACTTAAAGTTGTGTGCCATTGCACCACGACTGTTTCCATGGATCTCCCCCTCCCCCTCATCCCCCTGCCGCAACTTCTGGTTGCTTACTGTCTTCTCTGAATTGGACACTCGCGGAACGCATCGCCATTTGATGGAGCACTCTCCTGCGCCTTATTGTGACTGCGTTGTCCCCCAGACTGTTTGGCACATTCTTGTTGAATGTTCCAGTCTAGGTGATCTTCGCTTACGTTAACTGTCACGGCACCGGGAGGAGCCGGGTCGCTACCGCTTATCCCTTGTACAGCGGGCTTACCCCTATGCTGGAGCGCGCGTCCTTCTTGTTACCTTTTTGCTTTGTTTTTAGCCTTATTTGTTTTTTTAATATAGCCTAGTCATAGGTTCTAGTGAGTATGGTGACTTATGCCCAAGTAGGCAGTCGCCAGATGGGCTCGTAAAATAAAAATTAAAAAATGCCCTGAATGGAAAATGTGGTTGTTTTTTCTTAATGGCAACATTTCTCCACATTCTTCCATGACTGGTGGACTTATTGACTTTTGGGGGGAGGCTGGCCTTCTCCCCTTTATTTAAGGTTCATTTTTTTTGTTATTGTTTTGTTTGTAGGTTGCACTCTCCTGCACCGGGGTGAGGGGGACCTCCCCCCGCTGCCGGAGATTGCTTCGATTGTTAAGTTTTTCCAATTTATATCATTGTTAAGTTTTCATATTTTTACTTTAAAGTAGCCTAGTTCTAGGCTGTCGTGTTTTTCGGCGACTTATGCCCAAGTGGGTAGTTGCCAGATGGGCTCCATAAAATTTAAAAAAAAAAAAAAAAATCCCCATTTATTTTAAGAGATCGTCGATTGTGCGTTCAGCTAGAGTCAGTCTTCTTCATGCCTGTAGCCCAAAGAGTAGGCTGTCTGACAAGGAACTGTTCTCAATGTCACACTGACGTGAGAATCAACACACTCACCTTGGTGGTGTTTCTAGGAGATTTTCTTGGCATGACTTTTCGGGGGCACTCAAATAACTCGCCTAAATCGTCTACTCAGAGTTGCGCTGAATGTCCTCGCTCACTATCCCAAAAGGCACATTGTGATTATTGTGTGGTACTTGTCCCCATATATAGACCACAGTGATTCGCTAACGTATTTCCTTATAGTTTGGAGCAAGTTCCTATGACTCAAGTTGGCATGTTCTGGAATTATTGAATACAGAAAAGGGGTCTTCAGCAAGATATCTAAGCCTACCAAAGCCAAAGATATTTTTTAGAAAACTCTGTGTTCCATTAATTTGGGGAAGCTCCTTCAAATTGCCTTCGTCATGCTCTAATATGTTTGTTTTTCTTTACTTTCTTTTGTATGGTTAAATGTGTGTTTATTAAGGACTTAATTTTAAGGCTGCAGCAATACTCTTTGTTGCTGCCATGTTGATCATTAAAAAATAAAACTACATTTGTTGTTCACTAATTTTCCACCGGTTCCTATTACCTCCTCATTTTACTCCCCTTCAAATAACATGTATTAGTAGCAGTTCCCAGCAATATCAATAAGCGATCACTATTCTTTTTCCCATTTGCTGGTGTAATATGAGCTGACTTCCAAGTCATTCCTAACAAATGTTGTTTAAGATTCCCTCGTAAGTTTTCACTGTCAAGTTTAAAATAATGAGCCTTCATTATGCATCAATATATTTCCCTCTTTACTGGTTTCACGTTCCCCACAGCTCATTGGTTGATTATGGAAGTGTTTGGGATTAATTGGGTAGCTAAAGTAGTGGAAGGTATTTAGTTGAAATATCGTTCGCGTGACATGATAATAGTGATATTATTTTACTTATTAAAATTAATTTTCAGATTGAAAGCCTACATTCAAATGTCATAGGAGGCAGTTTTTCAACAAATTATGAAGCTCTTCTATGTTACAGAAGAGGGAAGGCTGAGAAGTGGCAAACTATTGAGAAGCATTTCAAATGCAGTTCCCCTAGCTATCAAGTACTACAAATTAGTGCTCTTGAGAAGCTTTTCAAATGCTCTTCCTGTCCATATCAAACGGTGAATAGAGGGAATCTTCGCACACATGAAAGAACCCACACTGGTGAGAAACCTTTCAAATGCAGTTCCTGTCCCTATCAATCAGCCCAAATTGGGGCACTTAAAACGCATGAAAGAAGGCACACGGGTGAGAAACCTTTCAAATGCAGTTCTTGTTCATATAAAACAGTAAATAAAGGGAATCTTCGGAAACATGAAAGAACCCACACAGGCGAGAATCCTTTGAAATGCAGATCCTGTTCATATCAAACAGTGAATAAACGGAATCTTCAGACACACGAAAGAACCCACACGGGTGAGAATCCTTTCAAATGCAGTTTTTGTCCATATCAAACAGTGAATAGAGGGAATCTTCGCACACATGAAAGAATCCACACGGGTGAGAAGCCTTTTAAATGCAGCTCCTGTCCGTATATGGCAGTGCAAATTGGTGCTCTAAAGACACATGAAAGAACACATGTGGTTGAGAATCTTTTCAAGTCTAATCCGTATCCATATCAATCAACTCAAATTAAGTCTCTTACAACACATGAAAAAAAACACAAGGGTAGAAAGCCTTTCAAGTCCAGCTCCTGTTCATATCAAACTGTGCACATAATGAATCTCCGAAGACATAAAAGAACCCACTTGAGCGTGAATCCTTTCAAATGCAGTTATTGTTCATATCAAACAGTGTCTACAAAGAATCTTGGTGCACATGAAAAACCTAAAAGGAGTGAGAAGTCTTTCAAATGCAGTTCCTGTCCATATCAAACTGTGAATAAAAGTAATCTTAGGACACACGAAAGAAGGCATACCCGTAAAAAGTCTTTCAAATGCTGTTCTTGTTCATATCAAACGGTAAATAGAGAGAATCTTCTAAAACATGAAAGAACACACACAAGCAAGAAGCCTATTAAATGTAGTTTCTGTTCATATCAAACGAAGAATAGACAAAATCTTCAGACACATGAAAGAGCCCACGCGAGTCATAGGCCTTTTAAATGCACTTCCTGTCCATATGAAACAACGAATAAAGGAAATCTTCGCACACATGAAAGAACTCACACAGATGATAAGCCTTTCAAATGTAAGCACTGTCCGTATCAAGCAGCGCAAATTAGGTCTCTTAAGGCACATGAAAGAAACCACACGATTTTGAAACATTTCAAATGCAGTTCCTGTCCCTATCAATCAAGGCAAATTTTGGCTCTTAAGAGACATGAAAAAACTCACAAAGGGTGAGAAGCCCTTTAAATCCAGTTTTTCATATCAAACACTAAATATAAGAAAGTTTCGGACACATAAAAGCACCCACACGAGTGAAAAAACTCTCAAATGCAGCTCTTGTCAATATCATACATTCTATGATGACTTCCTGCAAATTGTCTATCCCGACACACCCAAGACCTTGCTAAATTGCTTGTCTTTCACGACGAACTCGCAACAAATCTCCATTTGGTGCCTGAAGAAATCTACTCTTCACGATTGGGTGATGAAGCGAAGACGCTCATTTGTGTTATCAGTTTTTTCTGAAAATCTCTTGCACGCCCCCTCCCCCCCTTACCGAATCAAAATGCCCCACATTCATGACCTCCACCCCGACTCATCTGAAGTACGAAAGTGGTTTAATTTATCATTCAGGATTTTTCTTCGTGTAAATTTTGAACAATCTCTTGCCTTGATAGGTGAGTAGAATTGTTGAAAATCTTGATGCAGTCACCATATTTGGCCCTTCTTTCAAACTTTTATGCTCAGAAAATAAGCTGCAGTGAACTGTTTAAGCTTGCCCACCTAGCAGGCCCAACTGACATTGCCCTCTTTCCCATCAAGAGTTACTTTGCTAAGAATCTGTGACCGTTACTCAACCATTTAGGATGGGAGGGTGGAACCCATTATCCAGCGAAGATGGACCTATCCGTGTTGCCCTCGTGGCTCTGGAAGTCTTTGAACTTTGGCTGATGCGTAATCTAGGAGCAATTACAAGTTTCTGCGCATGCTCCCCCCATACAATAATGGTGGCTCCCATACACTAGATTACCGTGCTACATCGGATTCCCCATTCACATCAGATCATCACAGAAATAAAATGCCTTTAAATGAGATGCAGATCTGTGGTGTGGCGCGTTTTCTTTTCCCCATGATATCTATCTTCAACAGTTGTGTCACAAAGACCTTTGTCCCGCGGAGACCTACGGGGCTCTTCCCGTTTTGTGGAGAAGTGGGAGGGCGGGGGGGATAAGTCACTTCTGTGTTAACTGCTAATGACCCCTATTCGCTACACTCGTCCCTCAGTTTATGTATTTATAAATTATTCCTTGTTTATCCCTCTACGCTGACTGTGTTTTCAGAGGCTCGCCGCAAGAATGATCCTACCATGTTGGAGAGGGGGCTCAGCCTGCTCATTGGAGCGGACGAAGTGGATTTTTATACCTCTCCTCAACCTTCATTTATAGTCTCATTGTTATGTTATGGTCTTCTGTCCCCCACTATCTCCTTCCCTTTTCCCATCATCCTATGTCTGGTTTATTACGCCTATCTGTGTGGATGTTTTTAGTGTATGACTGAATGAATGTGTGGGTGATAGTGCGTGTTTAAGTTTGGGTTTTTGCAGTCTCTGTGCACCGGGATGTGTCATTCCATGGTTTAACCGCGTTGAGTTGGACGTGGTGGGTGCCTGGGCAACCACTGCCTAGCGCAATGTTTTTTAAGCCTTCGAAGGGAAAATCATGAAGGCAGCCTCCCGTTTTCAAAACACCGGTTATGGCTGAGGATGTAAAAGCCGCTCTCCTTTTTTTGGGGGGGGGGGTGCGTTGATTTGCGCGAGACTCTCCCCCCCCCCACTAAATAATATAGTATATGCAGAAAAAAAATTTAAGAACTACGTAGAAATTTTTGGCTTTGCTCCCATGCCTCTGGATTTTGTTCTAGTTCTCTCGTTAGATCCGTTATCCTCAGAGTTGGACTTTGACCAGTACTAACATCATTGTTTAGTCCTTCGAACTAAATCGGATATTCGCCTATACAAACAATATGTTTTATGAAAGTTGCAATGAACCGCGCCATCTGCCTTGTAACAATGGATCCCAGGTAATTGAGGTCACCACCTGCTCCAAGCCTTCTATACTCTTGCTCGCCCTCAGATTACTATCTCATTTCGCCCAATCTTGAATGCTGAGAGAGAGTTATCCGTTTTTTGTACTCACGCTAAAATGCCTCAGTCAAAGCTGGCTAGCCAGCAGATCATTGACATTTATAGACAACAGCGAACCGTTGGTGGGATTCGGGTGAATATATCAGCGACGTTCCTAAGTTTGATTGTCGGGATCTCTCAACATATTTTGAGGCCAGTTACATATTATACCAGTCCAACCTGTGAGCACTGCTCGCCCCACGAGGCATGCACGGATTGCGTGCAGGCCTACAATAGTCATTCCTCTAAGATTCTCACCACTCTACCAACTGTGGAGAATCCCATAATGCATATTCTTGAAAATGTTGCGCCCGTCGCCTGGGCCGGGAGAAATTTATCATCATTTCCGGTGCCAGGTTCTCTGATGTCTTACACATGGTAGCAGACTCTCGTTCCGCTCACCCACATATCCCGTATATTACCCCCTTTGTTTATTTAGCCTCCCGGATGCGGTCCCACCACCCTCGGTTATATTACCCTCGTCTCCTATCACTACCCAAGTTTTATTCCTGCGCCGCCAGAGCGTGTCCAATCTCCGGATGCCACTTCAGAGCCTGGACGCCATTCAGACCTATATTGAATCTACTCTGGCGCTCCGCTATGACATGTTGATGACTGCCGACTCCATGCCCAAGCGTAAGGCTTTACCCCTCCTTCTATAAAGATAACCTCCAAGAAGGGTGGGCATTGGGAATTTCTCATTCCTGCCGCCACACTAAACGTGGTTTTTGTTTAGCTCCTGCTCTTAGAAAACTTTTTTACTTGAATCAACCCTCCCCCCCTCCCCACTTACCCCTGATTCTTCTTCATCTGCCCCTTCACCCCTTCTCTCACCGTCTCTCCTCAATGTCAGAAGCCTCTTGAAGAAGGCTGACTACATTCATGACCTGCTTGTGTACACTCGAGTCACTCTCCTTGGAATCACGGAAACTTGGCTTGCCCCTTCTGCTTGCTGTTTAAATCTCGCTACCCCTGATGGTTACATCCACTCCCGTAACTCTTGCGGTGGCGGAGTTGCTCTCATTCACAGTGCCTCCTTCCTCTGAATAATCTGCCCTCTCCCCCTCTTCTTTCTTTTGAGGCGCTCATCAATGTCTCTGATTCCACCCCCTCTCTAACTATCTTAGTCCTCTACCGCCCCCCCAGCTCCTCCCTCGAGCTTTTTCTTGATGAATTTAGTAACCTCCTCGCTGGCCTCTCCCCCACTGGTTCGCTGCTAATCCTCGGTGATTTCAACCTTCTTGGCCACAATCCTAATTTCAAAGCCCTTTCTGAAATCCTTGATCTCTTCTCCCTTACCCAACACGTTTCTTTCCCTACCCACTCTCACGGTAACATTTTAGACCTTGTAATCTCTGACTGTCTTATTTCCAACCTGATGACTACAAATTTGTCCAATGCTATATCTGATCACTTCCTTATCAAATTCAACTTCTCTATCCCATTCCATATACCTCCCCAGCTGTCTCATAATCCTAAGCCTTTCCGTCGACTTCCCTCCATTGATATTCCCTCCTTATCTAATGATGTGGCCTCCAAACTTCCTCCCATTGATGCTTCTGCCTCTCCTGACCAGATTCTCTCTTCTTTGGAGCAACCCCTTCTCACTTGTCTTGATGCCCACTCTTCCCTTGTCACCCCTTCGAACTCCCATTGTCACCATGCCCCTCGGTACTCTATGGAACTCCTCCGTGCTAGGCAGTCCATGCGTGCCCATGAAAGAGTCCTTAGAAAGGCTCGCACCTGTGGGCAAGACACGACCCCTCTCTCGCTGGCGTTCCGACTTGCGACAGCTTCTTACATGGCGAAATTAAAATCTGCTTGTGAAGCCTACTCACGTAATCTGCTTACTGATAATAGGAATGATCCCCGTACTGTCTTCCACCTGCTCTCCCGTCTTACTTCCCCAGCCCAGGTCTCCCCACCCATTAGCCTTGCTACTCTCTCGTATTTCTTCGCAGATAAGGTCACTAACCTCCGTGCCTCCCTCCCTCATCCTTCTGTCCCGGCTCCTGCCATTCTCCCTGACTTCTTGCCTCAGCCGCTTATCGTTTTCCCCGCTGTGACCGTGTTGGAGCTTACAGCCCTGCTCTCGCGTTCTAAGAAATCAGGCTCCCCAAACGACATTTTTCCGCCTAAACTGTTATGTAAAATTCTGCCTGCTATCCTCCCAACGCTTCTTCACCTGTTCAACACTTCACTTGCAACTGGTCTTGTTCCCTCTTTCTTCAAACGTGCCCACATCCATCCGATTCCTAAAAAGCCTCAACTGAACCCCACTGACCCTTCCAATTATTGCCCGATTTCACAACTTCCTTTCCTCTCTAAGGTTCTGGAGAGAGTGGTTGCTTCACACATCAACAGTCACATGGTGGCCTGTAACATTGATGAAACCTATCAATCTGGTTTCAAGTCAGCTAACTCCACAGAAACCGCCCTTCTCAATGTGTCCAATTGCTTACGAAGAGCCGCAGACAGGGGTTGTGCCTCCATCCTCGTTCTACTCAACCTCTCATCTGCCTTCAATACTATTGACCATACCGTCCTACTTGATCGTCTCCACTCGGCATATCAGGCACCATGCTCGACTGGTTCCGCTCTTACCTCTCGTCTCGTACCCAATCTGTTGTGATTGATGACGTTTCATCCGACTCTACCCCCATTCGCTTTGGAGTGCCACAAGGCTCAGTCCTTGGTCCTCTACTATTTCGTATCTACCTTCTCCCTCTTAGTTCCCTTCTCCATAATCTCGGTCTATCCTTCCACCTCTATGCTGATGACACTCAAATTTTTGTTTCCTCATCCCCCACGTCTCTTGCCTACTCTATCACTGACCTCCTGGCTCTCTACCAACTTCCTCAGGCTTAATCACTCCAAAACTGAGGTCCTCCTCGTCGGCACCCCTGCTCTTGTCAAAAAAATCTAAATCTCTCTTTCCCTCACTTACTCTGGGCGGTAATACTTTTATTTTCTCTGACTGTGTTAGGAATCTGGGTGTTGTTTTTGATGAGCATATCTCCTTTAAGCCTCATATCCGCAATGTCAGCAAATCCTCTCTATGTTTCCTTCGTAACTCCTCTCGCATTCGCTTTCACTTTGATCGCCAAAGTCTTGAGACTGCTTTTCATGCCTTCATCACCTCATGCCTTGACTACTGTAACTCTCTGCTTGTGAATCTGCCATCCTCCTCTCTCCGCCCCCTTCAACTTGTACAGAACTATGCCACCCGGCTTCTCCTCCGTCGCCCTCACTTCTCTCCCTCGAAACCCTTGCTGCATGAACTGCACTGGCTCCCTGTCAGATCCTGTACTCCCTTCAAGATACTTCCCTTCACATTTAAAACCCTAAACAACAAGGCCCCGTCTTACCTCTCTTCTGCCCTCTTGCAACGCCATATCCCTCGGCCCTTCGGTCATCACATGCACCTCTTTTGAATATTCCTCGTTCATCCCTCTGTTCAATGGAGGACTGCTCCTTCTCAATCTGCGCCCCTAAGTTGTGGAATGCTCTTCCTGCTGAAATCAGGTCTTCTCCCTCTCTTACCACATTTAAGCGTCTCCTGAAAACGCATCTTTTCAGTATTGCCTTCTCCCCCTCTTGAATTTCTATTCTCATCTCAGCACAACGTGCGCTCTGGGAAGGCCTCAGGCCCTGAAGAGCGCATTACAAAAGACATTATTATTATTATTATCATCCTCTATATAAGCTCAAGTTTCCACCTCAGTCGAAGTAAACCCTATCCCTTTCTCTCTTTCCGCTATTCCTGTTCTTTTGACAACTGTAACTTCCGACCTGCATCTGGGGAAGGTTGTATACCCTTTGAAGATAGTGATGTACCCCCACTCCCCGTAGGTGAAGATGCCTCCGAGTATCTTTTACTCGAGAATGGCCCAGTTTGGCTCAGACTACTTTTTTTTTAATTGAAATGAAAGGTTATTGTTGTAAATCTCTTGACAAGTCTGAAATTATGTGATCGATGGCGTTCGTTCTTGTTCAAAAATACTCAAATCTATACCGATTTCTACCAAATTTGATGCAGCACTAGAGCCTTAGCCTAGAAGAAAACTACTAGTTTATTTTTGCCAAGGTAACTTTGTGGAGATTATGAAAACATATTTTAATTGGTTTTAAAAATTGCACAAAAACTAAGTACCTGATATATAAATGAAGCATATTGAACGCATATTATGATATTGCTATTTATATAGCTAAGCTAAGAAAGTTTAATCAATGAAACACGAGGGATCTTTAAAAGGTTTGGGACAAGCCTTTAATTTAAAAGATTATCAGAAATTTTCAAGTCAAAACACGTTTGGTCATATCTTTGGTTTGTGTTGATACCTGCAAACCCGTCATTTATTTCTCTGACGTATTTCAGGTAGCAAGTGACTCCTTACAAGATATTAGCCTTTTTAATCCATGGAAAAACATATTTTTAAGATCAGAGCTGTTAGCAAATTTTTAACAAAACTATTGGGTTTCCCCTGCTATTGTCTATCTTTTGCAGTATCTTTATGGTGACTCTACACCACATAGAAACAGTGTTTTGAGGTGGATGAAATGTTTCAAAGAAGGAAGAGAAGGCCTTAATGATGGCGAGAGAGATAGGGGTAGACAATCCATATTAACCAATGCAGAAAAGGTATCCGCCGTTCAAAAACTTCTGGATGAAGATTGCAGAATTAGCGTTGAATGTATTGCAAAAGAAGTTGATATTTTCCAAGGATCAACATATTCAATTTTAAAAGAGCATCTTGGTCTCGGCAAGCTTTTTGCCCGCTGGGTGCCAAGAGCATTGCGGGATGATCAACTTTCACAAAGGAGTCCTGTTTCATCATGACAATGCTCCAGCCCATTTTTCACAGCTAACAAAAGAAACTTTAAGGGAATTTCGATGGCAAATCATATCCCTTCCACCCTATAGCCCTGATCTTGCCCCTGCGGACTATTTCTTGTTTCCTTAGCTCTAGAAACATTTAAAAGGAACAAGATTTCAATCGATCGAAGAGGCAAAAATGTGAAGTCAAGACATGATGCAATTCAAAAAGCCAAGAGTTCTTGAGAGAGGAACTTGTTAGGTGAAAACATCACCTTCAAAAAGGCATTGACCTAAATGGAAACTATGTTGAGAAATATTAATGACATTTGTGTTATTTTTAATAAATATTTCTTTCATTTTTCACCAAGATTGTTTGAAGATCCTTTGTACTTGAATTTTTTATATAGTTAAATAAATTAATCACTTAGAATTACTAAAATGAAACTAAATTGTATATTAGTTCTGGATATTTAAAAAGTTTGGAAAGTCTGATTGTTCATCAACTCAAAATGTCTTAAGACACAACTGAATTTAAAATTGGGAAACATTTTCTATTTATACACTTCATTGCTGGAAATATATAGTCTCACATTCTCTGTTAAATTTGAGGTTCCCAAGAGTTTACATCTTTATGCTGGAAAAGGAGCAATTAGTCTAATCTCCCCCCAGCTTAGCCTTTTCTCCTTCTTTCAGACAGCTGGAATTTCTCCCTTCGTTGCTTTTCATTCAACCTCTCCTACAAATTTTTTTGGTCAGCCTCTAATTTCACAGGGTAGATGCTGACCTTCTTCTCAGCCAACCGTCCCGGATCGGGGCTGAAGGGGGAGGGGACAATGTTCCCTAACCTCTGAGCTCCGGTTTGGGATGGTGGGTTTTTAAAAACCTTCTTCATCCCCACCCATACCTTCCTCACATCCCCTTTCCTTCTCACTTCACATTTTTTTTTTTTTTTTACGCCGTGCCCAAGGTGGAGCCGCCATTCTGAGGGACTGCCAGGCCACCAGGCAGGAGGGATAGTCCGAAATGGTGGTACCTGCCTCTGCCAGGCCTGTATGCACCCCTTGCAGGGCGGGCTACTGCGAGCGGTGATGAGCTATTGCATCCTGTGGAACAAATAGGGTCACCATGCCCATGAATGAAAATGTAACAAAATTAAAATCTCTCCCCATTTTTCCTTGTTCATCGACGGAGCCGCCCTCGATCAGCTTCACAGAAAAATTGGAGGTCTCCCCCACTGTGCTTTCACAGGGGACTATCCAAACTTCTCTAACCGGAGAGGAGGCTTACTCCTCTCCTACGCCTACAGGTGTAGGGGACTCCCCCTCACCCCCTTCTCTGGAAGTGCTTTCGGGCACCTCGCTCTTACCAGCCGCAGTGCAGTCCCCTTTTTTTCCAAGGGGACTACCAAGAAAGGCAAGGCATAGTCGACCACTCCCCATTAAAGCGGCTCAATAGGGCAAACCCCCTTAGGGAGAGGGAAACCAGGCCCCTTCGGTCGATTCCCTCAAAAGACCTGCTGACAAGAATACTGAACCTTGCCGGGGTCAAGGCCTGTGCCTCCCCAGACATGACTAATGACGCTGCCAAAGGGACCTGAGATTTCCTGGGGGGATGGCCAACTGGAGGCTCCCCTGAGATAGACATGGTCCTTGAGGCAACCCAGCCTTAGACGTTAGGGCCTTGCATGAGAGGGAATCTGGGCTCGGCGCCAAGCAGCGAACCAGAATCTGCCCCTATGAAAGATCCTCCTCAAACGGCCTGGGTTTCCAAGGCAGTACAAGGAGGGGAGGGATCTCCTCTGACCGGTGCCCCTGCGACTACCAGGACCTGGCTGAGGCTGGTCTATCTGGCCTGCGGAGGGGAGAAGTGGATTCATTCTCTCCTAAAAGAAAAAGACTTGCGGCTCCTCTCCATCCGCGGGAGCTGCGGGGACAGATGAGTCTGCTGCCACTTTGGTAAGCGACCAGGCCAAGATCGGCACATCCGACCCCTCTGCCCCCCTGGGTGCGGAGGCCCTGACTATAACTAAGACGAAAAGAGCACAGGGCGGGGCCTCGATAACATCGGGGCCCCTCATTCAGAGGTTCCCTGGCATTTTCGAGCCTGCTGGCTTCAAACGCTTCCTTGTTATTCGCTCCAGTGATTTGCAGCATGTTGTCCAAGGGCAACATGATCCATCAGAGGAGAGCATTAGCTAGTGTAATTGGTAGAGCGCCGAAGGTGACCCGTTTCTCGGACGGGAGCCTTCTGGTGAATGCGGCGGATCCCTCCGAGGTGACCAAGATAAGTGCTCTTTGGACACTCGATGGCACCCTGGTGAGTATGACGCCGCACTCTACCATGAACTTTGTGAAAGGAGTAGTTTATGCGAGGGAACTCGTTGACTACTCCATTGAGGACATCACCCTAGAGCTGGCCGACCATGGGGCAGTCAAGGTCGAATGTGTGATGAGAAAACAGGGAGGGGCCTCGAGACCCACCCCTACACTCTTCGTCACGTTCGACTGTGACAAGCTCCCTGAGTCGGTGTGTGCCGGTTGGTACTGCTACCGCGTAAAGGCATTTGTGCCACTGACGCTTTGGTTCTATTACTGTCACCGCTTCGGCCATACAAATCATTCATGTAGACATGCAAAGTCTGGGTCACCTGAAATCTATAAATTGACCCAAGGCCGCACACGATAAGTCTAAATCATGTGTGGCCAAGTGTGTCAATTGCGGAGAGCCGCACGCCGCTTCTTCGAAGCAATGTGGTGCATATCTCCTTGAGACAGAAATCCTGGCCGTTCAGGCCTAGGATCGACTGTCATTCCGCGATGCTAATGACTTGGTCTTAGCGCACCGGCTCTTCCTGGGATGTCTTACGCCTCAATGGTTAGAAAGACACCCTTTGTTCCTGGCCCATCCAGGCCAAAGAGCACGATTGTTTTTTTGCCCATTCAGAGCCCTTCTGCTGGTTCTATTCAACCCGGGTGCTCCCCTGGTAAAGCTGGCGGCACAAAGGGTTCATACCCAGCCCTGGCTAAAACCAGGGCTCCCCGCCCACCTTCTCCCAACGTGACCGTTTCCCGTAAGGCGAAACGGCCACGCGCTTCCACCGAGTCGTTAAACTCACAATGAGGGAACACCCGTGAAATTCGTCGCCAGGCCATTTTCCGGGGTTCCTAAAGCGGTCCCCCGAAAGGAGGACAGCAACAAAGGGGCTTCGGATCCTTCGCCCACGCCTAGTGGTAGGCTGAGTGGCTCGGAGACGGTGGATCCTCGAAAAGAGGACCCCCCGCCTCCGAAGCCGCAACGCCCGCATAAGGTTTCGAGGTGGAGGGAGGAAAAGACTCGCATGGCGAGCCCAACCGCCCCCAATAAGTCGTCGAAGGCGATAGCGCCCGGGGTTCTAGCCCCGAGAAGCGTACGGCCATTCCCGTGAGGTTCTTCTGTTAGAAGAGGGCCCCGCGTGTCCGCCGAGCTAGGCCTGGAGGGCATATTCCTTTAATGGTATTGCTGTGCTCAGGGCAAACTGGGAGGAGCTCCGGAGGCTCGTCTCGTCCTGTTCCCCGTTAGCTATTTTTCTACAGGACAACATGCTAGGCGCATTCGCCCTCCAGGGGTATAACGGCTTTGCAACCCCACCACCGCGAGATGGGGACCGGGCTGGGGGATGCGCGGTTTACACCCGGCATGATGTCTCCGTTCTTCTTTTCACTTTAGATACCTCCTTTCAGGCAGTGACTGTGCAGCTTCACCTGGATAGGAGGTATACTATCATTTCTGCTTACATTCTGACATCAGCTGACTGCCGCCGCGTCGTGGCTTGGTTGCCGAGGCCCTTTCTCATGCTTGGAGATCTGATCGGCAGACATCCTCTGTGGGGAGATTACACAATAAATACCAGGGGCCAAGTCCTTGCCTATCTGATCGAAGAGTTTGAGATAGGCTTCCTAAATGTGGATGAGTTTACGCATCACTGCCCGAGAACCGCTTCATTTTCTTGCCTTGATCTATCTTAGTGCTCTTCGGATGCACAGCCTGATTTTAACTGGGGTGTGGTCGATGACCTTCATGGTAGTGATCACTTTCCCATTCAATTATCATTTTCAGGGCAACTGCCGCCTGAGAGCCCACTGCGCTGGTTCTTGGTGCGGGCGCGGTGTCCTACATTTCAGAAAATGACAATTCTCTATCTCAGTCGAGGAGTTTAGGTCGGTAGATGAGGCCGTTGAGTTCTCTGGCAACATTATAGCCGCGGGCCTGACTACTATTTCCAGAACGTCTGGCCGTTTTGTACACCGACCACTCTCGTGGTGGTCAGCGGAGTGTGAGACGGCCCTCAAACAGAAGCGTTATGCCTACATGCGCTATAAGCGCCTCCAAAACGATTTCGTCGGGCTAGGTTCCGGTATATTTGGAAGCACGCCCGCCGCTCTTCTTGGCGGGCATACGTCTCGTCACTTAACGGGAAAGACCCCTCTGGCAGAGGTGTGGAAGCGAGTCAAAAGGATTCAGGGCAAGTTCTCGCAGGACCCCCATCCCGTTCTCCAGGAGAATGGGACCGCAATCCGGACCCCGCGTCCGTGGCGGAATCCTTCGCGACCGCTTTTTCCCCATTCTCTAGTTTGGATGCTGCTCCGCCAGCATTCATTGCACGTCGTGATGTCGCGGAAGGCCGTCGACTGGACTTTACCTCCAGAGGCAGAGAACCCTTCGACGACAGGTTTAATGTGAGTGAGTTGCCTTCCGCTCTTGCTTCGTGCGCGGTCACCGCTCATTGTCCGGACTATGTCCCGTACGCTATGCTTCGACACCTGGGTGAGCGAGGCATGGCCTTTCTTTTAGATTTGTTCAACAGGATCTGGGTGTAGGGTCTACTCTCAGATTCCTGGCGAATTGCTACTGTGCTCAACTTTCGCAAACCAGGGAGAGCTCACTTTTCTCCATCCGGTTTCCGCCCAATCTCTCTAACCTCTTGCATGTGCAAGTTGATGGAGAAATAGGTAAATGTCAGATTAGCCTTTTTTCTTGACAGCGGAGGCCATCTGTCTTCTACACAGTGCGGCTTCCGTAAGTTCCACTCCACGTCGGATGCTCTGCTCCGATTGGAAAATGCGGTCTGCGAGGCCTTCCTTCGTAGATAGCACTATGCCATGGCCCTCTCCGGCCCAATGGAGCAGGAAGAGGGTGTCCCGCAGAGAAATGCTTGATGTTTTTTTTGCCAAGACTAAGGTGGTGCACTTCTGCCGCCATCCACAGCTCCACCCAGATCCAGACTTGTTTCTTAATGAGGTACGTCTGGAAGTGTTTGAATAGCACCGTTTCCTTGGTCTTGTATTTGACCGACTCTTCACCTGGGAGGCTCATATTTGCAGCCTTAGGGTCTTTTGTACCTGCGCCATGGATATTCTCCGCTCCGCAACGTTCAGCGCTTGGGGCGCTGATAGGGCTACTGCCTTACTTTTTTATTGATCCTTTGTTCGTTCGAAGCTCGACTACGGATGCAAGTTTTATGCATTCGCAGCCGAGCGTTTATTGCGGAAGGTGGACTCGATCCTCCACACCGGCCTTTGCCTTGCGACCGGTGCCTTCCGCACTTTCCCCATTGAGAGACTACTACTTGATGCTGGTGCGATGCCACTCGCACTACGCCGCGTACAGCGCATCACTCGCCTGTTCGCGCGAGCCCGGCGCCTCCCTCAGTCACCAACAGCTCTCACTGCATCCGCAGCTGATTTCGACGGTGGCTATGCCGCCGAGAGACGCCAGTCATCCCTTAGCCCTTTGGGTTTAGGGCAGCTAACTTTCGAGAGCTAGGTATAGCTCTCGGGCCGGTGGCGCCCCTGGTTCTGCCCAGGACGCCACCCTGGAGGGTACCGCATTTGGCTATTTGTCGCCACGCCTCTGCTCCCAAAGCTTGTATAGCGGCTGGAGTATTGCATTAGACCTTTTTGGAGCACACCTCATGTCATGCGGGAACTGTGCCACTGTATACGGATGGCTCCAAGTCCCAAGAGGGGGTCGGCTTCCATGCCGTTTTCCCTCTTTTTGAAGTCAGCGGGGCTCTGCCAGGCGCTGCGTCTGTCTTCACGGCCGAGCTGGTGTCAATACACCACTCAGTACTGGAGATTACGCGCCGTGCCCAGTTCGGAGACCGGATTGTTATCTATAGTGACTCACAAATCGCCCTGAGTGCCCTCGGGGCATTGGAATCTCCGCATCCCCTGATTCGCAATATCCGTGACGTCATGGTTTTGGGGAGCCAGGCGAATGTCGAGATTATCTTCTGCTGGGTTCCTGGACATGAAGGAATTGCGGGGAATGAGGGCACCAAGGAGTCCGCGAGGACTCTATTACACACCAACTACATGGCAGGAATAGAGCAGCTCTTTGGGCTGCTTAGCAGAGAACATGGGAGACGGGCCAAGAGAACTTAAAGTTGCGTGCCATTGCGCCGCGACTGTTCCCATGGACATACCCCCCCAATGCCGCGAAGGTTTCAGGTTGCTTTTTGTCGGTCTGAATTGGGCACACTCGTGGGACGCACCGCCATTTGATGGAGCCGCTCGCCAGCGCCACTACTGTCAAGACTGCGTTGTCCCCCAGAATGTTCAGCACATTCTTGTTGAATGTTCCAGTCTGGGCGATCTTCGCGCACGTTAGCTGTCCCGGTACCTAGTGCTAGGCTGTCTTGATTCCGGACTTATGCCCAAGTGGGCAGTCGCCAAATAGGCTCCTAAATTTAAAAAAAAATTAGTCTAATTCCTTAAAATCTCTTCCCATAAATATATTTAAATGTGTTGCACACTTTGTTGGAAACCATGCATGGTCAGTTTTTTAGACTAAAATAGACATAGGTTATTTTATCTGTTAGCTTCATTAAAAATTCACTTAATTTAATCAGTTCAAAAACATCCATATATCCTTTAAATATTTATAACGGGCCAACCATTATCCTAAAGCCAAAATACCGAGTTTGCCATTTTTACAAGGCTTTTGGCATTATTTAAAATCTATACCCCTATTTATAATTCTTTTTCTTATCTCTTAAATCTGTGTTAAGAACATGGTATTCCAAGAGTCTAAAACACCATATTGGAAAATGACCATTGTGTAGGATCCTCCCAAATCTCCCCACCCCAAAATATTTGGCTGTTAACCAATATTGTGATGCCAAAATACTGTTGAAAAGTTTTCTTTTGTTCTTTCACTATCAAATGATATATTGCTTTGCTATTAATTCATTTGTATGCAAGGCTAAAAGGTAATTAATTCTTCTAGGTAGAAGGATATATTAATTACAAACCACTTTTCAGAAATTCCCAAAGAATTTAGTTTAGATAAAGATACCACACTCATATAGCGCAAATCTCCACCAAAGGAGCCCATTCCCGATATTTTTGAGTTTTAAAACGTTAAAATACTTATTAAATTTCCAATATTTAGTTGAAAATATAATGCCACACTTTAAGAAGGTATAGTTAACAATATATATAGCAATATCCCAATATACTTCATATATGTATGATTGTATGTATTATTGTTAACATTAGTAATACTAATGTAGGCATTCAATATGCTTCATTCATATATGCCAATATAAAGTCTATCTACAGTTATTAATTCTAATTTTATTTTCATATCTCTAGTTTTAAAATTCCAAAGTGTTTTATAATTTTCTAAAGTATTTAGAAACAATCCGCTGTTCTCTTCTTCTTCTTCTTCTTCTTTCTTCTTCTTCTTTCTTTCTTCTTCTTTCTTCCTTCTTCTTCCTTCTTTCTTCTTCTTTCTTCCTTCTTTCTTCTTATTTCTTCCTTCTTCCTCCTTCTTCTTCCTCTTTCTTCTTCTTCCTCCTTCTTCCTCCTTCTTCTTCCTTCTTCTTCCTTCTTCTTCTTCCTTCTTCTTCTTCTTTCTTCTTTTTCCTTCTTCTTCCTTCTTCTTCTTCTTAAGTTATAGAGTTATGGACAACAGTAACTAAAGTTTGGAACTTCCCCAATATAACTTTTATTCAAAAGTTATAATGAAAAAGTACTTAATCGGATATATCCAGATATACTAAGCAGATCTAGGTTAAAAACTAATCGTTTACTTCTTGGCTAAGGCTCTAATGCTCCACCAAATTTGGTCGAAATTGGGTACATATTTTTCGTGCAATTTTGTAAACAAACAAATTAAAACATTTTGGCGAATACATAATCTCGACAGTTGCCTAGGCAAAAATATAAAGTATTTAGAAACTCGATATTAATGCTTACAGCTTCAAAGGTATATTTTTTAATTAAAAAAAACAAAACAAGATCCTAACCAGATCTTGGTCAAAAACTAGTAGTTTCCTTTTAGGTTAAGCTCTTAGTGTTCAACCAAATTTATTAGAAATCAGTAATTAATTTTCCTGCAATTTTATAAACAAACAAATTAAAATATGTTGGCCATTACATAATCATAAAGTTAACTTTGCAATATAAGTACGTCCAGGTATTTATATATTTGCAGCCTCAAAGATATAATTTTTAGTTAATAAATTAGTGAGGAAAAAATACTTAACCCCTCTTGCTCAAAAACTTATAGTTTCCTTTGAGGCTAAGGCTCGAGTGCTTCACCAAATTTGGTAGAAATCAGTCCAATGGTTTTTGAGTATGTTTGAAAATGAACGAAGGCCGTCGATCATATAATTTCCGACTTTCTATTCAAAGATTTATAACGCTAACTTTTTTTTTTCAATATATTTTTTAGTATCTGAAATAGTACCCATTATTTCCTTGCAGGAAACCAAACTTGGGAACAGTCCTTTCCCCAAGTTTCTTATTTCACCGCTTTTAGCTCGCTACCAATTCCTGGTGGGGTTGTAGTGGTTTAACCCCTACAAAATGCAATAAATTTCCCCCAAACAATATGTATATATATATATATATATAGTTATAGCTATATCAGGAAAGGTATAAAATGGCAACATTTTCTTTTCACCATATGAACATAAATTCAATAAATGCTCCATTTCAATCATGCTCTGCTATTAACAGGTTGGTAAAAAATTTACGTACAATTCTTAGTTTGTTTTCCCCTTTTATATCAAATTCATTATGGCATTTTTTTCATTTCCAGACCCATTAATCACATTAACCATTAGTATAGATTTTCCTTTCACTCCAAATCATTAGTACAAATTTATCCTTCATCCCAAATCATTATCATATAACCTACGCTCCCAAACCTAATTATCGTATAACCTTCGTTATGCTAGAATTAATTCACCCCCAAATTATTTACATGTCACATAGTTCTAATTAATCAATAGCCCACTGCTATTTAATAATTGTCCACAATCATTCCTCGCCATTGATCAGACGTTGCCTGTTTACATAAACCATATTGTCGTACTGTACAATTCTTATATATATATTTATTAAAATTATTTCTCAAATAAATATATTGCTAAACTTATAATTAATATCCCTCCTGAAGAATTGCATTTAACTCATCCATTCACTTTAAACCTCAAATTCATTGCCAAAGTAATTTCTTAGTTTGTCTGGTGCCCCCTTAAACTGTTTAGGCTAATTACCATTAAAAACGTTCTACTTAATATTATTATCCACATTATAAGCCACACACCCTTAAGGCTTTAGGGTGGTCTATGTTTGTGCTTCACTCCTGGTGAGCACTAACCACTTTTGCACACTTTCAGCTCTGTGGACTATCTTCAAGCAGTCACACTCCATGTTCATCTTACGGATAGATTTTATACTTTTTGCTTGATTTATCTTCCCCCAGAAGAGGTCACTTCAAGGGTTTAATCTTTAGATCTTTTATCCCAGCATCCTACCCCAATTTCCAGTTCTAGGTGACTTTAATGGCTGACACTCCGTGTGGAGTGATACTGTGTGCAACCACCAAGGTCGTCTCTATCTATCTCTTTCATCCAGTAATCCTTTTGGTGGTCTTGTATCTGGTCATGTTACGTCCTACCACATTCAAACTGATTCTTTCTGTTGTGGGGATCTCTATATTAGCTCCCTAGGGTGCATCCCTCATTTCAAGCAGTCTGTTTTAGATAACCTGCATGGCATTAACTACTTCCCTATTGTCTTGAAACATACGACACTTTAAATCCCCCGAGATGGAACGTTGCAAGGGCCGACTGGTCAAAGTTCCATGATGTGTCCTTCACTAGTAAACAATTTGGATATTTTGAAGATAATGATGCGACTATAATTTAGTTTTTCTGTCTAGTGCTTGAGACTGCAGAATCCACATTTCCTCGCACTCTGTCCCGCCAGGTAAGAACATCAGTCAAATGATGGAATCCTGATTACTATTGTGGTGGCAGCTTATAAAAGCAACATGCGCGATTCCGCTGTAACCCACCCCTTCCGAACCGTATTGACCGAAATCGAACTAGAACCATTTGCCAGCGAACCTTACGTCAGACACGCATTGACTCTTGAAGGATATATGTGTATTCCTTGCCTTCCACTACTTCTTTAGCTCAGGTGTGTCAGAGAATTAACAAAATCAGGTTTGCTAATTCTAGTCACTCAACCCCTGGCACTTAGATAAATGGTGCTATCATCTGCGATTCTGCCAGCGTTGCCGATATATTGGCTTACTTCTTTGCCGATGCTAGCAGCGTTGAGCGATACGTAGCTGAATTTTGTCGTACCAAACCCGGGCTGGAGGACAAAGCCCTGCATTTCTCTGCTGGCTGACAGGAGCCCTAAAACTGTCTCTTCACTACCGTAGAGATGCGTTCCTGCCTCCCCAGGCCGAGACAATATCCAATACGACTTTCTCTGGCATCTCCATTCCCATATAGGCTCGCTCCTAATAGGTATTTCTAACTGGACTTGGATTCAGGGATTCTATCCTAATGCGTTGAGAACAGCATGGGTCCTACAATTTCTGAAACCATGTAGATACGGCTTGTCTCTTTCCCTTTATAGGCCACTAGCCCTCACCATCTTTCTTAGTAGGTCGTTGAGGAAAAGGGGGAATGCTATCTTGCAGCGGGTTTCTGGAATACCATAGCCTCCTAAATACATACCGGTTTTGATTTCGTAAGAAGCAGAGTACGGCATATCTTAATACCCGTATGGAAGGTACTCTCCGCGACGCCTTTGCTCGTGGCTGCCACGTGATGGTTGTCTTCTTCGATATCGTGAAGGCCTATGACACCACTTTTTATGAATGGGGATTGAGGGGACTTTTACCAGTTTTTATTCAGTTTTTTTTTTAGTTGATCGCAATTTTCAGGTTAGGGTTGGTAACACTTATTCTGATCTCTATGTTCAGGACGTGAGTGTTCCCAAGGGCAGTATATTATATGTTACTTTATTCACTATTACAATAAATAGCCTGGGTTACACTCTGACAGCCCAGTAAGGGGTGCGGCGATTTGTCATCCTGGCCGCCGTGCGACCCCAGCTTAGCCTCTTCTTCTTCTTTCAAAACACTTGTTTCCTCGCTTTTCATACAACCTCTCTCACAACTTTCAATGGTCAGCCTCTAATTTCACAGGGTAGATGCTGACCTTCTTATGTCAACCGTCCCGGATCGGGGCTGAGGGGGGAGGGGACAATGTTCCCTGACCCCTGAGCTCCGGTCTGGGGTGGTTGGTTTTTAACAACCTGCTTTATTCCCACCCATACCTTCCTCACATCCCTTTTCCTCTCCTCTTCACAATCTATATATTTTTTGCGCCGTGTTCAAGGTGGAGCCGCCATGCCGATGGACTGCCAGGCCACCAGGCGGGAGGGGTGGTCTTAAATGGCGGCTCCTGGCTCTGCCAGGCTTGTAATCTATATATGTTTTACGCCGTGTTCAAGGTGGAGCCGCCATGCCGATGGACTGCCAGGCCACCAGGCGGGAGGGGTGGTCTTAAATGGCGGCGCCTGGCTCTGCCAGGCTTGTAAGCACATCTCGCAGTGCGGGCTACTGCGAGAGGTGATGCGCGATTGCATCCCGTGTCAAAAAGAGGGTCACACTTGAGCTCCGGTCTGGGGTGGTTGGTTTTTAACAACCTGCTTTATCCCCACCCATACCTTCCTCACATCCCTTTTCCTCTCCTCTTCACAATCTATATATTTTTTACGCCGTGTTCAAGGTGGAGCCGCCATGCAGATGGATTGCCAGGCCACCAGGCGGGAGGGGTGGTCTTAAATGGCTCTGCCAGGCTTGTAAGCACCTCTCGCAGTGTGGGCTACTGCGAGAGGTGATGCGCGATTGCATCCCGTGTCAAAAAGAGGGTCACCATGCCCATGTATGTAAAACAAATAAAAAACCAACCCCCAACTTCCCCTGAAACAGCGACGGAGCCGCCCTTGGGCAGCTCCAGCAAAAAAATGGAGGTCCCTCCCCCTGTGCTTGCTCAGGGGACCCTCCATATTTCTCTAACCGGAGAGAAAGCTTACTCCTCTCCTTCGCTTACGGGTGTAGGGGACTCCCCCTCACCCCCTTCTCTGGAGGTGCTTTCGGGCGCCTCCATTTTACCAGCGGCAGTCCCCTCTGTTCTTTCCTATGGACTGCCAAGAAAGCCAGCAAGCAGCCCTTAGCTAGCCGCTCCACATCGAAGCGGCTCGGTAGGGCAAACCCCCTTAGGGGGGAGAGGGAAGCCAGGCCCCTTCGGTCGCTTCCCTCAAAAGACCTGCTGGCAAGAATACTGAACCTTGCCGGGGTCAAGGCCCATGCCTCCCCAAAGAAGACTAGTGACAATACTGCCAACGGGACCTGCGATGTCTTGGGGGGGATGGCCAACTGGAGGCCTCCCCTGAGACAGACATGGTCCTTGAGGAAACCCAGCCTCAACGGTAGGGCCTTCCATGGGGGGGAATCCGGGCTCGGCGCCAAGCACCGAACCCGAATCCGCCCCGATGCAAGGTCCTCCTCAAACGGCTGGGGATTCTCAGGCAGTACAAGGAGGGGAGGGATCTCCTCCGGATGATGCCCCTGCGACCACCAGGACCTTCTCCATTTCGGAGAAGGACCTGGCTGAGGCCAGGCCATCTGGCCTGGGGGCTTCTACCGGCGGGGGTGAGAAGCGGGTTCATTTTTCGTCCTCCTCTCCAAAAAAGAAAAGGACCAAAAAGACGAAGAATACTCGGGGCTCCTCTCCATCCGCGGGGGCTACGGGGACGGATGGGTCTGCTGCCACTTTGGGAAGCGGCCAAGCCAAGTTCGGCACATCAGGCCCCTCTGCCCCCCCGGGTACGGAGGTCCTGACCATGACAAAGACCAAAAGTGCATAGGGCGGAGCCTCGATGACATCGGGGCCCGTCATTCAGAGGTTACCTGGCGTTTTCGAGCCCCCTGGCTTCAAACGCTTCCTCGTTATTCGCTCCACTGATGGCAGCATGTTGTCCAAGGGTAACATGATCCATCAGAGGAGAGGATTAGCTAGTGCAATTGGTAGAGAGCCGAAGGTAACCCGTTTCTCGAACGGGAGCCTTCTGTCGAATGCGGCGAATCCCGCCGAGGCGGCCAAGATAAATGCTCTTCGGACACTTCATGGCACCCCGGTGAGTGTGACGCCGCACTCTACCATGAACTTTGTGAAAGGAGTAGTTTATGCGAGGGAACTCGTTGACTACTCCATTGAGGACATCACCCTAGAGCTGGCCGACCATGGGGTGGTCAAGGTCGAACGTGTGATGAGAAAACAGGGAGGGGCCTCGAGACCCACCCCTACACTCTTCGTCACGTTCGACTGTGACAAGCTCCCTGAGTCGGTGCGTGCCGGTTGGTACCGCTACCGCGTGAAGGCATTCGTGCCACTGCCGCGGCGGTGCTATTACTGTCACCGCTTTGGCCATACGAATCGCTCATGTAGACGTGGAAAGCCGGGGTCACCCGAAGTCTGTGTAAATTGCTCAAAGGTCGCACACAAGTCCAAATCGTGTGTGGCCAAGTGTGTCAATTGCGGAGAGCCGCACCCTGCTTCTTCGAAGCAATGTGGTGCATATCTCCTTGAGAGAGAAATTCTGGCCGTTCAGGCCCAGGATCGACTTTCATTCCGCGAGGCAAAGGACTTGGTCCTGGCGCGCCCGGCTCTGCCTGGGACGTCATATGCCTCAAAAGTTAGAAAGGCACCCTCTGCTCCTGGCCCATCCAGGCCAACGAGCACGGTTGTTTCCGCGCCCATTCGGAGCCCTTCTGCGGGCTCTACCCAACCCGGGCGCTCCCCTGGTAAAGCTGGCGGCCAAAAGGGATCATACCCTGCCCTGGCTAAAACCAGGGCTTCCCCCTCTTCCCCCATCGTGACCGTTTCCCGTAAGGCGAAACGGCCACGCGCCTCCACCGAGTCGTTAGACTCACAGGCGGCAGCACCCCTGAAGATGGTCGCTAGGCCATCTTCTGGGGTTCCTAAAGCTGTTTCCTCTTATCCAGGTGCAGCTGCACCTGCACCTGGATAAGAGGTATACTCTGATTTCTGCGTACATTCCACCGTCAGCTGACTTCGATGCGGGGTACTTCCGCCGCGTCGTGGCACGGTTGCCGAAGCCCTATCTCTTGCTTGGAGATCTGAACGGCAGGCATCCTCTCTGGGAAGATTACTCCATAAATCCCAGGGGACAAGTCCTTGCCCATCTGATCGAAGAGCTGGAGATGGGTGTCCTAAACGTGGATGAGTTTACGCATCACTGTCCGAGAACCGCTTTATTTTCTTGCCTCGACCTATCTTTGTGCTCTTCGGATGCACAGCCTGATTTTGATTGGGAGGTGGTCAATGACCTCCATTGTAGTGATCACTTTCCCATTCAAATATGATTTTCAGGGCAACTGCCGCCTGAGAGCCCACCTCGGTGTTGCTTGGCCCGGGCGCGGTGGCCTGCATTTCAGGAAATGGCTGAATTCTCTATCTCAGTCGAGGAGTTTAGGTCGGTAGATGAGGCCGTTGAGTTCTTCTCCGGCAACCTCATCGCCGTGGGCCTGACTACTATTTCTAGGACGTCTGGCCGTTTTGCACGCCGACCACTCCCATGGTGGTCGGCCGAGTGTGAGACGGCCCTCAAACAGAAGCGTTATGCCTACATGCGCTATAAGCACCGCCCGAACGATTCTCACTGTCGCTGAATTCGTCGGGCTAGGTTCCGGTATATTTCGAAGCACGCCCGCTGCTCTTCTTGGCGGGCATACGTGTCTTCACTTAACGGGAAGACCCCTTTAGCTGAGGTGTGGAAGCGAGTCAAAAGGATTCGGAGCAAGTTCTCGCAGGACCCCCCTCCCGTTCTCCAGGAGAATGGGACCGCAATCTCGGACTCCGCGTCCGTGGCGGAATCCTTAGCGACCGCTTTTTCCGCATTTTCTAGCCGTGATGCTGCTCCGCCAGCATTCAATGCACGTTGTGATGTCGCGGCTGGACTTTACCTCCAGAGGCGGAGAACCCTTCAACGACAAGTTTACTGTGAGTGAGTTGCGTTCCGCTCTCGCTTCGTGCGCGGACACCGCCCATGGTCCGGACGATGTCCCGTACGCCATGCTTCGACACCTGGGTGAGCGAAGCATGGCCTTTCTGTTAGATTTGTTCAACATTATCTGGGTGGAAGGTCTTCTCCCAGACTCCTGGCGAATCGCTACTGTGCTCGCCTTTCGCAAGCCGGGAAGAGATCACTCTACTCCGACCGGTTTCTGCCCAATCTCTCTAACCTCTTGCGTGTGCAAGTTGATGGAGAAATTGGTAAATGTTAGATTAGCCTTTTTCCTGGACAGCGGAGGCCATCTGTCTTCTGCACAGTGCGGCTTCCGTAAGTTCCACTCCACGTCGGATGCTCTGCTCCGACTGGAAAATGCCGTCTGCGAGGCTTTCCTTCGTAGACAGCACTACGCCACGGTGTTTTTTGATCTGGAGAAGGCCTATGATACCGCATGGCGATACGGTATCATGGAGACTCTCCACACGATGGGGGCGAGGGGACGCCTCCCAATGTTTATATCTGAATTTTTGCGAGATCGTCGATTCCGCGTACGGGTGAGGGGAGCCCTCTCCGTCCCAAAGGAGCAGGAAGAGGGTGTCCCGCAGGGAAGTGTCCTCAGTGTCACACTCTTTGCCCTGAGCATCAACGGCATCACCTCGGTGCTGCCGGAAGATGTTCTTGCTACACTCTACGTGGACGACCTTTCGATCTCTTTTTGCGCGGCCCAGATGCCAACTCTCGAGCGTCGACTCCAACAGGGATTGAACCGCGTCTCTCGCTATGCCGAAGCGCACAGGTTTCGCTTTTCTTTGGCCAAGACAAAGGTGGTGCACTTCTGCCGCCATCCACGGCTTCACCCCGACCCAGATTTGTTTCTTAATGGGGTGCGCCTGGAAGTGGTTGAATCGCACCGTTTCCTTGGTCTTGTATTCGACCGACGCCTCACCTGGGAGGCTCATATTCGCAGCCTTAGGGTCTGCTGTACCCGCGCCATGACATTCTCCGTTCCGTGACGTTCAGCGCTTGGGGCGCTGATAGGGCTAGTGCCTTACATTTTTATCGATCCTTTGTTCACTCGAAGCTCGACTACGGATGCGAGTTTTATGCATCCGCAGCCGAGCGTTTATTGCGGAAGGTGGATTCGATCCACCACACCGGCCTTCGCCTTGCGACCGGTGCCTTCCGCACTTCCCCCATTGAGAGCCTGTTGGTCGATGCTGGGGAGATGCCACTCGCTCTGCGCCGCGTGCAGTGCATCACTCACCTGTACGCGCGAGCCCGGCGCCTCCCTCAGTCGCCAACAGCTCTCACTGCATCCACAGCTGATCTCGATGGTGCCTATGCCGCCGAGAGACGACAGTCATACCCTAAGCCCTTTGGGTTTAGGGCCAGGAAACTCCTTCGAGAGGTAGATATAGCTCTCGGGTCGGTGGCGCCCCTGGTTCTGCCCAGGACGCCACCCTGGAGGGTACCACATTTGGCTATCTGTCGCCACGCCTCTGCTCCCAAAGCTTGTACTGCGCCTGGAGTATTGCGTTCGACCTTTTTGGAGCACACATCGTGTCACGCTGGTACCGTGCCAGTGTATACGGATGGCTCCATGTCCCAAGAGGGGGTCGGCTTCCACGCCGTATCCCCTCTGTTTGAAGTCAGTGGGGCTCTACCAGGCGCTGCGTCTGTCTTCACGGCCGAGCTGGTGGCAATACGCCACTCGGTACGGGAGATTACGCGACGTGCCCGGTTCGGAGACCGGATTGTGATCTATAGCGACTCACAAAGCGCCCTGAATACTCTCGGGGCATTGGAATCTCCGCATCCCCTGGTTCGCGAAATCCGTGACGCCACAGTTTTGGCGAGCCGGGCAGATGTCAAGATTATCTTCTGCTGGGTTCCTGGACATGTAGGAATTGCGGGGAATGAGGGCGCCAAAGAGTCCGCGAGGACTCTGCGACCGGACCAGCGTTTCGCTCTTCCTCACACTGATTACATGGCAGGAATACGGGCAGCTCTTCGGACTGCTTGGCAAAGAAGATGGGAGATGGTCGAAGGGAACTTAAAGTTGCGTGCCATTGCGCCGCGACTGTTCCCATGGACCTATACCCCAATGCCGCGGCGGCTTCAGGTTGCTTTCTGTCGTCTCCGAATCGGCCACACTCGTGTGACGCATCGCTATTTGATGGAGCGCTCGCTTGCGCCCTATTGCAACGACTGCGTCGTCCCCCAGACTGTTCGGCACATTCTTGTCGAATGTCCCAGTCTGGGTGATCTTCGCGCACGACACCTGTCCCGGTACCGGTATGGGCGGGGTCGCTACCGCCTGTCCCTTGTACTCGGGACGAGTGCGTGTACTTTGACTGGTGGACTTATTGACTTTTGGGGGGAGGCCGGCCTTCTCCCTTTCATTTAACCTGGTTTAATTGTTGTTGTTTTTGTTATTGCTTTGTTATTGTTATTTCTTTTTGTTGTTTCCTGTTCAATTTTTTAAAGTAGCCTAGAACTAGGCTGTTTGTTTACGGCAACTTATGCCTTAGTCGGCATTCGCCAGATAGCCCCTTAATTAAAAAAAAAAATACATGGACCTATCCCCCAATGCTGCGGCGGCTTCAGGTTGCTTTCTGTCGTCTCCGAATCGGGCACACTCGTGTGACGCATCGCTATTTGATGGAGCGCTCGCCTGCGCCCTATTGCAACGACTGCGTCGTCTCCCAGACTGTTCGGCACATTCTTGTCGAATGTCCCAGTCTGGGTGATCTTCGCGCACGACACCTGTCCCGGTACCGGGATGGGCGGGGTCGCTACCGCCTGTCCACTGTACTCGGGACGAGTGCGTGCACTTTGACTGGTGGACTTGTTGACTTTTTGGGGGAGGCCGGCCTTCTCCCTTCATTTAACCAGGTTCAATATTTTTTGTTATTGTTGTTTCCTGTTCAATTTTTTAAAGTAGCCTAGAACTGGGCTGTTTGTTTACCGCGACTTATGCCTAAGTCGGCAGTCGCCAGATAGCCCCTTAATAAAAAAAAAATTACACTCTGACAGAAGGGGTATCTGCAACCTTGTTTGAGCACACCCTTGCCTTTTATTGCTCCGCCTCACTGCAGGCATCCGCAGCTCATCGCCCGCTGCCTCCACTTAGCGGTTGATACGATCCACCGCCGGGCCCTTCAGAAAGGGTTCCGCTTCTCTGCCTCAAAGACGATGGCAATACACTTTCACCAGAAGCGGAGCAGCAAGTTTATATACCCCATCCCCCACCCCCTGGTACGGAGTAACCCCTTGGAATTTATGTCAGAGACACGGTTCCTGAGAATGATTCTTGATCTCAAACTTTTGTTTTCTTCATCTCCGTGACTTGTAACTGAGATGTCTCTGGAAGAGAGTGTTCCTACAGATGCTCCCATAAAATTTGAGGGAGCGATAGGCTCATAGGCTCAGGTTTTGGGGGCTAAACACCTTCGTCGTCCGGTCCAAGTTGGAGTATGGTAGTGTGGTGTATACCTCTGCTTCTCCCCCGCGCGAAGGGCGTGGCGATATGCCTTCCTGTCCGCCGTGCTGACGGAACTCAGCGCCCCGGGCTTAGCCTTTTCTTTTTGACAGCCTGCATTTTCACCCTACTTCCTCAATTTCCCAACAACCTCTTGAAAAACTTTCTCTGGTCAGCCTCTAATTTCACAGGGTAGATGCCGACCAACTTCCTCTCACCCAACTATCCCGAATCGGGACTGAGTGGGGAGGATACAGCGTCCCTTCACTCTTCAGCTCCGATCTGGGGTTATGGGTTTGTAACAACCTGCTTTATCCCCACCTACACCTTTCTCACATCCCTTTTCTTTCTCCTGCCATAATGTATCCAATTCATGTGCCCAAGGAGGAGCCACCACGCCGATGGGCTGCCAGTCACTAGGAGGGAAGATTGGCCTTAAATGGCAGCAGTCGGTTCTGCCGGCCCCATGTTCACCCCTCGCAGAGTGGGCTACTGCGATGAATGATGAGCGTTTGAGGCCGTATTATTATTAGGGTCACCATGCCCGATGATGAAAATGAGAAATGGACCATCAACGGAACTGTTCGCGGGTAGCTCAATTGAAAAACTGGAGGTCCCACACTGAGTTTGCACAGGGGACCATCCAAACTTCTCTGACCGGAGAGGAGGCTTACTCCTCTCCTATGCCTTCGGGGGGCAGGGGACACTCCCTTTCCTTTCTCCAGCTACAGTGTCCCCTTTACTTTCTAAGGGAACTACAGAGAAAACAGGCAGGCGCCCAATAATTGACCTGGAGCGGCCCGTCAGAGCAAGTCCCTTTAAGGGAGCAAAGGATGGCAGGGCCCCTCAGCTCCTTTCCCATGATGTCCTTCGTGCGTGCGCGAGTAACTTACAAGGGGTTAGCATACCTGCCCCCTTCTACCAAGACAAGAAATAAGGCTCATCGAAAGGGGTGGAGGGTGGATGTTACATGAGGCGACCTAGCCCTAGATATTAGGACCTTCCACGTGGTCGAACAAGGGTTCGATGCAAAGAACTGGACCCGAGTCCGCCCCTGTCCAGGGTCCGACTCAGATGGCTCGGGACTCAGAGGTCTTACGGGGAGAAAAGGAATCTCCTCCCCCGGCTGCTGCCCGTTGGACAGCCAGGACCTTCTCCATTTCGGAGAAGGATCTGGCCTAGGGGCTCTACGGCGGAGGGGAAAAGGCGGTTAACTCCCCGCACTCTTCTCCTAAAAAGAAAAGAAGACTAAAAAGACTAGGGCCTCCGCTCCTACCACGGGATCGGCCGGGTCTACTGGCATTTAAGTAAGCAACCAAGCCAAGATCGGCACGTTCAACCCGTTGCTTCCCCAGGTGGGGAGTCCCTGACAGACTAAAAGTGCAAGTGTGCAGAGCGGAGCCTCGAATACGTCGAGACCCCTTAGAGACTTCCTGGCATTTTTGAGCCCTCTGGCTTCAAATGCTTCCTTGTTATCCGCTCCACTGATGCCAACATGTTGGCTAAGGGCAACATGATTCATCAGATGAAAGTTTTAGCTAGTGTGATTGGTAGAGAGCCGAAGTTGACCCCTTTCTCGGACGGGAGCCTTTGGCGAATACGTCGAATACCTCTGAGGCAGCCATGATTAGTGCCCTTCGGACACTTGATGGCACTAGTGTGAGTGTGACGCCACATTCTACCATGAACTTCGTGAAAAGAGTAGTTTATGAGAGGCAACTCATTGACTACTCTATAGATGGCATTACCTTACAGCTGGTTAATAATGGGGCGGTCATAGTCGAACGTATAATGAGAAAACAGGGAGGAGCTTCGAGACCCACCCCTACACTCTTCGTCACATTCGACTGTGACAAGATCCCTGAGTCGGTGCGTGCCGGTTGGTATCGCTACCGCGTGAAAGCATTCGTGCCACTGCGGCGGGGATGTTACTACTGACCGCTTCGGCCATACTAATCACTCGAGTAGACGTGCAAAGTCGGGGTTACCCGAAGTCTGTGTAAGTTGCACCAAGGCTGCACATGATTAATCCAAATCATGTGTGGGCAAGTGTGTCAATTGCGGAGAGCCACACCCCGCATCTTCGAAAAAATGTGGTGCGTATCTCCTTGAGAAGAAATTCCTGGCCCTTCAGGCCCTTCTCTCATTCACCGAGAATAAGGACTTGGTCCTGGCGCGCTCGGCGCTGCCCGGTACATCCTATGCCTCAATATTAAGAAAGACATCCTCTGCCCCAGGTTCCTCCAGGCCTACGAGCATGGTCGTTTCGGCGCCCATTCGGAACCTTTCTGCGGATTCTGCCAATCCCGAGCGCTCCTCTGGTATAGCTAGGGGCATAAGGGTTCGCACACATTCCCGGCTAAAACCATGGCCTCCATCCCTTCTCCCAGCGTGACCGTTTGCCGTAATGCGTAACGGCCACGCGCCTCCACCGAGTCACTACAATCTCAGGAGGCAACACCCCCTGAAGTTGAACGTGAGGCCATCTTCCGGGGTTCCTAAAGCTGCCCCTCGAAAGGAGGACACCACTAAAGGATCTTCGACTACTTCGCCCACACTCGGTGGGCCTCCCACGCCACCCCGCTGACTTAAGGTTTCAAGGTGGAGGGGGGAAATGCTCGCACGGCGAACCCAACGTCCCCCAATAGGTCTTTGAGGGCCGCAAAGTCTTCAGCGATTGGTCCGGCCAACAGAGCCTGGAGTTCTGCCTCCGGGAAGCGTACGGCCATTGCCGTTAGGGTCTTCTCTTCGAAGAGGGGCCCCGCATCTCCGAGCTAAGCCTGGAGGGCATATTTCTTCAATAGAATTGCCGCTGACTCCGGGCCAACTGAGAGCAGTTGCGGGGGCTCGTCTCTTCCCGTTTGTTATCTTTTTGCAGGAGGCCATGCTGGGTGCGTACCCGCTGCCCACAATCCCGGGGTATAAGAGTTTGCGACCCCACCACCACGGGATGGGGGCCGGGCAGGACGATGAGCGATTTACACCAGGCATGATGTTTCATTCTTCTCTCTTCTTTAGATACCTCCTTTCAGGCAGTAGCTGTGCAGCTGCACCTGGATAGGAGGTATACTATCACTTCTGCGTACATTCCACTCGACGCAGGGTAATTTCACTGCTTCGTGGCACGGTTGCCGAGGCCCTATCTCTTGCTTGGAGATCTGAACGGCAGGCATCCTCTCTGGGGAGATTACTCCATAAATCCCAGGGGACAAGTCCTTGCCGACCTGATCGACGAGCTGGAGATAGGTGTCCTAAATGTGGATGAGTTTACGTATCACTGCCCGAGAACCGCTTCCTTTTCCCGCCTTGATTTATCTTTGTGTTCACTTTCCCATTCAAATATCATTTTCTGTGCCACTGCCTCCCGTGAGCCGTCATTTTTTTAAAAAATTGAAGTTCATTTTTTCTAAAATATGAAAATAATCACATTTTTTTAATCTGAAGTTCATTTTATTTTAATATGAAAGTCACCTTTTTTAATTTGAAGTTCATTGTTTTAATTCGAGGGGAAAATTAATATAATAGATTTGGTTTGCGTCTGTAAGATAAGATCTCTGTGATTAAAATAAAAACAAATTTACTATAAATTAATCTCCAAAACTTCTATTTTAATACTATAAAAACGCTCTATATTTAGCTCACCTCTATCTAAAAAATATGTTAAAGGACTCTACAGAATCTTATTGAAGTGTTTATGATCAATGTTCCAACAATTGTAAGATTAAATAAATATACAAGACATTGTAATTGAATTAAACTCAGTAAAGTGAGGAAATGTATTATTATGGTGAATTCATATTGAATATATTAGGCGGTCTAATATGAACTTAGTTTGTTTATTTAAGGGCCCTAAAGAGTAAATCATTCTTTAGTTGTAATATTAAAGAAAAATGTCTGTATTAATTCCTTGTATATTATTATGCAATTAATTAATGTTTTGTTTAGTCTAGATAGCCAACAAGAATTAATCAAATAATAATATTTTAAGATGAAAATTGAACAATGAATTTAGGCCTAACTACGGAAAGTCGACTGTTAATGCGTTGGGAAATTCGAAGGAATGGAAGAATGAACGATAACGAAGTTAAAATGTATTTAAGAATTAACAAATGAAAATAGGAAGGATTGAATATAACTTAAGACAAATTTGGTATACACGACATGGTTTAATGGATATTAATAGAACGTTGAATGGGATGTTAAATAAAATAGGATCACAATACGATATTAATTTGATGTAAACATTAGTGTTAATAATTGTGGAATAATTAATAGGGGATCACAATGATATATAAATTAGGATGTACGATAATAGTATTTTTGCTAATCACAATGGTAATAGTAAATTGGGGTCTAAAATGAATGAAAAATATTAATACGAACTCACGCTTGAGATGAACTTATTAACCAGATTGAGGAACAGTCTTGCACAAACCTTGCGAGCCTGGAGAATCGAGCACAATGAAGCAGAATTAAAACGTTTGGGATTTATTTTAAACATTGCGGTTATCGGGTAATTTGTTAAATAGGGGAATTCTAATTTGTTTTATAAATACATATTTCGGATTTACAGATACGGATACCAGTTACCTTGAAGTGGTCTGAATAACATAAATTATTTCAATTACTTTTGGAGTAGTGCAAATTTACATGATAACAATTTAATTTAATTATTTTGAGTAATACAGAACCATTGTGAACACGTACATTATTTTGTTTATTTTGGAGTACTGCAGATTAATAAGAATCAGGCAGTGATACAATATTATTTTCTAGCTATTGTAAGACTTTATAATTGTGTAAGAATTGGTAAAATAAGTTAATGAAAGTAGACAGAATAAATTTAATATTATAAGAACTAATTAAATATATAAATTAATTATAAGTGAATGTTAAAATACCACATGCATGTATACGGGTCGTTGATGTAAAGGAGCTGGACTTCGTTTATCGATGAATTCTCTTATAAGAAAAGACATCTGAAGGGCTTCCAAATTCCCGCCGAATAAAGAATATTGAATCCAGCTCCAAGGTTCCTTGAGGAAATCTCTGATCATCTTTTCCCAGCTTACAATCAAGCACGAAGAGAGCTTTCTACTCTCCCAAGGGCAGTGCTTTATGAATACCAGGCATTCACAGTAGAATCAAACCGGCAGCTGCCATACCAAATCAAGAAACCCATTTGGCTTCCCCAAGTGTGGTACCAAAACTCGATGACAAATCTTCCTTAATATCACACCACTCTAATTACTTACCCATTCTACATAACTTATAAATCAACCAGAGGAAATATCGAATATCATAGTTGATTTCCTGAATGAATTTCTAAATGCTCCTCCAACTCAACCTTTACAGTCATGAAAGCAGACTTAGAAAACAGAGCAATTAATTTTACAAGAGTCACTTGCCTTAAGAGAACACCCAGAAACAACGAAATCACATACCCCAGCCTTGGTCCAGCACATCAAAATTGCTTATAATCCATCCTCCAGTTAAATAACAACCTCTCTGGCTCCCTACTCATTTTCGGACGAATGGCGCATGGCAACTTTTACATTTCTGAAACCACACAAAGATCCTTCGCTTCCCGCCATCCACAGAATCATAGCCTTCGCATCTTGTCTATGTAAGTTACTGGAAAAATGGTTAATGAAAGATTAAAATAGCATATAGTCTAAAAAAACTCCTATCCACAAATTTGACTGGATATCGCAGAAATAGAGTAATCCTAGCTAGATCCACTAACACAATTACCCCGAAAGGAGCATGGCGATGTTTTTATGGCCACCATGCTGATAGAACTCAGCGTCCGGTCCGGCCCAAGCTTAGATTGCCTCTCCTTCTTCCTCTAACCCTTACCTCATCTTTTTTATGCCAACTTACTCTTACCATTCCTCCCTCCTTCTATCTACCCTTTTTACTCCATCACTTTCTCTATCCTTTCTATTGTCCACGAGGCCCCTCGATCACGACCCAGGTAACCCAAAGGATTTGCACCTGAATCACTTCTATGGCCCGATACTGCGCGTGGTAACCATAATCGCTTTTAAAACAGTCATCAAACCAGAACCGTCATTCCAACCTGCCTACGACGCCACGTGTGGAATTTGTTGCCGGTTATCCCAAGGAATGGCGGAGAAGGCGTATCTTATCCCACTCAGTGGTAGCGGCTTGGACCAATAAAAAAGTGCCCAGTACTGCCGTTCTCTTGTTGGGGTCAATATTTGCTATCTCAGGCAGGGGTCGCAAATCCTTTTTAATGGTCATGGATAATTCCACTGAAACCCATATTACTTAATCAAAACAAAAGAAAATATCGTAAGCAGACGAATCTAAGCCAATTGACCTAAGGCAAGTATTTCGGCCAGCATGTTGGTCATAACACAAGATATTAACATATCCTGTGTCCTAGATTTCCGAGAACAGTTACAAACCGTAACACTATAATCAATTGGGAGAAAAGAGGAACATTCAGAATGCAAATAAAACTGAAACAACGGTTAAAACCAAAAGTCAACAATCCTTGGAAAACTAAGCGGACCCCACCGCCTTAAGTAATTTGCCTTCAAAATGTAACAGACAACCACGAATAGAACATTAGAGTGGGGACCGCCCTCTTCACCCGCTTCATGCCTGGCACAAATAGTTCCGAAACCTTTACCCCGTAAGGGGCGCGGCGATTTGCCATCCTAGGCCGCCGTGCCTACGAGATCCAGCGCTCCGTCCGGCCCCAGCTTAGCCTCTCTTCCTTCCTTCAGATAGCCCAATTTCTCCCCTACCTCGTCGCTTTTCATACAACCTTTCCCACAACTTTCCCTGGTCAGCCTCTAATTTCACAGGGTAGATGCTGACCTTGTTCTAAAGCCAACAACCCCGGATCGGGGCGGGGGGGAGAGGGGACATTATTCCCTAACCCCCCCCCGTAAGGGGCGCGGCGATTTGCCATCCTGGCCGCCGTGCTGACGGGACTCAGCACCCCGTCCGGCCCCAGCTTAGCCTCTCTTCCTTCCTTCAAAACACTTGTTTCCTCTCTTTTCACACAACCTCTCCCACAACTTTCTCTGGTCAGCCTCTAATTTCACAGGGTAGATGTTGACCTTCCTTTCAGCCAACCGTCCCGAATCAGGGTGAGGGGGTGGGGGACAATGTTCCCTAACCCCTGAGCTCCGGTCTGGGGTGGCTGGTTTTTAACTACCTGCTTCATCCTCACCCATACCTTCCTCACATCCCTTTTCCTCTCGTCTTCAAAATCTATCATGTTTACGCCGTGTCTAAGGTGGAGCCGCCATGCCGATGGACTGCCAGGCCACCAGGCGGGAGGGGTGGTCCCAAATGGCGGCGCCTGGCGCTGCCGGGCCTGCAAGCACCTCTTGCAGTGCGGGCAACTGTGAGAGGTGGTGAGCAGTTGCGTCCCGTGTAAATAAGAGGGTCACCATGCCCAATGATGAGAATAAAAAAAAAACCAACCCCCAAATTCCTCAAGAACAAATGGAGGTCCCCCCACCCTTGTGCTTGCGCAGGGGACCCTCCATACTTCTTTAACCGGAGAGGAGGTTTACTCCTCTCCTACGCCTACGGGTGTAGGGGACTTCCCCTCACTCCCTTCTCTGGAGGTGCTTTCGGGCACCTCCCTATTTCCAGCGGCAGTCCCTCCTTTTCTTTCTAAGGGGACTGCCAAGAAAGCCAGCAGGCAGCCCATTGCCGACCGCCCCTCTTGTAAGCGGCTCGGTAGGGCAAACCCCCTTAGGGGCGGAGAGGGAAGCCAGTCTCCTTCCGCCCTGCGCCCACCGGGACCTTCTCCATTTCAGAGAAGGACCTGGCTGAGGCCGGTCCATCTGGCCTGGGGGCTTCTACCGGCGGGGGTGAGAAGCGGGTTCATTCCCCGCCCTCCTCTCCTAAAAAGAATAAAAAGACAAGAAAGACGAAAAAGACACGGGGCTCCTCTCCATCCGCGGGGGCTGCGGGGACGGATGGGTCTGCTGCCACTTTGGTAGGCGACCAATCCAAGATCTGCAAATCCGGCCCCTCTACCCCCTCGTGTGCGGAGCTCCTGACCAAGACTAAGACGAAGAATGCACAGGGCGGAGCCTTGATGACTTTGAGGCCCCTCATTCAGAGGTTACCTGGCGTTTTCGAGCCCGCTGGCTTCAAACGCTTCCTCGTTATTCGCTCCACTGATGGCACCATGTTGTCTAAGGGCAACATGATCCATCAGAGGAGAGGATTAGCTAGTGCAATTGGTAGAGAGCCGAAGGTGACCCGTTTCTCGGAGGCAGCCTTCTGGCGAATGCGGCGAATCCCGCCGAGGCGGCCAAGATAAGTGCTCTTCGGACACTTCATGGCACCCCGGTGAGTGTGACGCCGCACTCTACCATGAACTTTGTGAAAGGAGTAGTTTATGCGAGAAAACTCGTTGACTACTCCATTGAGGACATCACCCTAGAGCTGGCCGACCATGGGGCGGTCAAGGTCGAACGTGTGATGAGAAAACAGGGAGGGGCTTCGAGACCCACCCCTACACTCTTCGTCACGTTCGACTGTGACAAGCTCCCTGAGTCGGTGCGTGCCGGTTGGTACCGCTACCGCGTGAAGGTATTCGTGCCACTGCCGCGGCGGTGCTATTACTGTCACCGCTTCGGCCATACGAATCGCTCATGTAGACGTGCAAAGTCGGGGTCACCCGAAGTCTGTGTAAATTGCTCCAAGGTCGCACACGATAAGTCCAAATCGTGTGTGGCCAAGTGTGTCAATTGCGGAGAGCCGCACCCTGCTTCTTCGAAGCAATGTGGTACATATCTCCTCGAAAAAAATAAATCCTGGCCTTTCAGGCCCAGGATAGACTCTCATTCCGCGAGGCTAAGGACTTGGTCCTGGCGCGCCCAGCTCTGCCTGGGACGTCATATGCCTCAGTAGTTCGAAAGGCACCCTCTGCTCCTGGCCCATCCAGGCCAACGAGCACGGTTGTTTCCGCGCCCATTCGGAGCCCTTCTGCGGGCTCTACTACACCCGGGCGCTCCCCTGGTAGAGCTGGCGGCAAAAAGGGTTCACACCCAGCCCCGGCTAAAACCAGGGCTCCCCCCTCTTCCCCCAGCGTGACCGTTTCCCGTAAGGCGAAACGGCCACGCGCCTCCACAGAGTCGTTAGACTCACAGGAGGCAACACCCCTGAAGATGGTCGCTAGGCCATCTTCGGGGGTTCCTAAAGCTGTCCCCCGAAAGGAGGACAGCAACAAAGGAGCTTCGGCTCCTTCGCCCACGCCACGAGGTGGAGCGAGTGGCTCGGAGACGGTGGTTCCTCGAAAAGAGGGCCCCCCGCCTCCGAAGCCGCAGCGCCCGCCTAAGGTTTCGAGGCGGAGGGAGGAAAAGACTCGCATGGCGAGGTCAACCTCCCCCAATAAGTCCTCGAAGGCGACAGCGCTTTGTCCGGCCAACAGCGCCCGGTGTTCTGCCCCCGGGAAGCGTACGGCCATTCCCGTGAGGGTCTTCAATTCGAGGAGGGCCCCCGCGTCTCCTCCGAGCTAGGCCTGGAGGGCGTTTTCCTTCAATGAAATTGCCGTGGACTCCGGGCCAACTGGGAGGAGCTGCGGAGGCTCGCCTCCTCCCGTTCCCCGTTAGCTATTTTTTTGCAGGAGACCATGCTAGGTATCTCTTTAGATACCTCCTTACAGGCAGTGGCTGTGCAGCTGCACCTGGATAGGAGGTATAATATCATTTCTGCGTACATTCCACCGTCAGCTGACTTCGACGCGGGGGACTTCCGCCGCGTCGTGGCACGGTTGCCGAGGCCCTATCTCTTGCTTGGAGATCTGAACGGCAGGCATCCTCTCTGGGGAGATTACACCATAAATCCCAGGGGACAAGTCCTTGCCGATCTGATCGAAGAGCTTGAGATGGGTGTCCTAAACGTGGATGAGTTTACGCATCACTGTCCGAGAACCGCTTCATTTTCTTGCCTTGACCTATCTTTGTGCTCTGTGGATGCACAGCTTGATTTTGATTGGGGGGGTGGTCGATGACCTCCATGGTAGTGATCACTTTCCCATTCAAATATCATTTTCAGGGCAACTGCCGCCTGAGAGACCACCTCGGTGGTGCTTGGCACGGGCGCGGTGGCCTGCATTTCAGGAAATGACTGAATTCTCTATCTCAGTCGAGGAGTTTAGGTCGGTAGATGAGGCCGTTGAGTTCTTCTCCGGCAACCCTATCGCCGTGGGCCTGACTACTATTCCTAGGACGTCTGGCTGTTTTGCACGTGGACCACTCCCATGGTGGTCGGCCGAGTGTGAGACGGCCCTCAAACAGAAGCGCTATGCCTACATGCGCTATAAGCGCCGCCCGAACGATTTCACTGTCGCTGAATTTCGTCGGGCTAGGGCTAGGTTCCGGTATATTTCGAAGCACGCCCGCCACTCTTCTTGGCGGGCATACGTGTCTTCACTTAACGGGAAGACCCCTTTAGCTGAGGTGTGGAAGCGAGTCAAAAGGATTCGGGGCAAGTTCTCGCAGGACCCCCCCCTCCCGTTCTCCAGGAGAATGGGACCGCAATCTCGGACTCCGCGTCCGTGGCGGAATCCTTAGCGATCGCTTTTTCTGCATTCTCTAGCCGTGATGCTGCTCCGCCAGCATTCAATGCACGTCGTGATGTCGCGGAAGGCCGCCCGCTGGACTTTACCTCCAGAGGCGGAGAACCCTTCAACGACAAGTTTACTGTGAGTGAGTTGCGTTCCGCTCTCGCTTCGTGCGCGGACACCGCCCATGGTCCGGACGATGTCCCGTACGCCATGCTTCGACACCTGGGTGAGCGAGGCATGGCCTTTCTGTTAGATCTGTTCAACAGGATCTGGGTGGAAGGTCTTCTCCCACACTCCTGGCGAATCGCTACTGTGCTCGCCTTTCGCAAGCCGGGGAGAGATCACTCTACTCCGACCGGTTTCCGCCCAATCTCTCTAACCTCTTGCGTGTGCAAGTTGATGGAGAAATTGGTAAATTTTAGATTAGCCTATTTCCTGGACAACGGAGGCCATCTGTCTTCTGCACAGTGCGGCTTCCGTAAGTTTCACTCCACGTCGGATGCTCTGCTCCGACTGGAAAATGCCGTCTGCGAGGCTTTCCTTCGTAGACAGCACTACGCCACGGTGTTTTTTGATCTGGAGAAGGCCTATGATACCGCATGACGATACGGTATCATGGAGACTCTCCACACGATGGGGGCGAGGGGACGCCTCCCAATGTTTATATCTGAATTTTTGCGAGATCGTCGATTCCGCGTACGGGTGGGGGGAGCCCTCTCCGGCCCAAAGGAGCAGGAAGAGGGTGTCCCGCAGGGAAGTGTCCTCAGTGTCACACTCTTTGCCCTGAGCATCAACGGCATCACCTCGGTGCTGCCAGAAGATGTTCTCGCTACGCTCTACGTGGACGACCTTTCGATCTCTTTTGGCGCGGCCCAGATGCCAACTCTGGAGCGTCGACTCCAACAGGCATTGAACCGCGTCTCTCGCTATGCCGAAGCGCACAGGTTTCGGTTTTCTTTGGCCAAGACTAAGGTGGTGCACTTCTGCCGCCATCCACGGCTTCACCCTGACCAGGATTTGTTTCTTAATGGGGAACGACTGGATCTGGTTGAGTCACACCGTTTCCTTGGTCTTGTATTCGACCGACGCCTCACCTGTGAGGCTCATATTTGCAGCCTTAGGGTCTCTTGTACCCGCGCTTTGGACATTCTCCGTTCCGTGACGTTCAGCGCTTGGGGCGCTGATAGGGCTAGTGCCTTACTTTTTTATCGATCCTTTGTTCGCTCGAAGCTCGACTACGGATGCGAGTTTTATGCATCCGCAGCCGAGCGTTTATTGCGGAAGGTGGATTCAATCTACCACACCGGCCTTCGCCTTGCGACCGGTGCCTTCCGCACTTCCCCCATTGAGAGCCTGTTGGTCGATGCTGGGGAGATGCCACTCGCTCTGCGCCACGTGCAGTGCATCACTCGCCTGTATGCGCGAGCTCGGCGCCTCCCTCAGTCGCCAACAGCTCTCACTGCATCCGCAGCTGATCTCGATGGTGCCTATGCCGCCGAGAGACGCCAGTCATACCTTAAGCCCTTTGGGTTTAGGGCCAGGAAACTCCTTCGAGAGGTAGATATAGCTCTCAGGCCGGTGGCGCCCCTGGTTCTGCCCAGGACGCCACCCTGGAGGGTACCACATTTGGCTATTTGTCGCCACGCCTCTGCTCCCAAAGCTTGTACTGCGCCGGGAGTATTGCGTTCGACCTTTTTGGAGCACACATCGTGTCACGCTGGTACCGTGCCAGTGTATACGGATGGCTCCAAGTCCCAAGACGGGGTCGGCTTCCACGCCGTATCCCCTCTGTTTGAAGTCAGCGGGGCTCTACCAGGCGCTGCGTCTGTCTTCACGGCCGAGCTGGTGGCAATACACTACTCGGTACGGGAGATTACGCGACGTGCCCGGTTCGGAGACCGGATTGTGATCTATAGCGACTCACAAAGCGCCCTGAGTGCTCTCGGGGCATTGGAATCTCCGCATCCCCTGGTTCGCGATATCCGTGACGCCACGGTTTTGGCGAGCCGGGCAGATGTCGAGATTATCTTCTGCTGGGTTCCTGGACATGTAGGAATTGCGGGGGATGAGGGCGCCAAAGAGTCCGCGAGGACTCTGCGCCCAGACCAGCGTTTCGCTCTTCCTCACACCGACTACATGGCAGGAATACGGGCAGCTCTTCGCACTTCTTGGCAAAGAAGATGGTAGATTGTCGAAGGGAACTTAAAGTTGCGTGCCATTGTGCCGCGACTGTTCCCATGGACCTATCCCCCAATGCCGCGGGGGCTTCAGGTTGCTTTCTTTCGTCTCCGAATCGGACACACTCGTGTGACGCATCGCTATCTGATGGAGCGCTCGCCTGCGCCCTATTGCAACGACTGCGTCGTCCCCCAGACTGTTCGGCACATTCTTGTCGAATGTCCCAGTCTGGGTGATCTTCGCGCACGACACCTGTCCCGGTAATGGGATGGGCGGGGTCGCTACCGCCTGTCCCTTGTTCTCGGGACGAGTGCGTGTACTTTGACTGGTGGACTTATTGACTTTTGGGGGGAGGCCGGCCTTCTCCCTTTTATTTAACCCGATTTAATTGTTGTTGTTGTTTTTGTAATTGTTTTGTTATTGCTTTGTTATTGTTATTGTTATTTCTTTTTATTGTTTTCTGTTTAATTTTTTAAAGTAGCCTAAATTAGGCTGTTTGTTTACGGCAACTTATGCCTTAGTCGTCAGTCGCCAGATAGCCCCTTAATTAAAAAAAAAAAAACAGTCTCCTTCCGTCGCTTCCCTCAAAACACCTGCTGGCAAGGATATTAAACCTTGCCAGGGTTAAGGCTTGTGCCTCCCCACAAATGACTCTTGACGCTGCCAAGGGGACCTGCGATGTCCTGGGAGGGAATGGCCAACTGAAGGCCCCTCCTGTGATAGACATGGTCCTTGAGGATACCCAGCCTCAGACGGTAGGGCCTTCCATGGGGGAAAATCCGGGCTCAGCGCCAAGCACCGAACCCGAGTCCGCCCCTATGCAAGGTCCCCCTCAAACGGCTGAGGGCTCCAAGGCAATACAAGGAGGGGAGGGATCTCCTCCGACAGGTGCCCCCACGACTACCAGGAACTTCTCCATTTCGGAGAGGGACCTAACTGAGGCCGGTCCATCTGGCATGGGGGCTTCTGCCGGCGGAGGTGAGAAGCGGGTTCATTCCCCGCCCTCCTCTCCAAAAAAGAAAAAGACTAGAAAGACAAAGAAGATTCAGGGCTCCTCTCCATCCGCGGGGGCTGCGGGGACGGATAGGTCTGCTGCCACTTTGGTAAGCGACCAAGCCAAGATCGGCACATCCAGCCCCTCTACCCCCCCGTGTGCGGAGCCCCTGACTAAGACCAAGAGTGCACAGGGCGGAGCCTCGATGACATCGGGGCCCCTCATTCAGAGGTTAGCTGGCGTTTTCGAGCCCGCTGGCTTCAAACGCTTCCTCGTTATTCGCTCCACTGATGGCACCATGTTGTCCAAGGGCAACAGGATCCATCAGAGGAGAGGATTAGCTAGTGCAAGTGGTAGAAAGCCGAAGGTGACCCGTTTCTCGGACGGGAGCCTCCTGGCGAATCCCGCCGAGGCGGCCAAGATAAGTGCTCTTCGGATACTTCATGGCACCCCGGTGAGTGTGACGCCGCACTCTACCATGAACTTTGTAAAAGGAGTAGTTTATGCGAGCGAACTCGTTCACTACTCCATTGAGGACATCACCCTAGAGCTGGCCGACCATGGGGCGGTCAAAGTCACACGTATGATGAGAAAACAGGGAGGGGCCTCGAGACCCACCCCTACACTCTTCGTCACGTTCGACTGTGACAAGCTCCCTGAGTCGGTGCGTGCCGGTTGGTACCGCTACCGCGAGAAGGCATTCGTGCCACTTCCGCGGCGGTGCTATTACTGTCACCGCTTCGGCCATACGAATTCCATCATGTAGACGTGCAAAGTCGGGGTCACCCGAAGTCTGTGTAAATTGCTCCAAGGTCGCACACGACAAGTCCAAATCGTTGTGTGGCCAAGTGTGTCAATTGTGGAGAGCCGCACCCTGCTTCTTCGAAGCAATGTGGTGCATATCTCCTGGAGAAAGAAATCCTGGCCGTTCAGGCCCAGGATAGATTCTCATTCCGCGAGGCTAAGGACTTGGTCCTGGCGCGCCCAGCTCTGCCTGGGACGTCATAGGTCTCAGTAGCAAGAAAGGCACCCTCTGCTCCTGGCCCATCCAGGCCAACGAGCACGGTTGTTTCCGCGACCATTCGGAGCCCTTCTGTGGGCTCTACCCAACCCGGGTGCTTCCCTGGTAAAGCTGGCGGCAAAAAGGGTTCATACCCAGCCCCGGCTAAAACCAGGGCTCCCCCCTCTTCCCCGAGCGTGACCGTTTCCCGCAAGGCGAAACGGCCACGCACCTCCACCGAGTCGTTAGACTCACAGGAGGCAACACCCCTGAAGATGGTCGCTAGGCTATCTTCGGGGGTTCCTAAAGCTGTCCCCCGAAAGGAGGACAGCAACAAAGGAGCTTCGGCTCCTTCGCCCACGCCCCGAGGTGGGGCGAGTGGTTCGGAGACGGTGGTTCCTCGAAAAGAGGGCCCCCCGCCTCCGAAGCCGCAGTGCCCGCCTAAGGTTTCGAGACGGAGGGAGGAAAAGACTCGCATGGCGAGCCCAACCTCCCCAGATAAGTCCTCGAAGGCGACAGCGCCCTTAGCGCTTTGTCTGGCCAATAGCACCTGGGGTTCTGCCCCCGGGAAGCGTACGGCCATTGCCGTTAGGGTCTTCTGTTCGAGGAGGGCCCCCGCGTCTCCTCCGAGCTAGGCCTGGAGGGCATATTCCTTTAATGCGTTCCGCTCTCGCTTCGTGCGCGGAAACCGCCCATGGTCCGGACGATGTTCCGTACGCAATGCTTCGACACCTGGGTGAGCGAGGCATGGCCTTTGTGTTAGATTTATGCATCCGCACCTGAGCGTCTATTGCGGAAGGTGGATTCGATCCACCACACCGACCCCCTGTAAGGGGCGCGGCGATTTGCCATCCTGGCCGCCGTGCTGACGGGATCCAGCGCTCCGTCCGTCCCCAGCTTAGCCTCTCTTCCTTCCTTCAAAACACTTGTTTCCTCTCTTTTCACACAACCTCTCCCACAACTTTCTCTGGTCAGGCTTTAATTTCACAGGGTAGATGCTGACCTTCCTTTCAGCCAACCGTCCCGCATCGGGGCTGAGGGGGTGGGGGACAATGTTCCCTAACCCCTGAGCTCCGGTCTATGGTGGCTGGTTTTTAACAACCTGCTTCATCCTTACCCATACCTTCCTCACATCCCTTTTCCTCTCCTCTTCACAATCTATTATTTTTTATGCCGTGTCCAAGGTGGAGCCGCCATGCCGATGGACTGCCAGGCCACCAGGCGGGAGGGGTGGTCTTAAATGGCGGGGCCTGGCTCTGCCGGGCTTGTAAGCACCTCTCGCAGTGCGGGCTACTGCGAGAGGTAATGCGCGATTGCGTCCCGTGTCAAAAAGAGGGTCACCATGCCCACTGATGAGTTTAAAAAAAACCCCGACCCCCAACTTCCCCTATAACATCGACGGAGCCGCCCTTGGGCAGCTCCAGCAAAAAAATTGAGGTCCCTCCCCCTGTGCTTGCTCAGGGGACCCTCCATATAACTCTGACCGGAGAGGAGGCTTACTCCTCTCCTTCGCTTACGGCTTTAGGGGACTCGCCCTCACCCCCTTCTCTGGAGGTGCTTTCGGGCGCCTCCCTTTTACCAGCGGCAGTCCCCTCTGTTCTTTCCAAGGGGACTGCCAAGAAAGCCAGCAGGCAGCCCTTAGCCAGCCGCTCCACATCGAAGCAACTTGGTAGGGCAAACCCCCTTAGGGGGGAGAGGGAAGCCAGGCCCCTTCGGTCGCTTTCCTCAAAAGACCTGCTGGCAAGAATACTGAACCTTGCCGGTGTCAAGGCCCATGCCTCCCCAAAGGAGACTAGTGACGATACTGCCAACGGAACCTGCGATGTCTTGGGAGGGGGATGGCCAACTGGAGGCCCCCCCTAAGATGGACATGGTCCTTGAGGAGACCCAGCCTCAGACGGTAGGGCCTTCCATGGGGGGAAATCTGGGCTCGGCGCCAAGCACCGAACCCGAATCCGCCCCGATGCAAGGTCCTCCTCAAACGGCTGTGGGTTCCGAAGCAGTACAAGGAGGGGAGGGATCTCCGCCGACCGGTGCCCCCACGACTACCAGGACCTTCTTCATTTCAGAGAATGACCTGGCTGAGGCCGGTCCATCTAGCATGGGGGCTTCTTCCGGCGGAGGTGAGAAGCGGGTTCATTCCCCGCCCTCCTCACCGAAAAAGAAAAAGACTAAAAAGACAAAAAAGACTCGGGGCTCCTCTCCATCCGCGGGGGCTGCGGGGACGGATGGGTCTGCTGACACTCTGGCAAGCGACCAAGCCAAGATCGGCACATCCGCCCCCTCTTCCCCCCCGGTTGCGGAGCACCTGACAAAGAAGACTAATACCAAGAGTGCACAGGGCGGAGCCTCGATGACATCGGGGCCCCTCATTCAGAGGTTAGCTGGCGTTTTCGAGCCCGCTGGCTTCAAACGCTTCCTCGTTATTCGCTCCACTGATGGCACCATGTTGTCCAAGGGCAACATGATCCATCAGAGGAGAGGATTAGCTAGTGCAATTGGTAGAGAGCCGAAGGTGACCCGTTTCTCGGACGGCAGCCTTCTGGCGAATGCGGCGAATCCTGCAGAGGCGGCCAAGATAGGTGCTCTTCGGACACTTCATGGCACCCCGGTGAGTGTGACGCCGCACTCTACCATGAACTTTGCCCCGTAAGGGGCGCGGCGATTTGCCATCCTGGCCGCCGTGCTGACGGGATCCAGCGCTCCATCCGGCCCCAGCTTAGCCTCTCTTCCTTCCTTCAGATAGCCCGATTTCTTCCCTACCTCGCCGCTTTTCTTACAACCTCTCCCACAACTTTCTCTGGTCAGCCTCTAATTTCACAGGGTAGATGCTGACCTTCTTCTCAAGCCAACCACCCCGGATCGGGGCTGGGGGGGGGGACATTGTTCCCTAACCCCTGAGCTCCGGTTCGGGATGGGTTTTTTTTAACAACCTGCTTCATCCCCACCCATACCTTCCTCACATCCCTTTTCCTCTCCTCTTCAAAATCTATCTTTTTTTACGCCGTGTCCAAGGTGGAGCCGCCATGCCGATGGACTGCCAGGCCACCAGGCGGGAGGGGTAGTCCCGAATGGCGGCGCCTGGCTCTGCCGGGCTTGTAAGCACCTCTCGCAGTGCGGGCTACTGCGAGGGGTGATGAGCTATTGCGTCCCGTGGCAAAAATAGGGTCACCATGCCCATAGATGAACAACAAAAAAAAAACCCAAACCCCTTTAACTCCCCCTTGCTCATCGACGGAGCCGCCCTTGGGCAGCTCCACCGAAAAAATGGAGGTCCCCCCCCCCTGTGCTTGCACAGGGGACCCTCCATATTTCTCTAACCGGAGAGGAGGCTTACTCCTCTCCTTCGCCTACGGGTGCAGGGGACTCCCCCTCACCCCCTTCTCTGGAGGTGCTTTCGGGCATCTCCCTTTTCCCAGCGGCAGTCCCATCTTTTCTTTTCAAGGGGACTGCCAAGAAAGCCAGCAGGCAGCCCTAAGCCAGCCGCTCCCCATCAAAGCGGCTCGGTAGGGCAAACCCCCTTAGGGGGGAGAGGGAAGCCAGGCCGTTTCGGTCGCTTCCCTCAAAAGACCTGCTGGCAAGAATTTTAAACCTTGCCGGGGTCAAGGCCTGTGCCTCCCCATACAAGACTGGCGACACTGCCAAGGGGACCTGCGATGTCCTGGGAGGGGATGGCCAACTGGAGGCCCCTCCTGTGATAGACATGGTCCTTGAGGAGACCCAGCCCCAGACGGTAGGGCCTTCCATGGGGGGAAATTCGGGCTCGGCGCCAAGCACCGAACCCGAATCCGCCCCTATGCAAGGTCCTCCTCAAATGGCTGAGGGCTCCGAGGCAGTAGAAGAAGGGGAGGGATCTCCTCCGACAGGTGCCCCTACGACAACCAGGACCTTCTCCATTTCGGAGAGGGACCTGGCTGAGGCTGGTCCATCTGGCCTGGGGACTTCTGCCGGCGGAGGTGAAAAGCGGGTTCATTCCCCGCCCTCCTCTCCGAAAAAGAAAAAGAAAAAGACTAAAAAGATCAAAAAGACTCGGGGCTCCTCTCCATACGCGGGGGCTGCGGGGACGGATGGGTCTGCTGCCACTTTGGTAGGCGACCAAGCCAAGATCGGCACATCCGCCCCCTCTGCCCCCCCGGTTGCGGAGCCCCTGACAAAGAAGACTACTACCAAGAGTGCACAGGGCGGAGCCTCGATGACATCGGGGCCCCTGATTCAGAGGTTACCTGGCGTTTTCGAGCCCGCTGGCTTCAAACGCTTCCTCGTTATTCGCTCCACTGATGGCACCATGTTGTCCAAGGGCAACATGATCCATCAGCGGAGAGGATTAGCTAGTGCTATTGGTAGAGAGCCGAAGGTAACCCGTTTCTCGGACGGGAGCCTTCTGGCGAATGCGGCGAATCCCGCCGAGGCGGCCAAGATTAGTGCTCTTCGGACACTTCATGGCACCCCGGTGAGTGTGACGCCGCACTTTACCATGAACTTTGTGAAAGGAGTAGTTTATGCGAGGGAACTCGTTGACTACTCCATTGAAGACATCACCTTAGAGCTGGCCGACCATGGGGCGGTCAAGGTCGAACGTGTGATGAGAAAACAGGGAGGGGCCTCAAGACCCACCCCTACACTCTTCGTCACGTTCGACTGTGACAAGCTCCCTGAGTCGGTGCGTGCCGGTTGGTACCGCTACCGCGTGAAGGCATTCGTGCCACTGCCGCGGCGGTGCTATTACTGTCACCGCTTCGGCCATACGAATCGCTCATGTAGACGTGCAAAGTCGGGGTCACCCGAAGTCTGTGTAAATTGCTCCAAGGTCGCACACGATAAGTCCAAATCGTGTGTGGCCAAGTGTGTCAATTGCGGAGAGCCGCACCCTTCTTCTTCGAAGCAATGTGGTGCATATCTCCTTGAGAAAGAAATCCTGGCCGTTCAGGCCCAGGATCGACTCTCATTCCGCGAGGCAAAGGACTTGGTCCTGGCGCGCCCGGCTCTGCCTGGGACGTCGTATGCCTCAATAGTTAGGAAGGCACCCTCTGCTCCTGGCCCATCCAGGCCAACGAGCACGGTTGTTTCCGCGCCCATTCGGAGCCCTTCTGCGGGCTCTACCCAACCCGGGCGCTCCCCTGGTAAAGCTGGCGGCAAAAAGGGTTCATACCCTGCCCTTCCTAAAACCAGGGCTCCCCCCTCTTCCCCCAGCGTGACCGTTTCCCTGTAAGGCGAAACGGCCACGCGCCTCCACCGAGTCGTTAGACTCACAGGAGGCAACACCCCTGAAGATGGTCGCTAGGCCATCTTCCGGGGTTCCTAAAGCTGTCCCCCGAAAGGAGGACAGCAACAAAGGAGCTTCGGCTCCTTCGCCCACGCCCCGAGGTGGAGCGAGTTGCTCGGAGACGGTGGTTCCTCGAAAAGAGGGCCCCCCGCCTCCGAAGCCGCAGCGCCCGCCTAAGGTTTCGAGGCGGAGGGAGGAAAAGACTCGCATGGCGAGCCCAACCTCCCCCAATGAGTCCTCGAAGGCGACAGCGCCTTCAGCGCTTTGTCCGGCCAACAGCGCCTGGGGTTCTGTCCCCGGGAAGCGTACGGCCATTCCCGTGAGGGTCTTCAATTCGAGGAGGGCCCCTGCGTCTCCTCCGAGCTAGGCCTGGAGGGCATATTCCTTCAATGGAATTGCCGTGTACTCCGGGCCAACTGGGAGGAGCTGCGGAGGCTCGTCTCGTCCCGTTCCCCGTTAGCTATTTTTTTGCAGGAGACCATGCTAGGTTCGTGCCCCCTCCCTGCCCTCCCGGGGTATAAGGGTCTTGCGACCCCACCACCGCGGGATGGCCGGGCTGGGGGGTGCGCAGTTTACACCCGGCATGATGTCTCCGTTCTTCCTTTCTCTTTAGATACCTCCTTTCAGGCAGTGGCTGTGCAGCTGCACCTGGATAGGAGGTATACTATCATTTCTGCGTACATCCCACCGTCAGCTGACTTCGACGCGAGGGACTTCCGCCGCGTCGTGGCACGGTTGCCGAGGCCCTATCTCTTGCTTGGAGATCTGAACGGCAGGCATCCTCTCTGGGGAGATTACTCCATAAATCCCAGGGGACAAGTCCTTGCCGATCTGATCGAAGAGCTTGAGATGGGTGTCCTAAACGTGGATGAGTTAACGCATCACTGTCCGAGAACCGCTTCATTTTCTTGCCTTGACCTATCTTTGTGCTCTTCGGATGCACAGCCTGATTTTGATTGGGGGGTGGTCGATGACCTCCATGGTAGTGATCACTTTCCCATTCAAATATCATTTTCAGGGCAACTGCCGCCTGAGAGACCACCTCGGTGGTGCTTGGCGCGGGCGCGGTGGCCTGCATTTCAGGAAATGACTGAATTCTCTATCTCAGTCGAGGAGTTTAGGTCGGTAGATGAGGCCGTTGAGTTCTTCTCCGGCAACCTCATCGCCGTGGGCCTGACTACTATTCCTAGGACGTCTGGCTGTTTTGCACGCCGACCACTCCCATGGTGGTCGGCCGAGTGTGAGACGGCCCTGAAACAGAAGCGTTATGCCTACATGCGCTATAAGCGCCGCCCGAACGATTTCACTGTCGCTGAATTTCGTCGGGCTAGGGCTAGGTTCCGGTATATTTCGAAGCACGCCCGCCGCTCTTCTTGGCGGGCATACGTGTCTTCACTTAACGGGAAGACCCCTTTAGCTGAGGTGTGGAAGCGAGTCAAAAGGATTCGGGGCAAGTTCTCGCAGGACCCCCCTCCCGTTCTCCACGAGAATGGGACCGCAATCTCGGACCCCGCGTCCGTGGCGGAATCCTTAGCGACCGCTTTTTCCGCATTCTCTAGCCGTGATGCTGCTCCGCCAGCATTCAATGCACGTCGTGATGTCGCGGAAGGCCGCCGGCTGGACTTTACCTCCAGAGGCGGAGAACCCTTCAACGACAAGTTTACTGTGAGTGAGTTGCGCTCCGCTCTCGCTTCGTGCGCGGACACCGCCCATGGTCCGGACGATGTCCCGTACGCCATGCTTCGACACCTGGGTGAGCGAGGCATGGCCTTTCTGTTAGATTTGTTCAACAGGATCTGGGTGGAAGGTCTTCTCCCAGACTCCTGGCGAATCGCTACTGTGCTCGCCTTTCGCAAGCCGGGGAGAGATCACTCTACTCCGACCGGATTCCGCCCAATCTCTCTAACCTCTTGCGTGTGAAAGTTGATGGAGAAATTGGTAAATGTTAGATAAACCTATTTCCTGGACAGCGGAGGCCATTTGTCTTCTGCACAGTGCGGCTTCCGTAAGTTCCACTCCACGTCGGATGCTCTGCTCCGACTGGAAAATGCCGTCTGCGAGGCTTTCCTTCGTAGACAGCACTACGCCACGGTGTTTTTCGATCTGGAGAAGGCCTATGATACCGCATGACGATACGGTATCATGGAGACTCTCCACACGATGGGGGCGAGGGGACGCCTCCCAATGTTTATATCTGAATTTTTGCGAGATCGTCGATTCCGCGTACGGGTGGGGGGAGCCCTCTCCGGCCCAAAGGAGCAGGAAGAGGGTGTCCCGCAGGGAAGTGTCCTCAGTGTCACACTCTTTGCCCTGAGCATCAACGGCATCACCTCGGTGCTGCCGGAAGATGTTCTCGCTACGCTCTACGTGGACGACCTTTGGATCTCTTTTGGCGCGGCCCAGATGCCAACTCTGGAGCGCCGACTCCAACAGGCATTGAACCGCGTCTCTCGCTATGCCGAAGCGCACAGGTTTCGCTTTTCTTTGGCCAAGACTAAGGTGGTGCACTTCTGCCGCCATCCACGGCTTCACCCCGACCCAGATTTGTTTCTTAATGAGGTGCGCCTGGATGTGGTTGAGTCGCACCGTTTCCTTGGTCTTGTATTCGACCGACGCCTCACCTGGGAGGCTCACATTCGCAGCCTTAGGGTCTCTTGTACCCGCGCCATGGACATTCTCCGTTCCGTGACGTTCAGCGCTTGGGGCGCTGATAGGGCTACCGCCTTACTTTTTTATCGATCCTTTGTTCGCTCGAAGCTCGACTACGGATGCGAGTTTTATGCATCCGCAGCCGAGCGTTTATTGCGGAAGGTGGATTCGATCCACCACACCGGCCTTCGCCTTGCGACCGGTGCCTTCCGCACTTCCCCCATTGAGAGCCTGTTGGTCGATGCTGGGGAGATGCCACTCGCTCTGCGCCGCGTGCAGTGCATCACTCGCCTGTACGCGCGAGCCCGGCGCCTCCCTCAGTCGCCAACAGCTCTCACTGCATCCGCAGCTGATCTCGATGGTGCCTATGCCGCCGAGAGACGCCAGTCATACCCTAAGCCCTTTGGGTTTAGGGCCAGGAAACTCCTTCGAGAGGTAGATATAGCTCTCAGGCCGGTGGCGCCCAGTGTTCTGCCCAGGAAGCCAACCTGGAGGGTACCACATTTGGCTATTTGTCGCCACGCCTCTGCTCCCAAAGCTTGTACTGCGCCGGGAGTATTGCGTTCGACCTTTTTGGAGCACACATCGTGTCACGCTGGTACCGTGCCAGTGTATACGGATGGCTCCAAGTCCCAAGAGGGGGTCGGCTTCCACGCCGTATCCCCTCTGTTTGAAGTCAGCGGGGCTCTACCAGGCGCTGCGTCTGTCTTCACGGCCGAGCTGGTGGCAATACACCACTCGGTACGGGAGATTACGCGACGTGCCCGGTTCGGAGACCGGATTGTGATTTATAGCGACTCACAAAGCGCCCTGAGTGCTCTCGGGGCATTGGAATCTCCGCATCCCCTGGTTCAGGAAATCCGTGACGCCACGGTTTTGGCGAGCCGGGCAGATGTCGAGTTTATCTTCTGCTGGGTTCCTGGACATGTAGGAATTGCGGGGAATGAGCGCGCCGATGAGGGCGCCAAAGAGTCCGCGAGGACTCTGCGACCGGACCAGCGTTTCGCTCTTCCTCACACCGACTACATGGCAGGAATACGGGCAGCTCTTCGGACTGCTTGGCAAAGAAGATGGGAGACGGTCGAGGGGAACTTAAAGTTGCGTGCCATTGCGCCGCGACTGTTCCCATGGACCTATCCCCCAATGCCGCGGCGGCTTCAGGTTGCTTTCTGTCGTCTTCGAATCGGACACACTCGTGTGACGCATCGTTACTTGGTGGAGCGCTCGCATGTGCCCTATTGCAACGACTGCGTCGTCCCCCAGACTGTTCGGCATATTCTTGTCGAATGTCCCAGTCTGGGTGATCTTCGCGCACGATACCTGTCTCGGTACCGGGATGGGCGGGGTCGCTACCGCCTGTCCCTTGTACTCGGGACGATTGCGTGCACCATGACTGGTGGACTTATTGACTTTTGGGGGGAGGCCGGCCTTCTCCCCTTTATTTAAGGTTCCTTTTTTTTGTTATTGTTTTGTTTTAGGTTGCACTCTCCTGCACCGGGGTGAGGGGGACCTCCCCCCGCTGCCGGAGATTGCTTCGATTGTTAAGCTTTTCCAATTTATATCATTGTTAAGTTTTCATATTTTTACTTTAAAGTAGCCTAATTCTAGGCTGTCGTGTTTTTCGGCGACTTATGCCCAAGTGGGTAGTTGCCAGATGGGCTCTATAAAAAAAAAAAAAAAAAAATACCATGAACTTTGTGAAAGGAGTAGTTTATGCGAGAGAACTCGTTCACTACTCCATTGAGGACATCACACTAGAGCTGGCCGACCATGGGGCGGTCAAAGTCACACGTGTGATGAGAAAACAGGGAGGGGCCTCGAGACCCACCCCTACACTCTTCGTCACGTTCGACTGTGACAAGCTCCGTGAGTCGGTGCGTGCCGGTTGGTACGGCTATCGCGTGAAGGCATTCGGCCATACTAATCGCTCATGTAGACGTGCAAAGTCGGGGTCACCCAAAGTATGTGTAAATTTCTCCAAGGTCGCACACGATAAGTCCAAATCGTGTGTGGCCAAGTGTGTCAATTGCGGAGAGCCGCACCCTGCTTCTTCGAAGCAATGTGGTGCATATCTCCTCGAAAAAAATAAATCCTGGCCGTTCAGGCCCAGGATAGACTCTCATTCCGCGAGGCTAAGGACTTGGTCCTGGCGCGCCCAGCTCTGCCTGGGACGTCATATGCCTCAGTAGCTAGAAAGGCACCCTCTGCTCCTGGCCCATCCAGGCCAACGAGGACGGTTGTTTCCGCGCCAATTCGGAGCCCTTCTGCGGGCTCTACCCAACCCGGGCGCTCCACAGGTAAAGCTGGCGGCAAAAAGGGTTCATACCCAGCCCCGGCTAAAACCAGGGTTCCCCCCTCTTCCCCCAGCGTGACCGTTTCCCGCAAGGCGAAACAGCCACGCGCCTCCACCGAGTCGTTAGACTCACAGGAGGCAACACCCCTGAAGATAGGCGCTAGGCCATCCTCAGGGGTTCCTAAAGCTGTCCCCCGAAAGGAGAACAGCAACAAAGGAGCTTAGGTTAGGTTAGGTTAGGTTAGGTTAGGTTAGGTTAGGTTAGGTTAGGTTAGGTTAGGTTAGGTTAGGTTAGGTTAGGTTAGGTTAGGTTAGGTTAGGTTAGGTTAGGTTAGGTTAGGTTAGGTTAGGTTAGGTTAGGTTAGGTTAGGTTAGGTTAGGTTAGGTTAGGTTAGGTTAGGTTAGGTTCGAGGAGGGCCCCCGCGTCTCCTCCGAGCTAGGCCTGGAGGGCATATTCCTTCAATGGATTTGCCGTGGACTCCGGGCCAACTGGGAGGAGCTGCGGAGGCTCGTCTCGTCCCGCTCCCCGTTAGCTATTTTTTTGCAGGAGACCATGCTAGGCGCGTGCCCCCTGCCCGCCCTCCCGGGGTACAAGGGTCTTGCGACCCCATCACCGCGGGATGGCTGGGTTGGGGGATGCGCGGTTTACACCCGGCATGATGTCTCCGTTCTTCCTTTCTCTTTAGATACCTCCTTTCAGGCAGTGGCTGTGCAGCTGCACCTGGATAGGAGGTATACTATCATTTCTGCGTACATCCCACCGTCAGCTGACTTCGACGCGAGGGACTTCCGCCGCGTCGTGGCACGGTTGCCGAGGCCCTATCTCTTGCTTGGAGATCTGAACGGCAGGCATCCTCTCTGGGGAGATTACTCCATAAATCCCAGGGCACAAGTCCATGCCGATCTGATCGAAGAGCTTGAGATGGGTGTCCTAAACGTGGATGAGTTTACGCATCACTGTCCGAGAACCGCTTCATTTTCTTTCCTTGACCTATCTTTGTGCTCTTTGGATGCACAGCCTGATTTTGATTGGAGGGTGGTCGATGACCTCCATGGTAGTGATCACTTTCCCATTCAAATATCATTTTCAGGGCAACTGCCGCCTGAGAGACCACCTCGGTGGTGCTTGGCGCGGGCGCGGTGGCCTGCATTTCAGGAAATGACTGAATTCTCTATCTCAGTCGAGGAGTTTAGATCGGTAGATGGGGCCGTTGAGTTCTTCTCCGGCACCCTCATCGCCGTAGGCCTGACTACTATTCCTAGGAAGTCTGGCCGTTTTGCACACCGACCACTCCCATGGTGGTCGGCCGAGTGTGAGACGGCCCTCAAACAGAAGCGTTATGCCTACATGCGCTATAAGCACCGCCCGAACGATTTCACTGTCGCTGAATTTCGTCGGGCTAGGGCTAGGTTCCGGTATATTTCGAAGCACGCCCGCCGCTCTTCTTGGCGGGCATACGTGTCTTCACTTAACGGGAAGACCCCTTTAGCTGAGGTGTGGAAGCGAGTCAAAAGGATTCAGGGCAAGTTCTCGCAGGACCCCCCTCCCGTTCTCCAGGAGAATGGGACCGCAATCTCGGACCCCGCGTCCGTGGCGGAATCCTTTGCGACCGCTTTTTCTGCATTCTCTAGCCGTGATGCTACTCCGCCAGCATTCAATGCACGTCGTGATGTCGCGGAAGGCCGCCGGCTGGACTTTACCTCCAGAGGCGGAGAACCCTTCAACGACAAGTTTACTGTAAGCGAGTTGCATTCCGCTCTCGCTTCGTGCGCGGACACCGCCCACGGTACGGACGATGTCCCGTAAGCCATGCTTCGACATCTAGGTGAGCGAGGCATGGCCTTTCTGTTAGATCTGTTCAACAGGATCTGGGTGGTAGGTCTTCTCCCAGACTCCTGGCGAATCGCTACTGTGCTTGCCTTTCGCAAACCGGGGAGACATCACTCTACTCCGACCGGTTTCCGCCCAATCTCTCTAACCTCTTGCGTGTGCAAGTTGATGGAGAAATTGGTAAATGTTAGATTAGCCTTTTCCTGGACAGCGGAGGCCATCTGTCTTCCGCACAGTGCGGCTTCCGCAAGTTCCACTCCACGTCGGATGCTCTGCTCCGACTGGAGAATGCCGTCTGCGAGGCTTTCCTTCGTAGACAGCACTACGCCACGGTGTTTTTCGATCTGGAGAAGGCCTATGATACCGCATGGCGATACGGTATCATGGAGACTCTCCAAACGATGGGGGTGAGGGGACGCCTCCCAATGTTTATATCTGAATTTTTGCGAGATCGTCGATTCCGCGTACGGGTAGGGGGGAGCCCTCTCCGGCCCAAAGGAGCAGGAAGAGGGTGTCCCGCAGGGAAGTGTCCTCAGTGTCACACTCTTTGCCCTGAGCATCAACGGCATCACCTCGGTGCTGCCGGAAGATGTTCTCGCTACGCTCTACGTGGACGACCTTTCGATCTCTTTTGGCGAGGCCCAGATGCCAACTCTGGAGCGTCGACTCCAACAGGCATTGAACCGCCTCTCTCGCTATGCCGAAGCGCACAGGTTTCGCTTTTCTTTGGCCAAGACTAAGGTGGTGCACTTCTGCTGCCATCCACGGCTTCCCCCGACCCAGATTTGTTTCTTAATGGGGTGCGCCTGGATGTGGTTGAGTCGCACCGTTTCCTTGGTCTTGTATTCGACCGACGCCTCACCTGGGAGGCTCATATTCGCAGCCTTAGGGTCTCTTGTACCCGCGCTATGGACATTCTCCGTTCCGTGACGTTCAGCGCTTGGGGCGCTGATAGGGCTAGTGCCTTACTTTTTTATCGATCCTTTGTTCGTTCGAAGCTCGACTACGGATGCGAGTTTTATGCATCCGAAGCCGAGCGTTTATTTCAGGCGGTGGATTCGATTCACCACACCGGCCCCCACCTTGGGATTGGTGCCTTCCGCACTTCTACCATTGAGAGCCTGTTGGTCGATGCTGGGGAGATGCCACTCGCTCTTCGCCGCGTGCAGTGCATCACTTGTCTGTACGCGCGAGCCCGGCGCCTCCCTCAGTCGCCAACAGCTATCACTGCATCCGCAGCTGATCTCGATGGTGCCTATGCCGTCGAGAGACGCCAGTCATACCCTAAGCCTTTTGGGTTTAAGGCCAGGAAACTCCTTCGAGAGCTAGATATCGCTCTCGGGCCGTTGGCGCCCCTGGTTTTGCCCAGGACGCCACCCTGGAGGGTACCACATTTGGCTATTTGTCGCCACGCCTCTGCTCCCAAAGCTTGTACTGCGCCTGGAGTATTGCGTTCGACCTTTTTGGAGCACACATCGTGTCACGCTGGAACCGTGCCAGTGTATACGGATGGCTCCAAGTCCGAAGAGGTGGTCGGCTTCCACGCCGTATCCCCTCTGTTTGAATTCAGCGGGGCTCTACCAAGCGCTGCGTCTGTCTTCACGGCCGAGCTGGTGTCAATACATCACTCGATACTGGAGATTACGCGACGTGCCCGGTTCGGAGACCGGATTGTGATCTATAGCGACTCACAAAGCGCCCTGAGTGCCTTGGGGGCATTGGAATCTCCGCATCCCCTGGTTCGCGATATCCGTGACGCCATGGTTTTGGCGAGCCGGGCAGATGTCGAGATTATCTTCTGCTGGGTTCCTGGACATGTAGGAATTGCGGGGAATGTGCGCGCCGATGAGGGCGCCAAAGAGTCCGCGAGGACTCTGCGACCGGACCAGCGTTTCGCTCTTCCTCACACTTACTACATGGCAGGAATACGGGCAGCTCTTCGGACTGCTTGGCAAAGAAGATGGGAGACGGTCGAAGGGAACTTAAAGTTGCGTGCCATTGTGCCGCGAATGTTCCCATGGATCTATCCCCCAATGCCGCGGCGGCTTCAGGTTGCTTTCCGTCGTCTTCGAATCGGACACACTCGTGTGACGCATCGCTACTTGATGGAGCGCTCGCATGCGCCCTATTGCAACGACTGCGTCGTCCCCCAGACTGTTCGGCATATTCTTGTCGAATGTCCCAGTCTGGGTGATCTTCGCGCACGATACCTGTCTCGGTACCGGGATGGGCGGGGTTGCTACCGCCTGTCCCTTGTACTCGGGACGAGTGCGTGCACCATGACTGGTGGACTTATTGACTTTTGGGGGGAGGCCGGCCTTCTCCCTTTCATTTAACCCGGTTTTATTGTTGTTGTTGTTTTTGTTATCGTTTTTGTAATTGCTTTGTTATTTTTATTTCTTTTTATTGTTGTTTCCTGTTGAATTATGTTGAAGTAGCCTAGAACTAGGCTGTTTGTTTACGGCAACTTATGCCTAAGTCGGCAGTCGCCAGATAGCCCCTTAACCAAAAAAAAAAAAACACCACACCGACCTTCGCCTTGCGACCGGTACCTTACCCACTTCATCCATTGAGAGCCTGTTGGTCAATGCTGGGGTGATGCCACTCGCTATGCGCCGCGTGCAGTGCATCACTTGCCTGTACGCGTGAACCCGGCACCTCCCTGAGTCGCGAACAGCTCTCACTGCATCCGCAGCTGATCTCGATGGTGCCTATGCCGCCGAGAGACGCCTGTCATACCCTAAGCCCTTTGGGTTTAAGGCCAGGAAACTCCTTCGAGAGCTAGATATAGCTCTCGATCCCCTTGGCGCCCCTGGTTCTGCCCAGGACGCCACCCTGGAGGGTACCACATTTGGCTATTTGTCACCACGCCTTTGCTCCTAAAGCTTGTACTGCGCCGGGAGTATTGCGTTCAACCTTTTTGGAGCACACATCGTGTCACGCTGGAACCGTGCCAGTGTATACGGATGGCTCCAAGTCCGAAGAGGGGGTCGGCTTCCACGCCGTATCCCCTCTGTTTGAAGTCAGCGGGGCTCTACCAGGCGCTGCGTCTGTCTTCACGGCCGAGCTGGTGGCAATACACCACTCGGTACGGGAGATTACGTGACGTGCCCGGTTCGGAGACCGGATTGTGATCTATAGCGACTCACAAAGTGCCCTGAGTGCTCTCGGGGCATTGGAATTTCCGCATCTCCTGGTTCGCGATATCCGTGATGCCACGGTTTTGCCGAGCCGGGCAGATGTCGAGATTATCTTCTGCTGGGTTCCTGGACATGTAAGAATTGCTGGGAATGAGCGCGCCGATGAGAGCAACAAAGAGTCCGCGAGGACTCTGAGACCGGACCAGCGTTTCGCTCTTCCTCACACTTACTACATGGCAGGAATACGGGCAGCTCTTCGGACTGCTTGGCAAAGAAGATGGGAGACGGTCGAAGGGAACTTAAAGTTGCGTGCCATTGCGCCGCGACTGTTCCCATGGACCTATCCCCCAATGCCGCGGCGGCTTCAGGTTGCTTTCTGTCGTCTCCGAATCGGGCACACTCGTGTGACGCATCGCTATTTGATGGAGCGCTCGCCTGCGCCCTATTGCAACGACTGCGTCGTCCCCCAGACTGTTCGGCACATTCTTGTCGAATGTCCCAGTCTGGGTGATCTTCACGCACGATACCTGTCCCTGTACCGGGATGGGCGGGGTCGCTACCGCCTGTCCCTTGTACTCGGGACAGATTCGTGCACATTGACTTGTGGACTTGTTGACTTCTTGAGGGAGGCCGGCCTTCTCCCTATTATTTAAGCAAGGTTTATTTGTTGTTTTTTGTTGTTTTTTTGCATTTTGGGGTTGTTTTGTTTTTTTTGTTTTTTTCCTTTAGTTGCACGCTTTTGCGCCGGGGGGACCTCTCCCCGACGCACCAGCTTGCTTCCTTTTCCCCTTTTGGGGTTATTTTTTTTCTCTTTAATTTTATTTTAAAGTAGCCTAGAACTAGGCCAGTTTTAATACGGCGACTAATGCCCAAGTAGGCAGTCGCCAGATGAGCTCTTAAAAAAAAAAAAAAAAAAAAAAGCCAGTACATCATGGAAAATCCTAACATCTGAGAAGTACTGGTCAATAGGAATAAACAGCGCGTTTTATATCCCTTCCCCAAAATATCCCTATCGGAACCTCTAAATACAATAATATGACAACTACGCGTGATACATATGAGATTTTGGTTGAAAAAAAGAAGCTACATGGGTGAACAGATCGCCCGTAGCCAAAGTAGGGATCCTTTCCAAAACAGGATCCACAAAGACTTGAAACAGAAAAATTTCTCCTCGTCTTAGCTAGTCAAAGCAAGCCATCCCGAAACCTCCCAGCCATCAAGATCAATGATATAAAGTCCTCCGGGACATCAAAAATTAGCCACCACCTGACCGATAAGGTAGAAATAAGTGTCGTAAATGTTGCTTAATTTACGTATCACCACGAAAATCGCTTAATTTTCCGGCCTTTTCATGCAAAGCATGATTTTGTGTGGGAAGTGGTCGATTAACTTCATAGAGGTCAGCACTTTTCAATTCAAATATCCTTTTATGACCACCTTCTGTATGTTCTAGCTGGCAGGCTGCTCGGCCAGCCTTCAATGCATGGCGTGATGTCGCTAAAGGCCACCGCCTAGACTTTACCTCCAGAGTTGGAGAACATTTCAACGACACGTCTACAGTGAGTTACGTTCTACTTTCGTTTCGTGTACGGACACCACCCTGGTCCGGAAGATGCCAGGTGTAAAATGCTTTGACACATAGGTGAACGAGGCATGGCCATTCTGTTAGATTTGTTTAACATGATCAGGACAGTGTGCATCCTCCTGAACTCCTGCGAAGCTATTGTGCTTGATTTTGCAAATCAGTGAGAGATCTCTCTGCCTCAGTGGGTTTCCGACCAATTTCTCTAAGCCTACACTCCGTAAGGGGTGCGGCGATTTTCCATCCTGGCCGCCGTACTGACGGGCCTCAGCTCCTTGTCCGACCCCAGCTTAGCCTCTTCTCCTTCCTTCAAAACACTTGTTTTCTTCCTTATCATACAACCTCTCCCACAACTTTCTCTGGACAGCCTCTAATTTCACAGGGTAGATGCTGACCTTCTTCTCAGCCAACCGTCCCGGATCGGGGCTGAGGGGGGAGGGGACAATGTTCCCTAACCCCTGAGCTCCAGGCTGGGGTGGCTGGTTTTTAACAACCTGCTTCATCCACACCATACCTTCCTCACATCCCTTTTCCTTTCCTCTTCACACTCAGTTTTACGCCGTGTTCAAGGTGAAGCAGCCATTCCGATGGACTGCCAGGCCACCAGGTGGGAGGGGTGGTCCCAAATGGCGGCGCCTGGCTCTGCCAGGCCTGTAAGCACCACTTGCAGTGCGGGCAACTGCGAGAGGTGATGAGCTATTGCGTCCCGTGGCACAAATAGGGTCACCATGCCCATGGGTGAGTCTTCAAACAACCAAACCCCTTTAATTCCCCTTGAAACAACGATGGAGCCGCCCTCGGGCAGCTCAGGCAAAAAATGGAGCCCCCCCTTCCTGTGCTTGTGCAAGGGACCCTCCATATTTCTCTAACCGGAGAGGAGGCTTACTCCTCTTCTTCGCCTACGAGTGCAGGGGACTCCCTCCCCCCCCTCTCTTCTCTGGAGGTGCTTTCGGGCACCTCCCTATTTCCAGCGGCAGTCCCTCCTTTTCATTCTAAGGTGACTGCTAAGAAAGCCAGCAGGCAGCCCATTGCCGACCGCCCCTCGTGTAAGCGGCTTGGTTTGGCAAACCCCCTTAGGGGGGGGGAAGCCAGGCCCCTTCGGTCGCTTCCCTCAAAAGACCTGCTGGCAAGAATATTAAACCTTGCCGGGGTCAAGGCCTGTGCCTCCCAATAAAAGACTCTTGACGCTCCCAAGGGTACATGCGATGTCCTGGAAGGGGATGGCCAACTAGAGGCCCCTCCTGTGATATACATGGTCCTTGAGGAAACCCATCCTCAGACGGTAGGGCTTTCCATGGGGTGGAATCCGGGCTCGGCGCCAAGCACCGAACCTGAGTCCGCTCCTATGCAAGATCCTACTCAAACGGTTGAGGGCTCCGAGGCAGTACAAGGAGGGAAGGTATCTCCTCCGACAGGTTCTCCTACGACTACCAAGACCTTCTCCATTTCGAAGGGGACCTGGCTGAGGCCGGTCCATCTGACATGGAGGCTTCTGCCGGCGGAGGTGAGAAGCGGGTTCATTCCCCGCCCTCCTCTCCTAAAAAGCAGAGTAAAAAGACAAGAAAGACAAAAAAAGACTGGGGGCTCCTCTCCATCCGCGGGTACTGCGGAGATGGATGGGTCTGCTGCCACTTTGGTAAGCGACCAAGACAAGATCAGCACATCATGCACGTCTACAACCCGTGTGTGAAGCACCTGACTAAGACTAAGAGCAAGAGTGTACAGGGCGGAGCCTCGATGACATCGGGGCCCCTGATTCAGAGGTTACCTTGCGTTTTCGAGCTTGCTGGCTTCAAACGCTTCCTCGTTATTCGCTCCAATGATGGCACTATGTCCACCAAGGGTAACATGATCCATCAGAGGAGAGCATTATCTAGGGTAATTAGTATAGAGGCGAAGGTGACCCGTTTCTCAGACGGGAGCCTTCTGGTGAATGTGGCGAATCCCGCCGAGGCGGCCAAGATAAGTGCTCTTCGGACACTTCATGGCACCCCGGTGAGTGTGACGCCGCACTCTACCATGAACTTTGTGAAAGGAACAGTTTATGCGAGGGAACCATTTGACTACTCCATTGAGGACATCATCCTAGAGCTGGCCGACCATGGGGTGGTCCAGGTCGAACGTGTGATGAGAAAACAGGGAGAGGCCTCGAGACCCACCCTTACACTCTTCGTCACGTTCGACTGTGACAAACTACCTGAGTCGGTGCGTGCTGGTTGGTACCACTACTGCGTGAAGGCATTCGTGCCACTGCCGCAGCGGTGCTATTACTGTCACCGTTCGGCCATACGTATCGTTCTTGTAGACGTGCAAATTCGGGGTCACCCGAGGTTTGTGTAAATTGCTCCAAGGTGGCACACGATAAATCCAAATCATGTGTGGCCAAGTGTGTCAATTGCAGAGAGCCGCACCCTGCTTCTTCCAAGCAATGTGGTGGATATCTCCTTTAGAAAGAAATCCTGGTCGTTCAGGCCCAGGATCGACTCTCATTCCGCGAGGCTAAGGACTTGGTCCTGGCGCGCCCGGCTCTGCCTGGGACGTCATATGCCTCAATAGTTAGAAAGGCACCCTCTGCTCCTGGCCCATCCAGGCCAACGAGCACGGTTGTTTCCGCGCCCATTCGGAGCCCTTCTGCGGGCTCTACCCAACCTGGGCGCTCCCCTGGTAAAGCTGGCGGCAAAAAGGGTTCATACCCTGCCCCGGCTAAAACCAGGGCTCCCCCCTCTTCCCCCAGCGTGACCGTTTCCGGCAAGGTGAAACGGCCACGCGCCTCCACCGAGTCGTTAGACTCACAGGAGGCAACACCCCTGAAGATGGTCGCTAGGCCATCTTCCGGGGTTCCTAAAGCTGTTCCCCGAAAGGAAGACAGCAACAAAGGAGCTTCGGCTCCTTCGCCCACGCCCGGAGGTGGAGCGGGTGGCTTGGAGACGGTGGTTCCTCGAAAAGAGGGCCCCCCGCCCTCGAAGCCGCAACGCCCGCCTAAGGTTTTAAGGCGGAGGGAGGAAAAGACTCGCATGGCGAGCCCAACCTCCCCCAATAAGTCCTCGAAGGCGACAGCGCCTTCAGCGCTTTGTCCAGCCAACAGCGCCCGGGGTTCTGCCCCCGGGAAGCGTACGGCCATTCCCGTGAGGGTCTTCAATTCGAGGAGGGCCCCCGCGTCTCCTCCGAGCTAGGCCTGGATGGCATATTCCTTCAATGGAATTGCCGTGGACTCCGCACCAACTGGGAGAAGCTGCGGAGGCTCGTCTCGTCCCGTTCCCCGTTAGCTATCTTTTTTCAGGAGACCATGCTAGGCGCGTGCCCCCTGCCCGCCCTCCCGGGGTATAAGGGTCTTGCGACCCCACCACCGCGGGATGGCCGCCTGGGGGATGCGCGGTTTACACCAGGCATGATGTCTCCGTTCTTCCTTTCTCTTTAGATACCTCCTTTCAGGCAGTGGCTGTGCAGCTGCACCTGGATAGGAGGTATACTATCATTTCTGCGTACATTCCACCGTCAGCTGACAAAAAACGCGGGGGACTTCTCGCCGCGTAGTGGCACGGTTGCCGAGACCCTATCTCTTGCTTGGAGATCTGAATGGCAGGCATCCTCTCTGGGGAGATTACTCCATAAATCCCAGGGGACAAGTCCTTGCCGATCTGATCGAAGAGCTGGAGATGGGTGTCCTAAACGTGGATGAGTTTACGCATCACTGTCCGAGAAAGGCTTCATTTTCTTGCCTTGACCTATCTTTGTGCTCTTCGGATGCACAGCCTGATTTTGATTAGGGGGTGGTCGATGACCTCCATGGTAGTGATCACTTTCCCATTCAAATATCATTTTCAGGGCAACTGCCGCCTGAGAGCCCACCTCGGTGGTGCTTGGCGCGGGCGCGGTGGCCTGCATTTCAGGAAATGACTAAATTTTCTATCTCAGTCAAGCAGTTTAGATCGGTAAATAAGGCCATTGAGTTCTTCTCCAGCAACCTCATCGACGCGGGCCTGACTACTATTCCTTGGACGTCTGGCTGTTTTGCACGCCGACCACTCCCATGGTGGTCGGCCGAGTGTGAGACGGCCCTGAAACAGAAGCGTTATGCCTACATGCGCTATAAGCGCCGCCCGAACGATTTCACTGTCGCTGAATTTCGTCGGGCTAGGGCTAGGTTCCGGTATATTTCGAAGCACGCCCGCCGCTCTTCTTGGCGGGCATACGTGTCTTCACTTAACGGGAAGACCCCTTTAGCTGAGGTGTGGAGGCGAGTCAAAAGATTCGAGGCAAGTTCTCGCAGGACCCTCCTCCCGTTCTCCAGGAGAATGGGACCGCAATCTCGGACCCCGCGTCAGTGGCGGAATCCTTCGCGACCGTTTTTTCCTCATTTTCTAGCAGGGATGCTGCTCCGCCAGCTTTCAATTCACCTCGTGATGTCGCGGAAGGCCGTCGGCTGGACTTTACCTCCAGAGGCGGAGAACCCTTTAACGACAGGTTTACGGGGAACAAGTGGCGCTCCGCTATCGCTTCGTGCGCGAACACCGCCCATGGTCCGGACGATGTCCCGTATTCCATGCTTCGACACCTGGGTAAGTGAGGCATGGCTTTTCTGTTAGATTTGTTCAACAGGATCTGGGTGGAGGGTCTTCTCCCAGATTCCTGGCGAATCGCTACTGTGCTCGCCTTTCGCAAACCGGGGAGAGGTCACTCTACTCCGACCGGTTTCCACCCAATCTCTCTAACCTCTTGCGTGTGCAAGTTGATGGAGAAATTGGTAAATGTTTAGATTAGCCTTTTTCATGGATAGCGGAGGCAAGTCCCACTCCACGTCGGGTGCTCTGCTCCGACTGGAGAATGCCGTCTGCGAGGCTTTCCTTCGTAGACAGCACTACGCCACGGTCTTTTTTTGATCTGGAGAAGGCCTATGATACCGCATGGCGATACGGTATCATGGAGACTCTCCACACGATGGGGGCGAGGGGACGCCTCCCAGTCTTTATATCTGAAATTTTGCGAGATCGTCGATTCCGCGTACGGGTCGGGTGAGCCCTCTCCAGCCCAATGGACACAGGAAGTTGGTGCCTGCAGGGAAGTGTCATCAGTGTCACATTCTTTGCCCTGAGTATCAACGGCATCACCTCGGTGCTGCCGGAAGATCTTCTCGCTACGCTCTACGTGGACGACCTTTCAATCTCTTTTGGTGCGGCCCAGATGCCAACTCTGGAGCGTCGACTCCAACAGGCATTGAACCGCGTCTCTCGCTATGCCGAAGCGCACAGGTTTCGGTTTTCTTTGGCCAAGACTAAGATGGTGAACTTCTGCTGCCTTCCACGGCTCCACCCCGACCCAGATTTGTTTCTTAATGGGGTGCGCTTGGATGTGGTTGAGTCGCATCGTTTCCTTGGTCTTGTTTGCGACCGACGCCTTACCTGGGAGGCTCATATTCGCAGCCTTAGGGTCTATTGTACCCGCGCCATGGACATTCTCCGTTCCGTGACGTTCAGTGCTTGGGGTGCTGATAGGGCTATTGCCCTACTTTTTTATCGATCCTTTGTTCGTTCGAAGCTCGACTACGGATGCGAGTTTTATGCATCCGCAGCCGAGCGTTTATTTCGGCCGGTGGATTCGATTCACCACACCGGCCTCCACCTTGGGATTGGTGCCTTCCGCACTTCCCCCATTGAGAGCCTGTTGGTCGATGCTGGGGAGATGCCACTTGCTCTGCGCCACGTGCAGTGCATCACTTGCCTGTACGCGCGAGCCCGGCGCCTCCCTCAGTCGCCAACAGCTTTCACTGCATCCGCAGCTGATCTTGACGGTGCCTATGCCGCCGAGAGAAGCCAGTCATACCCTAAGCGATATTGGTTTAGGGCCAGGAAACTCCTTCGAGAGGTAGATATCGCTCTCGAGCCGGTGGCGCACCTGGTTCTGCCCAGGACGCCACCCTGGAGGGTACCAAATTTGGCTATTTGTCGCCACGCCTCTGCTCCCAAAGCTTGTACGGCGCCGGGAGTATTGCGTTCGACCTTTTTGGAGCACACTTCGTGTCACGCTGGAACTGTGCCAATGTTTACGGATGGCTCCAAGTCCCAAGAGGGGGTCGGCTTCCACGTCGTATCCCCTCTGTTTGTAGTCAGCGGAGCTCTGTCAGGCGCTGCGTCTGTCTTCGCGGCTGAGCTGGTGGCAATACACCACTCGGTACGGGAGATTACGCGACGTGCCTGGTTCGGAGACCGGATTGTGATCTATAGCGACTCACAAAGTGATCTGAGTGCTCTCGGGGCATTGGAATCTCTGCATCCCCTGGTTCGCGATATCCGTGACGCCACGGTTTTGGCGAGCCGGGCAGATGTCGAGATTATCTTCTGCTTGGTTCCTGGACATTTAGGAATTGCGCGGAATAAGCGTGCCGATGAGAGCGCCAAAGAGTCCGCGAGGACTTTGCGACCGGACCAACGTTTCGCTCTTCCTCACACCGACTACATGACAGGAATACGGGTAGCTCTTTGGACTGCTTGGCAAAGAAGATGGGAGACGGTCGAAGGGAACTTAAAGCTGCGTGCCATTGCGCCGCGACTGTTTCCATGGACCTATCCCCCAATGCCACGGGGGCTTCAGGTCGCTTTCTGTCGTCTCTTAATCGGACACACTCGTGTGACGCATCGCTATTTGATGGAGCACTCGCCTGCGCCCTATTGCAACGACTGCGTCGTCCCCCAGACTGTTTGGCACATTCTTGTCGAATGTCCCAGTCTGGGTGATCTTCGCGCACGATATCTTTCCCGGTACCGGGATGGGCAGGGTCGCTACCGCCTGTCCCTTGTACTTGGGATGGATTCGTGCACATTTACTTGTGGACTTGTTGACTTTGGGGGGGAGGCCGGGCTTCTCCCCTTTATTTAAGGTTCTTTTCTGTTTTTTCGTTTGTTATGGTTTTGTTTGTAGGTTGCACTCTCCTGCACCGGGGTGAGGGGGAACTCCAACCGCTGCCGGAGATTGCTTCCTGATTGTTAAGTTTTTCCAATATTTATCATTGTTATTTTTTCATAATTTTATTTTAAAGTAGCCCAGTTCTAGGCTGTCGTGTTTTTCGGCGATATATGCCCAAGTGGGCAGTTGCCAGATAGGCTCTATAAAATTTTAAAAAAATTCTCTAAGCCTACAGCATGTGCCAGTTGATGCAGAAATTGGTAAAAGTTTGACGTGAATATTTCCTGGACAGCGGATGCCACCTGTCCTTTGCACAATGCGACTTCCCCAAGTTCCTCTCCACGTCGGATGCTCTGCTCCGACTAGAAAAATACCGTTTGCGAGACCTTCCTTCGTAGCCAGCACAACGGCACGGTTTTTTTCGATGTGGAGAAGGCATATGATACCTCATGGCTATACGGTATCATGGAGAAACCACGCGATGAGGGAGATGTGAAGCTTCTCAATTTTTGTTCTTCTGAGTTTCATGAGATCGTTGATTCTCCGTATGGGTTACATAGATTTGCATAGATGAATAGGCCACAACAGACCTTGCGGTGCGCACGGAAATGTCCTCAATGCCACACCCTTTGCCCTAATCATCAACGGCATCACCTCGGTGCTATCAGAAGAAGTTCGTTTTCCTATACCGTGGTTTGCAAAAGTCCTGCTACACTCGGGGATTTTTCAATATCTTTTGAGAGCTTTAAGTGTCATTAAGATGGGGTTTTTCTTTCATTGTGACCAGATGTGTCGAGATGGAAATGAAAAAAATAAAGATCTTGCTCTCCTGCGCGCGAGCCACAAGTATGACATTGCTAAGTGGCTCAAAGTAGGCTGGATGACTGCCCACGGAGTGGCGTAAACGCTCAAGAACGGGGAAGACCCCATCAAACATCGACCTCGTTCAGGTAGACTTCAAGTTATCAACCATTTGGTTGTGAGAAAGGGCTTTGAAAGTGCTCCGAAACTCAAAATGACAGCCTTTGTGAAGAACAACTCTGTGGCTACGGTGTCCTGAGCGGCAAAAGCTTGAGATGCGTTGAAAGGCCTCTGTTCACCGACCGTATGCAAGAACAACGTCGAGAGTGGTGTCCCCACCTTCTCAACGACTTTATGTCATCAAATTCGAACTTACATTTTTTGATGAAATGACTTCACGGTAAGTCCAGTCATCAAAAAACAGAATAACCGCGTTGTAAACTTCGGTCAGGATGTCTCTGAAGTCCTCTACGTGTCAAAGTCCAAGCACCCGAACTCCGTGGTGATTTTTGGCGCTGTGGCTTCGAATGACGACAAGGTGCGGCCGGTTACAGGCTCACCGCAGCCGATTACAGGGACATCCTGACACCAAAGTTCTGCCCTGGGTCAGAAAGATCACGAAGTAGGCGGACTAGTTCTTTTAGCATGACGGTACCCTGTTATCACTGCCAAGACTATGTAAGAGTAGTTGGGATCAAATGAATTTTGGCCGCTGCAGTCGCCCGACCTCAATCCCCACGACTACATCGTGTAGGTGCATGTCGAGGGCAACCTCTGCAAGGTCTGCCACAACAATGTTGACGAACTGAAGTCCTCCATCAACCGCAATGGGCCAGATGAGGGAAGACTTGGTCTGCAAAGTGTGCGTTCTCACTGGCGAGGGTGACCGTTTTGTTTAATATTACAGTTTAAACATACATTTGTATGTTAAAATATAAAACGTGTCTAAATGTAGCAGTACTTTTACAATACTTGGTACGTAGACGACCTTTCGATATCTTTAGGTGGCCCAATTGCTAATTCCGGTGGGTCGACTACAGCTAGCAGTGAACCGCATCTCGTACTATGCCGAAACTCACAGACAACAGTTTTCCTTCGCAAAAACTAAGGTGGTGCACTTCTTCCGCCATTTACAGCAACACCCTAAGCTAGACTTGTTCCTAAACGGAATTCGCCTGGAATTGGTCGATTCGCACCGGTTCCTTGGTCTTGTTGTTTTCGACTGACGGCTCACATGAAAGCTCATATCCACAAGCTTAGGGTCTCTTGTACCCAGTGGCGGTGGTGAGTTGGATGGCGCCCCGCCCCCTTCACAGCGAACCATCTATCAATACACAGACGCGCACACACACATCGGCACGTGCGCACACACATATACGCGCGTGCACACAACTGTTAAGATTCAGATTAATTTATTTGTCATATGCAAGTCAACACACGGACAACAACGGAATAAATGATTTGGACAAGAAGAACCAAACAACTCACCATTCACAACATTAAATAACAATGAATATAAATGTAAACAGAAGTATTAAAATGTAGAAGAAACATAAACCATAAAATAACAAATATACATGTGCAGGATCCATTGTAATAATGACTGTAAAATGTGTGTGCCTGAATTTTTTTGTGTCAAACATGAGGTAGTACAATTTCTCAAACAGCTTATATTGAGTTAATGAGCCTTATAGCCTGATGGCAAAAGTTTTTTTCAGGCTTTTGGTGCGCGCATTAGGCTTCTATACCGCCTGCCAGATGGTAGCAGGCAGATAAGTATGTGTACTTGATCGCTGTGATCTTTAATGATGCTGTTTGTCTTCCTCAGACACCAGGTGCGTTAAATGTCATGGATGGAGGGGAGACTGCTTTTATTGATGTGCTTTATTGTATGTACCACCCTATATTTTTTTTTCTCCAGTTGTGACTGGAACAATTCCCATACTACACTGTGATGCAGCCTGTCAGCAGGCTATCGATGGTACACCTGTTAAGCTGTGAGTATGCTTTTGCTCATACTCAATCTCCTCAGAAAATATAACCGCTGGCGAGCTCTCCTAACCACTGTGTCTATGTGTCTAAGACATATATTCCGTGATGTGGACGCCGAGGAACTTGAAACTGTTGACTGTTTCTACCTCAGCGTTGTCGATCGGGATGGGAAGATGTCCATCTCTCTGCTGTCTATTAAACTTCCCTATCAAGTCATTAGTTTTGTTGACGTTCAGGGAGAGGTCATTGTCTTGGCACCAGTTGGCGAGTGTTTCCATCTCGTCTCTATAGGTGCCATCATCGTTATTTGTGATGAGACCCATGATGGTTGTGCCGTCATCAAACTTAAAGATAGAGTTACAACTGTGCTTGGCGGTACAACTACAGTCGTGAGTGAACACACAGATGTGTTTACAAATCCACGTTTGTGACTTCCCACAAAATACCTTTATTAAAGATGTATACCAAAAGTATATAAAGTCATAAATTTTAAAAAATACGCTTGAATATGAAAACAATAATAAGAATTAGAATAAATAAAACATAAAATAAAACGCAAAAACTATTAGGTACAACACAAATAGAATAAAAAGTTCTTTCTACAACTCACAAATCCTTCAACACATAATAATAATAATAATAACTCTGATATATATAGTAGATTTTACGAAACCCAAGAACGCTTTACAAATACAAACAAAACACCAACAGACACTGTAACATAAATAAACACTGGTGAAATAGTGTCTGTCAGGCATAGGCGTTGTTGAAGAGGGGAGTTTTGAGTTGGGTTTTTTGTTAAAGTCCAGAGATGGGAAATTACGAAGCGTTTCATTCAAATAGAATATTACACTTGAAAATAATCAATCTGCTAAATGCATCATTTTAGCAAACACAGCAATTCACAATTTGAATGAAAACACAGCGTGAACTGTCCAGTGGCTATCTAAAGCCTGGACTTTTTATTTTCCTTGATGCAAAGTCATCAGTTACATCAACGTATGAAAGCTGCTCAGCAATGGCATGGTTAATATGATAAGCGCGAGAACAGTAAGGCGTTCTTGTGATAGGTTGAGTCATATAAGATTTAATGTGCTTCAGCTTTGAGAAGCTCCTCTCTGTCGCAGCTACAGTTATGGGTAGTGTAAGTGCAATTCGGAGAGCAGTCCACAAATTTGTGTATATTTCTGAGAGCTCCGTTTAAGGAATAAAAATCCTCATCTCAAGCAGAGGGCTAATGTTTGTTACAAGATCAGACAGGTTCTTTAGCTCCTGCACAGGCTTTATGCCGTCCAATTCAGAGTATCACTTAAAGTGCAATGCATCACTAAGAGCCTCGCACTGTTCTCATCTGACAGACTTCGGAAATTTGATAAAATCCCAAACTTCTCTGCTATATTTCTCAATGTTGCAGCATCACTAACAACATTGATGAATTCCACCTCCAGCTTCAGAGCGTCACTGAAAAGCTCATCAAAAGATTCATAGGAAAGTGCCGCATATGGACCCTAGTCTTTTCTGTTGTTGTATAGCGAGTCCGAATGCAATGTCAATTAGGCCCAGCAAGGAACCTCACAAATAAGCACCCTGTTAGACCAGTGAAATACTGAACGCGGTCACCCCGTAAGGGGCGCGGCGATTTGTCATCCTGGCCGCCGTGCTGACGGGATCCAGCGCTCCGTCCGGCCCCAGCTTAGCCTCTCTTCCTTCCTTCAGATAGCCCGATTTCTTCACTACCTCGTCGCTTTTCATACAACCTCTCCCACAACTTTCTCTGGTCAGCCTCTAAATTCATAGGGTAGATGCTGACCTTATTCTCAAGCCAACCACCCCGGATCGGGGCTGAGGGGGAAGGGGACATTGTTCCCTAACCCCTGAGCTCCGGTTCAGGATGGGGGTTTTTTAACAACCTGCTTCATCCCCACCCATACCTTTCTCACATCCCCTTTTCTCTCCTCTTCACATTCTATCAATTTTACGCCGTGTCCAAGGTGGAGCCGCCATGCCGATGGACTGCCAGGCCACCAGGCGGGAGGGGTGGTCTTAAATGGCGGCGCCTGGCTCTGCCGGGCTTGTAAGCACCTCTCGCAGTGCGGGCTACTGCGAGAGGTGTGCGCGATTGCATCCCGTGTTTAAAAAAGGGTCACCATGCCCAATGATAAAAAAACAAAACAAACCCAACCCTCAACTTTCCCTGTTCCATCGACGGAGCCGCCCTCGGGCAACTCCAGCAAAAAAATGGAGGTCCCCCCCCCCCTGTGCTTGCACAGGGGACCCTCCATATTTCTCTAACCAGAGAGGAGGCTTACTCCTCTCCTTCGCCTACGGGTGCAGGGGACTCCCCCTCACCCCCTTCTCTGGAGGTGCTTTCGGGCACCTCCCTTTTCCCAGCGGTAGTCCCCTCTTTTCTTTCCAAGGGGACTGCCAAGAAAGCCAGCAGGCAGCCCTTAGCCAGCCGCTCCACATCGAAGCGGCTCGGTAGGGCAAACCCCCTTAGGGGGGAGAGGAAGGCCAGGCCCCTTCAGCCACTTCCCTCAAAAGACCTGCAGGCAAGAATATTAAACCTTGCCGGGGTTAAGGCTTGTGCCTCCCCACAAATGACTCTTGACGCTGCCAAGGGGACCTGCGATGTCCTGGGAGGGGATGGCCAACTGGAGGCCCCTCCTGTGTTAGACATGGTCCTTGAGGAGACCCAGCCTCAGACGGTAGGGCCTTCCATGGGGGAGAATCCGGGCTCGGCGGCAAGCACCGAACCCGAGTCCGCCCCTATGCAAGGTCCTCCTCAAACGTTTGAGGGCTCCGAGGCAATACAAAGAGGGGAGGGAACTCCTCCGACAGGTGCCCCCACGACAACCAGGAACTTCTGCATTTCGGAGATGGACCTGGCTGAGGCCAGCCCATCTGGCATGGGGGTTTCTGCCGGTGGAGGTGAGAAGCGGGTTCATTCCCCGCCCTCCTCTCCAAAAAAGAAAAAGACTAAAAGGACTAAAAAGACGAAAAAGACTCGGGGCTCCTCTCCATCCGCGGACGCTGCCGGGACGGATGGGTCTGCTGCCACTTTGGTAGGCGACCAAGCCAAGATCGGCACATCTGGCCCCTCTACCCCCCTCCCATGTGCGGAGCCCCTGACGAAGACTAAGAACAAGAGTGCACAGGGGGGAGCCTCGATGACATCGGGGCCACTCATTCAGGGGTTACCTGGCGTTTTCGAGCCCGCTGGCTTCAAACGCTTCCTCGTTATTCGCTCCACTGATTGCACCATGTTGTCCAAGGGCAACATGATCCATCAGAGGAGAGGATTAGCTAGTGCAATTGGTAGAGAGCCGAAGGTGACCCGTTTCTCGGACGGCAGCCTTCTGGCGAATGCGGCGAATCCCGCCGAGGCGGCCAAGATAAGTGCTCTTCGGACACTTCATGGCACCCCGGTGAGTGTGACGCCGCACTCTACCATGAACTTTGTGAAAGGAGTAGTTTATGCGAGGGAACTCGTTGACTACTCCATTGAGGACATCACCCTAGTGCTGGCCGACCATGGGGCGGTCAAGGTCGAACGTGTGATGAGAAAACAGGGAGGGGCTTCGAGACCCACCCCTACACTCTTCGTCACGTTCGACAGTGACAAGCTCCCTGAGTCGGTGCGTGCCGGTTGGTACCACTACCGCGTGAAGGCATTCGTGCCACTGCCGTAGCGGTGCTATTACTGTCACCGCTTCGGCCATACAAATCGCTCATGTAGACGTGCAAAGTCGGGGTCACCCGAAGTCTGTGTAAATTGCTCCAAGGTTGCACACGATAAGTCCAAATCGTGTGTGGCCAAGTGTGTCATTTGCGGAGAGCCGCACCCTGCTTCTTCGAAGCAATGTGGTGCATATCTCCTGGAGAAAGAAATCCTGGCCGTTCAGGCCCAGGATAGACTCTCATTCCGCGAGGCTAAGGACTTGGTCCTGGCGCGCCCAGCTCTGCCTGAGACGTCATATGCCTCAGTAGTTCGAAAGGCACCCTCTGCTCCTGGCCCATCCAGGCCAACGAGCACGGTTGTTTCCGCGCCCATTCGAAGCCCTTCTGCGGGCTCTACCCAACCCGGGCGCTCCCCTGGTAAAGCTGGCGGCAAAAAGGGTTCATCCCAGCCTCGGCTAAAACCAGGGCTCCTCCCTCTTCCCCCAGCGTGACCGTTTCCCGCAAGGCGAAACGGCCACGCGCCTCCACCGAGTCGTTAGACTCACAGGAGGCAACACCCCTAAAGATGGTCGCTAGGCCATCCTCAGGGGTTCCTAAAGCTGTCCCCCGAAAGGAGGACAGCAACAAAGGAGCTTCGGCTCCTTCGCCCACGCCCCGAGGTGAAGCGAGTGGCTCGGAGACGGTGGTTCCTCGAAAAGAGCCCCCCCCGCCTCCGAAGCCGCAGCGCTCGCCTAAGGTTTCGAGGCGGAGGGAGGAAAAGACTCGCATGGCGAGCCCAACCTCCCCCAATAAGTCCTCGAAGGCGACAGCAACGCCAGCGCTTTGTCCGGCCAACAGTGCCCGGGGTTCTGCCCCCGGGAAGCGTACGGCCATTCCCGTGAGGGTCTTCAATTCGATGAGGGCCCCCGCGTCTCCTCCGAGCTAGGCCTGGTGGGCATATTCCTTCAATGGAATTGCCGTGGACTCCGGGCCAACTGGGAGGAGCTGCGGAAGCTCGCCTCGTCCCGTTCCCCGTTAGCTATTTTTTTGCAGGAGACCATGCTAGGCGCGTGCCCCCTGCCTGCCCTCCCGGGGTATAAGGGTCTTGCGATCCCATCACCGCGGGATGGCCGGGCTGGGGGATGCGCGGTTTACACCCGGCATGATGTCTCCGTTCTTCCTTTCTCTTTAGATACCTCCTTTCAGGCAGTGGCTGTGCAGCTGCACCTGGATAGGAGGTATACTATCATTTCTGCGTACATTCCACCGTCAGCTGACTTCGACGCGGGGGACTTCCGCCGCGTCGTGGCACGGTGGCCGAGGCCCTATCTCTTGCTTGGAGATCTGAACGGCAGGCATCCTCTCTGGGGAGATTACTCCATAAATCCCAGGGGACAAGTCCTTGCCGATCTGATCGAAGAGCTTGAGATGGGTGTCCTAAACGTGGATGAGTTTACGCATCACTGTCCGAGAACCGCTTCATTTTCTTGCCTTGACCTATCTTTGTGCTCTTCGGATGCACAGCCTGATTTTGATTGGGGGGTGGTCGATGACCTCCATGGTAGTGATCACTTTCCCATTCAAATATCATTTTCAGGGCAACTGCCGCCTGAGAGACCACCTCGGTGGTGTTTGGCGCGGGCGCGGTGGCCTGCATATCAGGAAACGACTGAATTCTCTATCTCATTCGAGGAGTTTAGGTCGGTAGATGAGGCCGTTGAGTTCTTCTCGGCAACCTCATCGCCGTGGGCCTGACTACTATTCCTAGGACGTCTGGCCGTTTTGCACGCCGACCACTCCCATGGTGGTCGGCCGAGTGTGAGACGGCCCTCAAACAGAAGCGTTATGCCTACATGCGCTATAAGCGCCGCCCGAACGATTTCACTGTCGCTGAATTTCGTCGGGCTAGGGCTAGGTTCCGGTATATTTCAAAGCACGCCCGCCGCTCTTCTTGGCAGGCATACGTGTCTTCACTTAACGGGAAGACCCCTTTAGCTGAGGTGGGGAAGCGAGTCAAAAGGATTCGGGGCAAGTTTTCGCAGGACCCCCCTCCCGTTCTCCAGGAGAATGGGACCGCAATCTCGGACCCCGCGTCCGTGGCGGAATCCTTAGCGACCGTTTTTTCCGCATTCTCTAGCCGTGATGCTGCTCCGCCAGCATTCAATGCACGTCGTGATGTCGCGGAAGGCCGCCGGCTGGACTTTACCTCCAGAGGCGGAGAACCCTTCAACGACAAGTTTACTGTGAGTGAGTTGCGTTCCACTCGCGCTTCGTGCGCGGACGCCGCCCATGGTCCGGACGATGTCCCGTACGCCATGCTTCGACACCTGGGTGAGCGAGGCATGGCCTTTCTGTTAGATTTGTTCAACAGGATCTGGGTGGAAGGTCTTCTCCCAGACTCCTGGCGAATCGCTACTGTGCTCGTCTTTCGCAAGCCGGGGAGACATCACTCTACTCCGACCGGTTTCCGCCCAATCTCTCTAACCTCTTGCGTGTGCAAGTTGATGGAGAAATTGGTACATGTTAGATTAGCCTATTTCCTGGACAGCGGAGGCCATCTGTCTTCTGCACAGTGCGGCTTCCGTAAGTTCCACTCCACGTCGGATGCTCTGCTCCGACTGGAAAGTGCTGTCTGCGAGGCTTTCCTTCGTAGACAGCACTACGCCACGGTGTTTTTTGATCTGGAGAAGGCCTATGATACCGCATGGCGATACGGTATCATGGAGACTCTCCACACGATGGGGGCGAGGGGACGCCTCCCAATGTTTATATCTGAATTTTTGCGAGATCGTCGATTCCGCGTACGGGTGGGGGGAGCCCTCTCCGGCCCAAAGGAGCAGGAAGAGGGTGTCCCGCAGGGAAGTGTCCTCAGTGTCACACTCTTTGCCCTGAGCATCAACGGCATCACCTCGGTGCTGCCGGAAGATGTTCTCGCTACGCTCTACGTGGACGACCTTTCGATCTCTTTTGGCGCGGCCCAGATGCCAACTCTGGAGCGTCGACTCCAACAGGCATTGAACCGCGTCTCTCGCTATGCCGAAGCGCACAGGTTTCGCTTTTCTTTGGCCAAGACTAAGGTGGTGCACTTCTGCCGCCATCCACGGCTTTACCCCGACCCAGATTTGTTTCTTAATGGGGTGCGCCTGGATGTGGTTGAGTCGCACCGTTTCCTTGGTCTTGTATTCGACCGACGCCTCACCTGGGAGGCTCATATTCGCAGCCTTAGGGTCTGTTGTACCCGCGCCATGGACATTCTCCGTTCCGTGACGTTCAGCGCTTGGGGCGCTGATAGGGCTACCGCCTTACTTTTTAATCGATCCTTTGTTCGCTCGAAGCTCGACTACGGATGCGAGTTTTATGCATCCGCAGCCGAGCGTTTATTGCGGAAGGTGGATTCGATCCACCACACCGGCCTTCGCCTTGCGACCGGTGCCTTCCGCACTTCCCCCATTGACAGCTTGTTGGTCGATTCCACTCGCTCCGCGCCGCGTGCAGTGCATCACTCGCCTGTACGCGCGAGCCCGGCGCCTCCCTCAGTCGCCCACAGCTCTCACTGCTTCCGCAGCTGATCTCGATGGTGCCTATGCCGCCGAGAGACGCCAGTCATATCCTAAGCCCTTTTGGTTTAGCGCCAGGAAACTCCTTTGAGAGGTAGATATAGCTCTCGGGCCGGTGACGCCCCTGGTTCTGCCCAGGACGCCACCCTGGAGGGTACCACATTTGGCTATTTGTCGCCACGCCTCTGCTCCCAAAGCTTGTACTGCGCCGGGAGTATTGCGTTCGACCTTTTTGGAGCACACATCGTGTCACGCTGGTACCGTGCCAGTGTATACGGATGGCTCCAAGTCCCAAGCCCCCGTAAGGGGCGCGGCGATTTGCCATCTTGGCCGCCGTGCTGACGGGACTCAGCACCCCGTCCGGCCCCAGCTTAGCCTCTCTTCCTTCCTTCAAAACACTTGTTTCCTCTCTTTTCACACAACCTCTCCCACAACTTTCTCTGGTCAGCCTCTAATTTCACAGGGTAGATGCTGACCTTCCTTTCAGCCAACCGTCCCGCATCGGGGCTGAGGGGGTGGGGGAAAATGTTCCCTAACCCCTGAGCTCCGGTCTGGGGTGGCTGGTTTTTAACTACCTGCTTCATCCCCACCCATACCTTCCTCACATCCCTTTTCCTCTCCTCTTCACAATCTATTAATTTTTACGCCGTGTCTAAGGTGGAGCCGCCATGCCGATGGACTGCCAGGCCACCAGGCGGGAGGGGTGGTCTTAAATGGCGGCGCCTGGCTCTGCCGGGCTTGTAAGCACCTCTCGCAGTGCGGGCTACTGCGAGAGGTGTGCGCGATTGCATCCCGTGTTTAAAAAAGGGTCACCATGCCCAATGATGATAAAAAAACAAAACAAACCCAACCCTCAACTTTCCCTGTTCCATCGACGGAGCCGCCCTCGGGCAACTCCAGCAAAAAAATGGAGGTCCCCCCCCCTGTGCTTGCACAGGGGACCCTCCATATTTCTCTAACCGGAGAGGAGGCTTACTCCTCTCCTTCGCCTACGGGTGCAGGGGACTCCCCCTCACCCCCTTCTCTGGAGGTGCTTTCGGGCACCTCCCTTTTCCCAGCGGCAGTCCCCTCTTTTCTTTCCAAGGGGACTGCCAAGAAAGCCAGCAGGCAGCCCTTAGCCAGCCGCTCCACATCGAAGCGGCTCGGTAGGGCAAACCCCCTTAGGGGGGAGAGGAAGGCCAGGCCCCTTCGGCCACTTCCCTCAAAAGACCTGCAGGCAAGAATATTAAACCTTGCCGGGGTTAAGGCTTGTGCCTCCCCACAAATGGCTCTTGACGCTGCCAAGGGGACCTGCGATGTCCTGGGAGGGGATGGCCAACTGGAGGCCCCTCCTGTGATAGACATGGTCCTTGAGGAGACCCAGCCTCAGACGGTAGGGCCTTCCATGGGGGAGAATCCGGGCTCGGCGGCAAGCACCGAACCCGAGTCCGCCCCTATGCAAGGTCCTCCTCAAACGTTTGAGGGCTCCGAGGCAATACAAAGAGGGGAGGGAACTCCTCCGACAGGTGCCCCCACGACAACCAGGAACTTCTGCATTTCGGAGATGGACCTGGCTGAGGCCAGCCCATCTGGCATGGGGATTTCTGCCGGTGGAGGTGAGAAGCGGGTTCATTCCCCGCCCTCCTCTCCAAAAAAGAAAAAGACTAAAAGGACTAAAAAGACGAAAAAGACTCGGGGCTCCTCTCCATCCGCGGACGCTGCCGGGACGGATGGGTCTGCTGCCACTTTGGTAGGCGACCAAGCCAAGATCGGCACATCCGGCCCCTCTACCCCCCTCCCATGTGCGGAGCGCCTGACGAAGACTAAGAACAAGAGTGCACAGGGGGGAGCCTCGATGACATCGGGGCCACTCATTCAGGGATTACCTGGCGTTTTCGAGCCCGCTGGCTTCAAACGCTTCCTCGTTATTCGCTCCACTGATGGCACCATGTTGTCCAAGGGCAACATGATCCATCAGAGGAGAGGATTAGCTAGTGCAATTGGGAGAGAGCCGAAGGTGACCCGTTTCTCGGACAGGAGCCTTCTGGCGAATGCGGTGAATCCCGCCGAGGCGGCCAAGATAAGTGCTCTTCGGACACTTCATGGCACCCCGGTGAGTGTGACGCCACACTCTACCATGAACTTTGTGAAAGGAGTAGTTTATGCGAAGGAACTCGTTGACTACTCCATTGAGGACAACACCCTAGAGCTGGCCGACCATAGGGTGGTCAGGGTCGAACGTGTGATGAGAAAACAGGGAGGGGTCTCGAGACCCACCCCTACACTCTTCGTCACGTTCGACTATGACAAGCACCCTGAGTCGGTGCGTGCTGGTTGGTACCGCTACCGCGTGAAGGCATTCGTGCCACTGCTGCGGCAGGGCTATTACTGTCACCGCTTCGGCCATACGAATCGTTCTTGTAGACGTGCAAAGTCAGGGTCACCCGAAGTCTGTGTAAATTGCTCCAAGGTCGCACACGATAAGTCCAAATCGTGTGTGGCCAAGTGTGTCAATTACGGAAAGCCGTACCCTGCTTCTTCGAAGCAGTGTGTTGCATATCTCCTTGAGAAAGAAATCCTGGCCGTTCAGGCATAGGATAGACTCTCATTCCGGGAGGCTAAGGACTTGGTCCTGGCGCGCCTGACTCTGCCTGGGACGTCATATGCCTCAGTAGTTAGAAAGGCACCCTCTGCTCCTGGCCCATCCAGGCCAACGAGCACGGTTGTTTCCGCGCCCATTCGGAGCCCTTCTGCGGGCTCTACCCAACCCGGGCGCTCCCCTGGTAAAGCTGGCGGCAAAAAGGGTTCATACCCAGCCCCGGCTAAAACAAGGGCTCCCCCCTCTTCCCCCAGCGTGACCGGTTCCCGCAAGGCGAAGCGGCCACGCGCCTCCACCGAGTCGTTAGACTCACAGGAGGCAACACCCCTGAAGATGGTCGCTAGGCTATCTTCGGGGGTTCCTAAAGCTGTCCCATGAAAGGAGGACAGCAACAAAGGAGCTTCGGCTCCTTCGCCCACGCCCCGAGGTGGAGCGAGTGGCTCGGAGAGGGTGGTTCCTCGAAATGAGGGCCCCCCGCCTCCCAAGCCGCAACGCCCGCCTAAGGTTTTAAGGCGGAGGGAGGAAAAGACTCGCATGGAGAGCCCAACCTCCCCCAATGAGTCCTCGAAGGCGACAGCGCCTCCAGAGTTTTGTCCGGCAAACAGCGCCCGGGGTTCTGCCCCCGGGAAGCGTACAACCATTCCCGTGAGGGTCTTCAATTCGAGGAGGGGCCCCGCGTTTCCTCCGAGCTAGGCCTGGAGGGCATATTTCTTCAATGGAATTGCCGTGGACTTCGGGCCAACTTGGAGGAGCTGCGGAGGCTCGTCTCGTCCCGTTCCCGTTAGGTATTTTTTTGCAGGAGACCATGCTAGGCGCGTGCCCGCTGCCTGCCCTCCCGGGGTATAAGGGACTTGCGACCCCACCACCGCGGAAAGGCCGGGCTGGGGGATGCGCGGTTTACACCAGGCATGATGTCTCCGTTCTTCCTTTCTCTTTAGATACCTCCTTTCAGGCAGTGGCTGTGCAGCTGCACCTGGATAGGAGGTATACTATCATTTCTGCGTACATTCCACCGTCATCTGACGTCGACGCGGAGGACTTCCGCCGCGTCGTGGCACGGTTGCCGAGGCCCTATCTCTTGCTTGGAGATCTGAACGGCAGGCATCCTCTCTGGGGAGATTACTCCATAAATCCCAGGGGACAAGTCCTTACTGATCTGATCGAAGAGCTTGAGATGGGTGTCCTAAACGTGGATGAGTTTACGCATCACTGTCCGAGAACCGCTTCATTTTCTTGCCTTGACCTATCTTTGTGCTCTTCGGATGCACAGCCTGATTTTGATTGGGGGGTGGTCGATGACCTCCATGGTAGTGATCACTTTCCCATTCAAATATCATTTTCAGGGCAACTGCCGCCTGAGAGACCACCTCGGTGGTGCTTGGCGCGGGCGCGGTGGCCTGCATTTCAGGAAATGACTGAATTCTCTATCTCAGTCGAGGAGTTTAGGTTGGTAGATGAGGCCGTTGAGTTCTTCTCCGGCAACTTCATCGCCGTGGACCTGACTACTATTCCTAGGACGTCTGGCCGTTTTGCACGCTGACCACTCCCATGGTGGTCGGCCGAGTGTGAGACGGCCCTCAAACAGAAGCGTTATGCCTAAATGCGCTATAAGCGCCGCCCGAACGATTTCACTGTCGCTGAATTTCGTCGGGCTAGGGCTAGGTTCTGGTATATTTCGAAGCACGCCCGCCGCTCTTCTTGGCGGGCATACGTGTCTTCACTTAACGGGAAAGACCCCTTTAGCTGAGGTGTGGAAGCGAGTCAAAAGGATTCGGGGCAAGTTCTCGCAGGTCCCCCCTCCCGTTCTCCAGGAAAATGGGACCGCAATCTCGGCCCCCGCGTCCGTACGGAATCCTTAGCAACCGCTTTTTCCGCATTCTCTAGCCGTGATGCTGCTCCGCCATCATTCAATGCATGTCGTGATGCCGCGGAAGGCCACCGGCTGGACTTTACCTCCAGAGGCGGAGAACCCTTCAACGACAAGTTTACTGTGAGTGTGTTGCGTTCCGCTCTCGCTTCGTGCGCGCCCCCCGATATGGTACGGACGATGTCCCGTACGCCATGCTTCGACACCTGGGTGAGCAAAGCATGACCTTTCTGTTAGATTTGTTCGACATGATCTGGGTGGAAGGTCTTCTCCCAGACTCCTGGCGAATCGCTACTGTGCTCGCCTTTCGTAAGCCGGGGAGAGATCACTCTACTCCGACCGGTTTCCGCCCAATCTCTCTAACCTCTTGCGTGTGCAAGTTGATGGAGAAATTGGTAAATGTTAGATCAGCCTATTTCCTGGACAGCGGAGGCCATCTGTCTTCTGCACAGTGCGGCTTCCGTAAGTTCCACTCCACGTCGGATGCTCTGCTCCGACTGAAAAATGCCATCTGCGAGGCTTTCCTTCATAGACAGCACTACGCCACGGTGTTTTTTGATCTAGAAAAGGCCTATGATACCGCATGGCGATACGGTATCATGGAGACTCTCCACACGATGGGGGCGAGGGGACGCCTCCCAATGTTTATATCTGAATTTTTGCGAGATCGTCGATTTCGCGTACGGGTGGGGGGAACCAACTCCGGCTTAAAGAACAGGAAGAGGGTGTCCCGCAGGGAAGTGTCCTCAGTGTCACACTCTTTGCCTTGAGCATCAACGGCATCACCTCGGTGCTGCCGGAAGATCTTCTCGCTACGCTCTACGTGGACGACCTTTCGATCTCTTTTGGCGCGGCCCAGATGCCAATTCTGGAGCGTCGACTCCAACAGGCATTGAACCGTGTCTCTCGCTATGCCGTATCGCACAGGTTTCGGTTTTCTTTGGCCAAGACTAAGGTGGTGCACTTCTGCCGCCATCCACGGCTTCACCCCGACCCAGATTTGTTTCTTAATGGGGTGCGCCTGGATGTGGTTGAGTCGCACCGTTTCCTTGGTCTTGTATTCGACCGACGCCTCACCTGGGAGGCTCATATTCGCAGCCTTAGGGTCTGTTATACCCGCGCCATGGACATTCTCCGTTCCGTGACGTTCAGCGCTTGGGGCGCTGATAGGGCTACCGCCTTACTTTTTTATCGATCGTTTGTTCGCTCGAAGCTCGACTAAGGATGCGAGTTTTATGTATCCGCAGCCGAGCGTTTATTGCGGAAGGTGGATTCGATCCACCACACCGGCCTTCGCCTTGCGACCGGTGCCTTCCGCACTTCCCCCATTGACAGCTTGTTGGTCGATTCCACTCGCTCCGCGCCGCGTGCAGTGCATCACTCGCCTGTACGCGCGAGCCCGGCGCCTCCCTCAGTCGCCCACAGCTCTCACTGCTTCCGCAGCTGATCTCGATGGTGCCTATGCCGCCGAGAGACGCCAGTCATATCCTAAGCCCTTTTGGTTTAGCGCCAGGAAACTCCTTTGAGAGGTAGATATAGCTCTCGGGCCGGTGACGCCCCTGGTTCTGCCCAGGACGCCACCCTGGAGGGTACCACATTTGGCTATTTGTCGCCACGCCTCTGCTCCCAAAGCTTGTACTGCGCCGGGAGTATTGCGTTCGACCTTTTTGGAGCACACATCGTGTCACGCTGGTACCGTGCCAGTGTATACGGATGGCTCCAAGTCCCAAGCCCCCGTAAGGGGCGCGGCGATTTGCCATCTTGGCCGCCGTGCTGACGGGACTCAGCACCCCGTCCGGCCACAGCTTAGCCTCTCTTCCTTCCTTCAAAACACTTGTTTCCTCTCTTTTCACACAACCTCTCCCACAACTTTCTCTGGTCAGCCTCTAATTTCACAGGGTAGATGCTGACCTTCCTTTCAGCCAACCGTCCCGCATCGGGGCTGAGGGGGTGGGGGACAATGTTCCCTAACCCCTGAGCTCCGGTCTGGGGTGGCTGGTTTTTAACTACCTGCTTCATCCCCACCCATACCTTCCTCACATCCCTTTTCCTCTCCTCTTCACAATCTATTAATTTTTACGCCGTGTCTAAGGTGGAGCCGCCATGCCGATGGACTGCCAGGCCACCAGGCGGGAGGGGTGGTCTTAAATGGCGGCGCCTGGCTCTGCCGGGCTTGTAAGCACCTCTCGCAGTGCGGGCTACTGCGAGAGGTGTGCGCGATTGCATCCTGTGTTTAAAAAAGGGTCACCACGCCCAATGATGATAAAAAAACAAAACAAACCCAACCCTCAACTTTCCCTGTTCCATCGACGGAGCCGCCCTCGGGCAGCTCCAGCAAAAAAATGGAGGTCCCCCCCCCTGTGCTTGCACAGGGGACCCTCCATATTTCTCTAACCGGAGAGGAGGCTTACTCCTCTCCTTCGCCTACGGGTGCAGGGGACTCCCCCTCACCCCCTTCTCTGGAGGTGCTTTCGGGCGCCTCCCTTTTCCCAGCGGCAGTCCCCTCTTTTCTTTCCAAGGGGACTGCCAAGAAAGCCAGCAGGCAGCCCTTAGCCAGCCGCTCCGCATCAAAGCGGCTCGGTATGGCAAACCCCCTTAGGGGGGAGAGGGAAGCCAGGCCCCTTCGGTCGCTTCCCTCAAAAGACCTGCTGGCAAGAATTTTAAACATTGCTGGGGTCAAGGCCTGTGCCTCCCCACACAAGACTGGCAACACTGCCAAGGGGACCTGTGATGTCCTGGGAGGGGATGGCCAACTGGAGGCCCCTCCTGTGATAAACATGGTCCTTGAGGAGACCCAGCCTCAGACGGTAGGGCCTTCCATGGGGGGGAATTCGGCTCAACGCCAAGCACCGAACCCAAATCCGCCCCTATGCAAGGTCCTCCTCAAATGGCTGATGGCTCCGAGGCAGTAAAAGGAGGGGAGGGATCTCCTCCGACAGGTGCCCCTACGACAACCAGGACCTTCTCCATTTCGGAGAGGGACCTGGCTGAGGCCGTCCATCTGGCCTGGGGGCTTCTTCCGGCGGAGGTGAAAAGCGGGTTCATTCCCTGCCCTCCTCTCCAAAAAAGAAAAAGACAAAGAAGACTAAAAAGACGAAAAAGACTCGGGGCTCCTCTCCATCCGCGGGGGCTGCGGGGACGGATGGGTCTGCTGCCACTTTGGTAGGCGACCAAGCCAAGATCGGCACATCCGGCCCCTCTACCCCCCTCCCGTGTGCGGAGCCCCTGACCAAGACTAACACCAAGAGTGCACAGGGCGGAGCCTCGATGACATCGGGGCCCCTGATTCAGAGGTTACCTGGCGTTTTCGAGCCCGCTGGCTTCAAACGCTTCCTCGTTATTCGCTCCACTGATTGCACCATGTTGTCCAAGGGCAACATGATCCATCAGAGGAGAGGATTAGCTAGTGCAATTGGTAGAGAGCCGAAGGTGACCCGTTTCTCGGACGGCAGCCTTCTGGCGAATGCGGCGAATCCCGCCGAGGGGGCCAAGATAAGTGCTCTTCGGACACTTCATGGCACCCCGGTGAGTGTGACACCACACTCTACCATGAACTTTGTGAAAGGAGTAGTTTATGCGAGGGAACTCGTTGACTACTCCATTGAGGACATCACCCTAGAGCTGGCCGACCATGGGACGGTCAAGGTCGAACGTGTGATGAGAAAACAGGGAGGGGCTTCGAGACCCACCCCTACACTCTTCGTCACGTTCGACAGTGACAAGCTCCCTGAGTCGGTGCGTGCCGGTTGGTACCACTACCGCGTGAAGGCATTCGTGCCACTGCCGTGGCGGTGCTATTACTGTCACCGCTTCGGCCATACAAATCGCTCATGTAGACGTGCAAAGTCGGGGTCACCCGAAGTCTGTGTAAATTGCTCCAAGTCGCACACGATAAGTCCAAATCGTGTGTGGCCAAATGTGTCAATTGCGGAGAGCCGCACCCTGCTTCTTCGAAGCAATGTGGTGCATATCTCCTTGAGAAAGAAATCCTGGCCGTTCAGGCCCAGGATAGACTCTCATTCCGCGAGGCTAAGGACTTGGTCCTGGCGCGCCCAGCTCTGCCTGAGACGTCATATGCCTCAGTAGTTCGAAAGGCACCCTCTGCTCCTGGCCCATCCAGGCCAACGAGCACGGTTGTTTCCGCGCCCATTCGAAGCCCTTCTGCGGGCTCTACCCAACCCGGGCGCTCCCCTGGTAAAGCTGGCGGCAAAAAGGGTTCATCCCAGCCCCGGCTAAAACCAGGGCTCCTCCCTCTTCCCCCAGCGTGACCGTTTCCCGCAAGGCGAAACGGCCACGCGCCTCCACCGAGTCGTTAGACTCACAGGAGGCAACACCCCTAAAGATGGTCGCTAGGCCATCCTCAGGGGTTCCTAAAGCTGTCCCCCGAAAGGAGGACAGCAACAAAGGAGCTTCGGCTCCTTCGCCCACGCCCCGAGGTGAAGCGAGTGGCTCGGAGACGGTGGTTCCTCGAAAAGAGGCCCCCCCGCCTCCGAAGCCGCAGCGCCCGCCTAAGGTTTCGAGGCGGAGGGAGGAAAAGACTCGCATGGCGAGCCCAACCTCCCCCAATAAGTCCTCGAAGGCGACAGCAACGCCAGCGCTTTATCCGGCCAACAGTGCCCGGGGTTCTGCCCCCGGGAAGCGTACGGCCATTCCCGTGAGGGTCTTCAATTCGAGGAGGGCCCCCGCGTCTCCTCCGAGCTAGGCCTGGTGGGCATATTCCTTCAATGGAATTGCCGTGGACTCCGGGCCAACTGGGAGGAGCTGCGGAAGCTCGCCTCGTCCCGTTCCCCGTTAGCTAGTGTTTTTGCAGGAGACCATGCTAGGCGCGTGCCCCCTGCCTGCCCTCCCGGGGTATAAGGGTCTTGCGACCCCATCACCGCGGGATGGCCGGGCTGGGGGATGCGCGGTTTACACCCGGCATGATGTCTCCGTTCTTCCTTTCTCTTTAGATACCTCCTTTCAGGCAGTGGCTGTGCAGCTGCACCTGGATAGGAGGTATACTATCATTTCTGCGTACATTCCACCGTCAGCTGACTTCGACGCGGAGGACTTCCGCCGCGTCGTGGCACGGTTGCCGAGGCCCTATCTCTTGCTTGGAGATCTGAACGGCAGGCATCCTCTCTGGGGAGATTACTCCATAAATCCCAGGGGACAAGTCCTTGCCGATCTGATCGAAGAGCTTGAGATGGGTGTCCTAAACGTGGATGAGTTTACGCATCACTGTCCGAGAACCGCTTCATTTTCTTGCCTTGACCTATCTTTGTGCTCTTCGGATGCACAGCCTGATTTTGATTGGGGGGTGGTCAAAGACCTCCATGGTAGTGATCACTTTCCCATTCAAATATCATTTTCAGGGCAACTGCCGTTTGAGAGACCACCTCGGTGGTGCTTGGCGCGGGCGCGGTGGCCTGCATATCAGGAAACGACTGAATTCTCTATCTCATTCGAGGAGTTTAGGTCGGTAGCTGAGGCCGTTGAGTTCTTCTCCGGCAACCTCATCGCCGTGGGCCTGACTACTATTCCTAGGACGTCTGGCCGTTTTGCACGCCGACCACTTCCATGGTGGTCGGCCGAGTGTGAGACGGCCCTCAAACAGAAGCGTTATGCCTACATGCGCTATAAGCGCCGCCCGAATGATTTCACTGTCGCTGAATTTCGTCGGGCTAGGGCTAGGTTCCGGTATATTTCGAAGCACGCCCGCCGCTCTTCTTGGCAGGCATACGTGTCTTCACTTAACGGGAAGACCCCTTTAGCTGAGGTGGGGAAGCGAGTCAAAAGGATTCGGGGCAAGTTCTCGCAGGACCCCCCTCCCGTTCTCCAGGAGAATGGGACCGCAATCTCGGACCCCGCGTCCGTGGCGGAATCCTTAGCGACCGCTTTTTCCGCATTCTCTAGCCGTGATGCTGCTCCGCCAGCATTCAATGCACGTCGTGATGTCGCGGTAGCCTGCCCGCTGGACTTTACCTCCAGAGGCGGAGAACCCTTCAACGACAAGTTTACTGTGAGTGAGTTGCGTTCCGCTCGCGCTTCTTGCGCGGACGCCGCCCATGGTCCGGACGATGTCCCGTACGCCATGCTTCGACACCTGGGTGAGCGAGGCATGGCCTTTCTGTTAGATTTGTTCAACAGGATCTGGGTGGAAGGTCTTCTCCCAGACTCCTGGCGAATCGCTACTGTGCTCGCCTTTCGCAAACCGGGGAGAGATCACTCTACTCCGACCGGTTTCCGCCCAATCTCTCTAACCTCTTGCGTGTGCAAGTTGATGGAGAAATTAGGAAATGTTAGATAAGCCTATTTCCTGGACAGCGGAGGCCATCTGTCTTCTGCACAGTGCGGCTTCCGTAAGTTCCACTCCACGTCGGATGCTCTGCTCCGACTGGAAAGTGCTGTCTGCGAGGCTTTCCTTCGTAGACAGCACTACGCCACGGTGTTTTTTGATCTGGAGAAGGCCTATGATACCGCATGGCGATACGGTATCATGGAGACTCTCCACACGATGGGGGCGAGGGGACGCCTCCCAATGTTTATATCTGAATTTTTGCGAGATCGTCGATTCCGCGTACGGGTGGGGGGAGCCCTCTCCGGCCCAAAGGAGCAGGAATTGGGTGTCCCGCAGGGAAGTGTCCTCAGTGTCACACTCTTTGCCCTGAGCATCAACGGCATCACCTCGGTGCTGCCGGAAGATGTTCTCGCTACGCTCTACGTGGACGACCTTTCGATCTCTTTTGGCGCGGCCCAGATGCCAACTCTGGAGCGTCGACTCCAACAGGCATTGAACCGCGTCTCTCGCTATGCCGAAGCGCACAGGTTTCGCTTTTCTTTGGCCAAGACTAAGGTGGTGCACTTCTGCCGCCATCCACGGCTTCACCCCAACCCTGATTCGTTTCTTAAAGGGGTGCGCCTGGATGTGGTTGAGTCGCACCGTTTCCTTGGTCTTGTATTCGACCGACGCCTCACCTGGGAGGCTCATATTCGCAGCCTTAGGGTCTGTTGTACCCGCACCATGGACATTCTCCGTTCCGTGACGTTCAGCGCTTGGGGCGCTGATAGGGCTACCGCCTTACTTTTTTATCGATCCTTTGTTCGCTCGAAGCTCGACTACGGATGCGAGTTTTATGCATCCGCAGCCGAGCGTTTATTGCGGAAGGTGGATTCGATCCACCACACCGGCCTTCGCCTTGCGACCGGTGCCTTCCGCACTTCTCCCATTGAGAGCCTGTTGGTCGATGCTGGGGAGATGCCACTCGCTCTGCGCCGCGTGCAGTGCATCACTCGCCTGTATGCGCGAGCCCAGCGCCTCCCTCAGTCGCCAAAAGCTCTCACTGCATCCGCAGCTGATCTCGATGGTGCCTATGCCGCCGAGAGACGCCAGTCATACCCTAAGCCCTTTGGGTTTAGGGCCAGGAAACTCCTTCGAGAAGTAAATATAGCTCTCGGGCCGGTGGCGCCCCTGGTTCTGCCCAGGACGCCACCCTGGAGGGTACCACATTTGGCTATTTGTCGCCACGCCTCTGCTCCCAAAGCTTGTACTGCGCCGGGAGTATTGCGTTCTACCTTTTTGGAGCACACATCGTGTCACACTGGTACCGTGCCAGTGTATACGGATGGCTCCAAGTCCCAAAAGGGAGTTGGCTTCCACGCCGTATCCCCTCTGTTTGAAGTCAGCGGGGCTCTACCAGGCGCTGCGTCTGTCTTCACGGTCGAGCTGGTGGCAATACACCACTCGGTACGGGAGATTACACGACGTGCCCGGTTCGGAGACCGGATTGTGATCTATAGCGACTCACAAAGCGCCCTGAGTGCTCTCGGGGCATTGGAATCTCCGCATCCCCTGGTTCGCGATATCCGTGACGCCACGGTTTTGGCGAGCCGGGCAGATGTCGAGATTATCTTCTGCTGGGTTCCTGGACATGTAGGAATTGCGGGGAATGAGCGCGCCGATGAGGGCGCTAAAGAGTCCGCGAGGACTCTGCGACCGGACCAGTGTTTCGCTCTTCCTCACACTGACTACATGGCTGGAATACGGGCAGCTCTTCGGCTGCTTGGCAAAGAAGATGGGAGACGGTCGAGGGGAACTTAAAGTTGCGTGCCATTGCGCCGCGACTGTTCCCATGGACCTATCCCCCAATGCCGCGGCGGCTTCAGGTTGCTTTCTGTCGTCTTCGAATCGGACACACTCGTGTGACGCATCGCTACTTGATGGAGCACTCGCCTGCGCCCTATTGCAACGACTGCGTCGTCCCCCAGACTGTTCGGCACATTCTTGTCGAATGTCCCAGTCTGGGTGATCTTCGCGCACGATACCTGTCCCGGTACCGGGATGGGCGGGGTCGCTACCGCCTGTCCCTTGTACTCGGGACGAGTGCGTGCACATCGACTGGTGGACTTATTGACTTTTGGGGGGGGAGGCCGGCCTTCTCCCTATTATTTAAGCAGGGTTTGTTTTTTGTTTTGTTTTGTTTTGTTTTTTGCATTTGATTTTGTTTTTTTTCCTTTCCCCCATTTAGGGCGTTGTTTTTTTCTTTGTTTAATTTTATTTTAAAGTAGCCTAGAACTAGGCCAGTTTTAATACGGCGACTAATGCCCCTGTAGGCAGTCGCCAGATGAGCTCTAATAAAACAAAAAAAATTAACGCGGTCATAAGTATTTATCACAGAAATAATGTGCCATGTAGTAATAATTGATCCATGTAGAATAGAGCGAACCACTTATAGTAGAAGTGTACATGCGTTATGAAAACATGAATGTAAATAATATATGTATTTTACTCTAGGCAAGAAGAATGAATTCGAGACGTTCACATGAAAGCAAACGTATGGACATGTACACACACATACACAGTAAAGCGAAGGAAAAAGTGGTTCACATTGCCGTGATAGAAATTCACCCTGTTCAAACAAGCCTGGAAGCAGGTGAAGAAAAGAAAATACGATAGTAGCGGCCATTATTCACTAACGAGAAACTGAGAAACGACAAAATCAACAATGGATGACACTTGGATAAACCAAAATCCAGTGATAAAATACAATACACACGTGACCGTAATGAAAACGCTTACACCCTTTCAACTTCGCCCAACAGTCTTAACAAATCCCACACATACACACTTCTCACAACAAAGGCTCTGCCCAGGATCAGATTAGGAAAAATGAAGTCTTGTCCTCTTAACGGGGGTTGGGGGGGGAAGATAAAATGGGCGTGGTGAAATATGCCGAGTCTTTTGTTGTAGATAGAAAATGAGAATTTTCATTTGTCAATCATCTTGTTCTGATTTACGTCACGACTCCTTCCTTCGTCCCTAAGTCCTGCCGTCCTAACCCCTATTATCAAAACGTTAGGAAAGGTTTACAACAAAGACGCGCGAAACTCCAACTATCTCGCCTCCCACAATTTAGGTAGACCTAAGTCAAGAATAAAACCTAGCAAAATTCAGTTTCCTTTCGAGTTCTTCCTTAACTAAGTGATAACCAAGTTACCTAGTGAATACAGCCTGTATACGGATTCATCTCAAGAACTTTGGGAGTCAGAGCAAACTCGACAGGAAGACCTCAACGCTTTTCGTCCGACACTCCTTTTTCGGGTAACCCTGAACCAAGAAGATTAACCCCATATAAAATGGTAATTCCCCCATAACTGGTGACAACTTCTAAACCTCTAAACGCCTACAGTAGAACATCTTGTACAATGTACATTCATTTTATCACACATGGCTTTGGCTGACATTTGTGCAGTCACGAAAACCTGTTACCCTCTAAATGCAGATACTGTAGTGGTATGACATTACATTATCTCAATACCATATTATATCTATCAGAGGGGGGGAGATTATTTCGGCTACCCGAAATGAGGAGGGCTTCGACAGGAGTTACATAACATAACATAATTACACGGATGACAAAAGCCACAAGGGCCTATCAAAGGTCATCCGCATCCATCAAAACCCACCCACAAAAAGCACCATCACCAGGGGAAGACAAAATCAAAGTCCCCCAAAATATAATATAACAGATGACAAAATCCACAAGGGCTCATCATAGGTCATCCAAGTCAAATGGCCTCTTTTTTAGGGCACCCAAACTCCCAGGAAAACTACATCCAGAGGATTGCATCCAGAAACAAGGGTATCACCAATCAAGGCTTGTCAAGAACTAAATCATGCAGCTATAGATATATACAAACAATATTAATATATACAAAACTTAGGAATCATCACAACCTTCCCTTCCCATAAACTCATCCAACCTACTCTTAAATACATTTAGATTTGGACTACCTACTACCCTCTGCGGCAATTTGTTCCAAAAGTCTACCACTCTATTGGTGAAAAAATATTTTCTTAAATCCAACCTACACCCTTGCTTTTTAATTTTCAAGTGGTGACCTCTAGTCCGATTTCCATCATCTAACTCAAAAAACATGCTAACATCCAATTTATCTATCCCGGAAAAAATTTTAAAGAGCTCAATCATATCCCCTCTCACACACCTTTCGAACGAGAACATATTTAATACCCTCAGTCTATCTATATATTCAAGGTGCCTCAGGGAAGGAATAATCTTTGTTGCCCTCCGTTGCACTGGCTCGAGAAGGTTAATATCGTGTCTAAAATGTGGGGACAGTACTCTAGATGTGGCCTAACATAAGAGTTATAGAGTTTAAGAATAACCTCCTTACTTTTGTAACTGACATTTCTCTTAATAAAACCCAGCACTCTATTTGCCCTATTTCTTGCTTCAATACACTGCTTAGAAAACCTTAATGACTTATCTATTACTACTCCTAGATCTTTCTCATCCTCTACTGAGCTCAGCCAATGCCCATCCATTTCATAGTTAAATTCTCTATTATCTTTTCCCATGTTAATAACTTTGCACTTATCAAGGTTGAAAGTCATTTGCCACTTATGTGCCCAGGATAACAATTTAGTTAAATCCCCCTGCACTTTAAAATTATCATCAATATTTTTAACTACAGCTGCTAATTTGGTATCATCCGCAAAAATTGACACTTTATTATTAACTGCCTCCCCAAGATCGTTTGAATCCAAATAGTGACTTGCAAATAATGCGTTCCATTGTCTTGCAGGGAGTGGGGTTTAAACTAATCGGGCGATAGTTCAGTGGATCACTACGGGATCCTTTCTTATAGATTGGGCAAACATGAGATGTTTTCCAAGTCTGAGGTACGGCACCAGATGACATAGACTTATTGAAAATGATGGACAGAGGGTAAGCCAGTTCTGATGCGCATTCTTTTAGAAGGCGTGGATGGAGGTTATCAGGACCCATGGCACTATCAACATCAAGTGATTTGAGTTGGGATACAACATCTTCGGGGTGAAATTGGACAGATGAAATAATGCCCTGGCACGCTTGATGTGGAAAAGGGTTCAAAGATGTCTCAACAACAAACAAGTCTGGAAAATCAGTCAGGGCGATCGTTCAGTGGAATTTCCTCCTGGCTGGGGCTAATTCTAAATACAAAAAATAGTCCAGCTGTCACATTGCTTTGTTGCTAGCAGTTGACTTGGAACCATGGGAAAATCTTCTGGGTTCTGGCGAAACTTCTCAACTCTGTGTGTCTTGCGGGGAGTTGAGCGTTATTTATGTCCGAGGGTCTCACCGGAGTTGGGGGTTAGCGGGAAACAGCTCTACTCTCGAAGGGCCTCGAATCTTCTTGCAGAGCTATTTTAGCCCGCATAAAGGTGAATCGTGGGGGACTCGATTCGAGGCTACCGCTTGTGGAAGGGGGGGGGGAGTAGACTTACCAATTTAGGCCTAACCGGGACTTCTGCAGCGCGTGGAAGTTCCGTATGCTCACGATATTCCACGTTAGGTTCCCTCACACATCTCCCAACCGAAAGATGATGCTTTACAGAGCAGTTGCGTAGGGAAGGATCATCCCAACCCGTCAAACTAGAATTATCAAAGTTCTAGAGAAATTCTGATCTGCGACGACAGGTGTACACACAAAAAAAAACGTAAATCTGAGCTTAGCGGGGAATTTACGGACATAAGCCTTAAACAGGTCGATTATAGAGAATTTAACTAATACAATTTTAAACAAAAGAAAATTCACAGGAGAAAAATGGCGACATTTCAGTGGAACCAAAAAAAAGAATACAATTAAATGGAGGCATAAATATGCGACAAACAAAAGAAATTAACAATTTAGTGGACCAAAAAAAATCATAATTAGGAGCATTGATGATATAATATATATATATATATATATATATATATATATATATATATATATATATATATATATATATATATATATATATCACGTGGAAAACCTTCGCTCCCGCCGGAATATGGATGAGATAATCCACGGGTCCTCTAGCCATGAGCACGGGGTAGGGTCCCTTTCACTTGCTAAGGATTTTGTTGCTTCCCGTGGGAAGTAGCACCAGCACCTTCGCGCTAGGCTTGAATTTTCGTTCTCGTGACTTAAGGTCCAATTAGGTCTCGAACCTCTCAATAAGTCCTTCTTCACGGGATACGAGACTCGTTTGTTACCTCGGGTGGACTCACGCTCGAGGGATTTAGTTTTCTCCCAAAGATGGGGGATGAGAGTTGCGCACTCCTTCTGGGCGCGGGAAAACTTATCGCTCCAGAGGGCTTGGAACTCCCGGTCGATAGGGGTTTTCAGGGGAACAGGTGAACGGGATTCCAGGGCTGCCTGTGTACGGGTAATCACTGACTGGGCCACGGGATGGTCGTGAATTACGGGGTTCTGACCGAATAAAACGGAGCAGAACTGGATTGGGGCCACTACCACTTCGGCCCAACCGGACATATAGTCACACTCGGTGTGACAACGAATTACTGGGAAACGACTCGCCCGGCCAAGGTAGTCGTGGACCACCGCAAATTTCTTTTGGCCGGGCCCAACAGGGGGGAGGAGGTCCTCAGACACTGTAATACAGGTGCACCCGGTGTCACGGACGAGGGTGGATACTCGGCGACCGTTCACAGTTCCGTTCTCGAACTTCAATCCACCAGGGTTGTTCTCATTAAAGAGAAAATTTACCTGATGGACCGGGTCTTTGGCGGGTGAGGGAGGCTCAGGAGTCTTCTGAGGTGACGGAGGAGGATCAGGGGTGGCCCAGATTTGGTGTACTTGGTGGGACTAAGAGTTTGCGAATCGGAAGTTTTGAGGACAGTTCGTGCGGTAATGGCCGGGAACTCTGCAGGTGTAGCAGACGATCGGGGTTTTTTTGGTATGGCACAACCAGGGGAGAAGAAACTAGGGGCTTAACGTCTCGGTGTTCCGATGGATGGAAGTTTCTTGGCTTCGAGGGACTAGGAACTTTGGTAAATCTTGGAACCAAATTAGGGGGCGTCTTAGGGCCATTAAATTTAGTTTTGGGGGGTGATTGGGAAGCCTTTTTAACATCCTTAGGGTATAAATCGTGACTACCCGCGTAGACATCGGCCTCTTCCAAGCACTCCTTGTAAGTTGCGCAACGTTTATCCTTAATGAAGGCGCGAATTTCGGGAGCCATGGCAGCTAAAAGCTGATCCCTAAGGAAGAAGTCCAGAAGGGACTCGTAGACCTGGGGAATTTTGCACGCATCCAGCCAACACTGAAGGTTCTTTGGAGGATGTACCCGTGTTGTCGAAAGGTTTGGCCAGGGCGGATCCTTTCCTAGCGGAATCAGGAGCAGGAGAATTCGCTATTCATATGAACAGTGTCTACCAATTTGGACTTTAACGTGGAACAGTCCAAAGTTGCTTCCGGGGAAAGGGATACGAAGATATCCCTTAACTTGGCATTTAGGAGGGAAAGTAAGCGAGCGATGCCATCATTTTCGAGATCCCATCTATTGGTCTGAAAGATTCTCTCAAAATGGGCCAAAAATGACCCAAAGTCCTCTCCATCATTAAAAGCGGGAAGTTTGACTGAAGGAGTTTGGGGAATTTCAGCCCAGGAACCGATGGACTGAGAATCCATTTGATTTTGGCTCATTTCCAGCTCATGCTGCCTAATTTGTTCACGTTCTCCCACCTCCATCTTCAGTTTGTTCTCCTCCATCTCCATCTTCAGTTTGCTCTCCTCCATTTTGTTCTTCTCCATCTCCATTGCCATCTTCAGTTTGTTCTCCATCTCCATCTTCAGTTTTTTCACCTTCATCTCAATCTTCAGTTTGTTCTCCTCTATCTCCATCTTAAGTTTGTTCTTCTCCATCTCCAATTCCCTTCGCTCTGCCCGTTTGTTCCTCTCTTCTTCCTGTACATAATTCAGCAGGTCTTTGCCCGAAAGACCTAACATTTCACCCTGACTCTTGAATTTTTCGAAGGATGACATTTTTACGCAGTTAACTGAGGGAATACTGATAGGCGAACGAGCTAGGACACTACCCACGCGAAACGAATACTTGAATATTCGTGAAGGCTTCGATCACAAAAAAAATTAAGATACAGCTACCTACCTCTGCTGTTTCTAAGTGGGAAAAAAAAATTTAAATGGTCCTACCGGAATTAGGACACCAAAGACCTTAACTCTTTTGAATTAATAACCAGGAGAGTCTCTAAAATTCGAACACAATAAAAACAAATTAATTACCTGGGGTCCAACACAAAATCTAAATAGATTACGTTCCAATGTTCTTCAAATAACTTGAACTTACCTTCTGCCAGTACAATACAAAAAAATTAAAATAAAAGGGATGTACGTGAATAACAAGTGAACTTCTAATGTCGAAATATAAATGACATGGGTTCGTAAAAACCCCAACACACTTGACACCAGGTTTATATAATACGTATATTAATGTATATATATATATATATATATATATATATATATATATATATATATATATATATATATATATATATATATATATATATATATATTACAAGAGAAAATAAGAATTGGACGCGAATGAGCAAATGAGACAAGAAACCGGAGTTTTTTAAAGGCAAGAGAGAGGGACATTAGAAGAATCCAGAACCAAAGGGAGCAGAGGGCGGCACAGTGAAGGCGATCCTTTACAGAGAAGACAAAAATAACGCCAGGGAAAAAAGTTTTGAATTCTTGGCCGGGAATCGAACCCGGATCGTTCAAATGGCATAGCCCTGTGGTGGTTGTATTATCACCTGCAGATCCTGTAGTTGCTTTCTTTGTATGTGATATTGACAGTGAGCCTTTAAATTGTGAGCGGGTAAGAGGATGTGGTATAAAAATTCCTTGGAAGTTCCTAGCTTAGGGAGATACTGTGTTTGATGGGGTAACGCTCTGAGCGAAATATAGTTACAGTGCCTGGAAGCCTAGCGATAAAGCATCTGACCGGCAATCAACAGACCCGGGTTCGAGTCCCGGCCAGGAATTCAAAACTTTTTTCCATGGCGTTATTTTTGTCTTCTCGGTAAAGGATTGCCTTCACTGAGCCGCCCTCTGCTCCCTTTGATTCTGGATTCTTCTAATGTCCCTCTCTCTTGCCTTTAAAAAACTCAGGTTTCTTGTTTCATTTGCTCATTTGCGTCCAATTCTTATTTTCTCTTGTACTATATGTATCTATAGTCAGCTACACCAGGTTTCTGCATCTTTCTTTCTGTCTTCAAATTTTATTTGAAAGACAGAAAATAAAAATGGCATAGCCCTGTGGTGGTTGTATTATCACCCGCAGATCCTGTAGTTGCTTTCTTTATATATATATATATATATATATATATATATATATATATATATATATATATATATATATATATATATATATATATATATATACAGTGGCGGCAACAAAAAAAGTGACATTTAATATTGGCAACAGAAATCGATACACAAAATCGTTTTCACGATTTTACTTGCCAACTAGCCAATGAAAAGGTGCGGGGCTTATGCTGCAAGTGGACGACTCTCCTGAGCTAAGACAAGAGAACTGTGCTTTACTGGAACTCAGTGTCTCGTTTGAGCTCGTACAGTTAGGCTTTAGTGTATGGCACTCCAGCATGCTGATTTCCTGCATTCGTGCCTACATTTGACGTGCTATAACTTCTGTGCAAATGGATACAATGGGGCAGAAAAAGCTTTCTATGACAGAGAAAAGCCGTGCCTTGACCCTATTAGAGCAGGGAAAGTCTTTTATTGATGTAGCAGCAGATTTAGGAACCTCAAAAAATACGATTCATCGCCTAAAACGGGCAGCTGAGTTATTGCCACCAGGTACCATACCAAAGATGAAGGAGGGCATTGGTGCAGCTAGGAAGACATCTCCAAGGACTGATAATATCCTAAGGCGTGAAGTGATGTCAGACCCTTCTGTAACCTCCGCTTCAATCAAGAAAAAACACCCAGACCTCCTCCAGAGCGTCGCCCTCAGGACCATCCGTCATTGCTTACAGAAGGACTTATGCCTACCGGCTCGCCGCGCTGCCAAGAAGCCACTTCTTACCAAGACTATGAAGATGAAAAGGCTCAATTTGTGCAAGACCTATAAACATTGGACAGCTGCCCATTGGAAGAAGGTTATGTTCAGTGATTAAAACACCTTTAGGCTGGTCAGAGGAGAGTCAAAGATCGTGCGTCGTCCCAGCAATGTGTCTCGGTATAAACCAAAATATACCGTGAAAACTGTGAAACACCCTGATAGTGTGATGGTGTGTGGTGCCTTTAGTGGAAACAAGGGCAGAGGGGTCTGTACTTCCTTCCCAAGAATGTAACCATGAGGGGGACTAACTATCTGGAAGTTTTGAGGCAGCACATGCTGCCATTTTGGGAAATTCATCAGTGTGAATTTTTCATGCATGATGGTGCCCCTGCTCACAGGTCCCAGTTAGTGAAAAGGTTCTTCAATGATAATAATATTAGTGTTTTGGAGTGGCCTGGTAATTCCCCGGACCTAAATCCTATTGAGAATGCTTGGAATCTGATGAAAACCAAAGTTCAAGAGCTAGCACTCGGCAGCATCAAGGATCTGATAGAATCACTGAAGAAGATCTGGGTTACGATCGACCCCACCTACTTCGCAAACCTTACTGAATCAATGCCCAATCGACTCAGGATGATCATCAAGTGCAAGGGCAACATGACCAAGTATTAACTTTCATGAAATATTCATAATAAAATATGTAAGTTACATTTTTCTGTTTCATTTTCTCTGAATTGTCACATGTCACTTTTTTTGTTGCCGCCACTGTATATATATGTCGTGGTATGACATTACATTATCTCAATACCATATTATATCTATCAGGGAGGGACCAATAACTTGAAAGCGAACCGACAAAAGGGACGGAAAACCACGAGTTCAGACAGGCTGAGTAGCGAGAGAGTGCAACGAGGTCAACTAAATTATGGACAATGGCAAAGCTCAAGGTTATTTAAAGAGGCATGTACAAAAATAGAATTTTATTTACACAAAAATAATGAGAGAATTGATGGGTAAAATTACCTCAGAGAATTAACGGGCAAAATCATATCAGTAAATGAAAGGGGGAATTGTAGTTATAAATCAGGCTATGAAGTTAGAACTTAAGGTATTCCCGGAGGAGACTATTCAAATGGGAGGGGGGATTAACTCAATTGGGTTACTAAAAGGGAGAGAGGGGTTGGCTTACGGATGTCTTCTGCACTTGAGGTGAGGCCGCTCGGACTTCAAAGCGGGAGGTTGGAGTGATGACGGTTCTCCAAAAGCAAGGGGGAGGGAGTAACTTCTGGTGCAGGGGAGATTATTTTGGCTACACGAAATGAGGAGGGCTTCGACAGGAGTTGATGAAGGAAGTCGGGAAAATCACTCGGGGCGATCGTTCAGTGGAATTTCCTCCTGGCTGGGGCTAATTCCAAATACACAAAATAGTCCAGCTGTCACTTTGCTTTGTTGCTAGCACTTGACTTGGAACCATGGGGAAATCTTCTGGGTTCTGGGCGAGACTTCTCAACTCTGTGTCTCCTCATGGGAGTCGAACTCTATTTATGTTCGAGGCTCTTCCCCAGGGGGGTTAACGGGAAACGGCTCTACTCTCGAATGGCCTTGAATCTTCTTGCAGAGGCAATTCTAGTCCGCGTAAAGGTGAATCGTGGGGGACGCGGTTCGAGACTACCGCTTGTAGAAGGAGGGGGGGGGATAGGCTTACCAATTTAGGCCTAACCGGGACTTCTGCACTGCGTGGAAGTTCCGTATGCTCACGATATTCCACGTGGGGTTCCCTCACAGATACCTTTCATGTCCTTTTAGAGAAGACTAACTGCTATGTCAACATGCCTGCTGGGAAACTGCATCAGCTTATTTAAAAGTTGGATCTGGCTCAATATGTCGTACCACACCACTGTGTAAATGCTCATGAGGTATGATCCCACCACCTTGAGAGGGACTGCGCTGCAATCTTTATGACAGGGTCTTTTTTGTGGTCTCTAATCTCAATCAGTGCATCTCTCACTGCAGTTGCTTTGCATCTCAGGGGCTCAACACTCTTCACTTTGCTTTCTCATCTTGCTTCAGTCTACATCTTCAAAGTGATTATTTGCATGCCTTTTTCGAGATAACTCATCTTTCTGTTTAGGCTGAAAACAAGGTGTACAGTTTCTGCAAAATGCTTAATTAATTTGTGGCATCAGTACATCTTTAGCAGCATCAACCACCCCCTAAATTCAATATATGAGCCCCACATGGTACAAACTGAGCTCTTGGATTAATTTTTAGGATCTTTTTCTGAGCTTTCCTGTTTGTTTTTTTTTAATGGGGATGTTGGCCCCATTATGCGCTGGATCTCTACATTTTCTAACCCATTGATAAGATTCTCAGTTCAAAATTCCAAAAGGAAAGGACCTGATTTAACGAGTTAGTGAAATTTTAAACCATCACCTAAAAAATGGTTGTGACATCGCAGCTGCTAGCCCTCAAACAGCCGTTGAGATTGGTATCGTTTGGCACCTCGCGTGTATTACATTTCTCTCCGCCAACCCGATAAAACAACACTTCAAAAGTTTCTTTCAATTCTTTCTGATAAAAATGGATTTAAGCAAGATACGAGTTGGGCAAATGTCCAATCCAAGTGGATTCTAAATGGCAGCATGAACAAAGGAAGGCAAATTAATAATAAAAGAGGGATAAGACCACCTGTGATAAAAATAGGGGAAAAAATGGTTTAAAAGATTGCTATGCTAGAAGGAAACTAAAGTGGGACAGGCGAGGGATGGTTGAAAGGGTCAGGAAACAGGCTGAAACGGTCAGGATACAGGACAACCGGAGAATGGTGAAATGAAAACATTCCAGTGGAAGATGCGTGACTGATTGGTCCCCACCGCCAAAACGCAGCAAGGGCTGATTCGAGCGCCAGCCCAAACAAGATGGCCGTGGAAAATATGTGATAAAAAAGTGACTCAAAAGATATTAAGGGTTTTTTCTCCCTTTCCTGTTTTTTTCGTCATACCGTGATAAAACGGGACTCAAAAGATACGAAGAAGTTTTCCATTTTGTTCCATTTTTCTCGATTACTTTTCGCTAGAAAATTTGTTCTTGTTCTTTTTTCTTTTTCTTTTTTTTTGCAGATTTTCACAGTAGTTTATTACCAATATTTTTTTTTAAATTGTCAGACTAAATCAGGTAGCACCTTCAAAAAATGAAAGCACTTCGGTAACCCTTCCCTAGTTAAGATACTTTATGAAATTACGTAAAAATAGCGCCATTCTGATTTATTCCTTTTCAGTGCGAATAAAAAAAGAGAACCATAAACGGTTACTAAAGCATATAAAGACAATCTTAGTTCTGAAGAGAATTAAGGAAAAGCAAAAAATTAAAAGCCGTGATAAATGTAATTGACGGTCTTCAACGCAAAAGATACTTCACTCATCCTGTAAAAAGACGTCTTTTACCCTACTTCCGGTAAAAAGTGACTAGATTTTTTTCCAAGGCTTTTTTTGTTAATTTGTAGTGATCAAATGAAAATAAATATATATATTAGATGAAAATAATAATGAGAAAATAAGCAACAATCTTTAGTAATTAAAAGTTCCTTTTAAGCAACCATTGGTGGCAACTTAGCCCGAAACGAGCTAAAGTTAGCTCGTTTTTTTAATAATTTTTGGCTATCAAAATTTCAATTCGGCCCTGGCGCGCTTTTCTACCCACCTCCTTTAAAAGTTAGCACCTTTTTAATCTCGATCGATAAATTATTTTTTTAGCCAATGACCTGCAATAAATATGAGAAAACCTATTATAATTAAAAATAAACTCATCCCTGTAATAAATATGAGAGAAAAAAATCATCATAATAATGAATAGAATTCATCCGGTATTCGCCAAGATATGTTCAAACCGGCGTATACATAACAATTCAATCCAGCGTTGCCACTTCAACTGATAGATATCAATTCTTGCCTCTTGAGATTGTCAGAATAGTAACCAACATTGGCCGCAGCACCGCGCCCTAATAACTAATGTTGGTTAGAGCACCAAAAATCAGTATTTTCGTGGAATTATTGCGGTGTGGTTGAATATTTGACTATTGCTATTGCCACGGCACACATAAAATTATATACTCTATAATTTATACACCCTTTTAATAATGTAAAAAAATAGAGCCAAAAGTTTCAAAAGTGATTGGTTGCTACAGGAAAAATATAAAGATCTGCTGTAACCTGTTGTCGTTGACTATGCAAAGTGCCGATGCAAATAATGTATGTGCATTATCAAAGCTAAAATATATGACATTGAAAGACACTTGAAACATTGGCAACATATAAAGGCTCAAGAACCATTCACTGCCCATATAAACAATATTCTTCATTTTGTTACATTAAAAAATGATTCCACTAAAGGAGAAAGTACAACGAAATTTATTCTAGACTTAATAAAGATAAGCTGCTTTTAATATTAACCATGTGTCACTAGACGAGATCGCTATCAATTGCCAAAGCAATTGATGCTACAACTCTGAACTTCTGCACTCTATGTTTTGTGATGATCAAAATTATGTGTATTTGTCATTTTTAAAGCCAGTTCTTGATGAAGTTACTTGAACAAATAAACAATTTGAGAGTGAAAAATATGACCCAGTAAAATTATTGAATGATTCAAATCAGCTGATTAATTCATTATGCTAAAAGGTAGTGATTCCTGGTACAACAATATGTAAAAAAAATCTAATTTTAAAGAACATTTAAAACCAAATCTTTATTTGGGGTACAAGTTTGAAAGTGACATAAATAGAAATGGTGAAGAAAGTGAAAGAATTAGTATTCGTTCACGTTGTAAACGTTTTTGTTATTGCGAAAATTAATACAACGAAATTAATACAATCATCCAAACATTGATTGAGCTGCAATATCCCCTTTGTTTCATAGAAAAGGGTCACTATAAACCCATAACCATCTATTACTCCCCAGCTAATTCTAAGGAAAACAAATGTGCCAAATATTATGTTACATTCCCATAATCCCCCAGTTAATCAATTTCAAAGAGTTGGCATGGACCAACAACATCAATGTTGCCTTTCAGTACGAGAATACGATTAGAAATAGCTTATCCAAAAATAGATCGATCGATAAAGAACAGGGAGTTTATTTTGTTCCCTGAAAATCATTTAATGAAGTGTATATCGGTGAAAGCAGCAGATTTCCCAAGAGAATGAATGAACATGAATGCGATATGCGACGCGGTGCCCTTATAGGGGCTGGAGTAACGTATTCTCTCTCTTGTAGTTTTGCAGGCTGGGTTAAGTGATCATCCGCTTCCTTATGGGATGAAGGAAAAATATATATATATAATTATATATAGATTCTTTATTCCTAGGTATATGGATGGAATAAGCTTCGAATATGACGAACATGGAATATAACTTTTTCTTCTTAAATAATAATAATTTTTCTGACTATCTTTTACACAGAAATACACCTATATAAATAGTTATTTTATCTACACTTAACACTACAACAATTCAACCAATCAGGATTGATATACATTTACTAGTCATTCTTCCGTTCATTTTTGGAAAAACAGCCTGAGAGTTGACAAATTGGCCAATCAGCTTTTAGACATAAAACTGTAATGATGGCCCAATCAGCGCCATGATAGATTTAAAATGTTACTAACGTTCCAAACATTTACACATAGACTGCTTTGGTTGCCTTAGTTAGTCTACTGTACCGCTGTGACAACTCCTTATTCGGAATTTTTGAAAAGTGAATTTTCTGCGAAAATAAAAGTGAAACTGCGTGAATCGCTTTGAGTAGTGGGAAGAAAAACTGTGTAAAGCGAAAAAGCTCGATACGCTTTGCAAAGTGGACCACTGGCCTTTTTCGATTTAGGAAGGTGAAGGGCAAATCTTCACTCCTTCGTGGAGGCAAGAACAAAAGCCTCAACTGGCCCACCCGCAAGCCTGAAGGAAGGAAAAAAAATTAAGGTGGTAAAGTTTTATAAAATTATTTGGACCTTGGCCCTTAGTTCTCTCTCCCTTCCTCCCTTTTCTTTTTTTTCAAAACCGTCTCTCAGGGTATACATATTTACATTTATTAAAATTTCATCACTTAACCTACGATAGGAAACAGGATAAATGAGGGAGACTCTCCGCATCACTCCCCGGGTCCTCTCGGAGGGCCCAAAACCAGACAGAGGAAAGGTATTTGAAGAAATTTACGGAAACTTACGAATTGCACTGGTCAGACTCATAGACATTCAAAATGGATACTCTGCTATTTGCGCGAGGGAGGCCGACTGTGAAGCCTTGACCTCAAGCAAAGCAGTGGAATGTCTAAAGCCAATCAATCTGAAACCCCACACACCGTAGTGTAATCTGCAGGCGCCTCGACTCCTGGGTCGGGAGCCACTCGGCAGAGGACATTAAGGACGAAATGGAAAGGAACCACCCTTGGGCAAAAGTAGCTGAGGTCATTAAATTCAAAAACTACACGCACGTGTTTAAGGTTGTTTTCGAGGACACGGCTATGTCTCAAAAGGCTAAAGACAATGGTTTGCTTCTCTTTAACGTAAGAGTCTGCCCAGAGCAGATGGAACATGAGGAATTTTTAGACTTTCAAATGTGCTTTCGGTGCCTCAAGTACGGCAAACACACCAATTCCAGCTGCCCTGAGAAAGACATTACGTTATGCTCGATCTGTGCCGGTCGCGACCATTTTTGGCGCGACTGTAAGAATACCTCTCACAAATGCCTCAACTGTGAAGGCCCCCACCGGACTATGTCCATGGCATGCCAAATCAGGAAACAAGAGTTCCCAAAGCAAACCCAGTTAAAACGCGAAACGGAGGAAAAGAAGGCCAATTTCACTTATGCAAAAGTAACCAAAGCCGCGATTGCTGAGATAAACAACCAAAAGACATTCCTTCACATAGAAAATGAACAATCAACGAAAATAATATGCTGCATTTTTACTATGCACACATTGTAAACATCACACGCCCAGGTTCTTTTGCCATGGAGGTCAATCGAAAGCTCGTAAAGAACGGCCTGCAGGAGATGTGGTTCCCGGACAACCCTCCTTCAGAGAAGGTTATGCGAATAAGCGTAGCCCCTCAGGACCAAGAAACGTTCCAAAAGGTACCCGTACCTCAGAAAACAGCCAACACACGCGATTCACGTCTGAACAAGCCCAAACGAACAACACCTACAGCAAAACAAAAAGACACCACCGTTACAACAAAAACACAAACCCAGACACCAAACAAGGAAGCAGTGCGACCCAAAGAGACCAGGTCTCCACGGTCGAGAAAAACTTTAAAAACTTGTGGCCCAAGGTCAACCTTCTCATCACGAGGCAGGGAACACCAACTTAAATATGCGAGAGGTTTCAATCTCAAGCTATATGCCCCCGAATCGGCGCCCTTCCCAACTGAAATCGATTCCCGCGAAGTATCGGAGGGTCTTAGGACCGGAAGATACAAGTGGGAATGCTCAGATGAGGTTCCGGAACGGCAGGTTGAGGAGGCTCTCGCCCAAAATATGATTAAATTGACCAGTGACTGCCTCCACACGATTACGGACACAGAATACAGAAAAAAACGAAACGGCAGGGAGCGCACCCCGCCCAGTACACCTCATGGGGATTAAGTAGATCGCGAATAAGCGTCTTCTTTAATCCCACACACACAAAATGACCAACAAACTTACGATTATACAAATGAATGTCGACGGGTGGGACGGAAAAGGTTCCATCTATGGCAACATTATGCGACAAAGTGACCCTGACATTATACTTATTTCCGAACACGGACTGACCGCGCAAAAACAATTAAAAATATTTCAATACGACGTCATTAGTAAGAATCATAGCCAGGAATGGTATGATGGCTCCGCAATAGCCTTCAAAAGAGACTAAAGTACAGAAAACTAGGTGACTTAGATGAATCATACCTTGTCATTGAGGTAGGCACTACCCGGGGGGAGGGGGCTAGTCGTGGCTACGGGGTACCAACCCCCAAGACGCGGCTATGTGCCCATGCACAACCTTCTGCAGATTTTCAGCCATCAGAAAAATGTAATTTTTGCTGGAGATCTGAATGCAAGGTGTGCAGTGGCAGGGTATACCTACTACAACAATGCAGGCAGAAACATCGACGCACTACTTGACAGACAATACGTGATAAGGATCGGACCAGAATTCCCGACATACATAACTGGAAGACAAGCAACGAAACCTGATATAGTCCTATCTAGTATTAGGTTTCCATACAACTACTACATTGAACTGGGCCCCAACATTTCGAGTATCCACCGGGCTATCAAAATTACAATAGGAGTAAATCCCATTCAAATAGCAATCCCAGAACGCAAAAGCTATAAGCAGGCGAACTGGGAAAGCTACAGAAATTACCTTCTAGATTATATCCCAGACCCTTTATTTTATGCCAATTTAGAAGAAATAGATAAAGAGCTGGATACAATCATTGACTACCTAATTAAAGCCGATGAAAATAGTATTTCCCATATTAAATATAAAACCCTTCCAGCTCCCCATTGGACCCCTCCCATGAAAGCCCTGGCCCAAGAATATAAGGACCTGTCCAATGTAGTAGCGCTGATAGGCCCCAACCACAATGCCCACAGAAGAATAAGACAGATTAAAGATGAACTCCAGACACTAATTACGGACCAACAAATATTTATATGGAACAGACTGATAGAAAGACTCGACATAGAAAGAGACTCACACACATTCTGGCAGACATTTAAACGTTTAAAAGAAAGACCTCCACAAAAATTAAAGAAATTGACGAGACTTGGGGAGATTGAGGAAATGTTTAGGATTTTCTGGTCCTCAATCTTCAAAATTACCTCAGAAGAAAATGACAATTACGACCTCGAATTCGAGACTGACATAATCCAACAGCTAAACACACAAATACACAGAACCTCTCCTCATCATTGTGTGTCGCAGGAAAGAGTGATGGAGGGCTATGGTAGTAAAATTGCCTTAGAACTCTCCGTTGCTCTAAGAACCTTTCGTTCAAAGAGCACCTGGTACCATGGGGGTGATCAGGGAGAATTTCATCAAGGCTCCGCCTAACGTTGGAGTGGGCTACTTATGAGGGGCAGTCAATAAGTTTTGCAATTTAGATATAAGGAAACGAGATATGAGGAAAAGTGTTTTATTATTTTTCAATATAACTACCCTTGACTTCAATGCACCTGCGCCACTTGTCCCTGAGGCTTAAAATTCCCGACAACCAGAAATCTCCCGACTGCTGTTCAATCCACTCCTGGACGGCGAGCTGGACATCTTCATCGTCCCCAAACCGGCGTCCACGCAGTGCAGCCTTGAGCTGGCGGAATAAAAAGTAGTCGCTGGACTGTAGGAGGGATCGTTGAGCTCCTCGAATCCGCATTTGCGCAGGGCAGCTTGTGCAACTCTGGCCTTGTGGACTTTGACGACGTTGAAGTCGATCATGGGGAGTGAGGTTTCTAGAGACCCAACGGGCAGAGACCTTGGTCATGGCCAAATTGTCGTGGGTCATGTTGATAACACTTCCATATGATATTCCAAGTTCTCGCTCGATTTCTTCGACCTTCACCTGTCGATTTTTGAGGATCATCCTCTCCACACGGGCCACATTGTCCTCGTTGGTCACGTCTGACGGGCGTCCTGGACGGGAGTCATCTTCAAGGGACTCACGACCATGGTGGAACTCCCTATTTCAGCGAGCAATGGTTGCATAGGAAGGGGCGGTGTCCGTGTACACTGCAACCATGCGTTCATGAATCTATTTTGCATTATTGCCTTCTTGGGTCAATAATTTGATAACTGCGCGGTGCTCAACCTTCTCCAAATGGTGAAAAATTTGTGACTGACGATCTGCGATCAGCTACTGCTTCTTAAATAGACGAGGCAGGAGCGTGCGGCTGCAGGTCCTGACTTGTCATAACTTGTCCTAACACCCCCACAAATAGCCATCCCCCTTCCTCTGTTTTGCCCTACCGATTCACAAAACTTATTGACGGCCCCTCGTAACATCATGAACGCCGCTCTGAACACGGGCTCCTTCCCCGATCAGTGGAAAATGGACAAGATGATTTTCCGCCCAAAATCGAGAAAGCCCCCGGACAGCTCTGTCAGCTTTCGGCTGATATCTCTCTTAGAATTTGCTGGCAAAGTCTTCGAGAAGATATTGGCTAATAGAATCAACTCTTTTCTCGACGAAGCCAACTTGCATAACGAGCAACAACACGGCTTCAGAAGGTAAAGAGGGACTGACACGGCACTAGCCGTTATCACCGAAAAGCTTGCCAAGATCAAGGCAGACAAAAGGCATGCTGACCTGGTGCTCCGCGATGTCAAAAAAGCTTTTGATAAGGTTTGGAAGAGAGGGCTACAATTTAAGATCATTCAAGTAGGCCTCACCCCCATTCTTAAGAGTATTCTATGTGACTACATAATAGAAAGGAGAACATACATTTATATCAGAGGATACAAAGGCTCCGAATTTGAGCTCGAAACAGGGGTCCCACAAGGGGGCTGTCTCAGTCCCCTTTTATACAACATCTATATAAGCGACCTACCACAACCTCTCTCCGAGGGTACGATATACGTTCAGTTCGCTGACGATATATCACAAATTTGTACCGCCGCTTATGTTCACAGGGAATTTATGGCAAGAAATACGGCTAGGGAGATTTCTAACATCAACTTTTTCGAGAGGAGATGGAAGATATCAACCAATGCCCCAAAATCCAAACTAATTTCCATGTTTCGCAAGACCTTCAATGACATACGGGTAGAAGGGGAACGAATCCCCTACTGCCTGGAAGGGACGGTTCTAGGGCTCAAAATCACCACAGGGGGCTACAAGAGTCATATCGAGCGAACAGTCTCGAATCGCAAGAGAGATTTAAGGGATTTCTATAGGTTCCGTGACTTAAATCCTTCAAAATCACTCAAGATATCGAATGCGTGCATTCGCTCGAGACTCTTGTACCCCCCGGTGCCGTTGAACGCGAGCGCCAAGACCTACATTGCGAAACTACAAGTCATCCAGAATAAAGCGGTTTTGCTTATTACAAACACCCGAAGAAGAGAACATAAACGACAGAGGTAGCTACACGACTCGGTTGGATTATTTCCGATCAACGTGGCGCTCCACGAGAGAGCTAAGAGGATCTGGCAAGCTATTGGCGCCTGCTTGACCACTGAATTCTCTCGTACACACCTAGACATTGAGGTCAACCGACAAATAAGACCATTCAAAAGCAGCAAAATACAGTCTTATGGTGACGTGACTCCCAAATACATATGAGAAAATCGACAAAAGACAGAAAACGACGAGTGTAATGCACAAGTTTTTTCTTTAGTGAAAATAAATTTCAAAATGAACTCAAACTTTGCTAAAAATTCAAATTCAAATAAAATTTAAATAATTTTTTTTTCAAATAACCACAGCGGGAATAAAAATCCCGTTTCAAATAAAGGCTTGAATGCCAAAAGATCATTAAGATCTTAAAACCTAAAAATTAAATTAACTAGATTAATTTAATTAAATAAACTATACATATATAGTTTATTAAATAAAAACAAAACAAATATATACAAAAACCAAAACAACAGAGCTACCCTTTCACCAGGGACCTTTTTAGTCTGTCTCCCACACATTCTCTATTCTTTAAATTCACCCTTTTAACCCCTTTCCTCTCTTACTATTTTTCTCTCTAACTCTGCCTAAATTTGACCACTTTTTTATGTCCAATGTCCAATGTCCGTTTACACATAAACACGGCTGAAATCAATTTTCAGAATTTTTAGGCTTTTTAGAGTAGATTAAATACGAGTAGACTTAGACGAGTAGAGTTTCGAATTCATCGTGTCTGGCCGTGGCAAAGGAGAAAAAGTTCAGTGAAATATTTTTTCAACGCTCTTCAGACAATTCTACAACTCAAAAACTGAACTCAGAAGGGAAGATATCTATCTCTCCATGAAGCAAGAGAGTACCAGAAGGGGGAAGGATAGCACTGCACGTAGGGGGACATGGGTTCCCCGTCACCCAGGACACCAAGCGGACCCCTCTCCGGTTAATAGTGGGGCATCAAAAACCTGGCAGGCAAACCGTATTGGAGACCATATTTGGAGAAATAGATACGAGCTCACCCGTCTCATCGAGACACCAAACGGGTGGGCTGCGATTTGCTGGAAGAACAAGGATGTAGAGGTCCTTGTTTCAGTAAAGGCTAAAGAACCCCTTTGCAAGATAGGGCTAGAAGCAGTAGCCCTCCACGAATTACTCGTGAGGCGCACGGTCATCCTAAGGAAAGTTGACCCCTTGCTCTTGGATGACTACACCGAGGATATCAAAGCTGAACTGAACTCCAAACAGTCATGGGCAAAGAAAGATAATGTGGAAAAAATCGGGAAAAAATCAGAGAGCGATGAGGGATGGCCTCCTGGGGTTCTACCTACGGGTAGCTCCAGAGCAGATCGAGGCAGAGGAATATATTTACCTAGAAAACTGCCAAAACTGCCTCGCCCTCAAGAGTCACTCGACGAAAGAGCAAACATGTGCGGCATGCTCCAAAACTGACCACAGTTGGAAAGACTGCCGAGAAGAGGGTGAAAAATGTGCGAATTGCGGAGGGGAACATCGAGCTCTGGCCATGAGTTTCCTTCTACGCAAAGAAATGATACGGGCGAAACGAGAAAAGCTAAAAAAAGAAAAGGAGGCAAAGGCCCGAGCAGGTTCCTACGCCACAGCAGCATCGGCACCAATAAACACGCAAACACCGGAAAGAGTAACTCCGAAACTTTTCATGCCGGTCGAGAGCAAGGAAATAATAATGGTCATCGTCGCCCACCTGGCGAACCTTGCGCACCCCGGCAGCTTTCGGAGGAGCTAAACAACATGCTACAACATAATGGAGTCAAAAAGAAGTTGTGGTTTCCGCCAAACCCAGCATCTCAAGATGTGTTAAACATCAAGTTCGTCGATGCCACACAGACGGAGAACACACAAAAAGTAACGGTTCCAAACAAGGAACATCAACATCAACCTAAAAACATAAAAGAAGACGTAAGCTACGAAAAGGAAAAGGAAGAGGGCGAAGCAAGAAAAGAAACGCCTAGAACACAAAAAATATCCCGAAGGAAACGCGAACAAAGAAGAAGAAGAACACCAGATCAACAGCAAAGCAAGAAGAAGAAGAAGAAAAACAAATACAAACAGACGAAGAATCGGAAGATGTCCAAAGTTACCCCGGAGTGCCCCTAACGGAAAAATCGAAGTCCTGGAAAAGGGACATACTTTCGACGGGGAAGAGCTGAACTTAAAAGTTTTCGGGATCATAGGACGTCGACCTGAGAAAAACAATAATGTGAAAATAGTGCAAGGAATCAGAAGCGGGGAATTCAAGTGGACCTCAGGGGCCGTGGTCTTCAAAGGAAATTGAAAGCTTCCTGTGCAGTGGAACAATGTATATTCCGGACTCGAGTTTATCCACAGTAAACGGGACAACATACAAGAACATAAAGTGCGGAATGAAGACCTCAGAGATAAATTAATGATAAAAAGTAGTGAAAGCGAAAAACACTAAAGTAAAATTCAAACAATTAACAGTGTATAAACATGAAATGCATAAAGTGATAATAGTTAATACGAAAGTACTAGTGAATTGTGAATCTAGAAACTAATAGAATTAAAGATAGTGAATAAAACCAAAATAAAAGTTTCAAGAGTGAAAAGAACTGAAATATAAATTCAGCAAAAACAAAGTGCGAAAAGTGTACTCAATAATTTAAAAGTAAGTGTACATTAAGTAAAATCATTAAATAAATTTTAAACTGAAGAATATATAGCAATATTAGTGTGAATAGTAATATAGTAAACAAATAAGAATAGTAAAATAAAAACTAAATAAAGTAGGCAGTGATAACTAAAAGATATAATTAGATATAATAATTAAAGTTAGCATGTGAAATTTAATCAAAAATGCGAATTAGTAAATCATCAAACAAAGATTGTAATAATAAACTCAAGTATTAATGTAAATATAAAACCATTTCAGTAGTGTACAAATTAAATGCAAAAATGATGTAAACTACCAAAAAACTGAGCTCCTGCGTAATTAGTCATTCCAGGAGGACCTATTTCACTTTTTGTGTACCTTTGCCTCTCAATAAATCTTTTCCCTTCTCAACTATAGTTTCGCTTTCATCACTTTTTAACTATAATATTTATTTACTTTTACACTGTATAAACTGGATTGTATATAGATGTAAAGGTGAAAATACCCTCTTGTACCCCATTTTTCTCCAATAAATATATCATCATCATCCAAATTTTTAGACTTGGAAGAAATCTACCCCAAAAAAATTAAGCTCACCGAAAAGTTCACAGCCGGCAAAGGAAGAAAAAAAAAGCGAGGGTAAGTCACCTCATGAAAACGCCATCGATTTTTTTTTTTACCTTTTTCCCACGGGGACTTCAAGAACAAAATCTATTTTGTACGGAGCTACGTATAGCCAACCTATGATATCGTACTGCATACCTAGGAGTTTAACTTCCTATTTAGGAAGGAAAAATTCTAAAAGCGGGAAGTTTATCTTCCTATTTACGAAAGATAAATACTAAAGCGGGAAGTTTATCTTCCTATTTACGAAAGAGAGATAGTAAAAGCGGGACGTTTATCTTCCTATTTACGAAAGAGAGATACTAAAAGCGGGAAGTTTATCTTCCTCTTTATAAGGTTCAATGTGTGAACCGTTTAAATTTTCATACAAAGGTTTATTAAGTTCGACCCCCCCACCCTCTCCTCGAGTTTATTTTAACATATGTCCAATGGAAATCATCAAATTGATATTGATAATTCTATAATTATATACATCGACGCTTAATTGAATCGGCACTTATAAAAGAAATTCCCAACTTTAATACTTCCGACGGCCAATTTAATGCTAATACCTTAATAAGCAAGAAATTCATACTTCGGCTTCTCAAAAATGCTGCTACATTCCCGCATCACCCACCTTAGCCCCGCTGATTTGTGTGTTTGTACGTTAAGCACTTTCTGTATTTCAGTTGTCCACCAGCGACTGATGATGACGGAATTTTCTGTAGAAAACTGGTTTTGCATAGAAAATTAATCCTATTACTGTGGTTTTATCCATATATATATATATATATATATATATATATATATATATATATATATATATATATATATATATATATATATATATATATATATATAACTCACAAAGTAGCAAGTGAGTTTCGCAATGAATGCAATCTCCCGCAGAGGAAAAATAAAAAAGGTGCTTCCAAGTACTTTCGAACTTTATTCAGTTCATTCTCAAGGATAACTACAATAGAAAATAATATAATAAGGGTATATATAAGCTAGTAAAAGATAAAGGACCGCCTCTAAGACAAGAAATCACCAATGAAGAAGTAGGAGAAGGACAGGTAAATTCACATCAAGATTTAGCTATAACAGTTAGCAAGGTCAAAGGGAGAGGCAGAAAGAGTCAAGAACAGAGCCAAAAGGGTTAAAACGATTAACGGAGAAATTAGGATAAACACGAGATGTAAGCAGATACGAAGGGGGGAGGAGCAAGGAGAGAGGAAGAGAAATAAATAATGTTAATACAAAATCAATGCAATAATTAAATTGACAAATCGGGTGCCCATATAAATGAAAAGTGCAAAAAATCTTAAAGTTATTAAATTGGCTTATACACGAACTTTCTACAAGGTTTCTTTTAATTGAGTCATTTGGGCGAAAAATAAATTTTGCTGAATTCCAATTATTGAAGTGATTATTTTCGGACATATACACACAAAAAACGCACTATTATTTACAGCTCTCCTAACATTGTATTTATGCTGATTAATACGGACAGATAATTGCTTTCCTGTCTATCCAAAATATTTACTTGGACAAACAACATTCGACCAAATAGACTCGATCATTATTATTACAATTATTGTGGACTAGAATGTTTGTTATAGTTGACTCGTATATATAGTAATAATAATTGATAATCACATGACGCGTGACATATAAAAGATGTATTTTCAAGGCCGAAAGAAATGAAAACCGGTAACACAACCCGGAAAAACGCTAAGGAAATTAATTACGTTTACCATTAAAGCTTAAGAAGAAAAATGGAAGATATAGAAACAGAAAATAGGGCAAACTATTTTAACTGCTATAAGAAAATAAGCGTCGTGGTCATTTTAGCGAAGAACGCTTAATGACACAGGTTCATATCCAACTCCAACATATATTTTCTTATAACAGTTAAAATAGTTTGCCCTATTTTCTGTTTCTATATCTCCTATTTTCTTTATTAAGCTTTAATGGTACACGTAATTAATTTTTTATCGTTTATCCTGGTTATGTTACCAGTTATCATTTCTTTGGGCCTTTAATATATATCAGGGGTGGACAACCTTTTTAAGTGGGTGTGCCAAAATTGGCCAAATCTTTGCTACAAAATTTTCTCACGTACCAATACTTGGCTAAAACACAATGAAAGGATATATAATTAAAGATGTTCTTTTTATTCATTCCTGACCCTTTATGATGTTTATAGTATATGGTTATTCATGGGATTTATTTGCCATTAATAAATCAGCCTAAATAGTGTTTCGAAAACCATAACCATATATTTGTTTGATCAAAGTTGTCGCCTGATAGTTTTTAGGCCTAAGACAAAAGCGAAATAAATTTGGAAATAATGAACTGGGTTTTAAGAAAAACAATTAAACAAATATAAATATATTCATAGAATCAACGAATGTACAATGAGATAAGTTGGATTAAGTATACAATGTAAGTAAGATATGGTAAAATATGATTTACAGTAACGAGATGTGAAGAGAAATGAAGTACGTGAAATAAATATGAATATGGTGGAATAATATGATGACTATGATGGACTGTGAACTAGGGGCTGCAATATGAGAAGTAAATATAATTAGGACATACTCTCGTATGGTCGTTTGCAATAAATTGTGAGAGAAAGTTGAATTAAACTAACTACGATTTGTTTGGAGGTAAATGACTAATTGTAGAAGGAATGATTACTGACCTTTATACGGAGAATGTCGAGAGTCGAGTGGGAAAGAATAGTGTGCTATTTGATCGAGCTGAAAGCGTGTGTTTGTTTGTTTGTGGGTGAAATTTTAAGAGATTATATTTGAAACAGTAGTACGTTAAATAAATTGAAGGGTAAAATAAACGAATTAATTAATTATTAAGTTTAACATAAAAATATGATTTAATTTACCTACAGTTAAGTAAAATAATAGAACGATTAAATTGACAAAGTTAAGTAAAATAATTGAGCGATTAAATTGACAAAGTTAAGTAAAATAATTGAACGATTAAATTGACAAAGTTAAGGGATTGCATGATATGAATTTTGCATAGTAATTGATTTATATATATAGAAATGCCTAGAAGGCATTGCTATAATGCATAAAAATTACAAGGAAAAGATAGTCATTTTACCTAAAAATATACATATTATCATATTATATTAAACAGAATTTAATCTTTATCATTTCAAGAAGAAAACAACAAATCCAAACTAGAGAAAGAAAAATTGTGGACATTTTCATTTATTTACCATTAATGAAACTTCTGCTGCTGTCTCACTGATAACATAATTTATAACAGGTTGTACACAATGCGGTTGCTATATGAAATAAATTGGAAATACATTTATTAGGATTTCCTAAGTTAAGCATTTGGGTTCACGTGCCGGTAGAAGTCGTTGGCGTGCCACGTTTGGCACGCGTGCCACGTTTGGCACGCGTGCCGAAGGTTCCCCCCTGATATATATATATATATATATATATATATATATATATATATATATATATATGAGAAACTGACAAAGTATTGCGTAAGTAGAGCGATAAATGCAAAAAAATGCAGAGGAAAATTAAAGGCGGATTCCAAACTCTTTCGAATTTGTTCAATTCATTCTCAAGGAATAAAGAAATATTTAACCTAGTTGGTATATACATATAAAAGACAACAAGGTGGTGCTTCGCCCGTGTACAATAGAAGGACACATAAGAGAGAAATATTATCAAAGACTTATAGCGGGCTACGAACCTACGCTCTAACCTCAATCTTTCTAACCCGCTTCCTACACTAAGTCGGACGTCAGAAATCGAGGGAGAAATGAAACAGATTTTATGTATTCCTTTATTTAGACAAATATGGATAATTAATGTACTATACAAACACGTTAAAAATATTTACATAAAAAAATCTTATCTTACGAATACTACCAATCAAAATGTTTATACAGAAGAAGAGATGAACGAGCAAACAAACAATTGCACAATGATAAAAAGAAGCCTAACAAACACAGCGGAATCAAATAAAAACAAAACAAAAACACTTTTTATCTTACGATTTAAGGGCCCCTCGGGGATAATCTTGCCCGCTGCCACTCGTGTGGGCACAATTATTGCATACGTCTTTCAAACGCCTTGGCCTCCGAGCTCATACAATACACAATCCTGTGGCGTCACAAAGCTACTAAAGCCCTCCGTACAAGGAAATACTATGAACGTTGGATAAATTGAATTTAAATAACTCCCAAAATTTGTAATATCAGCCACTCTTACAAAAGGAATATCCTCAAAAAAATTATCAGAGTAATAGAGTGGCTGCTGGAAAGAGAAAAAAATTAACAAAAAATAATACGAAATCCCATATATATATATATATATATATATATATATATATATATATATATATATATATATATATATATATATATATATATATATATATATATATATATATATATATATATATATATATATATATATATATATATATATATATATATATATATATATATATATATATATATATATATATATATATATATATATATATATATATATATATATATATATATATATATATATATATATATATATATCCATTAAACCATATTGAAAGAGAAAACGGAATAATTTTTCCGTACAGCAAAAGTTTATTACCTTTTTTCGTAAATATTCCTGTAGGGAAGCGATTCGAACCAGGCACACTAAAGCAGCGAGCACCGCTTTGATCACAGTTAAAAGTATGCCGTTAGTACACTAGGCTACGCAGAGAACGTCAGCATAGAGTACTAACGGCATACTTTTAAATCTGATCAAAGCGGTGCTCGCTGCTTCAGTGTGCCTGGTTCATATCGCTTCCCTGCGCGGATATTTTCGAAAAAAGGTAATAAAAAAATATTACTGCAAGGAAAATTATTCCGTTTTCTCTCTTTAAATGTGGTTTAATGGATATATATATATATATATATATATATATATATATATATATATATATATATATATATATATATATAATACTTGATATTGATTTGTTGCTTGACGATCTGATATGTAGCAGGCATATGAAGACCCAGGTGATTACACTAATCATTTATTGGCCGGATGTTTCAGACCTATACTAGGACCATCTTCAGCAACTATGTCGACTAAGGAGAAGGGGAAGGAACATTAAGATCGTCCCTCATACTCTTGACTGTTATCAATCAATGTTCCTTTCCCTTCTGATTAGTCGACATAGTCACTGAAGATGGTCCTAGTAAAGGTCCGAAACGTCGGGCCAATAAATGATTAGTGTAATCACCTGGGTCTTCATATCCCTGCTATATATATATATATATATATATATATATATATATATATATATATATATATATATATATATATATATATATATATATAGGGAGAGGTTATTGGAAAATAGGTGGGAGAATGGCCCTTCAAACACTCCACTCACATTTGCTCACCCACACTCATCCTTCCTTAGGCTATTCGACCACAGTCACTCGCAATACACTCTCAATCCTTACTCACGGTACTTTTTATACTCAATCGCGCCCTTGTGCACCCATTCACACCTGTCTACTGATCCCTGGCTACGCGTATCAATCTGACGGGGTCGTTCGTCAGTCGTCCTGTCAGTCGTCTCCTCGTTACTATCAATCATATCGTCCACCATACTCTTAGCCTTAATTACTAACTCTCCCATCTCTGGACAGAACTCTTTCATACTCTTGCGTTCGGAACCTTCACTCTTCCTATCTCCATTCATCAGCTCATCACTCACAGCTCTCATCCAACTCAAGGTACACTCTTGCAAAACAGACAAATGGCTCATATTCGCTCTACTCTCAGCAGATATACCAGAAACCCCTTCAACTGGTTCCCACCAGAAGCCAGTAAAGTCAGTCACTTGTTCATTCTCCACATCGAACTCACTTCTATCCTTACCATTCGCAAAACCAGAAAAATCAGCCACACTATGGTCATTCTGCCCACCACACTATCATTCATACTGTTCCCAAAACCAGAAAAATCAGCTACATGCAGCTCACTCACTCGTCTCTTTACATCAGCCAAATCACTCACCTGCTTATGCAAACACTCAATCTCTCTCCCAAGCTCCCCCATACCAGAAAGACCCTGCTCAGACTTACTTTCATTCTTTCTTTCACTCTTCTTTTTACGCTTTCTTCTCCTCTAGACCAAGACAAGCTCTTTCCCAGACATATCCATATTATCACACTCCATCTTACCGCCATGCACCTTATCTCTCTTATCTAAGTCAACGACATGGACGGTGACTTGGTTGACAAGATTTCTAAATTTGCCAACGATACCAAGCTTGGTATGAACGTTGCAAAGGATGGAAATACTGTAAGCCTGCAGGAAGATATTCGGAAGATTGGGGAGTGGTTTGATAAGTGGGAAATGCCTTTCAACGTAAACAAATGTAAAGTGATGCATATCGGCCACCGAAATCCTCAATCACCCTATATCCTTAAGGGCACTGTTCTTGAATCCACCGACACTGAGAAGGACTTGGGTGTAACTATCACGAGTGACCTCAAGTTCTCGAAACAGTGTATTGAGGTGGAGAAGAAAGCCCAAATGATGTTAGGGTATATAAAGCGACAGTTTGGATATCGGAACAAAGAGATAGTACTGTGTCTGTACAACTCCCTCGTCCGACCGCACCTGGAGTATGCCATACAATTTGGGAGTCCTTCATTCCGAAAAGACATCTCGAGATTGGAACGCATTCAAGCCAGGGCCACCAAACTGATTCCCTCTATCAGACATAAAAGTTATGAAGATAGATTAAGGGAATTAGATATATTCTCGCTGGAGACCCGGAGACTACGTGGTCAGCTTATCGAAGTATTTAAAATACTTCGAGGCTTCGACAGACTGGACTACAGGGATATTTTCCAGCTCAGCGAGGGGAGTACAAGAAATCACGGCTTTAAACTTTAACTGAAGCGATACCACCGTGATCTGTGTGGGAAATTCTTCACTTACAGTATCTGCGGTAGTTGGAACGCACTTCCGACGGAAGTTGTCAACAGTGAATCTGTTGACCAGTTCAAGTTAAGACTAGATAAAGTCTTGCGAAATCGCCGTTAAGATCTTCGCGAGTGATCTACGAGGTTACCAACGGACATATGGACCGTAAGGTCTTCTAGGGTATTTTTTTCCTTGTAGCTCCTTGTAGCTCTCTCTCTCTCTCTCTCTCTCTCTCTCTCTCTCTCTCTCTCTCTCTCTCTCTCTCTCTCTCTCTCTCTCTCTCTCTCTCTCTGCAGAGTTCATATACCGGATAGCTCACCAGGTAGTCAGGCGGTTCTCTCCACCTCCTCTACTGACTCTGATGAGCCCGCACTCTTTCAGTCACACATTCAATCAAAATTTCCAAAACATACATCACACCATTCTCCCAGACTCTTACAACTCTATACGGTCCTTCAAACTTTTCACTCCTCTTTGACACATTCAACCTACCTTTTACTTCTTTTACCTATACTTTTGCACCTATTTCAAACAAACGAAACTTTTCATGTGCCTCACGCCATACACTCTGCTAACTTTCACTCAAACGAAACCTATCTTTTAGTTGCCTATCGAAATTCCTAACAAACTGACATGGAGACACCCCAGTTGCACTATGCACCGTCGAATTATAAGCCCATAACACTTTACTCAACCATTCATCTCAGTCATTCAATGTCGTACTCATCATTATCAACACCTCACACAAGATGCTAATTGTACGTTGAGCCAACACATTCGAAGACGGTTATAGCGCACGAGAAATGCAGGCGAGCTGCTTAAAAGACTCATTCAAACAAAACTTTTAAGGCGCTCGCCTGCACTTCTCGTACGCTATACGACCCCCTTCCTAGAAGCGGAGCATATTTTTAAGAAATGAAGAGAGCCCGTTTGGAAATGTTATCCAAGGGCTAACGCTCCTCTTCCCGGGTCTGGGCCCCATTGTAGATAAGGGGAGTAGGAAAAGGGACAAAGAAAAAAATAATAGCGTAGGCGAGTTACGAACAGCTTCCCGCGTCGCTGGACCACTGTTCGCTAGCGGTGAATCCACTCGGCCATCATGAGTCACAAAAAAAACTCATTCAAACGAAGCTTTTAAGCCGCTCGCCTGCACTTCTCGTACGCTATACGGTACATACGGAGCCGTTCTTACATGTTCCACACCATTCTCTCTCAACATTCGATCAAACACTTCACTCGCAAACTCAGGCCCATTATCACTCAGACATCTCCTAGGCTTTCATGTACACTTAGGAAAAAAACAACTGCTCAACCACACGTGCAACAGTCACACTCATTTTATCTCCCACAGGTGTCGCATACACGAACTCGCTTTTATAATCAACCATAACAACCATACCAACATTCCCAGCACTTGTACGCGGTAAAGACACACAATCAATCACTACCAATTCAAACGGTTCTTTCGCATCAACCTTCAACATCGGCGGCTTCACTTGCACCCCTTGCACTTTTCGCTTCTGACACCTTTCACACGTAGTTGCAACATCATTCACAACAGTTTTCAGAAACGGATGGAACACACGCTCCTTTATACACTCCCACAACTTAAACTTACCCATATGCCTATAATTATCATGCACAACCTTCACCAGACCAATCATACCAACTAAGGACATCACAGGTACATACATAGCATCCCCATCCTTCATATGCCTCACAAAATATACAACATCCATACAAACAACAAAATACTTAGTATACCTTTTAAAATCACTCAAGCACTCAGGCCATTCATTCAAATTAACACACATCATCACAAACCTCTTCAACACACTGACAAAAGGACACATCTCTTGCATCTCTAGAATATCATCATCACTTAAAATCTCATTCTCATCATCCATGACCAATTCGATCATACCGCAAAATTTGACAACATTCTTTGCACACTCATTTAACCTCATCACCTCACATTCACCTTTCATTACACAATCATTCTTAGAATCCAAAGACAAATCATTCATTCTGTTAAAGTCCATACCAAGCAAGAAACAACTCGGCATTTGCTCATCTTTCAGAATCACAAAGTCATGCTTCACATTCACACCACTGCTCAAACTCACTCTCAGACTAACCCATGCCACTATCATTACATTCCCCAATCCACTTATCTTTAATTTTACAGGCTTCCGTTCACAACATTTAAACTTATCGTACTTATTCAGAATCCTCTCGTTCACTAACGACACTTTCGCTCCAGTATCGATGAAACCACAGAAGAACCCCTTCACCAACGTTCACTCTTGCTTCCATCATATCAGGTCCTCCATGCTCGCAATACACAGAAAGAACAACTACACCAACATCAGCACTGACATCCACACCGTCATTAACTCCTACACCATCACTCACTCATCTTCATCCAGACAATCATTCTTCTCTCTCATATACGAACACTTTTCAATCATGCAATTGTAATGCACAACCGCTTAAACACTGCATATGCACCGCATTAGCATTCGAACCCTTCACTTTCTCATCCTTGTACACAATCGGCCTCTCATCACTAAAGTGCACATAAACAATGACCATGCAAACGACTCACTACAATCAACACTTCTTGAAACGTCGGGACCCCTGGCATACACATCGCTCTCAATTCTTTCATAAAGTTCCGCACCATCGTCATACCAATACTCTTAGGGTTCCTACATAATTCACTCATTACCTCCTTCCTTAAGTCATCACACTATCGGGCAGTCTCACATCTACTCAATCACTCTTCAAATCTTGCAAATCATAACATACGCTTTCAAACAAAGAATCACCACTATGGTATTTTGGTTATTAGTCGGATTGACTTTAGTTAATAAATCAGCCTAGATAGCTAAATGAAAACCATTACTATAAACATAGCAGTTACTGATTAACTTGTGAAAAACCGAAGTCCTCCACATACACCCGGAAATAGGAACTTCAACTATTTCATCCAACACAATCACATCGGTAACCTGGAATTTTGTCGAGATCTGGGAGCTTGCATAACGAATAATCTTTGCCCCAGCTGCCACTGCTCAAACGTAGCGAGAACTGCATACTTTCGGTTATATCAGTACAAAAGAGCTTTCGTAACTTCGGATGTGCGGTTTCGACTCTTTATTTTCAAAACCTACATAAGGCCATAATTGGAAAGCAACACCGAAATATGGAGCCCCTCAAAGATCCAGGATATTGAATGAAAAAAGAGAGAGTACAGCGAAAATTTACCAAAAAAACTATCAAATATGAGAGATACTTCATATCTCCAGCGCCTCGATTTGCCCCAGATTGAATCACGTGAAATGCGAAGAATAAAATCCGATCTAGTCTATTTATATAAAATCATTCATAGGCTGGTCGAAATAGACTTCGACTTCATGTTTAGTTTCAACTGCAGACCAACAAGCGGACACTCCTTTAAACTAAATGTTGAATTTGCTACAACAAATTGTAGAACATATTCCTTCTCATGTAGAGTTGTGCCGATTTGGAATGAACTATCAGAATCTGTAGTAATTGCTAATAATGTTCAAACTTTTAAAAGATTATTGGAAAATGTAAACCTGTCTTTTTTTGTAGGGGGCGCGCTTGCACAACTCCTTAAAGCTTTGTGCATCTTGGATATTATGCATAACTATTAAATGCGTATATCATGTCTCTACTTTTTTGCCACTTATGTTTTATGTACTTTTCTGAAATAAATGTTTTGTTTGTTTTTGTTTTTTTTGTTTTTTTAATTTCTGCTAATATTTAGGCATAACGACTGACGTGAAATGAATTTAGAAAACTTCTGAACTAGGTTTGTAAGAAAACAGAAAATAAACAAAATAAATATATTTAAAAAATAAACGAATGCACAATGAGAGAATTTAATTAGGAAATACCTAGTGAGCGGTTATTACAATTATATGCATGAATGATATAATTAAATTGAGAATTGCTAAGCAATACAACGTAATTCAATGTATGGAAGTAATGAAAAGTAGAATGAATGTAATGTATGCGAAGTAACTACGATGTGGTAACACTGTAAGAAATTATGATGACTAAAATATGGTAACTATGATGTGGTAAAGTATGATCTGGTAAAATAATATGATGAATTATGAATTGGGATCTACAATGGCAGTTTGCAGATAATAATTGTGAGAGGATTTATAACTGACCTTGATTCGAAGTAAATTGAAGCACAAATGAATGGGTGACTGCTTCAAAGTGGGCAGGGGCAGCTAATTGCGTGCGTTTGTTTGTGTGTATTGGTAAAAGAAGGGGTTGCCGAAAGGAATATCTTAGTCATTGATTTTTGAATGGCAATTATATATTACAAAATATTTGAGATTTTGGATCGATTATTTATAATGGATAATTTTATATTTAATTTTTAAAAAAGGAAAGTATGCTAATGGAATATTGATAAATCTAATATTTTATAGGAATACCAGAGGGCATTGCTATAACATGGAATATTGATAAATTTAATATTTTATAGGAATGCCATAGGGCATTGCTATACCATCACCCTTACTTTCCTTTCCCTTCATAATTCCTTTCAGCAAATACTCAGGATCACTCACTCCACACACATTTTCATCGTTGGCACCAGGATACTTTGGCATCAAATCAGTCACACCATTCCGTTCACCAGGCACGCACTCTATCACATAGTCAAAATCACTCAAATCTTCCAAAGTCATCGCAATCCTACTATCAGCCCATTTCATACGTTGCAAATACACAAGAGATTGGTGATCTGTTTTAATCACGAACCTCACACCATACAAAAACGGACGCAGAACTTTTAAATTATACCTTATCGCATCCAACTCTCACTCCGCAGTCGAATACTTGGCCTCTGCCGCATTCATAGCATTGGATACATACCCAATTATTCGCCTGACATTCTCTCCATTCAATTGCTGTTCTTGCATCAGGAAACCTCTCATACAGTACTCACTCGCACCCGTATACAATTCAAGCATGTTAGCATTCACACTATAGTCCGGGTATGCCAATTCAACATCTTCAGCCGCTGCTTCTTTCAGTCTCTCATACGCTTCATTCATCTTATCATTCCATTTGACAATCGTACTACCTTTCTTGCCCATCCATTCATTCAGGGGCTTACTCTCACCCTGTAGCGGTCCACACCCCTACAAATGTAAATATTATATATAAAATTTCAAGAAGGGTTGGTTACCCTGACTTAAATCGGGAGATTGTTACACCCGCTCTCCCAAGCGTCTTAAAATTAAGCCATGAGGTTTATTCGCTTAGCTGCCCGGCATCGGTGAAACAGGTACGTAAATATTTGAATTGTAATTGCTTAGCTAAAAATTTCCCAAAAGCATCCCGAATTAATGCGTGTTTCTTTTGTCTCCTTTACAGACCCATTCAACTCCGTTATAATATATTTAAGAATTATATAATCTATTTAACAATTATCCAATTACCAATTATAATCTAATTATCAATCATCATTTTTTATACTCAATTATTAAATTATCAATTATAATCCAATTATCAATCATCATTTGTTATACTCTAATTACCAAACCATATTTATCAATTGTAAATCCATTCCCGTTAGCTCACTCAAATTTAATTCACGCGTAATTTTCAATAGAACCATAATTGTTTCTGTATAAATTCCACCTGAAATAATCTAACTGTTTATTCAATAATATATATATTTTTTTCTTAACTCCTTGTTTTTAATTTACGTATTTACCCAATCTCGCACAGATTAGGCCTAAGGAATTCGTCTGCAAATTTTAAACTCGTGATCATTTAACAATTCATTCCATCGAATAACGAAATATAGAATTTATGTTTAATGTGATCTGAGATTATCTAGCATATGACTGCGATATTCATTAAAAACATATTAATGGTGCCCGGACTAGTTTAATTATCTCGCATTCATTCATTCGTAAAATTAAATTAATTTTCACTGCCACTTGTGTTGTATAATTCGGAGGTCGCATTCCGCTTCACTCGGTTTCATTTTTTGCTCGCGTGGACTTTTATTTTTCACGAGTTACTCGACACATGCTCGTTTTCGATCCTTAATTGACCTTAACATCTTTAAGTGATCCCTTAGTAATTTCATAAAATTAATTATATTATACTGTAATAAATACAAAGTGGGACCAATTTTCAATATTTTTTAAACAAATTTTTACATTTAAACGCGTGAAACGAATTTGTGCATAAACACACATATTTTTTTGTGTGTAAATGGATTATTACGGAGCCCAAAGCTACGCCACGACTTTTGGCACAGTAACAACGACCCAAGCATCCTCCCCCGCAACAACAACGACGTATTCATCCACCTTCGCCCCCCACGCAAGCCTCCTCCCTCATTCGCCTACCACCCAACAACGCCCCTTCCCCACTCTCTCTTCGGTTTAACTTCCGCCGTTCGACCCACAAAATCCAATGGCTGGTGGGAAATGGTGGAGGTCATCCTCCTACACCAGGCAGCTCCTGAGGATCAAAGGACAATCGTCGTAGCCCAGACATTACTCTAAGTATTTTTTCAACTTTTAAGAGTATTCTGTTTGATGGGTGTATTTCTGGTTCTTGGAGAAGGTTCAAGAGGGCGTTCATGGAGGAATTTGGGAGGTCAGAAAATGAGGACCTGCGTATCCTTCTTAATACGAAGGAGATGGGGGAAAGGCGCCCCACGCACTTTCTGGACCATCTCAAGGCCCTGGCACATGCCAAGGGAGCACAACTCGAGTTGGCCCTGGCACATGCCAAGGAAGCACAGCTATACCAACTAGAACCACTCATAACTGAGATATTCATGCGTGGGATGCTGGATCAAATTAAGCCCCTTATACTAATGTCCTCCCCAGCGAACGTGGAGAAGATTGCAGAGGTGGCTGACGCCCTGTATAAGAATCCATTCGTCAGCTGAGGGAATGCAGGGACCAGGACTTTAACCAATGAAAACAGGGGGCGTAACACATCATTCAATTCTAATGTTAAAAACGACTCACATGTTTCCATTTCACAGGTTAGGTCACCGGGAGAAACTCCTTACAACGGGCCAGGAGTCCCTCAAGATGCATCCACCAAGGCTTCGGCTCTTTTATCCGTTCTGGAGAGGATAGAGATGGATATTCGGGCCCTAAAGGTGCAAACGGGTCTTGACCGAGAGCAAAATCGTGAGCAGGACGGAAGAGTCAGACGTCGTTCCTCCTCCCGAAAAAGGCAACACTAACGAGGTGAGGCACAGTAGTTTCATTTCCAACCTAGACCTAATTCCCCCTATCCTGAAAACTCTCAGGATAGCTGCTGGTTCCATTCTAATTATGGGAGCAACGCTGTCCGCTGTGTTCAGCTGTGCAGCTTTTACCGTGCATGATTTCATGCCCACAACTTTAACCCTCATTCTGATCGTGCTGCTCATACTGCTATCTTTCAGCCTTCAGTCTTTTGTTGGTATTACCTCAAATTTGGCTCCAGAGCAAAAAAAAAAATGGCTCTGCCCCATGCAACTACCAGTAAAATGCTTAATCTCAACCTAACCTTACCTCACCACTTCAGATTTTACAAAACTCTACGGGTTTCCTTACCCAGCTTTCACATTCATCACAGGGAACTTAAAACTGAATTCGCAAGTCATACGTGGGTATGTCACCTCTGCAACCTCATCTCTTCAGGACGATCCTCCTTTTAATGTTTATGACCCACTCTCTGGTTCCTCCTTCCTGGTGGACACTGGCACTCGATACAGTGTCATTCCAGTCGCTTCAGTCGAAAAAGCTTGCACTTCTTCTGATATTGTCCTTAAAGCTGCCAATTCATCGGAGATAAGGACTTATGGGAGGCGTATCCACGAGCTCTTTCTCGGGTTACGTCGTTTTCCCATGGACGTTCATCATTGCCAACGTCGACATGCCAATTTTAGGTCTAGATTTTCTTTCCGTGCACGACATTCTCGTCGATTCTCGTAACAATCACGACCCTAACAGTTGCTGGTTCCTTATTTACTTCCACTAGCTACCTCTCCTCTCTGTTCGTCTCCCTGCAACTGCCCCCAACTTCCAGCAACTTTTGTGAGAGTTCCTAAGTCTCTGTTTGCCCCCTTCTAAGGACAGACCTATTAAGAACAATGTGATGCACAGAATATAGACGACAGGAGGACGAGTTTTCTCAAGTCCCCTTCGACTGGCCCCGGATAGACTTGCTCTAATGAAGCAGGAATTAAATACATGATGGCGGCCGGGATTGCTTCCACATCTACCTTCCCATGGACTTCACCGCATCATGTAGTACCTAAGTCTACTTCAGGGCAATTCAGAGCTGTAGGTGACTGCAGGCGACTCAATGCCTGCACAGTTCGGATAGGTATCCTCTGCCTTTCTTATCGGATTTTAACTCCGCTCTCTTCGGTTATTCCAATTTCAGTCGGCTCGATTTAATTCGCACTTTCAACTAAATCCCGATTCACCCCGATGATATCGCTAGGACGGCTATCACCACTCCATTCGGTTCCTTCGTCATGAACCGAATGCCTTACGGGCTTCGTAACAGTGGTCAGACCTTCCAACGCTTCCTGAATCAGGTTCTGAGAGGTCTTCCCTTCGTATTTTGTTATATAGACGACCTCCTTATAGCATCTTCGTGTTTAAAGGAGCATTTTTCTCACCTTCGCCAGGTTTTTGCACGTTTAAATGAGTATGGTATCGTACTCAACACGTCTAAGTGTACTTTTGGTGTCACGCAGCTTTCCTTTTTGGAACACGACATTTTCCTTGAGGAAATTCGTCCTCTCGAGGACAAAGTTGAAGTTATCCGGGCCTTTCCCCAACCCTTTTCACTAAAGTCATTTCGTAGATTCTGTGGGATGGTAAACTTTTACCACAGTTTCATTTCAAACATATCCCACATTATGCAACCTCTCTACGAATTGATTTCCAAGTCCAAGAAGAACCTTCCTCTTTCCTGGTCCCTCGAAGCTTGCGATGCTTTCTCTCACACCAAAGAAGCTATGGCTTCCGTTGTCGCCCTGGCCCATCCTTGTCCAGGAGCTCTTATAAGCGTTGCTTCGGACGCGTCCGCTTCTCATGTCGGTGCGGCGTTACAGCAGGAGGTTGGTGACTCTTCGCAACCTCTCGCCTTCTTTTCTAAAGCTCTTATTCCACCCCAACAGAGGTACAGTACGTTTTCCCGCAAATTACTGAACATATACCTCTCCCTCCGTCACTTCCAACAATACTTACCGACCACACGCCATTGGTTGGTGCGCTCGCCTCTAGTGGCACCTCCTCTGTGCACTCTGCAGTTAATACTCGTCACCTTGACTTCATCCTGCAGATGACAAATGATATTTGCTACGTTCCTGGTTCTTCAAACCTCGTACCAATGCGGTTTCTGGCATTTGATCGATTTCGGGCACGCAACTCTCCCAAACTACGCCTATGGATCACTCGACAATAGCGCTTGCCCAGGAACAAGATGAAGACACGCAAACACTGCGTCACTGTTCTCAGCTTATCGTTCGCGAAACGACTTGCCGGACAATCCCTCCAGGCGTATCCTGGTTGACTATTCATTGCCTGACTGTCCTCTTCAACTCATTCCTCTCGCCTACCGTCGGAACATTTTTTTTACCAGACGCACGGTCTCTCTCATCCTGGCATTCGAATAACTCGCAAGCTCATCACACAACGTTATGTGTGGATAGGTATGAACGCCGACGTGGCCAAATGAACCCACGCATGTATACCTTGTCAAGGAGCAAAGGTTTAACGCTACACAAAGTCCCCTCTGCCTGCTTTTCCACTTCCAACGGCACGTTTTGACGCCGTTCACGTCGATCTGGTTGGTCCTCTGCCATTTTCGCGTGGTTGCACTTACTTTCTCACCATGATAGATCGTTTTTACCACTTGGCCAGAGGCAGTTCCTATCCCGGACATCAGAGCTTCCACTGTAACTTGAGCCTTCGTCTCAGCATGGGTTCTTCATTTTGGTGTCCCATCAACGATCATGACTGATCGAGGTAGCCAATTTGAATCCCACAAATGGGAAGTACTCATGTCAGTACTTGGCTCCTTTCGTCTCCGCACCACTAGCTACCACCCTCAGAGTAACTCTAAGGTGGAACGTTTTCATAGGACTCTCAAAAGGAAGCTTACGCTCCACTAACCCCAACATCACTTGGGTGGACAAGCTACCCATAATTCTCCTGGGAATTCGTGCCTCCTTGGAAGAGAATTTGAATTGCTCTGCTGCGGAACTCGTCTATGGTATGCAACTTGGTCTTCCAGGCAAATTCTTTTCTTTGATTAACTGTCATCTGCCTCCCGACATACATCCTGCTGCATACGTACACAATTTAATATGGGCGACGTCTGAGGTAAAGCCGACCGACACAAGAGTGCCTGCTAATTTACTCCGACCTCTTTACTCACAAACCCGCCCCCAACCATATCTACAACCCCCAATTCTTCTTCCCAACTGCTGTTGCCTTCCTTGTTGTAGCAGGACCACTCGACAGTAGCTGGAGAACACCAAGCGACCAACCCACAACTCCCGACAGTCCTCTTTTAGGGAGGTCCCGAACAATCGTCATCCGACGCTCCGGTCCTCGCTCGTGACAATCACCCGCCTCAATCGCGTAGCCCTACTAATCGCCACCTGATTCGCAATCCGAGTCAGCTAATTGACACTATAACCCGTTCTGGACGCTTTGTAAGGATGCCTTGCCGCCATATAGACTTAAATTTATGTAAATACCTTGTGTTGTGCGAGCTTTTCCGTCGGCGGGGCAGTATTGTAGCGGTCAATACCCCTAGAAATGTAAATATTTATTCCTTAATATATATATATATATATATATATATATATATAATATCAAGAAGGGTTGGTAACCTTGACTTAAAGCGGAAGATTGCTACACCCGCTCTCCCAAGCGTCTTAAAATTAAGCTATGAGGTTCATTCGCTTTGCTGTCCCGCATCTGTGAAACAGGTCTTTAAATATTTGAATTGTAATTTTTTAGCTAAAGGTTTCCCAAAAGAATCCCGCATTAATCTGTTTCATTTGTCTCATTTACAGACCCATTCAACTCCTTTATAATCTATTTAACAATTATATAATCTATTTAAAAATTATCCAATATATTAAACAATTACTTAACAATTATATATATATATAATATCAAGAAGGGTTGGTAACCTTGACTTAAAGCGGAAGATTGCTACACCCGCTCTCCCAAGCGTCTTAAAATTAAGCCATGAGGTTCATTCGCTTTGCTGTCCCGCATCTGTGAAACAGGTCTTTAAATATTTGAATTGTAATTTTTTAGCTAAAGGTTTCCCAAAAGAATATCGCATTAATGTGTTTCATTTGTCTCATTTACAGACCCATTCAACTCAGTTTTAATCTATTTAACAATTATATAATCTATTTAAAAATTATCCAATATATTAAACAATTACTTAACAATTATCCAATTACCAATTATATTCTAATTATCAGTCATCATTTGTTATACACTTATTACTAAACCATAATTATCAATTGTAAATCCATTCCCGCTAACTCACTCAGATTTAATTCACGCGTAATTCTCAATACAATCATAATTGTTACTGTATAATTTCTCCCTGAAATAATCTAACTGTTTATTCAATAATATATATATATATATATATATATATATATATATATATATATATATATATATATATATATATATATATATATATATATATATATATTAACTCTTTGTTTTTAATTTACGTATTTCCCCAACCTCGCCCATATTAGGCCTAAGGAATTCGTGTCTAAAATTTAGACTCGTGACCATTTAGCAATTCATTCCATTGAATAACGAAATATAGGTTTTTATGTTTATTGTGATCTGAGAGCTATCTAGGATATTGCCGCAATATTCATTAAAAACCTATAACCCAAACAGTCACGTATAAAATTTCGTTGAAAGTCAATCAAACCCAGAAACGACTTTAGCTGCTTCACAGTCACCGGTTTCAGAAACATTCGCACTTTCTCAACATACTTATGTGACTTTCGTAACCCATTCTCACTCACCATATACCCAAGGAATTCCACTTCTTTCGCAAACCATTCACTCTTCGACACATTCACATTCACACTAATACTCCAACGTTCTCAACACATCATTCACCAATCTCATATGCCCCTAAAACTCTCAGTCATAATCGAAATATCATCTATAAACCTAATCACATTCTTACTCGCAAACTTACTCAGCACAACATGCATTGCCCACTGGAAGGCCCCGGGAGCATTAGCTAACACAAAGCTGAGGTTCCGAAACTGGTAATGGGCATCTGGTAATACCCCCGAAACAAATCCAGCTTAGTAAACCACTACATTCCATGCATACTATATACACCCAGATACCACACACATCGGAAACCTTGCGTTCACCTTTCGATAATCCCCATATAGCAATGCCTCTGGGTATTCCGATAATAAAAACCTCCTGGGAAACTTATATATATGTTTATATATATATATATATATATATATATATATATATATATATATATATATATATATATATATATATATATATATATATATATATATATATATATATATATATATATAAATATTCATTCCTTCATTTTACTTGTCAATTCAATTAACGTATACTGTTCCAAACAACATCTCTTAAATTCTACACACAAACAAACAAACACACGTTCCCAGCTCGATCAAAATAGCACGCTATGCTGCCCACTCGACTCGCAGCTTTCTTCGTATAAAGCCCCAATTCAGTCCATCAGAGATACTCTATATTATTTACTCTATTATTCACTCTATTATTTACTATATTATTCACTACATTACTACAAAATATTATATATTATTCACCTTAGTGTTTCACCATATTATTCCACCATATTAATTCCAAATACTTCAATTCTCTTCGCATCTTTTTACTGTAAATCATATGTTAAAATATCTTACATTGTATACCTAGCCTACTTATCTCATTGTACATTCGTTGATTTTATGAATATATTTATATTTGTGTAATTGTCTTTCTTAAAGCCCAAGTCATTATTCCAAAATTTATTTCGCTGTCGCCTTAGTCCTAAAATTAACTGCAGACAACTTCGATCAAACAAATTTATGGTTATGGTTTTCGAAACGCTATTTAGGCTGATTTATTAACAAGATAAATCACATAGATAACCATACACTATAAAATTGGTGCCCAAAGTTTAGTAATCTCCCGTCAATCAATAAATAAGTTTAACGATAAAATCATTCTTGACTCAACGCGTCAATTTCGTCCCAAAACCTCGTTCGAGCATTTTTTTTTATTCACGTGTTCATTTTTTTTTTATATCGCGTGTAATCTTTAACATCATTCTTCCAATTATCATAATTCATGTCAATTTCAATTTAATATTATCCCCTATATTCAACGAGTGGACAATTTTCTTTATTTCTCAATTATTTTTAATTTCTTCATATTCCTGTGATAGTAACCAATTTACATACACAAACGTGCACACAACCACAGCTACTTCTCACGTAAACACCTTTATTCAACTAGCAAGAATATACATAACACAGTGTCTATGATGGACCAGACACACCAACTAAGGACATCAGTTAGCCCCTAACCTCATCATGACCAACTATCTGCGCATAGACAACCACATGCGTACCTCTCTCTTCCCGTGTATGATCCTGCAAACCCAATTGCATGGTTGATAGTCTCATCCCTCCTACTTAAACCACAAAACATCACTGAGGAGGAGAAAGTATCAGCAATCATCCAGCGATTACCCATAAGTACCTTTATTCAGTTCAGGGAAGTGTTAATTAACGGGGAACGGGCTGATGTTTTAGACAGCCTGAATGAGGCTTTTCTCAATACATATGGTAGGGCCCAAATTGATGACCTGAGAGAGCTCCTGAATACTCAGGAAATGGGAGATAAGAGTCCTACTTCTTTTTAATATGATTTGAAGGACCTTATCAGTGTAAAAGGTGCTCACATCGAACTTTTTAGCCCTCTTATCACCGAAATTTTCATGAGAGGAGTCTCCGAGGGAATTAGGCCATTAATCCTAAGCTCGAACCCCACGAGCATTGATGGGGTGGATGCAGCCGCAGATAAATTGTATAAAAGTCCTTATGTCAATTGGGGCAACGACCAAACTCACGGCCCATTTAACAATGCTTCAATTTCGCAGGTTCGAGGCACGTTGAGCTCCTCTGACGAACGGGCCGAGCATTCAAGGGTTACATCTTCCCTATCGAGAGATCTTGGCTTCAATACCGCTGATAGATTAGGGTGCCCTGCTTCAGGACAATCTTAAGCTCCGGGAGGTTTGCTACTTCAAAATCCAGATCGCCCTTACTAAGGACCCGCTTTCGCTCAAATATCATTTGATACACATCTTCCCTTTCATACTCAGTCAAACATTCATCCAATTTCACCATCCTTTCCACTTCATTATATGTCCATTCACACGTCTTTTCATTTGCAAAATTTACCCTGACATCCGTGCTATCATCCATACCTACCGCAATGACAGTGAGGAGGTGACCCAGTAAATCTCCGACTTGGATCCTCCTCACCTGCCTTTTTACCCTGGGGTCCACCTGCACACATAGAAAAAGATCAATCATTCTCATCAAGCCATCAAACACACAAGCAAGACGCCTTACCTTATAACACCCATCCTTTCCATCCAATATCACAGTGTTCTCACCCACTAACAAACTCACATCCTTACTCCAACTCACTCTAACAGACACCCTTTCACCCTTCACAAGCCTTACACTCCCAATAGCAGTCACCTCAATACCGCCAAACACTCTCCTCAAAACACTACCATCTTTCCCTACATACAACTCATACACCCCATTTTTACCAATGCTTGTCTCAATCTGATCATTCGCAGGATGCACAACCATACGGTTCACTTTCATAAAATCCTACCCCCAAATCACACCATACACACTACTCACCTTATCAATCACAGAGAATTCACACTCCTTCATCAACATACCATTCATTCAATCAGCTGACCTTATCATTCCAATCACAGGTACTTTCATACCACCAATCCCTACCAAACTACCTTTACACTCAGCTTGTCCTACACGTCCATATATACCAATCTCTTCTTGCACCCAGAATCTATCAAAGCCAAACACTCAACCCCGTTTAATTCAACCTTCACACTCAGACACCCATACTTCCTACCAGACAGTACTTTCACACTAGATAGACTTACCAAAATCCTACTCGCACTCAGGCACCTAGAGAATACTCTACCAGGTACCTTCTTACAATTTAGTTTCCTGCTTCAGACTTTCCATTCACACCTTGCGCTCTTGGTCTAATCCAACACATTTCACTCGAATGTCGTTCCATCGCTCAATAGCTACATACATTCCTCTGGTCACGACACACCCTTGCATAATGACCAGCCTTTCCACAATTACCACATGCATATTTCATACTTTCCCCACCAGTTGCTCCACCATTCAACCTCGGACAATCTTTCTTCAAATGGCCTATTTCTTTACACTCGAAGCACTCTTTCACACTTTCCTGGCAATCCTTTATCATATGCCCTACGACATTCCACGATCTTTTTCACACCATTTGGCCCCTTATTTGCTGGGACATACCTCGGTTGCTACCTCATATACCCATTCACGCTCTTACTAGCCATATGTCCCTTTCAATTCGCCCATCCAGTCTGCCGGCCCAGGAAGCTCGATATCACCCCAGCTGGCGCAGCCTTCAGGGCATCCTGATAGCTGACAAGCTGCTGCGGTGGAGGAAAACTCCTGGGCTTCTTACCCCTAACATTTACACTATACCATCCATCCTCCTCTAAATCACTCTCTTCATTAAATCGCTCATCTTCCAGAAGCTCCTACACATCTTCTCGCACTAACCGTTCACCTGTCAGTCACATCCTCTCCTTTCTCTTATCATTCAATCATTCACTCTCCTTTCGCGGGTTCGTGTCCAGGAACTTCATCAACAGTTGCTTACACTCATTTTCCCTCAATCATCACCATACCTTTGCTCGCCATAGTCTCAAGCCTATGCGCATACATTTTCACACTTTCACTGTTCCCGATGCAAGCCTTCTCAAATTCATTCACCCTTTTATACTCCACACTTTCTTTTATTTGTTTCACTTGCCCAATCAATCTTTTCTTCACCACCTCATACCTCGGTTCCCTCACACTCGTGATCACGCGGAAAAACTCTAGCACCTTCCCTTCCAAGCACTTGCCTAATACATTCACCCAATATCCCCTATTTTCCGGGTACTTGAGCCTCCAATAATAATCAAATTCACCGAAGAATTCATCCACACTCTCCCCACCATGCAATCTAAACTTATCAGCCTTTGGCACTTTCCTTATCAAAATACCTTACCCACATTCACTTCACTCTCACTTGAGATGCTCTCACTCATGCCAATAATACCACGACTCTCCTTCATCCGAGTAAAACGAGTCCACACTCTTCCCTCTCACCATCCCCTATGACCCCGTCTTAATTCATCTCTTGCGTTCCACTCTTTTTCATTCTCCCTCCTTCCTATCACTCACTTTATCCTCCCTATACTCACATACACTTCCACTCATCCCATTCTTCTTATCCCCTTCAGTCGGAGCAGGGGTCAGGGTCGAGGGTCCTGAGGCCGGTCCTGACCCCTTCATCATGTCATATAGGTCCTGCATCCTTTGTCGACCTGCCTTTGTCTTTCGTCTATTTTTTTCTTCATCCTTCCGTTTTCTCATCCATACTCTTCATATCACTCCTCAATCGCGCTCATTAACATTTCGCACGCTTCCTCTTTCTGTCTCAATTGCACCCTCAATCGTACCACTTCTTCGTGCAATCCATGCCTAGCAGAAGCCATTTTCCCAGAGTAAAAGTGATAGGCAATGCTCCCGGTTTCGAGATCTTACGCCCCTGTTCCCACCCGCTTCCTAAAATAAGTCGGACGTGAGAAATTGAGGGAGAATGAAACGAATTGTATGTACAGTCCTTTATTTAGACAAATATGGATAATTAAATCTAATATACAAATACGTTAAAAATATTTACCAAAAAAAATTTATCTTACGAATACTACCAATCAAAATATTTCATACAGAATAAGAGATGAACGAGCAAACAAACAAGTTCCCTGCCTCTTGAAAAGTTTAGATGTTTTAGTCATATTCAAGCATGAGGCTACCATGTACAAAATGTTGATTCTAAATAATAACAATAATATAGGGGGGGGGGGGTATTCTGTCGATTGTGCCGTTGTTCTAAGCAATACTTTGGGCAAACTGGTAAATCATTAAGTGTAAGCCTAACCCAACATAAATACATTATTCGAAGAAGTGAAAGTTTTAGTGCTTTCTTTGACCATTTATCTGAAAATAGTTACCCTATCAATTGGAATTCGGTTAATTTAAAAAAAAATCGGATGACTATGTTAAATGAAATATTTTTGAATGCTCATTCATTTATTCCTCGCCTAATTTTAGTATACCCCACCCCCCGTCTCTATAAACTGAACGTTGTGATTAAAAGGCTTATTTGTAACGAAATTGTCCATTTTAAATCTCAGACCTTAGATTTACTAAAGTAGTTATTTTAATTTGTTAATTTCAATGTATTTAAAATTGCATGTGTATGTATATACTCATATCTTTGTGACCTAAATGTCTACATTCTTTTCTCACAGTTGGAACTTCCGGAAATAGACCTTATCTATATGCCTTTACCCTAAACATACAGTATTTAATCCCGTCCTTGATAACATTTCTCTAATCTGTGTCCTTCTGATGTACATAGACTGGCCTGTTGACTAAAATGCCTAAAAACAACATTAGTACTGTTTTTACATACTTACTATTTATTTTTAGATTATTCGTATATGCGTTTGGTTACTGGAAGCCATTATCGAGCCGCGCTATGGGGTGTCATTATGGGTGGCTCCACCATACCTCCTCGCTCGTGTCTTGTGAACAAGCAAGTAATACAACGAAACTTTATCTAAAACATCTGGTAGTATTAACAATTTGAAGGCCTAGCATTAGATTTGAATCCAAAGACAAAACAAACTTACTATTTAGTGCTGGGGATATTATAATAAAGCTGCACCTGTCGCTACGCTTCGCTTTCAAAATGAGGCTGTAATTTCCACAACAGTCTATTAAATTTAACGAGGAATTATGAGAAATCTTACAAAAGATTAAAAATTTAAACATTCAAAAAAATATATGACTCCATTAGGAACATTAAACACACGGGTTTTGGCACAAAAATTAAAAGCAGAGCTCTTATAAAAACTTGTATCGAGGAAAGCCAATGCGTGAATTAAGTGCGAATTAAATGTTGCCACTTTATTTTTACATTAAGATAAGGCAAGGCTGATGTATTTCAAATGTCAATTTTAATACCATCAATGTGTAGTATCTTAAAAATATGTACTTTTCGCGCCAAACCGAAACCATATATGATGACTGGAATGATTGAAAATACCATAGTACTTTTATAACACTAAAAATACGGCATAGGTTCTCTGAAGTCTGACCGTGTTTAATATTAATTTCCCCTATTATAACCTTTCCCCCACTTGAATACTTCAATCAAGTACTCCATCTAGGCTGGTTGTGAGTAATGGTGATAGTTTACGAGTTATCGCGTAATCTTTTAGCAAGGACTCCAGCTGGTTTGCGTTGCCCTTCCTTATTTTCCACGAGAACACGTCCGATCGCTAACATAACATAACAATTTCACGGATGAAAAAAGCCACAAGGGCCTATAAAAAGTCCTCCGTATCCATCAAATCCCACCCACATAATGCATCCATAGGATTTTGTCAGATCATGCATCTACAATATACAATTTAACAATCCATAGGAATGTCCAACCATGCATCTACAATATATAATTCAAAGCCTCCAAAGGAGTCTGTCAAAAACAAAATCAAAGTCCACAAAGTATACAATAAAAAGAAACTGCATCCACATGAATGAGTCAAGAAACATATCCACATACCATAGAGTAAGAAATTAACCATCCATCACCATATAAGCATCCAATCTGCGCTTGAAAACATTCAAGTTTGGGCTGTCTACAGTCTCAGGTGGCAAACTATTCCAATAATCCACCACTCTGTTAGTGAAAAAATATTTTCTAACCCAGTCTGCACCTCTGTTTTTTAATCTTTAAGTGGTGGCCTCTAGTTCTATTACTACCTTCTAACTCAAATAACTTGCTGAAATCCAATTTATCCACCCCAGAAAAGATTTTAAAAAGCTCAATCATATCTCCCCTCACCCAGCTTCTTTCAAATGAAAACATATTTAATACCCTCAGCCTATCTTCATATTCAAGGTGCTTCAGGGATGGTATCATTTTTGTTGCCCTCCTTTGTACTGACTCTAATAAGTTTATATCATGTCTAAAATGTGGTGACCATGCCTGTATACAGTACTCTAAATGTGGCCTGACATAAGAGTTGTATAGTTTAAGGATGACCTCCTTACTCTTGTAGCTAACATTTCTTTTAATGTAACCTAGCACCCTATTTGCTCTATTTTTTGCCTCAATACACTGCTTTGAAAATTTCAGTGACCTATCTACTACTACTCCTAAGTCCTTCTCATCTTCAACTGAATTAAGCCAATACCCATTCATCTCATAGCTAAATTCCCTATTATCTCTCCCCATGTTAATAACTTTGCATTTATTAAGGTTAAAAGTCATCTGCCACTTCTGAGCCCAAGCTAACAGCTTATCTAAGTCACCCTGCACTTTAAAGCTACCCTCAACCTCTTTGACTACAGCTGCCAATTTAGTGTCATCAGCAAAAATTGACACTTTGCTATTTACACCTTGCCCAAGATCATTTACATAGATTATAAATAATAAAGGGCCTAAAACTGATCCCTGAGGTACGCCACTAATAACATTCCTCCACTTTGACCTCACTCCATTCAGTACAACTCTCTGTTTCCTATTTTTCAGCCATTCAGTTATCCAATTTAAAATGTTCCCACATATCCCATGCAGCTTTAATTTATGAACTAGTCTTCTATGTGGAACCTTATCAAAAGCTTTGCTGAAATCTAAGTAGATCACATCAACTTGCTCACCCCTATTTAATTCTTTAGTTACATAATCCATAAAATCCAGTAAATTAGTTAAACACGATCTACCGTTTCTAAAACCATGCTGAGCATCATTAATTAACCTGCTAGTCTCTAGTTGATCAGAAATTCCCTTCTTAACCATCTTCTTGAGAATTTTACAGACTATAGAAGTTAAGCTTACCGGTCTTAAGTTATTTGGGTCCTCTTTGCTTCCCTTTTTTAAAATTGGCACTACATTTGCCAATTTCCAATCATTTGGTATTTCTCCAGACTCTAGTGATCTAATAAATATCTTCTCAAGAGCTACTACAATACTTTCTACACCTTCTTTGAGTATCCTAGAATGAATGTTAACATAAGAAGAACATAAGAAAAGAAGGAGACTGCAAAAGACCATTCATGGCCTACACTTGGCAGCTCCTGTTCCATTCAACACACAAAAGATTTCTTACCAGAGAAAAGTCATCAACATTGTCACCCTTTACAGGAGTTCGTCAGATCTAATCTACAATATACATAAAATGCATCCAGAGGATTATGTCCATTCATGCAACCGCAAAATATAATCTTCCCACTCCTTAGAAAAATATATACATATGTACATAAAAAAAAGTCAGTCCCATCTAGCAGCTTCATCCATATATTTATCTAATCTATTCTTAAAACTACCCAGAGAGGAGGCTTCTATCACATGCCTAGTGAGCCTATTCCATTCATCTACCACACGATTTGTAAACCAATTCCTCCCAATCTCCTTCCTAAACCTATACTTATCAAGCTTAAACCCATTGCTACGTGTTCTGTCATGTTCACTAACATAACATAACATAACATAATTTAACGGATGACAAAAGCCACAAGGGCCTATCAAAGGTCATCCGTATCCACAAATCCCACCCATATAATGCATCCATAGGATTTTGTCAGATCATGCAGCTACAATATACAATTTAACAATCTATAGGAATGTCCAACCATGCATCTACAATATATAATTTAAAGCCTCCATAGGAGTCTGTCAAAAACAAAATCAAAATCCCCCAAAATATACAATAAAAAGAAACTGCATCCACAGGAATGAGTCAAGAAACATTTCCACATACCAAAAAGTAAGAAATTAACCCTCCATCCCCATATAATCATCCAATCTGCGCTTGAAAACATTCAAGTTTGGGCTGTCTACAGTCTCAGGTGGCAAACTATTCCAATAATCCACCACTCTGTTAGTGAAAAAATATTTTCTAACATCCAGTCTGCGCCTCTGTTTTTTAATCTTTAAGTGGTGGCCTCTAGTTCTATTACTACCTTCTAACTCAAATAACTTGCTGAAATCTAATTTATCCATCCCAGAAAAGATTTTAAAAAGCTCAATCATATAACATAACATAACATAACATAACATAATTTAACGGATGACAAAAGCCACAAGGGCCTATCAAGGGTCATCCGTATCCATCAAATCCCACCCATATAATGCATCCATAGGATTTTGTCAGATCATGCAGCTACAATATACAATTTAACAATCCATAGGAATGTCCAACCATGCATCTACAATATATAATTTAAAGCCTCCATAGGAGTCTGTCAAAAACAAAATCAAAATCCCCCAAAATATACAATAAAAAGAAACTGCATCCACAGGAATGAGTCAAGAAACATATCCACATACCAAAAAGTAAGAAATTAACCCTCCATCCCCATATAATCATCCAATCTGCGCTTGAAAACATTCAAGTTTGGGCTGTCTACAGTCTCAGGTGGCAAACTATTCCAATAATCTACCACTCTGTTAGTGAAAAAATATTTTCTAACATCCAGTCTGCACCTCTGTTTTTTAATCTTTAAGTGGTGGCCTCTAGTTCTATTACTACCTTCTAACTCAAATAACTTGCTGAAATCTAATTTATCCATCCCAGAAAAGATTTTAAAAAGCTCAATCATATCTCCCCTCACACACCTTACCTTCTTTCAAATGAAAACATATTTAATACCCTCAGTCTATCTTCATATTGAAGGTGCTTCAGGGATGGTATTATTTTTGTTGCCCTCCTTTGTACTGACTCTAATAAGTTTATATCATGTCTAAAATGTGGTGACCATGCCTGTATACAGTACTCTAAATGTGGCCTGACATAAGAGTTGTATAGTTTAAGGATGACCTCCTTACTCTTGTAGCTAACATTTCTTTTAATGTAACCTAGCACCCTATTTGCTCTATTTTTTGCCTCAATACACTGCTTTGAAAATTTCAGTGACCTATCTACTACCACTCCTAAGTCTTTCTCATCTTCAACTGAATTAAGCCAATATCCATCCATCTCATAGCTAAATTCCCTATTATCTCTCCCCATGTTAATAACTTTGCATTTATTAAGGTTAAAAGTCATCTGCCACTTCTGAGCCCAAGCTAACAGCTTATCTAAGTCACCCTGCACTTTAAAGCTACCCTCAACCTCTTTGACTACAGCTGCCAATTTAGTGTCATCAGCAAAAATTGACACTTTGCTATTTACACCTTGCCCAAGATCATTTACATAGATTATAAATAATAAAGGGCCTAAAACTGATCCCTGAGGTACGCCACTAATAACATTCCTCCACTCTGACCTCACTCCATTCAGTACAACTCTCTGTTTCCTATTTTTCAGCCATTCAGTTATCCAATTTAAAACGTTCCCACATATCCCATGCAGCTTTAATTTATGAACTAGTCTTCTATGTGGAACCTTATCAAAAGCTTTGCTGAAATCTAAGTAGATCACATCAACTTTCTCACCCCTATCTAATTCTTTAGTTACATAATCCATAAAATCCAGTAAATTAGTTAAACACGATCTATCTTTTCTAAAACCATGCTGAGCATCATTAATTAACCTGCTACTCTCTAGATGATCAGAAATTCCCTTCTTAACCATCTTCTCAAGAATTTTACAGACTATAGAAGTTAAGCTTACTGGTCTAAAGTTATTTGGGTCCTCTTTGCTTCCCTTTTTAAAAATTGGCACTACATTTGCCAATTTCCAATCATTTGGTATTTCTCCAGACTCTAGTGATCTAATAAATATCTTCTCGAGAGCTACTGCAATACTTTCTACACCTTCTTTGAGTATCCTAGAATGAATGTTGTCAGGGCCAGATGCCTTACTAGTATTTAACTGAATTATAAGCCCTTTAATTTCTTCTCTGTCTATATTAATAGAATTTATCACTACTTCCCTTGACCTAGAATTATCATCAATTAATCTAACTGGTTTCTCTTCTGTGAATACTGAAGCAAAATGATCATTAAGGACCTCTACTATTTCCTCATCAGATTCTTTCAAAACCCCTTCATATTTAATAGGCCCTATTTTATCACTGTTAGATTGATTATTGATTCTATAATAGCTAAAGAATTTTTTAGGATCTTTATTATTATTTTTAGCTAAATTAATTTCTGCTGTCCTTTTGGTCTTCTTAATAATCTTATTTAGTTCATTTCTGGTTGACCTATAATGGTTTAAATTATCTAAACTACTCTCACTTTGTAATCTCTAAATCTCCCCTAATATCTCCCCTCACACACCTTCTTTCAAATGAAAACATATTTAATACCCTCAGTCTATCTTCATATTGAAGGTGCTTCAGGGATGGTATTATTTTTGTTGCCCTCCTTTGTACTGACTCTAATAAGTTTATATCATGTCTAAAATGTGGTGACCATGCCTGTATACAGTACTCTAAATGTGGCCTGACATAAGAGTTGTATAGTTTAAGGATGACCTCCTTACTCTTGTAGCTAACATTTCTTTTAATGTAACCTAGCACCCTATTTGCTCTATTTTTTGCCTCAATACACTGCTTTGAAAATTTCAGTGACCTATCTACTACCACTCCTAAGTCTTTCTCATCTTCAACTGAATTAAGCCAATATCCATCCATCTCATAGCTAAATTCCCTATTATCTCTCCCCATGTTAATAACTTTGCATTTATTAAGGTTAAAAGTCATCTGCCACTTCTGAGCCCAAGCTAACAGCTTATCTAAGTCACCCTGCACTTTAAAGCTACCCTCAACCTCTTTGACTACAGCTGCCAATTTAGTGTCATCAGCAAAAATTGACACTTTGCTATTTACACCTTGCCCAAGATCATTTACATAGATTATAAATAATAAAGGGCCTAAAACTGATCCCTGAGGTACGCCACTAATAACATTCCTCCACTCTGACCTCACTCCATTCAGTACAACTCTCTGTTTCCTATTTTTCAGCCATTCAGTTATCCAATTTAAAACGTTCCCACATATCCCATGCAGCTTTAATTTATGAACTAGTCTTCTATGTGGAACCTTATCAAAAGCTTTGCTGAAATCTAAGTAGATCACATCAACTTTCTCACCCCTATCTAATTCTTTAGTTACATAATCCATAAAATCCAGTAAATTAGTTAAACACGATCTATCTTTTCTAAAACCATGCTGAGCATCATTAATTAACCTGCTACTCTCTAGATGATCAGAAATTCCCTTCTTAACCATCTTCTCAAGAATTTTACAGACTATAGAAGTTAAGCTTACTGGTCTAAAGTTATTTGGGTCCTCTTTGCTTCCCTTTTTAAAAATTGGCACTACATTTGCCAATTTCCAATCATTTGGTATTTCTCCAGACTCTATCTGGCTTTGTTCTGGAAGGTTGTCTTACAGGAAGCTCCAGATTCTCATTGTAAAATTGGAATATAATACTGATTTGGGTGTGTAGTTTTTCTTGTATTTATTTAATACATCAATCACTGTGTAATAAATACATTAGTGATTAATACTTTGGGGGAAGATAACTAGCAGCAATCCTGAGCAAGAATTTTTTTTGGTGAGTGTTAATTTTTTCCTTAGTAAATTTCTGAGAGTATGGCTTTTTGTATAGATGGTGAGAGCATGCCGTTTGAAAGTAGTGTGTATGTGGTGTGTGATGCATGTGGAGTTGAAAGGAGAGTGAATGTAACTGAATGCCGTGTGTGTTTTCTGGAAGGGGAGGTTAGGAGGTTGAGTGGGGAATGTAAGAGGTTGAATGATTTGGTGTTTGAGGTGAGAAGAGATGCAAGTGTGCGATTGAAGGGTGAGATTAGTGCTAAGAGGGTGGAAGATAGGGCTAGGACTGGGAACAGTGTGGAAGTTGTGAGTGATGATGAATGGTGGGTGAAAATGGATAGGATAGATAAGTTAGGACAGGTTAGGTGTGTGAATGAGAGGGACATAGAACCTGTTAGGTTGACTAACAGATTCAATGTCCTGAGAGAGGAAGAGTGTGAAAGTGATTTGCCTGGTGTGATTGTGGATGAAAGCAGGATGGGTGGTAGTGTGACTGAGAGCAGGAGGGAGGGTAATGTTAGGCCAAGAAAGAATAGGAGAATGACTGAGGTGCTAGTGATGGGTGACTCTCAGATTAGGTATTTAGATAGGAAGTTGAGTGATAGCAAGTGGAAGGGAATGAGAGTTTGTCTGCCGGGTGCTGGTGTAAGTGATGTTTGTGAGAGGTATGATAGGCTGGTTTCTGGGTGTGAGAGGGATGTAGTTGTGATTACGCATGTGGGAGTGAATGATGTAAAGAAGGTGGGTACATGTGAGTTACGTGAGCAGTATAAAAGGTTAGTTGAAAGGATGAGTAAAAGCAGGGTAAAAGGTGTTGTTTCTGGTGTGCTTCCGAGATTGGATGTGGGGGTAGAATGGTTGTCGCGTGCAATTGGTTTGAATGAATTTGTGAAAGGACTGTGTGAGGAGTTAGGATTGGTGTTTGTAGATGTCTGGGGAGGGTTTTACGGGAATAGGAGGTTGTATGCGATGGAGGGCTCCATCTTAGTCGGGCAGGTGTTGAGGTTCTATGGGGGGAGCTGGATAGTGTGATTAGGTCCTTACAGGTGGGAAACTAGAAGCTGTTAGAGGTAAGGGAATAACAGGAATAGAGGGCAGGTGTAGGAAATGGAAGGGATGCAGAGATAGAGGAATAGCTAGGGGAGAGGGCATACTGATGCGTTATAGGGGGACTAATGCACAAGTGAATGAGCAGATAACTAGGAATAGAAAAGCACGATGCAATGAAGATAGGAATAATAAAAAAACTTTAAAAATATACTACACAAATGGTCGGAGTATAAGGAATAAGATAGATCTCTTAAGAGCGCTAGCGAGTGAAGAGAATTTTGATATAATTGCGATAACAGAGTCATGGCTTGATTTGGCAGGTAATCACTTTAAACCTGAGGTTGAGATTGAGGGCTTTAACATGTTCCATACAGATAGGAATAGGAAGAGAGGAGGAGGGGTTATTATTTATATTAAAGATAATCTCCAGTGTTGTGTAAACAGTACAATTAAATTAGATGATAACACAGAGTCATTATGGCTAAATGTAAAAGAAGGTAAAAACAAGCTTGTCATAGGATTATTATACAGACCACCAAATCTTAGTAAGGAAGCTTCAAATCTTCTGTGGCAGGAGATTGAACGGGCATGTAGACGTAAGCATGTGTGTATAATGGGTGATTTTAATTACAGAAATATAGACTGGGAAGCTCTTGTGGGTGATCAGGAGGCTGAGGAATTTTTGAATGTTGTCCAAGATAATTTTCTGAGGCAGATTATTAACGAACCCACTAGAGGTAATAATATACTGGATTTAGTTCTGACAAATAGGGAAGAAGTTATTAAGGATACTGAGATTGGAGGAAATTTGGGTAATAGTGACCATTGTGAAATTAGATTCAAGATGAAATGGAATGGTATTGTTAGTAGCATGAACAATGTTAAAATTCCTGACTTTAGAAGAGCAAATTATAATGAGCTAAGGACTTACCTGGAGGCAGTTGTACAGAAGCCAGGCAATGAAATCAAATCAGGAATAGATTCAATGATATCAGTTAGTGGAGACAATAATCACCAGGAGGAAGAGATTACAATTGAAGAGGAGTATGAAAGAATAATTGAGCAATTAATTACAGGTCAGATGATTAACATTCCATATAAGGAGATTAGGACTAAAAATAATTACCCAAAATGGATGACAGATAAAATTAAGCATTATATTGGCATTAAAAAGGGCATTTATAGGAAAATAAAAAATGGAGAGGATCACTTAAGGCAGAGATATAATGAACTAGCAAGAGATGTTAAAAAGTTAGTTAGAGTAGCAAGGAGAAATTATGAAATTAAAGTGGCAAATAGGGCAAAGGAAGATCCTAAAAGTTTTTATCAATTATACAAAACTAAGGTTAGAGATAAAATAGGCCCACTTATAGATTCCAATGGAGAATTAGTGAGTGATAGGGACTCAATGGCTGGAATGCTAAATGACTTTTTTCTCTCAGTATTTACACAGGAGGATACTCTAAATATACCTGAGGTGTCAATGATCTTTCGGGGTAATGATGAAGAGAAATTAAAGGATATCTTGATCACAAAGGAGATAGTGACAAAGGAAATTGATAAAATCAAAAGTAGTAAAGCACCCGGTCCTGATGAGGTCTTTCCTAGAATTTTGAAAGAATGTAAGGATGTGTTAAGTGAGCCCCTAGCATGCATCTTTAGAAAATCATTGGAGAGTGGCATTGTGCCAGTGGCATGGAAGAAAGCCAATGTGATACCTATATTTAAGAAAGGAGATAAAACAAATATGTCTAATTACAGACCAGTAAGTTTGACATCAGTGGTAGGGAAAATGATGGAATCTATTATAGCAAGGAATATTAGAGATCACTTGGATAAGCATAAGTTGATAAAAGAATCACAGCATGGCTTTAGTAAGGGTAAATCCTGTCTGACTAATTTGCTATCTTTTTATAGTAAGGTGTATGAAGCAGCAGATAATGATGAAATCTATGATATTTTATACTTGGACTTTAGTAAGGCTTTTGATCGAGTGCCACACTTACGGCTTCTGAGCAAAGTTAAAGCACACGGGATCGATGGCAGTATATTTAGGTGGATTCAGTCATGGCTTGGTGACAGACAGCAAAGAGTTAGTATAGATGGAGTTAAATCTGAGTGGGGGTGTGTTAGCAGTGGAGTTCCGCAAGGATCTGTTTTGGGTCCCTTGCTATTCTTAATTTATATTAATGATCTTGACATAGGTATAAGTAGTAACCTGAGTAAATTTGCTGATGATACTAAGCTAGGTAGGGCCATTAGGGCTGATTCTGATGCTGTTGTAATGCAGGAGGAATTGACCATTCTGTCCAATTGGGCCGAGAAATGGCAAATGAAGTTTAACATAGACAAATGTAGTGTACTTAGTATAGGTAGAAATAATCCATTTAATAGTTATAAATTAAATGGGAGAATTTTAGGGAGGACTGATTGTGAGAGGGACTTGGGTATTTTGGTAAGTTCAGACCTTCGTCCTAGAAAGCAATGCCTAAATGCTAAGAATAAAGCTAATAGGATATTGGGATTCATTAGGAGGAGTGTAAGCAATAAGAGTGCTGAAGTCATTCTAAAACTGTATCTGGCGCTAGTTAGGCCTCATCTAGACTATGCAGTACAATTTTGGTCACCATATTATAGGAAGGATATTGATTTGCTTGAGTCTGTGCAGAGAAGGATGACAAAGATGATTGGTGGGCTAAGGAACTTACACTATGGTGAAAGGCTCAGAAAACTAAATCTACATACATTGGAAAGGAGAAGAGTCAGAGGGGAATTGATTGAAGTCTTCAAATGGGTTAAAGGATATAATAAAGGGGATCTGGGTAAGGTTCTTATACTTAGTGAACATGACAGGACACGTAGCAATGGGTTTAAGCTTGATAAGTATAGGTTTAGGAAGGAAATTGGGAGGAATTGGTTTACAAATCGTGTGGTAGATGAATGGAATAGGCTCACTAGACATGTGATAGAAGCCTCCTCTCTGGGTAGTTTTAAGAATAGATTAGATAAATATATGGATGAAGCTGCTAGATGGGACTGACTTTTTTTTTTTATGTACATATGTATATATTTTTCTAAGGAGTGGGGAGATTATATTTTGCGGTTGCATGAATGGACATAATCCTCTGGATGCATTTTATGTATATTGTAGATTAGATCTGACGAACTCCTGTAAAGGGTGACAATGTTGATGACTTTTCTCTGGTAAGAAATCTTTTGTGTGTTGACTGGAACAGGAGCTGCCAAGTGTAGGCCATGAATGGTCTTTTGCAGTCTCCTTCTTTTCTTATGTTCTTATGTTCTTAATAAATATCTTCTCGAGAGCTACTGCAATACTTTCTACACCTTCTTTGAGTATCCTAGAATGAATTTTGTCAGGGCCAGATGCCTTACTAGTATTTAACTGAATTATAAGCCCTTTAATTTCTTCTCTGTCTATATTAATAGAATTTATCACTACTTCCCTTGACCTAGAATTATCATCAATTAATCTAACTGGTTTCTCTTCTGTGAATACTGAAGCAAAATGATCATTAAGGACCTCTACTATTTCCTCATCAGATTCTTTCAAAACCCCTTCATATTTAATAGGCCCTATTTTATCACTGTTAGATTGATTATTGATTCTATAATAGCTAAAGAATTTTTTAGGATCTTTATTATTATTTTTAGCTAAATTAATTTCTGCTGTCCTTTTGGTCTTCTTAATAATCTTATTTAGTTCATTTCTAGTTGACCTATAATGGTTTAAATTATCTAAACTACTCTCACTTTGTAATCTCTGGTATGCCCTTTTTTTCTCTGAAACTTTATTAGCTATTTCTTGGTTCCACCATAATGGTTTCCTACATTTCTTCCTAATAGACTTCATCGGAATACACTGTTCCTGAACCATGTTTAATATAGTCTTAAAAATATCCCACATCTCATAAGTATTCTTTCCATGGAATTCTATATCCCACCTAATCTGATTTAGCATGCTGCATAATTTATCGTAATCTCCCCTATAAAAATTTGGAATTTTCGTGGAGTTTGTCGTTGTTCTACCCTTAACTATTTGCAAATTAAACCGAACCATCTGATGATCACTGTTTCCCAATGATTCCCCTACACTCAATCCTTGAACTAAGTGATCATCATTTGAAAGAATTAGATCTAATATATTGGCACCCCTTGTTGGCTTATTAACAAATTGGATCAAAAAGTTATCCTCAAAACACTCCATAAACTTACAACTTGCTCTATCTCTTCCTATCATATTTTCCCAGTCTACAGAAGTTAAATTAAAGTCACCAAAAATAACTATCTTCTTTGCATCCTTTACTTATTTCCCTAATCATTAACTCATCGATACAATCAGTCTGTCCTGGTGGTCTATAAAAAGCTCCCAAGTGTATTTTCCTATTTTTACCAACCTTAATATCTATCCATAATGATTCACCTTCTCCTTGCTTTATAGAGTTATTTAGATTTGAAGAAATGCTATTTCTGATATAAATAATCAACCCACCACCAGTCCTATCTCTCCTTTGACTAATGTACATAGTATAACCCTCTAGTTCAAATTCACTGACATTATCATTAAATATATTTTCATTAACCCATGATTCAACTATACATATTATATCTATATCTTCATGAATGATATAACTAAATAATTCATCCTTCTTATTTCTAAGACTACGAGCATTTGTGTAAAGACAACTCAGCCCACCTATCCCTGAAGCACCTGAGGGCCTATCTCCTCTGCATCTCCTTTCTCTCTTTCCCCGACCCTGTACTCTTGTATTTCCCTGACCACTATCACTACTCAAGTAGTTTAACCCTAAAGCACTTCCATTAGCCTGCCTACCTTCTACAAATTTGTGTTTGCTTCCTTTCCCTGCCTCACTTTGAGCCATTAAATTTCCCTGACCACTATCAAAACCTAAGTATAAGAACCTTACCCAGATCCCCTTTATTATATCCTTTTACCCATTTGAAGACTTCAATCAATTCCCCTCTGACTCTTCTCCTTTCCAATGTATGTAGATTTAGTTTTCTGAGCCTTTCACCATAAGGTAAGTTCCTTAGCCCACCAATCATCTTTGTCATCCTTCTCTGCACAGACTCAAGCAAATCAATATCCTTCCTATAATATGGTGACCAAAATTGTACTGCATAGTCTAGATGAGGCCTAACTAGCGCCAGATACAGTTTTAGAATGACTTCAGCACTCTTATTGCTTACACTCCTCCTAATGAATCATAATATCCTATTAGCTTTATTCTTAGCATTTAGACATTGCTTTCTAGGACAAAGGTCTGAACTTACCAAAATACCCAAGTCTCTCTCACAATCAGTCCTCCCTAAAATTCTGCCATTTAATTTATAACTATTCAATGGATTATTTCTACCTATACTAAGTACACTACGTTTGTCTATGTTAAACTTCATTTGCCATTTCTCGGCCCAATTGGACAGAATGGTCAATTCCTCCTGCATTACAACAGCATCAGAATCAGCCCTAATGGCCCTACCTAGCTTAGTATCATCAGCAAATTTACTCAGGTCACTACTTATACCTATGTCAAGATCATTAATATAAATTAAGAATAGCAAGGGACCCAAAACAGATCCTTGAGGAACTCCACTGCTAACACACCCCCACTCAGATTTAACTCCATCTATACTAACTCTTTGCTGTCTGTCACCAAGCCATGACTGAATCCACCTAAATATACTGCCATCGATCCCGTGTGCTTTAACTTTGCTCAGAAGTCGTAAGTGTGGCACTCGATCAAAAGCCTTACTAAAGTCCAAGTATAAAATATCATAGTTTTCATCATTATCTGCTGCTTCATACACCTTACTATAAAAAGACAGCAAATTAGTGAGACAGGATTTACCCTTACTAAAGCCATGCTGTGATTCTTTTATCAACTTATGCTTATCCAAGTGATCTCTAATATTCCTTGCTATAATAGATTCCATCATTTTCCCTACCACTGAAGTCAAACTTACTGGTCTGTAATTAGACATATTTGTTTTATCCCCTTTCTTAAATATAGGTATCACATTGGCTTTCTTCCATGCCACTGGCACAATGCCACTCTCCAATGATTTTCTAAAGATGCATGCTAGGGGCTCACTTAACACATCCTTACATTCTTTCAAAATTCTAGGAAAGAGCTCATCAGGACCGGGTGCCTTACTACTTTTGATTTTATCAATTTCCTTTGTCACTATCTCCTTTGTGATCAAGATATCCTTTAATTTCTCTTCATCATTACCCCGAAAGATCATTGACACCTCAGGTATATTTAGAGTATCCTCCTGTGTAAATACTGAGAGAAAAAAGTCATTTAGCATTCTAGCCATTGAGTCCCTATCACTCACTAATTCTCCATTGTAATCTATAAGTGGGCCTATTTTATCTCTAACCTTAGTTTTGTATAATTGATAAAAACTTTTAGGATCTTCCTTTGCCCTATTTGCCACTTTAATTTCATAATTTCTCCTTGCTACTCTAACTAACTTTTGAACATCTCTTGCTAGTTCATTATATCTCTGCCTTAAGTGATCCTCTCCATTTTTTATTTTCCTATAAATGCCCTTTTTAATGCCAATATAATGCTTAATTTTATCTGTCATCCATTTTGGGTAATTATTTTTAGTCCTAATCTCCTTATATGGAATGTTAATCATCTGAACTGTAATTAATTGCTCAATTATTCTTTCATACTCCTCTTCAATTGTAATCTCTTCCTCCTGGTGATTATTGTCTCCACTAACTGATATCATTGAATCTATTCCTGAATTGATTTCATTGCCTGGTTTCTGTACAACTGCCTCCAGGTAAGTCCTGAGCCCATTATAATTTGCTCTTCTAAAGTCAGGAATTTTAACATTGTTCATGCTACTATCAATACCATTCCATTTCATCTTGAATCTAATTTCACAATGGTCACTATTACCCAAATTTCCTCCAATCTCAGTATCCTTAATAACTTCTTCCCTATTTGTCAGAACTAAATCCAGTATATTATTACCTCTAGTGGGTTCGTTAATAATCTGCCTCAGAAAATTATCTTGGACAACATTCAAAAATTCCTCAGCCTCCTGATCACCCACAAGAGCTTCCCAGTCTATATTTCTGTAATTAAAATCGCCCATTATACACACATGCTTACTTCTACATGCCCGTTCAATCTCCTGCCACAGAAGATTTGAAGCTTCCTTACTAAGATTTGGTGGTCTGTATAATAATCCTAAGACAAGCTTGTTTTTACCTTCCTTTACATTTAGCCATAATGACTCTGTGTTATCATCTAATTTAATTGTACTGTTTACACAACACTGGAGATTATCTTTAATATAAATAATAACCCCTCCTCCTCTCTTCCTATTCCTATCTGTATGGAACATGTTAAAGCCCTCAATCTCAACCTCAGGTTTAAAGTGATTACCTGCCAAATCAAGCCATGAGTCTGTTATCGCAATTATATCAAAATTCTCTTCACTCGCTAACGCTCTTAAGAGATCTATCTTATTCCTTATACTCCGACCATTTGTGTAGTATATTTTTAAGTTTTTTTTATTATTCCCATCTTCATTGCATTGTGCGTTTTATTCCTAGTTATCTGCTCATTCACTTGTGCATTAGTCCCCCTATAACGCATCAGTATGCCCTCTCCCCTAGCTATTCCTCTATCACTGCATCCCTTCCATTTCCTACACCTGCCCTCTATTCCTGTTATTCCCTTACCTCTAACAGCCTCTAGTTTCCCACCCGTAAGGACCTAATCACACTATCCAGCTCCCCCCATAGAACCTCAACACCTGCCCGACTAAGATGGAGCCCATCCATCGCATACAACCTCCTATTCCCGTAAAACCCTCCCCAGACATCTACAAACACCAATCCTAGCTCCTCACACAGTCCTTTCACAAACTCATTCAAACCAATTGCATGCGACAACCATTCTACCCCCACATCCAATCTCGGAAGCACACCAGAAACAACACCTTTTACCCTGCTTTTACTCATCCTTTCAACTAACCTTTTATACTGCTCACGTAACTCACATGTACCCACCTTCTTTACATCATTCACTCCCACATGCGTAATCACAACTGCATCCCTCTCACACCCAGAAACCAGCCTATCATACCTCTCACAAACATCACTTACACCAGCACCCGGCAGACAAACTCTCATTCCCTTCCACTTGCTATCACTCAACTTCCTATCTAAATACCTAATCTGAGAGTCACCCATCACTAGCACCTCAGTCATTCTCCTATTCTGCCTTGGCCTAACATTACCCTCCCTCCTGCTCTCTGCTCTCAGTCACGCTACCACCCATCCTGCTTTCATCCACAATCACACCAGGCAAATCACTTTCACACTCTTCCTCTCTCAGGACATTGAATCTGTTAGTCAACCTAACAGGTTCTATGTCCCTCTCATTCACACACCTAACCTGTCCTAACTTATCTATACTATCCATTTTCACCCACCATTCATCATCACTCACAACTTCCACACTGTTCCCAGTCCTAGCCCTATCTTCCACCCTCTTAGCACTAATCTCACCCTTCAATCGCACACTTGCATCTCTTCTCACCTCAAACACCAAATCATTCAACCTCTTACATTCCCCACTCAACCTCCCCTTCCAGAAAACACACACAGCATTCAGTTACATTCACTCTCCTTTCAACTCCACATGCATCACACACCACATACACACTACTTTCAAACGGCATGCTCTCACCATCTATACAAAAAGCCATACTCTCAGAAATTTACTAATGAAAAAGTTAACACTCACCAAAATAAAAATTCTTGCTCAGGATTGCTGCCAGTTATCTTCCCCAAAAGTATTAATCACTAATGTATTTATTATACAGTGATTGATGTATTAAATAAATACAAGAAAAATTACACACCCAAATCAGTATTATATCCCAATCTTACAATGAGAATCAGGAGCTCCTGTAAGACAACCTTCCAGAACAAAGCCAGACAGTCAGTGCCAGATGCCTTACTAGTATTTAACTGCATTATAAGCCCTTTAATTTCTTCTCTGTCTATATTAATAGAATTTATCACTACTTCCCTTGACTAATAATTATACTCACAGATACTCACACGTTGCCCGGGTTGGAGGCTATTCAGTCTATGTGACCCGGCTCCTCATCAATGACCTCGTTAGTTGTGTGTCTTGGGTGGATGTTTCTATTTTTTCTAATTTAGCCCCATAGTCATACTTTATCGGCTGGCTACCCCATACCCTATCAAGTGCAATTTCAAATTTCAAAACATTTTCAGCAGATATTACGTATTCTGGTAGGTCATTCCATTTTTCCACTACTCTGTTGCAGAAAAAGTTCTTCCTAATATTAAGTCTTGACCTCTTGGTGTAAAGCTTCTTACTATGTCCTCTGGTGCGACCATCCTCTTGCAGCTCAAAAAGCCCCTGACATGCCACCTTATCATATACCCCTTGCAATATTTTGTAAGTTTCAATCATTTCACCCCTAGCTCTTCTGTATGCCAGTGTTGGTAACTTTAATTTCCTTAAACGCTCCTCATATGACAAGTCTTTTAGGGATGGTACTAGCTTCGTAGCTCTTCTTTGAACATTTTCCAGTGCTGTTATGTCTTTTACCTTATAAGGGCTCCACACTGGGCTTGCATATTCCAGGATTGGTCGGACCAAGGCCACAAACAATGATCGAAAGACCTCTTCATCAAGACACGATATGGTACGACGTATGAGACCCACTATTCTATTAGCCGAATTTATTTTCCCTGATATGTGCTTTTCAAAGTTCAGATCCTTGTCAACTATTACCCCTAGATCTTTCTCTTCATTGGTGAGTGTTAAGCTCTGCTCCATGACATAATCACCATGTGGTATTTCTGATTTACCAATCCTCATAGCTTTACATTTATCAGGATGGAATTTCAAGAGCCACTTATTTGACCACTCCTTAAGGTCAACCATGTCATCCTGTAGTTTTCTACACTCATCAACATCTTTAATAGACCTGAATATTTTCGTATCATCAGCGTACAAAAATAGTTGGCTCTCATTGGACATCGATTCTGGTAGGTCGTTGATGTACATGACGAACAGCAGAGGTCCGAGTACGGAGCCTTGCGGTACCCCGCTTATGACGCTCTTCCAGCTGGACCTTTCACCATTAACCATGACTCTCTGCTGCCGTCCACACAAAAAAGACTCAATCCAACCTATGTAACTGGGCCCCAGATTAAAGGCTTTCAACTTTTTCAGCAATCTTTGGTGGGGAACCTTATCAAAGGCTTTCATAAAGTCGCAATATGCGACATCTGTAGCCCATCCTTCATCCAGTGCTTCAGTCCATTTGTTGGCTACTTGTAGCATTTGCAATGTTGTTGACCTACCAGAAACAAAACCATACTGCTTTGAGCTGCACAAGTTATTTTCTTTCATGTGTGTGATGATACGGTCTTTGATGACTGATTCCATGATTTTTCCAATGATGCAAGTAAGGCTCACCGGTCTGTAGTTGCTGGGGTCGCTTCGATCACCTTTCTTGAAAATTGCTGTGACATTAGCCCTCTTCCACTCTTCCGGCAACTTTCGATTTTTGAAGGAGAGTTCGAATATGATCTTCAGTGGAGCCACTAATTGTTCTGCTAATTCCTTAATGATCCTAGCGTGTATACCGTCTGGCCCTGATGACTTGTTACGCTTGAGGCTATCAAGCTTTTGCTTTATGATCTCCGTCTGTCCATGTTATTTCCTCCAGTACTGGGACCTCCTTGACCTCTATCTCTGGGACCTCTCCCTGTGGCTCTTCCGTGAAAACCTTGCAGTAAAACTCTGACAATACTTCGGCCTTCTCCATATCTCCCTTGGTTTTTTCATCCCTTTGTTCATTTATATACAGCTCTGGTATCGTACAAGTACTCCTTGTTTTAGACTGCACAGCTTTCCAAAATATTTTAGGGTTCTCCTTAACATTTTTAGCTATTACTTTATCTTGTTTGATTGCTTCATTCCTTGTGGCTCTTCTTACTTGATTATTTATCCTTCTGTAATTATCATACACATTGCTTAATTCACCAACATAATTTTCTGCACCAGTTGTCTTGATCTGCTTTAGTCTTGACCATAACCTACGTTTTTTCTTAATTTTGGACCACAACTTCTTATTCTGAGTGTACTTTTTATGTACTTTATTGTTTTGCTCCACCCTAAACTTTCTCTTGGGAATACAGTTATCTACATCTCCAAATAGCTTTGTCTTAAATTTGTTCCAAATTTCATCCACATTTTGATCATTTAGATAGTCCTTCCAATCAATGTTCATTAAGTCCCTTAGTTTCCCCCAATTTGCTCTCTCCATCATGTATACCATTTTCTCAGAATACTTATGTTGAATATCCAAGTCACAAGAGAATAATATACACCCATGGTCACTCTTCCCAATAGGGCTATCTATTGACACTTCCTCAATCAACTGATCATCATTGCAGAATACCAAGTCAAGTATATTCCCAGCAGACCCCTCTCTGAATCTTGTTACTTCATCCACCTTTTGAAATAGGTACCCATCCCGTATTTTCTCTATAAAAACTTGGCTGAACTGCTCTGTGCTGGTCCAAAATCTCCAGTCAATGTTTGGTAGATTAAAATCCCCACACAATACCTTAAATTTATCATCTAAATCATTAAATTCACTGATTAAACTTAGCAACTTGTGATTATTTTCTTCCGTGCTGTTAGGGCTTCTGTATACTGATACAAGTACAACATTATTAGGCTTTGTCCCGATTCTTATACCTAAATATTCACAATAGTGCTGGTTAAAATTAAGAATAATATATGGCAAACTTTTTCTTACATATATCAAGAGACCACGTCCATCATCATTTTTCCCTAAATTTTTCTCAATAGTCTCGTACCCATCAATATTATACTCCACAAGTTCCCTTTCAAACCAAAAATTCTTAGGCTTAACCTCTTGTAGAACCAAAGCAGAGGGAGCCTCCCTCATGGTACTTATTCTTGTTTGTAATTCAAGCACTTTGTCTGGGCTAAATATATCCACGTTACTAAGCAAAATACTAAACTTATTACGGCTATCATCATCACTAGTTGATGTATAAATTAGGCGTTCTCCTCGACCCTGTGCACTATTGCTAGATCCACGTTTGTCTTCTGTGAAGACTGAAGCAAAATGATCATTAAGGACCTCTACTATTTCCTCATCAGATTCTTTCAAAACCCCTTCATATTTAATAGGCCCTATTTTATCACTGTTAGATTTATTATTGATTCTATAATAGCTAAAGAATTTTTTAGGATCTTTATTATTATTTTTAGCTAAATTAATTTCTGCTGTCCTTTTGGTCTTCTAAATAATCTTATTTAGTTCATTTCTGGTTGACCTATAATGGTTTAAATTACATAAGAAAAGAAGGAGACTGCAAAAGACCATTCATGGCCTACACTTGGCAGCTCCTGTTCCAGTCAACACAAAAGATTTCTTACCAGAGAAAAGTCATCAACATTGTCACCCTTTACAGGAGTTCGTCAGATCTAATCTACAATATACATAAAATGCACCCAGAGGATTATGTCCTTTCATGCAACCGCAAAATATAATCTCCCCAGTTCTTAGAAAAATATGTACATAAAAAAAAGTCAGTCCCATCTAGCAGCTTCATCCATATATTTATCTAATCTATTCTTAAAACTACCCAGAGAGGAGGCTTCTATCACATGTCTAGTGAGCTTTGTTCTGGAAGGTTGTCTTACAGCAAGCTCCTGATTCTCATTGTAAGATTGTGATATAATACTGATTTGGGTGTGTAGTTTTTCTTGTATTTATTTAATACACCAATCACTGTAATAAATACATTAGTGATTAATACTTTTGGGGAAGATAACTGGCAGCGATCCTGAGCAAGAATTTTTATTGGTGAGTGTTAACTTTTTCCTTAGTTAATTTCTGAGAGTATGGTTGTTTGTATAGATGGTGAGAGCATGCCGTTTGAAAGTAGTGTGTATGTGGTGTGTGACGCATGTGGAGTTGAAAGGAGAGTGAATGTAACTGAATGCCGTGTGTGTTTTCTGGAAGGGGAGGTTGAGTGGGGAATGTAAGAGGTTGAATGATTTGGTGTTTGAGGTGAGAAGAGAAAGCATACTTCCTTATATCCAGCCGTGACCTTGTCTTAAAAAGCTTCAGTGAATTCCCCCTGCTGATGTTTTCTTCTCGAAGTTTCAATATGCCTTGACTACATTCCCCATCATATTTTCCAGTGAGTATCTTGTAGGTCTCTATTAAGTCTCCCCGTGCTCTTCTGTATGCCAGTGTTGGTAGGTTCAGCTTCCTTAGTCTCTCTTCATAATTAAGTCCTTTAAGTTCTGGCACCATCCTTGTAGCCCTTCGTTGCACGTTCTCTACCATCTCAATGTCTTTAACCAGGTGAGGACTCCATACCTGATTAGCATACTCTATATGCGGTCTTACTAAAGCTACAAACAAAGCTTTAAATATCGTTGCATCCAATGTAACAAAGTTCCTTCTGACTATTCCCACTAATTTGTTGGCTTTATTTACTTTCTCTGCCAGGTGATCTACACAACTCAATTTATCATTGATTATTACTCCCACATCCTTCTCAGAAGTAATCTTTTTCAGCTGCTTCTCCATTTGGTAGCCTTGATCTCCAATAGTCATTCTTCCTATTCTCATATAATTACACTTATCTGGATGAAAACTCAACAACCATTTTTCACTCCATGAGTATACCTCCTGCACATCCTGCTCCAGCTTTTGACAATCCTCTTGATCTTTTATGCATCTAAATATCTTTGTGTCGTCTGCATACAGGTATACTTCGCTGTCATTTACTATACTATCGGGGAGGTCATTGATAAACAAAACAAACAACAATGGTCCGAGAACAGTGCCCTGCGGCACTCCACTTGTCACTGGCTTCCATCTTGACATTTTCCCCTTCACCACCACTCTTTGTTGTCTTTGTGTTAGGAATGCTGCAATCCATTCTTGGTACTCCTTTCCAATTCCATAACTACTAATTTTACTGAATAGTCTTCTATGTGCAACTCTATCGAAAGCCTTCATAAAACCACAATATATTACGTCCACTGCATGTCCATCATCAATAATTTCAGTCCATCTGTCCAGAACCTTTATGAGCTGTAGCACCGTTGATCGTCCTGAGATAAAGCCATATTGCTTGTCACTAAATAAACTATTGGTTCTCATGTGTGCCATTATCTCCTCCCTTATCATTGTCTCAAATATCTTACAGATTATACTTGTTAAACTGACTGGCCTATAATTCTCTGGATCACACTTGGAACCCTTTTTAAATATAGGAGTAATATGAGCAATTAGCCAATCTTGAGGGAGTTTCTTATGTTTAAAGGAGTACTGATAAAGTATTTCTAAAGGCACTAATAATTGTTCCATAGCTTTTATAATCCTAGAGTGGATTCCGTCAGGTCCTGGGGATTTATGCCTCTTTAGATTTTTAATGATCTTCTTAATTTTTTCCTTATTAATTTCCAGGTGATTCAGTGTTGGTACATTTTTCATCACACAATATGGTACCTCATCTTCTGGCTCCATGACAAACACCTTCGAAAATTGCTTTGCTAAAACTTCAACTTTTTCCAGATCACTTTCAGTTTTTCCATCTTCAGCAGTGCCCTTGTATAAGTCAGGAATCCTTGGTTTCCTTTTTGTCTTAGTCTGCACATATTTCCAAAATATTTTAGGATTATCCTTCACATTTTTTGCAATCTCCCTTTCTTTTAGTTTTACAGCATTTCGGGTTTCTTTTCTAATTTGATTATTCAATTTTCTGTACTCCTCCTCAGTCTCTAAATACTCGTTCTTAGTAGATACATTCAGATTACTCTTCAAGGATTTCATTCTCATCCACAACCTCTGTTTCTTCTTTATCTTAGACCATAATTTCTTATTCATTGGTAGATTGCTATTCGTCCTTTTCCTGGATTGATTTAAATTCCCCATCTTTCTTGTGCGTACACTCTTATCTATTGCAACATACAATTTTGACTTGAATCTGCTCCACATTTCTTCAATATTGGTAGCCTCGGATAGGTATTTCACCCAGTCAATATTAATACTAAGTTCCCTTTTCAGACCCTCATAATCTGCTTTTTCATACAAATACATAGTTTTTCTATCATGAGCCACGATCTCCTCCATATTACATGTAACTTGTATCACAGCATGATCACTTCTCCCCAGTGGATTTCCAATCATGACCTCTTCAACTATTGATTCTTCATTTGTGAAAAATAAATCTAGGGTATTACCCACATTTTCACCCCTTATTCTTGTAATTTACTCCACATGCTGGGTCAAAAAGCAATCGTGCACCTTTTCCACAAATTTTGTTCCAAAATCATTCATTACAGTGTTAGTCGTGCAATTTTTTCAATTTATTTGTGGCAAATTAAAGTCTCCCATCAAAATCTTAAATGTAGCCTTCATCTCAGTTACCTCTTGCAATAAATCCAGCAACAGTTGGTCATTTTCCTCCTGGCTATTTGGACTCCGATATACTAGAGTTAGGTTAAGTTTCTCTCCTTGAAGCATAATTTCCAGACAGCAATACTCACAGAAACATGAAACCAAATCCCCCTTACTATACTTAATGCCACTTTTCACGTATATCAAGAGACCTCTACCTTCATTACCCAAAACATTACTTTCCTCTATCTCATACCCTTTGATGTTGTATTCTTCAAGTTCCCTTCGGTATCTAAAGTGCTTAGGTTTAACTTCAGAGAGGGCAATAATGCTTGGCTTATCACTTAATGTATCAAGTAACGACCTTAATTCTAAAAACTTATCAAAAGTATATACATCCACATTTGTAAATATAATGCTAAACTTTCTATTTACATTATTTACATTCTCAGCACATGATGTACTTGAGTCAATTTCTACTGTGGCTGTGGTCTTTGATCCTCCACCTTGATGACCCTTCGGTTCCAAGGTGGACCTCTGACTACATGCTTCCCCTCTCCCATATCTGTTAAGTTTTTTGCCTTCTTTAACAGTTCTTTGTCCATTTCTTTCTCTCTCTTGGTTAAATCATAGGCCACTCTAAAATTTTTCAAGTTTTCATCCTTGCCCAATTCTTTTATTTTTCTGAATATATCATTTCTCACTTCTGAGTCAGTGAGTGCAGCCAGTATTGGGCGATCTCGACCTTCTACCTTTTTCCCAAGCCTTATCACTCTCATCATATTATCCTCATGAACCTCACATGTATTCAGAATTTTCTTAACAATCTGTCTGTCATAATTAATTCTTTCCTGGAACATGTTTGAATTGCTTTCAGGGACATTGTACACCACAATGTTGTTTTCTCTCTTCTTCTTATCATTTAGTTCTTCCAAAACTGTAGTCATATCCATTACCTCCTGTTTTTTCTGAGATGCCTGATGTCCTCCAATTGCCCCTTTACAGGAGTTCGTCAGATCTAATCTACAATATACATAAAATGCATCCAGAGGATTATGTCCATTCATGCAACCGCAAAATATAATCTCCCCACTCCTTAGAAAAATATATACATATGTACATAAAAAAAAGTCGGTCCCATCTAGCAGCTTTATCCATATATTTATCTAATCTATTCTTAAAACTACCCAGAGGGGAGGCTTCTATCATATGTCTAGTGAGCCTATTCCATTCATCTATCACACGATTTGTAAACCAATTCCTCCCAATCTCCTTCCTAAACCTATACTTATCAAGCTTAAACCCATTGCTACGTGTCCTGTCATGTTCACTAAGTATAAGAACCTTACCCAGATCCCCTTTATTATATCCTTTTACCCATTTGAAGACTTCAATCAATTCCCCTCTGACTCTTCTCCTTTCCAATGTATGTAGATTTAGTTTTCTGAGCCTTTCACCATCAGGTAAGTTCCTTAGCCCACCAATCATCTTTGTCATCCTTCTCTGCACAGACTCAAGCAAATCAATATCCTTCCTATAATATGGTGACCAAAATTGTACTGCATAGTCTAGATGAGGCCTAACTAGCGCCAGATACAGTTTTAGAATGACTTCAGCACTCTTATTACTTACACTCCTCCTAATGAATCCCAATATCCTATTAGCTTTATTCTTAGCAATTTAGGCATTGCTTTCTAGAACGAAGGTCTGAACTTACCAAAATACCCAAGTCCCTCTCACAATCGGTCCTCCCTAAAATTCTCCCATTTAATTTATAACTATTCAATGGATTATTTCTACCTATACTAAGTACACTACATTTGTCTATGTTAAACTTCATTTGCCATTTCTCGGCCCAATTGGACAGAATGGTCAATTCCTCCTGCATTACAACAGCATCAGAATCAGCCCTAATGGCCCTACCTAGCTTAGTATCATCAGCAAATTTACTCAGGTCACTACTTATACCTATGTCAAGATCATTAATATAAATTAAGAATAGCAAGGGGCCCAAAACAGATCCTTGCGGAACTCCACTGCTAACACACCCCCACTCAGATTTAACTCCATCTATACTAACCCGTAAGGACCTAATCACACTATCCAGCTCCCCCCATAGAACCTCAACACCTGCCTGACTAAGATGGAGCCCATCCATCGCATACAACCTCCTATTCCCGTAAAACCCACCCCAGACATCTACAAACACCAATCCTAACTCCTCACACAGTCCTTTCACAAATTCATTCAAACCAATTGCACGCGACAACCATTCTACCCCCACATCCAATCTCGGAAGCACACCAGAAACAACACCTTTTACCCTGCTTTTACTCATCCTTCCAACTAACCTTTTATACTGCTCACGTAACTCACATGTACCCACCTTCTTTACATCATTCACTCCCACATGCGTAATCACAACTGCATCCCTCTCACACCCAGAAACCAGCCTGTCATACCTCTCACAAACATCACTTACACCAGCACCTGGCAGACAAACTCTCATTCCCTTCCACTTGCTATCACTCAACTTCCTATCTAAATACCTAATCTGAGAGTCACCCATCACTAGCACCTTAGTCATTCTCCTATTCTGTCTTGGCCTAACATTACCCTCCCTCCTGCTCTCAGTCACACTACCACCCATCCTGCTTTCATCCACAATCACACCAGGCAAATCACTTTCACACTCTTCCTCTCTCAGGACATTGAATCTGTTAGTCAACCTCACAGGTTCTATGTCCCTCTCATTCACACACCTAACCTGTCCTAACTTATCTATCCTATCCATTTTCACCCACCATTCATCATCACTCACAACTTCCACAGTTTTCCCAGTCGTAGCCCTATCTTCCACCCTCTTAGCACTAATCTCACCCTTCAATCACACACTTGCATCTCTTCTCACCTCAAACACCAAATCATTCAACCTCTTACATTCCCCACTCAACCTCCCCTTCCAGAAAACACACACAGCATTCAGTTACATTCACTCTCCTTTCAACTCCACATGCATCCCACACCACATACACACTACTTTCAAACGGCATGCTCTCACCATCTATACAAACAGCCATACTCTCAGAAATTTACTAAGGACAAAGTTAACACTCACCCAAAAATATTCTTGCTCAGGATTGCTGCTAGTTATCTTCCCCAAAAGTATTAATCACTAATGTATTTATTAAAAGTGATTGATGTATTAAATAAATACAAGAAAAACTACACACTCAAATCAGTATTATATCCCAATCTTACAATGAGAATCAGGAGCTTCCTGTAAGACAACTTTCCAGAATAAAGCCAGACAGCCAACTGACAAAGCTTGATATGTCCACTTGGTGGACATATCAAGCTTGGTAAAAATAGAATTACCTGATAGTTTACTAAATAGGTCCTACTGCTTAGGAATGGGGTAGGTCTCCATTTTAGCAGCTCTGTTGACTGTGAGTTTGTAGTTCTCACAAATTCTAAGAGTTGTCAGACTTCACAACAGGAACTATAACGGCAGCCCAAGGTGAAGAAGCTACTGGAGAAATTATCTTCTCATTCATTAGGCGCTCTAGTTCTTTGTCAACTTTGTCCCGTAGTATATAGAGTACTGTTCTGGCCTTACAAAACTTAGGCAGTAGAATGTAATCAACATCAATAGAAATAGTTCTGTCTTTCAGACAACCAAGACCTGGAGAAAATAAGTCAGGAAACTCTGTGAGCAGCTGAGCATGGGATGGAGACCTTATGAACTGTATCAAGTTTGACTTCTGTTAAGTTAAGAGCCTTAAGCAAGTCCCTTCCCAGTAGAAAAGGTCCATGATCATTTGTAACTACCAATGGGACATTAAGCCGGAGATTAATGCTTGAAGGCAGGCAAGCAGTGACAAAGATTTCACCAACAACTTTCAAAGGGGAACCCCCATACACTTTAAGACTCACTGCAGATTCCCTAAGTTAACATAACATAACATAATTTCACGGATGACAAAAGCCACAAGAGTCTATCAAAGGTCATCCACATCCGTCAAAACCCACCCACAAAAAGCACCATCACCAGGGGAAGACAAAATCAGAGTCCCCCACAATATAATATAATAGATGACAAAAGCCACAAGGGCTCATCATAGGTCATCCAAGTCAAACGGCCTCTTTTTTAAGGCACCCAAACTCCCAGGAAAACTACATCCAGAGGATTGCATCCAGAAACAAGGGTATCACCAATCAAGGCTTGTCAAGAACTAAATCATGCAGCTATAGATATATACAAACAATATTAATATATACAAAACTTAGGAACCATCACAACCTTTCCTTCCCATAAACTCATCCAACCTAACATAACATAATTTCATGGATGACAAAAGCCACAAGGGCCTATCAAAGGTCATCCGTATCTTTCAAATCCCACCCATATAATGCATCCATAGGATTTTTTCATATCATGCATCTATAATATACAATTTAATAATCCATAGAAATGTCCAACCATGCATCTACAATATATAATTTAAAGCCTCCATAGGAGTCTGTCCAAAACAAAATCAAATTCCCCCAAAATATACAATAAAAGAAACTGCATCCACAGGAATGAGTCAAGAAACGTATCCACATCCCGAAAAGTAAGAAATTAACCCTCCATCCCCATATAATCATCCAATCTGCGCTTGAAAACATTCAAGTTTGGGCTGTCTACAGTCTCAGGTGGCAAACTATTCCAATAATCCACCACTCTGTTAGTGAAAAAATATTTTCTAACATCCAGTCTGCGCCTCTGTTTTTTAATCTTTAAGTGGTGGCCTCTAGTTCTATTACTACCTTCTAACTCAAATAACTTGCTGAAATCCAAATTATCCATCCAAGAAAAGATTTTAAAAAGCTCAATCATATGTCCCCTCACACACCTTCTTTCAAATGAAAACATATTTAATACCCTCAGTCTATCTTCATATTCAAGGTGCTTCAGGGATGGTATTATTTTTGTTGCCCTCCTTTGTACTGACTCTAAATATTAAAGTTTATATCATGTCTAAAATGTGGTGACCATAAGAGTTGTATAGTTTAAGGATGACTTCCTTACTCTTGTAGCTAACATTTCTTTTAATGTAACCTAGCACCCTATTTGCTCTATTTTTTGCCTCAATACACTGCTTTGAAAATTTCCGTGACCTATCTACTACTACTCCTAAGTCCTTCTCATCTTCAACTGAATTAAGCCAATATCCATCCATCTCATAGCTAAATTCCCTATTATCTCTCCCCATGTTAATAACTTTGCATTTATTAAGGTTAAAAGTCATCTGCCACTTCTGAGCCCAAGCTAACAACTTATCTAAGTCACCCTGCACTTTAAAGCTACCCTCAACCTCTTTGACTACAGCTGCCAATTTAGTGTCATCAGCAAAAATTGACACTTTGCAATTTACACCTTGCTTAAGATCATTTACATAGATTATAAATAATAAAGGGCCTAAAACTGATCCCTGAGGTACGCCACTAATAACATTCCTCCACTCTGACCTCACTCCATACTAAATACATTTAAATTTGGACTACCTACTACCCTCTGCGGCAATTTGTTCCAGAAGTCTACCACTCTATGTGAAAAAATATTTTCTTAAATCTAACCTACACCCTTGCTTTTTGATTTTCAAATGGTGACCTCTAGTCCGATTTCGATCATCTAACAAAAAACTTGCTAACATCCAATTTATCTATCCCGGAAAAAGTTTTAAGAGCTCAATCATATCCCCTCTTACACACCTCCTTTCGAACGAGAACATATTTAATACCCTCAGTCTATCTATATATTCAAGGTGCCTCAGGGAAGGAATAATCTTTGTTGCCCTCCGTTGCACTGACTCAAGAAGGTTAATATCGTGTCTAAAATGTGGGGACCAGGCCTGTATACAGTACTCTAGATGAGGCCTAATATAAGAGTTATAGAGTTTAAGAATAACCTCCTCACTTTTGTGACTGACATTTCTCTTAATGAAACCCAGCACTCTATTTGCCCTATTTCTTGCTTCAATACACTGCTTAGAAAACCTTAATGACTTATCTATTACTACTCCTAGATCTTTCTCATCCTCTACTGAGCTCAGCCAATGCCCATCCATTTCATAGTTAAATTCTCTATTATCTTTTCCCATGTTAATAACTTTGCACTTATCAAGGTTGAAAGTGATTTGCCACTTATGTGTCCAGGATAACAATTTATTTAAATCTCCCTGCACTTTAAAATTATCATCAATATCTTTAACTACAGCTGCTAATTTGGTATCATCCGCAAAAATTGACACTTTATTATTAACTGCCTCCCCAAGATCGTTTATATAGATGACAAATAATAATGGACCGAGAACTGATCCCTGAGGAACCCCACTGATAACATCCCTCCACTCTGACATTACACCATTTAGCACTACCCTTTGCTTCCTGTCTTTCAGCCACTCAGCTATCCAATTTGAAACACCCCCACATATCCCAATCATTTTTAATTTATGAACTAGTCTCCTATGTGGTACCTTATCAAATGCTTTACTAAAATCCAAGTAAATTACATCTACATTCTCTCCCTTATCTACTTGATTTGTTAGGAACTCCAGAAAGTCTAGTAAATTAGTCAAACATGATCTACCTGATCTAAACCCATGCTGAGCATTGCTGATTAACCCCTCCCTCTCTAGATGTTGGCAAATCCCTTTTTTTAACTATTTTCTCAAGAATTTTACAGACTACAGGAGTTAGGCTAACCGGTCTAAAGTTATTTGGATCCTCTTTACTACCCTTCTCGAAAATGGGTATTTATCCATATTCCAGTGACCTAGTATACAACTTGTCCAGAGCTATTGAGATACTTTCTACCCCATCTTTAAGTATCCTAGAATGAATATTATCAGGGTCAGAGGCCTTGGTAGCATCTAACTCACCTATTAGTCCTTTTATCTTCCTCCAATCCACACTAATGGTAGTAAACACCTCTTTCCCTGACCCATGGGTACTATACATAAGACTATTTAGTTTCACCTTTGTAACCCTGTAAGGGGCGTGGCGATTTGCAATCCTGGCCGTCGTGTTGACGGGATCCAGCGCCCCGTCCGACCCCAGCTTAGCCTCTCTTCCTTCCTTCAGATAGCCTATATTTCTCCCCTACCTCGTCGCTTTTCATACAACCTCTCCCACAACTTTCTCTGGTCAGCCTCTAATTTCACAGGGTAGATGCTGACCTTCCGCTGAGGGGACAATGTTCCCTAACCCCTGAGCTCCAGTCTGGGGTGGCTGGTTTTTAACAACCTGCCTTATCCCCACCCATACCTTCCTCACATCCCTTTTCCTCTCCTCTTCACATTCTATCAATTTTACGCCGTGTTCAAGGTGGAGCCGCCATGCTGATGGACTGCCAGGCCACCAGGCGGGAGGGGTGGTCTGAAATGGCGGCACCTGGCTTTGCCAGGCCTGTAAGCACCTCTTGCAGTGCGGGCAACTGCAAGAGGTGATGAGCTATTGCATCCCGCAGAAAATTTAGGGTCACCATGCCCAATGATGCACAACTAAAAAAACAAACAGCCCTCAACTTCCCCTTGCTCATCAACGGAGCCGCCCTCGGCAGCTCCACCAAAAAAATGGAGGTCCCCCTCTAGTGCTTGCGCAGGGGGACTCCCCCTCACCCCCTTCTCTGGAGGTGCTTTCGGGCACCTCCCTATTTCCAGCAGCAGTCCCTCCTTTTCTTTCTAAGGGGACTGTCAAGAAAGCCAGCAGGCATCCCATTGCCGACTGCCCCTTGTGTAAGCGGCTTGGTAGGGCAAACCCCCTTAGAGGGGAGAAGGAAGCCAGGCCCCTTCGGTCACTTCCAACAAAAGACCTGCTGGCAAGAATATTAAACCTTGCCAGGGCAAGGCCTGTGCCTCCCCACAAAAGACTCATGACGCTGCCAAGGGGACCTGCGATGTCCTGGGAGGGGATGGCACACTAGAGGTCCCTCTTGTGATAGACATGGTCCTTGAGGAAACCCATCCTCAGACGGTAGTGCCTTCCATGGGGGGAAATCCAGGCTCGGCACCAAGCACCGAACCCGAATCCGCCCCTATGCAAGGTCCTCCTCAAATGGCTGGGGATTCTGAGACAGTACAAGGAGGGAAAGGATCTCCTCCGGACGATGCCCCTGCGACCACCAGGACCTTCTCCATTTCGGAGAAGGACCTGGCTGAGGCCGGTACATCTGGCTTAGTGGCTTCTACTGGTGGAGGTGAGAAGCGGGTTCATTCCCCGCCCTCCTCTCCAAAAAAGAAAAAGACAAAGAAGACTCGGGGCTCCTCTCCATCCGCGGGGGCTGTGGGGGATGGATGGGTCTGTTGCCACTTTGGCAAGCGACCAAGCCAAGACCAGCACATCTAGCCCCTCTGCCCCCATGGCTGCGGAGCCTCTGACTAAGACCAAAAGTGCACAGGCCGGAGACTCGATGACATTGAGGCCCCTCATTCAGAGGTTACCTGGCATTTTCGAGCCCGCTGGCTTCAAGCGCTTCCTCTTTATTCGCTCCACTGATAGCACCATGTTGTCCAAGCGCAACATGATCCATCAGAGGAGAGGATTAGCTAGTGCAATTGGTAGAGAGCCGAAGGTGACCCGTTTCTCAGGCGGGAGCCTTCTGGGGAATGTGGCGAATCCCGCCGAGGCGGCCAAGATAATTGCTCTTTGGATACTTCATGGTACCCCGGTGAGTGTGACGCCGCACACTACCATGAACTTTGTGAAAGGAGTAGTTTATACGAGGGAACTCGTTGACTACTCCATTGAGGACATCACCCTAGAGCTGGCCGACCATGGGGTGGTCAAGGTCGAACGTGTGATGAGAAAACAGGGAGGAGACTCAAGACCCACCCCCTACACTCTTCTTCACGTTCGACTGTGACAAGCTCCCTGAGTCGGTGCGTGCCGGTTGGTACCGCTACCGTGTGAAGGCATTCGTGCCACTGCCGCGGCTGTGCTATTACTGTCACTGCTTCAGCCATACGAATTGTTCTTGTAAACGTGCAAAGTTGGGGTCACCCGAACTCTGTGTAAATTGCTCCAAGGTCGCACACAATAAGTCCAAATCGTGTGTGGCAAAGTGTGTCAATTGCGGAGAGCCGCACCCCGCTTCTTTGAAGCAATGTGGTGCATATCTCCTTAAGAAAGAAATCCTGACCGTTCAGGCCCAGGATCGACTCTCATTCAGCGAAGCTTAGGACTTGATCCTGGCGCGCCCGGCTCTGCCTCAGATGTCATATGCCTCAATAGTTAGAAAGGCTCCCTCTGCTCATGGCCCATCCAGGCCAATGAGCACGGTTGTTTCCGCGCCCATTCGGAGCCCTTCTGCGGGCTCTACTCAACCCGGGCGCTCCCCTGGTAAATCTGATGGCAAGAAGGAAATGGGAGACCGACAGGATCAGCCGGACCGACGGATGCAGGACCTGTATAACATGATGACAGGGGCTGGATCAGCCCCAGGACCTACAACCCTGACCCCTGCTCCTACTGAAGGGACTCCGCTAAATGGAATGGATGGCAGTATGATTGAGTCTAAAGAAGATACTGTGAGTGGTAGGAAAGGGGGTGAATGGAAGAGAGTGGAAAGTAAAAGAGGAATTAAGCATGGTTCTAAGGTTAAGGATAGGAAGGCGAGAGGGAAGAGTGTGGATTCGCTATACTCAGATGAGGGAGAGAGTGACGATATGATTGGAATGAGTGAGACCGAGAGTAGCTCTTCGGAGAGTGAAGTGAATGTGGGGAAAGGAATTTTGATTAGGAAAGTGCCAAGGATTGATAAGTTTAGATTGCATGGGGCAAAGAGTATGGGTGAGTTCTTCGGGGATTTTGAGCGGTACTGCAAGCTCAAGTACCCGCAGAACAAGGGTCACTGGGTGAGTGTTCTGGGAGATTGTTTGGATGGGAAAGTGTTGGAGTTCTTGCGATGATAACGAGTGTGGGAGAGCCAAAGTACGATGTAGTGAAGAAGAGATTGATTTGGCAGGTGAAACGAATGAAAGAGAGTGTGAAGTATAAAAAAGTGAATGAATTTGAGAAGGCTCGAGTGGGAAAGAGTGAAAGTGTGAATATGTATGCACATAGGCTTGAGAGTATGGCAAGAATGAGGTATGGTGATGATGATGTAAATGAATGTAAACCACTCATGAGGAAGTTTTTGGACACGATCCCGCGAAAGGTGAGTGAATGGCTGAGTGGAAAGAGAAAGGAGAGAGTGAGACTGACAGGTGAACGGTTGATGTGGGAGGATGTGTTGGAACTGTTAGAAGATGGACGATTTGATGATGAAAGCGATCTAGAAGAGGATGGATGGTACAGTGTGAATTTTGGGGGTAAGAAGCCCAGGAGCTTTCATCCACCCCAGCAGTTTGTCAGCTACAGGTATGCCCTGAAGGCTGCACCAGCTGGAGTGATGTCGAACTTCCTGGGCCGGCAGAATGGATGGGTAAATGGAGGGTGGTCGAATGGAAGGGGGCAGATGAATTTCAAGCGTGGGAACGGATATATGAGAGAGAAACCGAGGTATGTCCCAGCAAACGAGAGACCGAATGGTGGGAGAAAGATTGTGGAATGTCGTCGGTGTGGAAGGAAAGGTCATATGTTGGCAGAATGTAGGTGGACATCTGGTGCATGTTTTGGGTGTGGTAAGAAAGGGCCTATGATAAAGGATTGCCAGGAAAGTGTGAAAGAGTGCTTCAAGTGTAAAGAAATAGGCCATTTGAAGAAAGATTGTCCGAGGTTGAATGGTGGAGCAACTGGTGGGGAAAGTATGAAATATGCATGTGGTAATTGTGGAAAGGCTGGTCATTATGCAAGGATGTGTCGTGACCAGAGGAATGTATGTAGCTATTGTGCGATGGAAGGACATTCGAGTGAAAAGTGTTGGATTAGACTGAAAGCGCAAGGTGTGAATGGAAAGTCTGAAGCGGGAAACTGAATGGTAAGAGGGTACCTGCTGAAGTATCCTCTGGGTGCATGAGTGTGAGTAATGTGTTGGTAAGTCTGTCTAGTGTGAAAGTGCTGTCTGGTAGGAAGTATGAGTGTCTGAGTGTGAAAGTGGAATTGAATGGAATTGAGTGTTTGGCTTTAATAGATTCTGGATGCAAGGCGAGCTTGGTGTATAAAGATGTGTATGACAAGGTTAGCGAGAAAGCCCTCCTGTCTGAGGGCAAGGGTAGTTTGGTAGGTATTGGTAATAGGAGAGTGCCTGTGATTGGAATCATAAGGTCACCTGTTCGAATGCATGGTATGATGATGAATGAATGTGAATTTTCTGTGATTGATAAGGTGAGTAGTGAGTATGGTGTGATTTTGGGCTATGATTTTATGAAAATGAATCGTATGGTTGTGCATCCTGCGAGTGATCAGATTGAGAGAAAGATTGGTAAAAATGGGGTGTATAAGTTGTATGTAGGGAAAGATGGTAGCGTTTTGAGGAGTGTGTTTACTGGTATTGAGGTGACTGCTATGGAGAATGTAAAGCTTGTGAAGGGTGAAAGGGTGTCCGTTAGAGTGAGTTGGAGTAAGGATGTTAGTTTGAATGTGGGTGAGAACACTGTGATATTGGATGGAAAGGATGCGTGTAATAAGGTAAGGCGTGTTGCTTGTGTGTTTGATGGCTTTATGAGAATGAATGATCCTTTTGTATGTGTGCAGGCGGACCCCAGTGTGAAAGGGCAGGTGAGGGGAATCCAAGTCGGAGATGTACTGGACCACCTCTCCACTGTCAATGAGGTAGGTATGGATGATAGTATGGATGTCAGGGTGAATGTTGCAGGTGAAGAGACGTGTGAATGGACGTATAATGATGTGAAGAGCATGGTGGAATTGGATGGATGTTTAACTGAGTATGAAAGGGAGGATGTGTATCGAATGATATTTGAACGAAAGGGAGCCCTCAGTAAGGGTGATCTGGATTTTGGGGTTGCAAAGCTCCCGGAATTCAAGATTGTCCTGAAGGAGGACTCCCCAATCTATCAGCGGCCAAGGCATTTCCCACCTCCGGTTGCTGATGAGATTGAGGAGCAGTGCTTGGAATTGGAGCAATTGGGGGTGATTGAAGAGAGCGAGAGTGCATGGAATAGTCCAATTGTACCTGTATATAAGCCGGATGGAAGATTGCGTCTGTGTGTGGATTATCGAAAGGTGAAAGAAAGGTTTCCGATGTGTGTGTATAGTATGCATGGGATGGAGTGGTTTATGAAGCTGGATCTGGTATGGGGGTATTACCAGATGCCCATTGCTGAGGAGAGCTGGCCAGTAACTGCCTTCTCTTCCTCAAAGAGGCATTACCAGTTCCGGAACCTCAACTTTGGGTTGGCTAATGCTCCCGGAGCCTTCCAGCGGGCAATGAATGTCGTGTTGAGTAAGTTTGCGAGTAAGAATGTGATTGCATTTATAGATATTTTAATTATGACTGAGACTTTTGAGGGGCATATGAGATTGGTGAATGATGTGTTGAGAACGTTGGAGAGTGTTGGTGTAAAGGTGAAAGTGGCGAAGTGTGAATGGTTTGCGAAAGAAGTGGAATTCCTTGGGTATATGGTGAGTGAGAATGGGTTGCGAAAATCACCGAAGTATGTTGAGAAGGTGCGAATGTTTCCTAAACCGGTGACTGTGAAGCAACTGAAGTTGTTTTGGGGTTTGATTGAGTTCCAGCGAAAGTTTATACGTGATTGTTCTGGTGTGAGTAAGCCTCTGACTGAGTAGATGGGCAAGAAAGGTAGTACGGTTGTCAAGTGGAATGATAAGATGAATGAGGCGTATGAGAGACTGAAAGAGGCAGCGGCTGAAGATGTTGAATTGGCTTACCCAGATTATAGTGTAAATGCTAAAATGCTTGAACTGTATACAGATGCGAGTGGGTATTGTATGGGAGGTTTTCTGATGCAAGAGCAGCGTTTGAATGGAGAGAATGTCAGGCGAATAATTGGGTATGTATCCAAGGCTATGAATGTTGCAGAACGAAAGTATTCGACTGTGGAAAGAGAGTTGGCTGCGATAAGATATTGTTTGAAAGTGTTGCGTCCATTTTTGTATGGTGTGAGGTTTGTGATAAAAACCGATCATCAACCTCTTGTGTATCTGCAGCGTATGAAGTGGGCTGATAGTAGGATTGCAAGGACTTTGGAAGATTTGAGTGACTTTGACTATGTGATTGAATATGTGCCTGGTGAACGGGCGGAATGGAGTGGCTGATTTGATGTCAAGGTATCCTTGTACGAATGATGAAAATGTGTGTGGAGTGAGTGATCCTGAGTATTTGCCGAAAGGGATTATGAATGGAAAAGAGAGTAAGGGTGGTGGTGATTCCTTGTTTTAGAGTGTATGGAATGGTTTGCAAGATTTGAAGAGTGATGGAGTAGACGTGAGAGTGACCGATAGTGTGGATGATTTAAGGAAGGAGGTAATGAATGAAGTGTGTAGGAAGCCTGAAAGCATTGGTATGGCAAAGGTGCGGAACTTCATGAAAGAATTGAGAGCGATGTGTATGCAAGGGGTCCCGTCATTTCAGGAAGTGTTGATTGTAGTGAGTTGTTTGTATGGAGTGATTGTTTATGTGCACTTTGGTGGTGAGAGGCCGATTGTGTAAAAGGATGAGAAGATGAAGGGTTTGAATCCTAATGTGGTACATCTGCAATGTTTGAGCAGTGTGCACTACAATTGGGTGATTGAAAAGTGTTCATATATAAGAGAGAAGAATGATTGTCTGGATGAAGATGAGTGTGTGTTGAGTGATGATATGGGAGTTAATGACAGTGTGGATATCAATGCTGATGTTGGTGTGCTTGTTCCTTCTGTGTATGGCGTATGGCGAACATGGTGGACCTGATATGATGGAAGTGAGAGTGAAAGTTGGTGAAAGGTTGTTCTGTGGTTTGATTGATACTGGAGCGCAGGTGTCTTTAGTGAATGAGAGGATTCTGAGTAAGTATGATGAGTTTAAATGTTGCGAGCATAAACCTGTGAAGTTACGGATAAGTGGATTAGGGAATGGCATGATAGTGGCATGGGAACAGGTTAGTCTGAAAGTGAGTTTGGGTAATGGTGTGAATGTGAAGCATGACTTTGTGATTCTGAAAGATGAGCAAATGCCGTGTTGTTTCTTGCTTGGTGTAGACTTTATGAGATTGAATGATTTGTCTTTGGATGCTGATAAGGATTGTCTTATGAAAGGTGAATGTGAGGTGATGAAGTTGAAGGATGTTGTCAAATTTTGTGGCATGATTGAGTTGGTCATGGATGATGAGAATGAGATTTTAAGTGATGATGATATTCTAGAGATGCAAGAGATTTGTCCTTTTGTTAGTGAGTTGAAGAGGTGTGTAATGACGCGTGTTGATTTGAATGAATGGCCAGAGTGTTTAAGTGATTTTAAAAGGTATGCTAAGGATTTTGTTGTTTGTATGGATGTTGTATATTTTGTGAGGCATGTGAAGGGTGGTGATGATATGTATGTACCTGTGATGTCCTTAGTTGGTATGATTGGTCTGGTGAAGGTTGTGCATGATAATTATGGGCATATGGGTAAGTTTAAGCTGTGGGAGTGTATGAAGGAGCGTGTGTTCCATCCGTTTCTGAGAACTGTTGTGAATGATGTTGCAACTACGTGTGAAAGGTGTCAGAAGCAAAAGGTGCAAGGTGTGCAAGTGAAACCACCGATGTTGAAAGTTGATGCGAAAGAACCGTTTGAATTGGTAGTGATTGATTGTGTGTCTTTGCCGCGTACGAGTGCTGGGAATGTTGGTATGGTTGTGATGGTTGATCATAAAAGTAAGTTTGTGTATGCAGCACCTGTGAGAGATAAAAGGAGTGTGACTGTTGCGCGTGTGGTTGAGCAGTTGTTCTTTCCTATGTTTGTATGGAAGCCTAGAAGATGTCTGAGTGATAATGGGCCTGAATTTGTAGGGGAATTGTTTGAGCAAATGTTGAGAGAGAATGGTGTGGAGCATGTGAGAACAACTCCGTATGTACCGTCTTCAAATGGATTGGCTGAACGGACTATAAGAACCTTGTGTGAGATGTTGAGAATGATGACTACGACAGTGAATGACTGGGATGTGTGTCTGGGGAGAGTGTTGTGGGCGTATAATTCAACTGTGCATAGTGCAACTGGAATAGTGACGATGAGACTGATAGGATGACTGATGAACAAACCCGCCTAATTGCTACGCGTAGCCAGGGACCAGTAGAAGAGTGTGAATGGGTGCAGAATGGTGCGATTGAGCACAAGGGGTACCATGAAGAGTGATTGAAAGGGTTTTGTGAGTGGCTGTTCGAATGGCTTGAGGAAGGAGGGGTGTGGTGGAGCGAATGTGAGTGTGTGTAAAAGGGCCATTCTCCCACCCCTTTTCTCAGTACCCTATCCCTCCCTCTGTAAAAATGTGTGTGTGTCTGAATGGGAATGGGTTTGTTTTGTTTTTGTTTATTTTATATATAAAATGATTACCATGTTTTTCTTTCTTTCCAGGCGCCATATTCTGGAAAGATAGTAGCTAGTTTTGATATATCACTATAATTAAAACAAAATAGTACTTTGTTTAAAATAATCTTTTATCAAAAGATTATATGTTGAGGATTGTGTGGATATACATTTAGAGAGAGTGGAACCTTGGACAGATGGCAAGAAGGGTTCTCTAGACGAGTGCTCCGCCAGGCCCTGAGACGGAGGGCTTTCATACCTCGCTAGACACCTGGACCACCATACCTGCATTGGTTGACAATCCTGCCTCCTTTTATATTAGCCTACTACCACCCACCTCCAGCACACAAGTGATAGCGCATGCCCCTTTTTGTTCGGTTGTTGCTGTGTTTTTTTTATGTTTTGTGTAGATATATAAGTAAATTTGTTGTATTCGCCTGTTAGAAAATTCTCTTTTGGTATCCTATTTGGATTGGGAAATTTGGCCTCATTTTGAAGTATGCACACTTCCCTTGTAAATATAAATTGCTGTAAATATAACTGTATTCTTTTGTAAGTAAAGGGACTGTATATACAATCCGTTTCATTCTCCCTCGATTTCTCACGTCCGGACAGTGTAGGAAGCGGGTTGGATCGATTGGGATTAGAGATATATTTTCGGCCCGCTACAAAGTGATCACTACCATGGAGGTCATCGACCACCTCCCAATCAAAATCAGGCTGTTCATCCAAAGAGCACAAAGATAGGTCGAGGCAAGAAAATGAAGCGGTTCTCGGTCAGTGATGTGTAAACTCATCCACGTTTAGTACACCCATCTCAAGCTCTTTGATCAGATCGGCAAGAACTTTTCCCCTGGGATTTATGGAGTAATCTTCCCAGAGAGGATGCCTGCTGTTTAGATCTCCAAGCAAGAGATAGGGCCTCGGCAACCGTGCCACGATGCGGCGGTAGTCTCCCGCGTCGAAGTCAGCTGACGGTGGAATGTACGCAGAAATCAGAGTATACCTCCTATCCAGATGCAGCTGCACAGCCACTGCCTGAAAGGAGGTATCTAAAGAGAATGGAAGAACGGAGACAACATGCCGGGTGTAAACCGCGCATCCTGCAGCCCGGCCATCCAGCGGTGGTTGGGCGCAAGACCCTTATACCCCGGAAAGGCGGGCAGGGGGCACGCGCCTAGCATGGTCTCCTGCAAAACGATAGCTAACGGGGAACGGGATGAGACGAGCCTCCGCAGCTCCTCCCAGTTGGCCCGGAGTCCACGGTAATTCCATTGAAGGAATATGCCCTCCAGGCCTCTCGGAGGAGACGCGGGGGCCCTCCTCGAACTGAAGACCCTCACGGGATGGCCGTACGCTTCCCGAAGGGCAGAACCCCGGGCGCTGTTGGCCGGACAAAGCGCTGAAGGCGCTGTCGCCTTCGAGGATTTATTGGGGGAGGTCAGGCTCGCCATGTGAGTCTTTTCCTCCTTTCGCCTTGAAACCTTAGGCAGGCGTTGCGTCTTCGGAGGCGGGGGGGGCCCTCGTTTCGAGGAACCACCGTCTCCGAGCCACTCGCTCCACCTCAGGGCATGGGTGAAGGGGCCGAAGCTCCTTTGTTGCTGTCCTCCTTTTGGGGAACAGCTTTAGGAACCACGGAAGATGGCCTAGCGACCATCTTCAGGGGTGTTAACTCCTGTGAGTCTAACGACTCGGTGGAGGCGCGTGGCCGTTTCGCCTCACGGGAAACGGTCACGCTGGGGGAAGAGGGGGGAGCCCTGGTTTTAGCCGGGGCAGGGTATGAACCCTTTTTGCCGCCAGCTTTACCAGGGGAGCGCCCGGGTTGGGTAGAGCCCGCAGAAGGGCTCCGAATGGGCGCGGAAACAACCATGCTCGTTGGCCTGGATGGGCCAGGAGCAGAGGGTGCCTTTCTAACTATTGAGGCATATGACGTCCCAGGCAGACCCGGGCTGCAGTCCCCCCCTTGTTCTTTCCAAGAGGACTGCCAAGAAAGCCAGCAAGCAGCCCATAGCTGACCACTCCCCAGTGAAGCGGCTTGGTAGGGCAAACCCCCTTAGGGGGGAGAGGGAAGCTAGGCCACTCTGGTTGCTTCCCTCAAAAGAACTGCTGGCAAGAATATTGAACCTTACCATGGTCCAGGCCTGGGTCTTCCCAGATGTGACTTGTGACAATGCTGCCAATGGGACCTGCGATGTCCGGGGGGGGGGGGGGATGGCTAACTGGAGGCCCCGCCTGTGATAAACATGGTCCTTGAGGCAACCCAGCCTCGTCCGGTAGGGCCTTCCATGGGAGCGAACCCGGGCTCGGCCCCAAGCACCAAACCTGAATCTACCCTTATGCAAGGTTCTCCTCAAATTGCCTGGGTTTCCACAGCAGTACAAGGAGGTGAGGGATCTCCTCCGACTGGTGCCCCTGCGAATGCCAGTCCATCTAGGCTGGGGGATCCTGCCAGCGGAGGGGAGAAGCGGGTTCCTTCCCCACCCTCCTAAAAAGAAAAAAAATAGGAAAAAGACTAAGAAGACTGGGGGCTCCTCTCCATCCGGGGGTGCTGCGGTGATGTGCAGGGTGGAGCCTTGATAACATCGGGGCCCCTCATTCAGAGGTTAGCTGGCATTTCCCAGCCCGCTGGCTTCAAATGCTTCCTTGTTTTTTGCTCCACTGATGGCACCATTTTGTCCAAGGGCAACATGATCCATCAGAGGAGCGGATTAGCTAGTGCAATTGGTAGAGAGCCGAAGGTGACCCGTTTCTCGGACGGGAGCCTTCTGGCAAATGTGGCGAATCCCGCCGAGGCGGCCAAGATAAGTGCTCTTCGGACACTTCATGGTACCCCGGTGAGTGTGATGCCGCACTCTACCATGAACTTTGTGAAAGGAATAGTTTATGCGAGGGAACTCATGATCTACTCCATAGAGGACATCACCTTAGAGTTGGCCGACCATGGGGCGATCAAGGTCAAACGTGCGATGACAAAACAGGGAGGGGCCTTGAGACCCACCCCTACACTCTTCCTCATGTTCAACTGTGACAAGCTCTCTGAGTCAGTGTGTGCCGGTTGGTCCTGCTACTGCGTGAAGGCATTCATGCCACTGCCGTGGAGGTGCTATTACTGTCACCGCTTCAGCCATACAAATCGCTCATGTAGATGTGCAAAGTCAGGGCACCCGAAGTATGTGTAAATTGCTCGAAGGCCGCACACGATAAATCCAAATTGTGTGTGGCCAAGTGTGTCAATTGCAGAGAGCCGCATCCCGCTTCTTCGAAGCAATGTGGTGCATATCTCCTTGAGAAAGAAATCCTGGTCATTCAGGCCCAGGATCGACTCTCATTCTGCGAGGCTAAGGACTTGGTCCTGGCGCGCCCGGCTCTGCCTGGGACGTCTTATGTCTCAATAGTTAGAAAGGCACCCTCTACTCCTGGCCTATCCAGGGCAATGAGCACGGTTGTTTCCAAACCTATTCGGAGCCCTTCTGCGGGCTCTACTCGACCCGGACGCTCCCCTGGTAAAGCTGGTGGCAAAAAGGGTTCATACCCCGCCTCCAAAGCCTCAATACCCACCTAAGGTTTTGAGGCGGAGGGATGAGAAGAATCGCATGGCGAGCCCAACCTCCCCCAATAAGTCCTCGAAGGCGACAGCACCTTCAACGCCTCGTCCGACCAACAGCGCCTGGGGTTCTGCCCTCTAGGAAGTGTATGGCCATTTCTGTGAGGGTCTTCTGTTCGAAGAGGGCCCCTGCGTCTCCTTGAGCTAGGCCTGGAGGGCATATTCCTTCAATGGAGTTGCTGTGGACTCCTGGCCAACTGGGAGGAGCTGCAGAGACTCATCTGGTCCCGTTCCCTGTTAGCTATTTTTCTGCAGGAGTGCCCCTTGACGGCCTTCCCAGGGTATAAGGGTTTTGCGACCCCACTACCATGAGATGGGGGATGCACCGTTTACACCCGGTATGATGTCTCCGTTCTTCTTTTCACTTTAGATGCCTCCTTTCAGGCAGTGGCTATGCAGCTTCACCTGGATAGGAGGTATACTATTATTTCTGCATACATTCCACCGCCATTCTCCCACCCCTTTTTCTCAATAGCCTCTCCCTCCTTCTGTAAGAATGTATGTGTGAGTGGAAATGTGTTTTTAATATTTTTTTATATATAATATAAATTAATGTCATATAATAATTATTTCCTTTCCTCAGGTGCCATATTTGTATGAGAAGCAAACTATTTATTATTGTTAGTGTAGAAAGGCCAATAGTATTTTACAAAGTTCCAAGGCCGTGTTTTTCTTGTAAATGTGTCTGACTTTGTTAAGTTTGAAATAGTTTGACATTTAAAGAAGGAGGGCTTATAATAGCCACAAGAGTGTGACAAGGTTGCTTATCTTATACCGAGCTCGGAGGAGCCATTTTCTTTGTAAGTCCTAGGCACTTTGCCCGCTCGAGTGGCAACTGGCAGGACACCATCCCTCCCCTTTGTACCACGTGAGGCCTTATCTTTTTTTGTTGTTCATTTATTGTTTGTTGTTATTGCCCTGGCTGATATTTTCTGGTTGTTGACTTTGCCTATTTTCCTTTTGTATAGTCTAATTGAGCATTTTTTGTATAAATCCTTTGGCTAGTATTCATAAGTAGGTTTTTTTAATGTGTGTATATATAGGAAAATTGGATATCTATTTTTGTGTGCATAAGTAACGAGATCTCTTGTAAATATTATTGTAATTTTTTTGTAAGTAAAGGACTGTATATACAATCCATTTCATTATCCTTCGATTTCTCATGTCCAAATTAGTGTAGGAGGCAGGTTTGAATGATTGGGATTAGAGCATAGATTTTTGGCCCGCTACAGGGAGATTACTCAATAAATCCCATGGGATAAGTCCTTGCCAATCTGATCGACGAGTTGGAGATAGGCATCCTAAATGTGTATGAGTTTACGCACCACTGCCTGAGAACTGCTTCATTTTCTTGCCTTGATCTATCTTTGTGCTCTTCGGATGCACATCCTAATTTTGATTGGGGAGTGGTCGATGACCTCCATGGTAGTGATCACTTTACTATTCAAATATCATTCTCAGGGCAACTGCCGCCTGAGAGCCCACCTCAGTGGTGCTTGGCGCGGGCACAGTGGCCTGCATTTCAGGAAATGACTGAATTCTCTGGCTCAGTCAAGGAGTTTAGGTCGGTAGATGAGGCCATTGAGTTTTTATCCAGCAACCTAATCGCCACGGGCCTGACTACTATTGCCAGAATGTCTGGCTATTTTGCACCCCAACCACCAAGGTTGGCCGAGTGTGAGACGGCCCTCAAACAGAAGCGTTATGCCTACATGCGCTATAAGCGCCACCTGAATGATTTCACTTTCGGTGAATTTCGTTGGGCTAGGGCTAGGTTCCGGTATATTTCTAAGCATGCTTGCCGCTCTTCTTGGCAGACTTAGGTGTATTCACTTAACGGGAAGACCCCTCTGGCAGAGGTGTGGAAGCGATTCAAAAGGATTCATGGCAACTTATCGCAGGACCCCACCTCCCGTTCTCCAGGAGAATGGAACCGCAATTTTGGACCCCGCATCCATGGCAGAATCCTTCACAATCGCTTTCTCTGCATTCTTTAGCCGGGATGCTGTTTCCGCCCAATCTCTCTAACCTCTTGCGTGTGCAAGTTGATGGAGAAATTGGTAAATGTTAGATTAGCCTTTTTTCTGGACAGCGGGGCCATCTGTCTTCTACACAGTGCGGGCAAGTTCCACTCCACGTTGGATGCTCTGCTCCAATTGTCTTCTACACAGTGCGGGCAAGTTCCACTCCACGTTGGATGCTCTGCTCCAATTGGAAAATGCAGAGGTGTGGAAGCGAGTCTAAAGGATTCATGGCAACTTATCGCAGGACCCTACCTCCTGTTCTCCAGGAGAATGGAGCCGCAATTTTGGACCCCGCATCCATGGCAGAATCCTTTGCAGTCGCTTTCTCTGCATTCTTTAGCCGGGATGCTGTTCCGCCAGCATCCACTCTTGCATCGTGTGCGGACACCGCCCATGGTCCGGACGATGTCCCGTACGCCATGCTTCAACACCTGGGTGAGCGAGGCATGGCCTTTCTGTTAGATTTGTTCAACGGGATCTGGGTGGAGGATCTCCTTGCAGATTCCTGGCAAATCGCTACTGTGCTCACCTTTCGCAAACAGGGTAGAGATCACTCTACTCCGACCAGTTTCCGCCCAATCTCTCTAACCTCTTGCGTGTGCAAGTTGATGGAGAAATTGGTAAATGTTAGATTAGCCTTTTTTCTGGACAGCGGGGCCATCTGTCTTCTACACAGTGCGGGCAAGTTCCACTCCACGTTGGATGCTCTGCTCCAATTGGAAAATGCTGTCTGCGCGGCCTTCCTTCGTAGACAGCACTAAGCCATAGTGTTTGATCTGGAGAATGCCTATGATACCGCATGGCGATACAGTATCATGGAGACTCTCCACACGATGGGGGTGAGGGGATGCCTCCCAATGTTTATATCTGAATTTTTGCATTATTGATTCCGTGTACTGGTGGGGGGAAACCTTTTCCGGCCCAATGGAGCAGGAAGAGGGTGTCCCACAGGGAAATGTCCTCAGTGTCACACTCATTTCCCTGAGCATCAATAGCATCACCTCAGTGCTGCCAAAAGATGTTCTCACTATGTTATATGTGGACAACTTTTCAATCTCTTTTGGTGCAGCCCAGATGCCAACTCGGGAGCGTAGACTCTAACAGGCATTGAGCTGCATCTCTCGCTAGGCCGAATTGCACAGGTTTCGGTTTTCCTTGGTCAAGACCTAGGTGGTGCACTTCTGCCGCCATCCACAGCTCGACCCAGACCCAAACTTGTTTCTTAATGAAGTACTCCTGGAAGTGGGGGACTCGCATCATTTCCTTGCTCTTGTATTTGACCCTCGCCTCACCTGGTAGGCTCATTTTCGCAGCCTTAGGGTCTCTTGTACTCGCGCCATGGATATTCTCCATTCCATGACATTCAGTGCTAGGGGCGCTAATAGGGCTACTGCCTTACTTTTTTATCGATCCTCTGTTTGTTCAAAGCTTGACACTGAGTTATACCTAGGTCTCGAAGGAGTTTCCTGGCCCTAAACCTAGAGGGCTTAGGGTGTGACTGGCATCTCTCAGTGGCATAGGCACTGTCAAAATCACCCATATCCCGTTGAACAGCTCTATGCCATGTACAGTGCATTATTCGCCTGTACACGCGAGTCTGGCACTTTCCTCAGTCACCAACAGCTCTCACTGTATTTGCAGCTGATTTTGACGGTGCCTATGCCACTGAGAGACGCCAGTCATACCCTAAGCCCTCTAGGTTTAGGGCCAGGAAACTCCTTCGAGAGCTAGGTATAACTTTTGGGGCAGTGTCGCCCCTGGTTCTGCCCAGGACACCACCCTGGAGGGTATCACATTTGACTATTTGTCGCCACGCCTATGCTCCCAAAGCTTGTACAGCGCTGGGAGTATTGTGGTTCGGAGACCGGATTCTGATCTATAGCGACTCACAAAGCGCCCTGAGGGCTCTCATGGCATTGGAATCTCTGCATCCCCTGGTTTGCGATATCTGTGACACCACAGTTTTGGCGAGCCGGGCGCATGTTGAGATTATCTTCCGCTGGGTTCCTGGACATGTAGGAATTGCAGGGAATGAAGGCGCCAAAGAGTCCACGAGGACTCTGCAACCAGACCAGCATTTCGCTCTTCCTCACACCGACTACATGGCAGGAATACAGGCAGCTCTTCAGGCTGCTTGGCAAAGAAGATTGGAGACAGTTGAAGCAAGCTTAAAGTTGCGTGCTATTGTGCCGCGGCTGTTCCCATGGACCTACCCCCCAATCCTGTGAAGGCTTCAGGTTGCCTTCTTTCGTCTCATAATGGGGCACACTCGCAGGATGCACCTTCATTTGTTGGAGCGCTCGCCACCGCCCTACTGTGAAGACTGCGTTGTCTCCCAGACTATTCAGCACATTCTTGTTGAATGTCCCAGCCTGGGCGATCCTCGCGCACATTACCTGTCCTGGTACTGGGATGGTCGAGGTCGCTACCGCCTGCCCCTTGTACTCTGGACAAGTGCATGCACATTGACTGGTGGACTTGTAGACTTTTGGGGGGGAGGCCGGTCTTCTCCCTTTTATTTAACTAGATTTTGTTTTTGTTGTTTTCTTTGTAGGTATCACTCTCCCGCATCGGGGGAAGGGGGACCTCCCCCCAACACTGGAGCTTGCTTCCTAATTGTTGTCATCCTCCCTTTTTATCATTGTTTTGTTTTCATATTCTTATTTTATACTAGCCTAGAGCTAGGCTGTGTGATTGCGGCAACTTTGCCCGAGTGGGCAGTCGCCAGATAGCCTCCTAAAAAAAAACACCTTTATTGCACTTTCTTATTTTTTTGCTATTCTATGTTGCATAATTTTACTTGTGTAGGGTACAGTTGGCTTTCTGGTCAACTGTATGTAGTGAAGACCAGTGCCCACTCAGGCCCAGCCTAGGTCTTTTTCTGTTTTCATTTTACCTGTCCTCTGCTGTCCTGTCAGACCCCTCTTCATTCTTCAGTTTTTCTAAGCAGAGGAAGAGCTGAAGACTTGATAGAAGCTTTTATTCAAGGGGTATCGAATCTCAACCAATCAAAAATTATTCAGGTATCAATGGATGACCCAGACATTAACCATAAGTTTTGAGGCTTTTGAAAGAAGTGGCAATTCTCTTCCTCTACTTGCTTATGGCACATGCTCATTGCATGTAGTTTCTAGTAGCTTCAAGTTTGCTGATGAGAATGTCTTTGAATTTTGGCAAATATTTGTCTGCATAATATTATGTTTTCAAAGATTCTCCAATGAGACAAAAATTGTTTTTGCAAGCAAATGAAGTTTATCAATCTGGTTTCCCTATGAAATTTTACTCAACAAGATGGGTAGTAAACACAAGAGTTGCACAAAGGGCGATTAGTCTTCTCCCCAAAGTCAAGATGTTTGTTGAAACAATCAAGAATACTCACAAAGAACCAAAAAGTGCATCATATGTCATGATGAAAGAGGCTCTGTGCACTAAGCTTCTATCTACTAAGATCGCTTTTCTGAAGATTTCATCAGAATTGGAAGGATTTCTGGTCTGGTATCAAACTGACTCCCCAATGATGCCATTCCTTTACGAGGATTTGTGTGCTATGCTGTCGACTCTACCTACATTTTATCAAGAAAGATTTATTTGAGGGTTAATCTTTCAAGCAGCTGAGTTGTCTGGATTTAACCAATCTGTCTCACCAATTACCTGCCGAAAAAGTGGATCTCTGCTTCGCTATTAAAGAAGAAGATTAGAAAGGTTCGAGAACAACTGACCAACACTGACATTCTTCACTTTCGGAATGAAGCACTGAACTTCTCCATAGCTGTAATAAAAAAAATCAATGAGATGAGCCCTCCTGAGTATTTGGTTGTTAAAGACTTCAGCAGTTTGAATCCAAATGTGATGTTGAATGCATCCAAGTATGACAAGGCCAGGATTGAGATCCATCTGAGAGAACTTGCATCGAGAGAAACTGTCCAGAAAAGCTGCTGATGACACCAAAACAGAGTAAAAGCGATTTGTCACTGACAATAATGTCTACGAATCAAATAAAAAGTTCTCCAGAGAAACTCGTCTTGATGCTCATTTTGAGCGCTTATTCCAGGTAGTGAATTTCAAGGTAACTTCCCTCTTCAAGAGCTTTATTTATGAGATATTGTGCCTCATTCACAGACAAAGAAATCTTGTTGAAAATCTTCAAGAGAAGTCTATGATTGCTCAGAGAGTTGTACACAATGCGTTGGTTGAAACTGAGAAGCCTTTAACTGAGTTTAAAGTGACTAAGTTACTTATGCATACAGTTAGGAATTCTTCTCACCTGTACAAAGAAGATCTTGAAAAGAAAAGGAAGCAGGACAAAAGTCTTACAGACATGGAAGCCAAGAAAAGAAGAACTGATGCTCTGATCAAAGAAAAAGATGAGAAACAAAGACTAAAATGTATTTTGAAGCACAAATGAGTCTTTTTGATAAGGAAATTGTAACCATCAAGCATGATTAAATAAAAAAATAAAATTAAAAGGTAACCTCTGAATCATGAATGCTTATTCTGTTTTGTAATACATTTAATTTTCAATTGAAATATTTCAGATTTTTTCCTAAATGCATTCAGTGTTTGGGGGCCATTTTGAAACAAAAATTTTTTGTTATGATGAGTGGAAAGTAATACATATTTTTGCTAAGTATAATTTAGGTAATCTTTAAAATATATTTTTATATATGAAAATGGAAGCATTTCCAAATGTAGGGACTAAATTTTCATGAAATGGATAGTTTTTGATGATAGAAATTATTTAATTAAAAAAATGATGTCTTATAAATGTAATAAAGCATACAAGTATCGTGTAACTAATAACTTGAAGGAAAATCTTTTGACTAAAACCAGTCCTTGAAATCCTTTAAAAGTCCTTGAATTCAAAATCACCAAACAAGTAGACACCCTAAATATATAATTTAGGGTGTCAGATCATGCATCTACAATATACAATTTAAACTTCATAGGATTATGTCAGATCATGCATCTACAATATTCAATTTAAACAATCCATAGGATCTACAATACACAACCCCGTAAGGGGCGCGGCGATTTGCCATCCTGGCCACCATGCTGACGAGATCCAGCGCTCCGTCCGGCCCTAGCTTAGCCACTCATCCTTCCTTCAGATAGCCTGTATTTCTCCCCTACTTCGTTGCTTTTCATACAACCTCTCCCACAACTTTCAATGGTCAGCCTCTAATTTCACAGGGTAGATGCTGACCTTCTTCTCAAGCCAACAGTCCCGGATCGGGGCTGAGGGGGGAGGGGACAATGTTCCCTAACCCCTGAGCTCCGGTTCGGGATGGGTTTTTTTAACAACCTGCTTCTTCCCCACCCATACCTTCCTCACATCCCTTTTCCTCTCCTCTTCACATTCTATCCATTTTTACGCCGCATCTAAGGTGGAGCCGCCATGCCGATGGACTGCCAGGCCACCAGGCGGGAGGGGTGGTCCCAAATGGCGGCGCCTGGCCCTGCCAGCCCTGTAAGCACCTCTTGCAGTGCGGGCAACTGCGAGAGGTGATGAGCGGTTGCATCCCGTAATAAAAAGAGGGTCACCATGCCCAATGATGAGTCAAAACAAAAAACCCCTTTAACTCCCCCTGTAGAAACGACGGAGCCGCTCTCGGGCAGCTTCACAGAAAAAATGGAGGTTCCCCCCCCCTGTGGTTGCGCAGGGGACCCTCCATATCTCTTCACCTGGAGAGGCTTAGTCCTCTCCTTTGCTTACGAGTGTAGGGGACTCCCCCTCACCCCCTTCACTGGTGGTGCTTTCGGGCACCTCCCTTTTTCCAGCGGCAGTCCCCTATTTTCTTTCCAAGGGGACTGCCAAGAAAGCCAGCAGGCAGCCCTTAGCCAGCCGCTCCCCATCGAAGCGGCTCGGTAGGGCGAACCCCCTTAGGGGAGAGAGGGAAGCCAGGCCCCTTCAGGCGCTTCCCTCAAAAGACCTGCTGGCAAGAATCTTGAACCTTGCCGGGGTCAAGGCCTGTGTCTCCCCAAAAAAGACTGGTGACACTGCCAAGGGGACCTGCGATGTCCTGGGAGGGGATGGCCAACTGGAGGCCCCTCCTGTGATAGACATGGTCCTTGAGGAAACCCAGCCTCAGAGGGTAGGTCTTTCCATGGGGGGAATCCGAGCTCAGCACCAAGCACCGAACACGAATCCGCCCCTATGTAAGGTCCTCCTCAAACGGCTGGGGCCTCTGAGGCAGCACAAGGAGGGGAGGGATCTCCTCTGACCGGTGCCCCTGCAACCACCAGGACCTTCTCCATTTCGGAGAAGGACCTGGCTGAGGCCGGTCCATCTGACCTAGGGGCTTCTATTGGCGGAGGTGAAAAGCGGGTTCATTCCCCGCCTTCCTCTCCAAAAAAGAAAAGGACGAAAAAGACTAAGAAGACTCGGGGCTCCTCTCCATCCGCGGGGGCTGTGGGGACGGATGGGTCTGCTGCCACTTTGGCAAGCCACCAAGCCAAGACCGCCACATCCGGCCCCTCTGCTCCCCCATTTGTGGAGCCCCTGACTAAGACCAAAAGTGCACAGGGCGGAGCCTCGATGACAACGGGGCCCCTGATTCAGAGGTTACCTGGCGTTTTCGAGCCCGCTGGCGTCAAGCGCTTCCTCGTTATTCGCTCTACTGATGGCACCATGTTGTCCAAGGGCAACATGATCCATCAGAGGAGAGGATTAGCTAGTGCAATTGGTAGAGAGCCGAAGGTGACCCGTTTCTCGGACGGGAGCCTTCTGGTGAATCCCGCCAAGGCGGCCAAGATAAGTGCTCTTCGGACACTTCATGGCACCCCGGTGAGTGTGACGCCCCACTCTACCATGAACTTTGTGAAAGGAGTAGTTTATGCGAGGGGACTCGTTGACTACTCCATTTAGGACATCATCCTAGAGCTGGCCCGACCATAGGGTGGTCAAGGTCGAATGTGTGATGAGAAAACAGGGAGGGGCCTCGAGACCCACCTCTACACTCTTCGTCACGTTCGACTGTGACAAAGTCCCTGAGTCGGTGCGTGTTGGTTGGTACCGCTACCGTGTGAAGGCATTCTTGCCACTTCCAGTGCGGTGCTACTACTGTCACCGCTTCGGCCCATACGAATCGCTCATGTAGACGTGCAAAGTCGGGGTCACCTGAAGTCTGTGTAAATTGCTCCAAGTTCGCACACGATAAGTCCAAATTGTGTGTGGCCAAGTGTGTCATTTGCGGAGAGCCGCACACCGCTTCTTCGAAGCAATGTGGTGCATATCCAGGATCGACTCTCATTCCGCGAGGCTAAGGACTTGGTCCTGGCGCGCCCGGCTCTGCCTGGGACGTCCTATGCTTCAATATTTAGAAAGGCACCCTCTGCTCCTGGCCCATCCAGGCCAATGAGCACGGTTGTTTCCGCGCCCATTTGGAGCCCTTCTGCGGGCTCTACCCAACCTGGGCGCTCCCCTGGAAAGCTGGCAGCAAAAAGGGTTCATACCCAGCCCCGGTTAAAACCAGGGCTCCCTCCTCTTCCCCCAGTGTGACCGTTTCCCGTAAGGCGAAACGGCCAAGCGCCTCCACCGAGTCGTTAGACTCACAGGAGGCAACACCCCTGAAGATGGTCGCTAGGCCATCTTCGGGGGTTCCTAAAGCTGTCCCCCGAAAGGAGGATAGCAACAGAGGAGCTTCGGCTCTTTCGCCCACGCCCCGAGGTGGATCGAGTGGCTCGGAGACGGTGGTTCCTCGAAAAGAGGGCCCCCTGCCTCCGAAGCCGCAACGCCCGCCTAAGGTTTCGAGGTGGAGGGAGGAAAAGACTCGCATGGCGAGCCCAACCTCCCCTAATAAGTCCTCGAAGGCGAAAGCGCCTCCAGCGCTTTGTCCGGCCAACAGCGCCCGGGGTTCTGCCCCCGGGAAGTGTACGGCCATTCCCATGAGGGTCTTCAGTTCGAGGAGGGCCCCCGCGTCTCCGAGCTAGGCCTGGAGGGCATGTTCCTTCAATGGAATTGCCGTGGACTCCGGGCCAACTGGGAGAAGCTGCCGAGGCTCGTCTCGTCCCGTTCCCCGTTAGCTATATTTTTGCAGGAGACCATGCTAGGCGCATGCCCCCTGCCTGCCCTCCCAGGGTATAAGGGTCTTGCGACCCCACCACCGCGGGATGGCCGGGCTGGGGGATGCGCGGTTTACACCCGGCATGATGTCTCCATTCTTCCTTTCTCTTTAGATACCTCCTTTCAGGCAGTGGCTGTGCAGCTGCACCTGGATAGGAGGTATACTATCATTTCTGCGTACATTCCACCGTCAGCTGACTTCGACGCGGGAGACTTCCGCCGCGTAGTGGCACGGTTGCTGAGGCCCTATCTCTTGCTTGGAGATCTGAATGGCAGGCATCCTCTCTGGGGAGATTACTCCATAAATCCCAGGGGACAAGTCCTTACTGATCTGATCGAAGAGCTTGAGATGGGTGTCCTGAACGTGGATGAGTTTACGCATCACTGTCCGATAACCGCTTCATTTTCTTGCCTTGACCTATCTTTGTGCTCTTCGGATGCACAGCCTTATTTTGATTGGGGGGTGGTCGATGACCTCCATGGTAGTGATCACTTTCCATTCAAATATCATTTTCAGGGCAACTGCCGCCTGAGAGACCACCTTGTGGTGCTTGGTGCGGTGGCCTGCATTTCAGGAAATGACTGAATTCTCTATCTCAGTCGAGGAGTTTAGGTCGGTAGATGAGGCCGTTGAGTTCTTCTCCGGCAACCTCATCGCCGTGGGCCTGACTACTATTCCTAGGACGTCTGGCCGTTTTACACCCCAACCACCAAGGTTGGCCGAGTGTGAGACGGCCCTCAAACAGAAGCGTTATGCCTACATGCGCTATAAGCGCCGCCCGAACGATTTCACTGTCGCTGAATTTCGTCGGGCTAGGGCTAGGTTCCGGTATATTTCGAAGCACGCCCGCCGCTCTTCTTGGCGGGCATACGTGTCTTCACTTAACGGGAAGACCCCTTTAGCTGAGGTGTGGAGGCGAGTCCAAAGGATTCGGGGCAAGTTCTCGCAGGACCCCCCTCCCGTTCTCCAGGAGAATGGGGCCGCAATCTCGGACCCCGCGTCCGTGGCGGAATCCTTAGTGACCGCTTTTTTCGCATTCTCTAGCCGTGATGCTGCTCCGCCAGCATTCAATGCACGTCGTGATGTCGCGGAAGGCCACCGGCTGGACTTTACCTCCAGAGGCGGAGAACCCTTCAACGACAGGTTTGCTGTGAGTGAGTTGCGTTCCGCTCTCGCTTCGTGCGCGGACACCGCCCATGGTCCGGACGATGTCCATGCTTCGACACCTGGGTGAGTGAGGCATGGCCTTTCTGTTAGATCTGTTCAACAGGATCTGGGTGGAAGGTCTTCTCCCAGACTCCTGGCGAATCGCTACTGTGCTTGCCTTTCGCAAACCGGGGAGAGATCACTCTACTCCGACCGGTTTCCGCCCAATCTCTCTAACCTCTTGCGTGTGTAAGTTGATGGAGAAATTGGTAAATGTTAGATTAGCCTTTTTCCTGGACAGCGGAGGCCATCTGTCTTCCGCAAGCTCCACTCCACGTCGGATGCTCTGCTCCGACTGGAAAATGCCGTCTGTGAAGCTTTCCTTCGTAGACAGCACTACGCCATGGTGTTTTTCGATCTGGATAAGGCCTATGACACCGCATGGCGATACGGTATCATGGAGACTCTCCACACGATGGGGGCGAGGGACGCCTCCCAATGTTTATATCTGAATTTTTGCGAGATCGTCGATTCCGCGTACGGGTGGGGGGAGCCCTCTCCGGCCCAAAGGGGCAGAGAAGTGTCCTCAGTGTCACAATCTTTGCCCTGAGCAAAGAGTGCTGCCGGAAGATGTTCTCGCTACGTTCTACGTGGACGACCTTTCGATCTCTTTTGGCGTGGCCCAGATGCCAATTCTGGAGCGTCGACTCCAACAGGCATTGAACCGCGTCTCTCGCTATGCCGAAGCGCACAGGTTTCGGTTTTCTTTGGCCAAGACTAAGGTGGTGCACTTCTGCCGCCATGCACGGCTTCACCCCGACCCAGATTTGTTTCTTACTGGGGTGCGCCTGGATGTGGTTGAGTCGCACCGTTTCCTTGGTCTTGTATTCGACCGACGCCTCACCTGGGAGGCTCATATTCGCAGCCTTAAGGTCTCTTGTACCCGCGCCATGGACATTCTCCGTTCCGTGACGTTCAGCGCTTGGGGCGCTGATAGGGCTACTGCCCTACTTTTTTATCGATCCTTTGTTCGTTCGAAGCTCGACTACGGATGCGAGTTTTATGCGTCCGCAGCAGTGCGTTTATTGCGGAAGGTGGATTCGATCCACCACACCAGCCTTCGCCTTGCGACCGGTGCCTTCCGCACTTTCCCCATTGAGAGCCTGTTGGTCGATGCTGGGGAGATGCCACTCGCTCTGCGCCGCGTGCAGTGCATCACTCGCCTGTACGCGCGAGCTCGGCGCCTCCCTCAGTCGCCAACAGCTCTCACTGCATCCGCAGCTGATCTCGATGGTGCCTATGCCGCCGAGAGACGCCACTCATACCCTAACCTCTTTGGGTTTAGGGCCAGGAAACTCCTTCGAGAGGTAGATATAGCTCTCTGGCCGGTGGCGCCCCTGGTTCTGCCCAGGACGCCACCCTGGAGGGTACCACATTTGGCTATTTGTCGCCACGCCTCTGCTCCCAAAGCTTGTACTGCGCCGGGAGTATTGCGTTCGACCTTTTTGGAGCACACATCGTGTCACGCTGGAACCGTGCCAGTGTATACGGATGGCTCCAAGTCCCAAGAGGGGGTCGGCTTTCACGCCGTATCCCCCTCTGTTTCAAGTCAGTGGGGCTCTACCAGGCGCTGCGTCTGTCTTCACGGCCGAGCTGGTGGCAATACACCACTCGGTACGGGAGATTACGCGACGTGCCCGGTTCGGAGACCGGATTGTGATCTATAGCGACTCACAAAGCGCCCTGAGTGCTCTCGGGGGATTGGAATCTCCGCATCCCTTGGTTCGCGATATCCGTGACGCCACGGTTTTGGCGAGCCGGGCAGATGTCGAGATTATCTTCTGCTGGGTTCATGGCCATGTAGTAATTGCGGGGAATGAGGGCGCCAAAGAGTCCGCGAGGACTCTGCGACCGGACCAGCGTTTCGCTCTTCCTCACACTGACTACATGGCAGGAATACAGGCTGCTCTTCGGACTGCTTGGCAAAGAAAATGGGAGACAGTCGAAGGGAACTTAAAAGTTGCTTGCCATTGCGCCGCGACTGTTCCCATGGACCTATCCCCCAATACCGCGGCGGCTTCAGGTTGCTTTCTGTCGTCTCCGAATCGGACACACTCATGTGACGCATTGCTATTTGATTCGGGACAGATTCGTGCACATTGACTTGCGAACTTGTTGACTTTTGGGGGGAGGCTGGCCTTCTTCCTTGTATTTAACTTGTTGTTTTTGTTATTGTTTTGTTTTTTGTAGGTCACAGGCTCCTACGCCGGGGGGAGGGGGCCTTCTTCCTTACGCCGGAGCTTGCTCCCTGACTGTTATCCCCTGTTATTGTTGTTTCTGTTAAAATTTTTATTTTAATGTAGCCTAGAACTGGGCTGTTTGTTTGCGGCGACTTATGCCCAAGTGGGCTTAAATAAATAAATACAGTACACAATTTAAATTCCATAGGATTGTGTCATCATGCATCTACAAAATATAATTTAAACAATCCATAGGATTGTGTCAGATCATGTATCTACAATATACAATTTAAACAATACATAGGATTGTATCAGATTATGCATCTACAATATACAATTTAAACTCCATAGGATTGTGTCAGATCATGCATCTACAATATAAAATTTATACAATCCATAGGGTTGTGTTATGAGGGGGGGTCAATAAGTTTTGCAATTCGGATATAAGGAAACGAGATATGAGGAAAAGTGTTTTATTATCTTTCAATATAACTACCCTCGACTTCAATGCACCTGCGCCACTTTTCCACAAGGCTTCAAATTCCCGACTGCTGATCAATCCACTCCCAGATGGCGAGCTGGACATCTTCATTGTCCCCAAACTGGCGTCCACGCAGTACAGCCTTTAGTTGTACTGAGCTGAACCCAGGAGGGTTCTTATGTTAAACGGTTTTTCTTACCAAGTCTTACATCGGCTCCTCATTAGACTTCGAGCTTGGGAGAAACACGTCTCCAATTTCTTACTTGACGCGAAATTGAATCTCACTCTCCTGGGGGAAATCTTGCATTTTAACCTTTAGGTCTTTCATAGCGTTGAGTGTTGCGGCGCTGCAGTTACGCGCTTGACCCGACGGTGCCTGGGGCCGGATGTCTTTGCGGTAACCGCCTCGTGACTCCACCACAAGAGAACGGTGGAGTGACGATTCCCCTACACTAAGTATGAGGGCTATCTGGTTATTGTGGTCATATTTATGGCCAAATCAATTTTTGGTCATCTGATTCATTCAAAACCTTAGCGAGGTCATAAATTTGGCCAGAATTAACCAATCTGAACGATTTTAGCACGAAAATATTCAGGAGAAAGAGATCTTTCAAATGAGTGGAAGAACAATTTTTGACATGACTTTTGTGAACTCTTTGACCCTGGTCAAAGTGCAACTCAGATCATCCCCCCAAAATTTCAAAAGTTACCTCTTTATCCTCCATAGCTCTAGAAAAAATAAAAATGGTATCTCCATTGGTTTAGAATCTATGGGTAATTATGTGACACTGGGTATACCTACTAAAAGTATTATTGACCCAGAAATTATGGTGATATCACATACCTACATAAGTTCTAACCATGGCATGGCCTATATACCTCTTATATAATCTTTTTGAATCAATATATAATACATCACTGCCTATATACACCTTATTTATCTAGGTACCTACCTTATATAGATAATCTTGCCAAATCAATGTAACATGAAAAGCAGTCTTTAACTGCTTTTCATTAATCCTTAACTAATTAATGTATGTTTTTCAGATACCAATGTCATTTATGTCTTTAATATATAAATTAAAATAATTCCAAGATATCTTCTAAATTCTAAACTACCTACTTAATATTAATTGTGAGATTATCTGCAGATCCTAAAATAATTTACAGGTGTGTAATTTTGTTATTTATTTTTTATAATTTTGAAATATCTAATGATTTTTATACAGCTACCTACCTACCAAATTATTATAGTATGAAAAAGAGGAGAATGATTTATTACTTATTAGGCATCTAAAATGAACACCTATTAATTAATAGTGGCCTTTGATTGATCACATATTTTTATTATGCCAAGCTATTTCAAATGAGAGAAGGGAATTTTCACCAAATCCTTTAATTTGATCAAAACTGAATATACCTACAGAATATAGGTAGCTATACACTCCAAAAATAGGTATGGAAGAAAGATTATACTAAGAGTGTATAAACCTATTCTCAGCAATACATTATGATGTAGCAATTAGCTAACTAAATATCTACAGCAATTCCTTGATTAGCGCAGTTAATAAATCCCCAATTTTTACCGTGTAAAGCAAATCTGCGCTAATCAAACTTAAGAACCAATGGGAATAATTATAATGAATCCTCAAAAATATTTAAATTACGTATAGTTTTTTTTCACCTAAAACTCATTTTATATTTTTCAAATAATAGAGGGATATAAATAAAAAAAATAAAGTAAGACTTAAAGTTTATTTTTTACCAACGAACATATCCAACTTCAATTAAACAGTATTAGATTTCTTCCTTTCCTCCATAATCTTGTGGTAGCAATCAACTTTCTTATTGATTCCACGATGATCTATAGCGACTTACAAAGCGCCCTGAGTGCTCTCGGGGCATTGGAATCTCCGCATCCCCTGGTTCGCGATATCCATGATGCCACGGTTTTGGCGATCCAGGCAGATGTCGAGATTATCTTCAGCTGGGTTCCTGGACATGTAGGAATTGCGGGGAATGAGGGCGCCAAAGAGTCCGCAAGGACTCTGCGACCGGACCAGCGTTTCGCTCTTCCTCACACCGACTACATGGCAGGAATACAGGCTGCTCTTCGGACTGCTTGGCAAAGAAAATGGGAGACAGTCGAAGGGAACTTAAAGTTGCTTGCCATTGCGCCGCGACTGTTCCCATGGACCTATCCCCCAATACCGCGGCGGTTTCAGGTTGCTTTCCTTTCGTCTCCGAATCGGACACACTCATGTGACGCATTGCTATTTGATGGAGCGCTCGCCTGTGCCCTATTGCAACGATTGCGTCATCCCCCAGACTGTTCGGCACATTCTTGTCGAATGTCCCAGTCTGGGTGATCTTCGCGCACGATACCTGTCCCAGTACCGGGATGGGCGGGGTCGCTACCTCCTGTCCCTTGTACTCGGGACAGATTCCTGCACATTGACTTGTTGACTTTTGGGGGGAGGCTGGCCTTCTCCCTTGTATTTAACTTTTTTTTTGTTATTGTTGTTTGTTTTTGTTTTGTTTTTTTGTAGGTCGCAGGCTCCTACGCCAGGGGGAGGGGGACTTCTTCCTTACGCCGGAGCTTGCTCCCTGATTGTTATCCCCTGTTATTGTTGTTTCTGTTAAAAATTTTATTTTAATGTAGCCTAGAACTGGGCTGTTTGTTTTCGGCGACTTATGCCCAAGTGGGCAGTTGCCAGATAGCCCCTTGAAAAAAAAAAAATAAATAAATAAATACAGTACACAATTTAAATTCCATAGGATTGTGTCATCATGCATCTACAAAATATAATTTTAACAATCCATAGGATTGTGTCAGATCATGTATCTACAATATACAATTTAAACAATACATAGGATTGTATCAGATTATGCATCTACAATATACAATTTAAACTCCATAGGATTGTGTCAGATCATGCATCTACAATATACAATTTATACAATCCATAGGGTTGTCTTATGAGGGGCGGTCAATAAGTTTTGCAATTCGGATATAAGGAAACGAGATATGAGGAAAAGTGTTTTATTATCTTTCAATATAACTACCCTTGACTTCAATGCACTTGCATCACTTGTCGACAAGGCTTCAAATTCCCGACAACCAGAAATCTCCCGACTGCTGTTCAATCAACTCCCGGACGGCGAGCTGGACATCTTCATCATCCCCAAACCGGCATCCATGCAGTACAGCCTTGAGCTGGCGGAATAAAAAGTAATCGCTAGGGGCCAGATCTGCATTCTTGCCTTCCTTGGTCAAAAATTTGATCACTGCGCATTGTTGAAAAATTTGTGACTGACAATCTGCGATCAGCTACTGCTTCTTAAATAGACGAGACAGGAGCATGCGGCTGCAGGTCCTGACTTGTCATAACTTGTCCTAACACTCCCACAAACAGTTATCCCCCTTCCTCTGTTTTGCCCTACCGATTCGCAAAACTTATTCACCGCCCCTCGTATATCATGCATCTACAATATACAATTTAAACCATACACAGGAATGTGTCAAAAACAAAAGGCATCATCATCAAGACTCGTCCAAATCCCAATCACTGATAATATACAATAATAAAAAAAAAACATCCACAGGGATGAGTCCAAAATACCCCTCTTCCCCCAATAAAGTTAACCCTCTACTGTCTCAGATGGCAAATTATTCCAGTAATTTAACACTCTATTGATGAAAAAGTATTTTCAACCTGCACCTCCTTTTTTTTTAATTTTTAAGTGGTGACCCCTAGTCCTATTCCATTTTCTGCCACAACCACACCAGACAAATCACTTTCAACGTCTTTCTCTCTCAGGGCATCAAATCTTTTAGTCAACTTAACAGGCTCTATATCCCTCTTACTCACAGACCTAACTTGTCCTAACCTATCTATTCTATCCATATTCATCCACCCTTCATCTTCACTCACATCAGTCACTTCTTTCTCTCCAGTCTCTAGTCTAGGCCTATCTTCCACCCTCCTGGTCCCAGCCACATTCTTCATGCGTATACTCGCTTCCCTTCTCACTTCATTCACCAACTTACTTAATCTCTTGCACTCATCATGCAACCGACTCACCTCCTCTACCAAAGCCACATTTGCACAAGGGGCATTCAGGTACATTTGTTCTTCTCTCAACACTACAAAAATCACAAACTACATACACACTACTTATATCAATGGGCATACTCACTTCATCCAAAACAACAACCATACTGAGAAAACTTTTCAAAACCCTTTAATAAGCAATCAAGAAAAGTGTAGACAAAAAAGGGGGAAGAATATTAGACCACTCTGAATATAAACAAATGGGAGCTATTTCATGCTTTAATTGAAAATATAATTAAAAATTACTTGAATATGTTGTCTAAAGCTCAACATTAACTATCTTCCCAAACTTAAATATATTACACAGAAAAACAAACAAAACAAAAAATGTCACTGAGTAGACACCTTGCTGAGAACACGTCCGATCACTACCAACTTGCTTCTACAATTGTGATTTGACATTATCTATAAGTATTTTGCTTTTTTTTATTCTACATTAGTTCATTGCTACCACATGCCATATTATTTCACTAGTTACTCTGTATGCTTGGTTCGGAGACCAGATTGTGATTTATAGTGACTCACAAAGTGTCCTAAGTGCTCTCAGGGCATTCAGCGAGGTTGCTAACGCTTGCTCCTTGTACTCGGGAATGGTTCATGCACACAGACTTGAAGTCTATATGACTTTTTGGAGGAGGCTGGCCTCCACTTTATTTGACTCTTTGTTTTAGGTTGCATGTTCCTGCGCTGGGGGCGGGGGCTGGACTTACCCCCAACACCAGAGCTTGCTTCCTTCTTGTTGATTTTGATTTTTTAGCCTTTGTCCCTTTTTTATTATTATTTGTTTGTTAATCTAGCTTAGTATAGGGTTGTGAAATGTGAATATGTCAACCTTTGCTCTTGTAGGCAGTCTAAGGATGGGCTATTAAAAAAAAACATAAAGGAAGCGAAAGGATTGCAAATCAGCTAAGACTTTCTATAATGAGGTTGCTATAGAAGATATCAATGGCCTCATCCACAGACCTAAACTCTCCCTGCCGGGACAAAGAAATCAATCATTTCCAGAAATGCAGATCACTCACCTGCTTCAAGCATCACAGGGGCAGTTTTTCAGGTGAGAGTGGCCCAGAAAATGATAGTAGAAAGGGAAAGTGGTAACTACCTTGAAGGTTATACATCACCTCCCACTCAAAAATCAGGCTGTGCATCCAGATACCACAAGGACAGATTCAGGGAGGAAATTAAACCAGTTCTTGAACAGTGATGCATAAATTCATCCACATTTATGAGACTTATCTCCAGTTGTCATTCAGGCCAGTAAGGACCTGACCCCTAGGATTGGTTGTTTACTCCCACCAAAGTGTTTAAATCTCTAAGTATGAGAAAGGGCATCAACTACTGTCCAATGATGCAGTGAAAATACTTGCATCTAAGATGACTGATGCTGGATGTATGCAGAAATAACAATATACCTCCTTTCCACGTATAGCTGCACTGGCAGTGACTGAAAGCAGTATTAATGGCAAATAGAAGAACTGACACATCATGATGGACATAAACCTCATATTCTCCTGCCAGGGCCTAGCTTGGACATGGGGTCCTCTTCAAAGAGAAGACGCTCAAGAGAATGGGTGTACACTTGCCAGAGACAGAACTCCAGATACCATTTGTCGAACAAGTTGCTGAAGGAATTATCGCCTGTGAGTCTTTTCCTCCCTCTTTGAAAACTTTGGTGTGTGGGTGCAACTTTAGAAGAGGGAGTCCTGTGTTCCCCATGTTGCCTGGTTTAGCCTTGGGTGGTGTTATAACTGTTGGGAGGGTAAAGAAACTCCATGCAACATTTAGCTTTAATTGACTGAAAAGAGAAAGAAAGAAACATAAATTACAATAAGGCATGATGTGGAATGCACCCTGCAAAGAAGTCAGATATCACAAGAATGACATTCGAGTCCAAGATAGCTATTTTAACTTCAAGAAAAGCAGGTGTTGTCCTTTACACATTTAAAATTATGCAAGTTGCTTAAGGCTTAAATTAAGGTCAAGTTACTTTTAGATTTAAGTCTATATAATTTCTGGAATATATAAAGAGAGATTTAGTAACAAATCACTACAGGTGGGAGCATAAAAGGCAAAGCTCCTTTCGGGGGGACATCTTTAGGAATCTCCAAAAATGGCCTCATGACCACTTTCAGGGTTTTGCCTCCAGTGAGTCTAACAACTGGAGGTTCCTTCTCTGGGAGGGAAGCAAGCAGGGTGTGACTCTCCATAATTAATACACATGGCCATAAATGATAAGGACTTTGTGTACAGCCTTGAATTAATTTAAGACAGACCAGGTAAACCTGACTTTTCACAACTGTATTTTCTTATGACCTAAATACAACATGGAGTAACAACAAGGAAAGAAGGTACCCTAGGAGACCTTACGGTCCATTCAAAGAGGGTACCTTTGGACTAGCAATTGAGCGGGCACAAGGCTGCTCAATTGTTTAGCGTCCCTAAACGGCCACTTTTCAAGACTTTGTCTAGTCTTGACTTGAACTGGTCAACCGATTCACTGTTGACAACTTCCACTGGAAGTGCGTTCCACATACCGCAGATACTGTAAGTGAAAAAATTTCCACACAGATTGCGGTTGTAACGCTTCAGTTCAAGTTTGAAGCCGTGATTGCGCGTTCTGTTCTCACTCAGTGTGAACATATCCCGGTAGTCAACATTGTCGAACCCTCGAAGTATTTTGAAAACTTCGATGAGCTGACCACGCAGTCTACGGTTTTCCAGCGAGAACAGATCTAATTCCCTTAGTCTATCCTCATAACTTTTATGTCGGATAGAGGGGATCAGCTTGGTTGCCCTGGCTTGTACGCGTTCCAATCTCGCGATGTCCTTTCGCAATGAAGGACTCCAAAATTGTACGGCATACTCCAGGTGCGGTCGGACAAGTGAGTTGTACAGGCACAGTACAATCTCCTGGTTCCGATAACCAAACTGGCGCTTAATATAGCCTAGCATCCTTTGGGCCTTTTTCTCCGCCTCAATGCACTGTTTCGAGAACTTGAGGTCACTAGTGATTGTTACACCCAAGTCCTCAGTGTCACTCGATTCAAGAGCAGTGCCCTTAAGAATATACTGAGATTGGGGGTTTCTGTGGCCGATATGCATCACTTTGCATTTGCCCACGTTAAAAGGCATCTGCCACATGTCCGACCACTCCCCAATCTTCCCAAGATCTTCCTGCAGGCGGGCAGTATTTCCATCCTTTGCAACGTTCATACCAAGCTTGGTATCGTTGGCAAATTTGGAAATCTTGGCAACCATGTCACCGTCCATGTCGTTGACGTAGATGATGAATAGTAGTGGTCCCATGACAGAACCTTGAGGCACCCCGCTAGTAACGGGCACCCACTCAGAAGACTCTCCATTCACCACCACCCGTTGCCGTCTGCCACTTAGCCAGTTCTTGATCCAGCCGGCTACCTTTCCGTCTATGCCTAGCGCTCGCACTTTCCGGAGAAGTCGGCGGTGTGGTACCTTATCAAAGGCTTTCTGAAAGTCTAGGTAGACCACATCTACCGCCTTGTCCCGATCGTGCTCACTGAAAACGAAGTGGAAGAATTCCACAAGGTTCGTCATGCATGACCGTTGCCTTCGGAAGCCATGCTGGGAACTCTTCAGTAGCAGGTTTGACTCTAAATACGACGTCACTTTGTCCACCATGATGCTTTCCATGAGTTTACCGACTATCGAAGTCAGACTGATAGGTCGGTAGTTCGACGGTTGGTTACGGTCTCCTTTCTTGAAGATAGGAGTCACCTCCGCCTCACGCCAGTCTCTAGGAATGCATTTGGTCCGGATTGACATGTTAAAGATAGCGCACAGATGTCGTGATACTTCATCGCACACTTCCTTCAACACTTTAGGTAGAAACCCGTCCGGTCCAGGGGACTTATTCGTCTTTAGGTGAGCGATCTTTTTCTTTATTTCTCCTTCGGTGAAGTCCATTGCCTCCAGCTTTTCCCCCGAGTAGGAATCCGTCGGCTGGGGAATGGGACCACACTCTTCAGTAAACACTGAAGAGAAGTAGTCGTTGAGGAGGTTAGCATTTTCTGCATCTGAATGCTTTAATGTCCCCTCCTCATTCCTCAAAGGGCCAATCGTTCGACGGATTGGTTTACGGCTGTTCACATATCCAAAAAACTCCTTGGGATTCTGTTTACAGAGTCTCGCCACTCGGAGTTCCTCAGACCGCTTAGCCGCCCTTATACTGGACTTCACTCTCATGGCTAGCCTCCGGTATTCGTCAAAGTCACCCGAGATCTTCGATTGCCGGTACACATTTCTCTTCTCCCTAAGCAGTTGGCCGATTTCTCGATTAAACCACTTTGGTTGAACAGAGGACCGACGGGGGCATTTCAAAGGGATAAAACGCGATTGAAGACTCATGAATGTGGTTTTGAAACTGTTCCAAGAGTCTTCAACAGCATTGCACTCTTCTAGCCTCGCGTCAGTCAGTCCCGCACGTAGACCTGCAAAGTCTGCTCTTCTCAAATCCAGTTTCCTTGATTTACTAGTTGCAGGCTCTGCCTTGGGGACTTTGACTACAAATCTAATTAGTCGGTGGTCACTGCCACCGAGCTCTTCGCCAACAGAGAGGTCCTCAACGATGTCATCCTCAGAGGTGAAAACCAAGTCGAGGATATTGTCTCCTCTCGTTGGCTCTCTCACCCACTGAGTGAGGAACTCGTTGTTCGTGAACTCCAGGAGTAGTGCGTTCTCACCACAGGGTTCTCTGGTTTCCCAGTCAACTTGTGTGTTGAAATCACCCATGACGATACACACTCTGTCTTCGACAAGTTCTCCTAGCAGCTGGTACAGATCTCTGTCCTTTTCAACGAGTTGGGCAGGAGGTCTATAAAGCACCAGGGTCCTGTATTTGGCAGGACCTATCTCTAGGTCAACACCTAGTAGTTCATGGTCGGATATGATGTTGCAATCCGTCGAGTTGAGAGTATCCTTGACATACAACATCACACCACCACCCTCTCTGTCTGGTCTATCTTTCAGGAAGAGCTGGTAACCGGGAATCGTGAATTCACCTTCAAAATCTCGGCTTGAGGTTTTTATCCACGACTCCGTTATGGCCACCATCTCAGGTTCCTCTGTTACTACGAGGCCACGGAGCTCAAGAAACTTATTCCTGATTGACCTCGCATTGAACAGAAGAACTTTGAGGGAGTCCCCTAGTGTACGAATCCCTACGCTCTTCCGTTTCCCGGCTTCTTTGTCTTTGTGGTCACACCCTTTTTGACGACCTCCGAGAAGGTCGTTCCAGGAGTGACACGGGCATGCTGGAGCACGTCCGCTTTCGCTCTGTTTCGAATGCTACTTTGGGTGCGTTCCACGACATCTTGAATTAGGTTGGCGAGAAAGGCCTTCCCTTTAAAGGAGAGATGTACCCCGTCCCTTTGGTAGAGGTCGTCTCTACCGATAAAGGTACGATAGGGGTCCACGAAGAAGACTCCTTCTGCCGTGCAGAGATCCGCCAACCTTCTGTTCACTGCGACGTTTCTTTCTTGAGCGGTTCGGGATGGACCTCTTCTCGGAAGCATCCCAACCACCACACATTTGCGGGTTTTAAGCCCTATGTCGTCCACGGCTCCCATCACTGTTTGGATGGTCTTGCCACTGAGGCCAACCTTACCCCCTCTGAGGTAGAGGTTGTTGCCGCTCACCATCAGAGCAACGACTGAATTCTCAGAAATCTGAGCTTTCTCTGCCTCCACTTTGATGTTGTGGTTACCCCGTCCTGACAGGCAGCTTACCTTCACGCTAGTGCGAAGGCGGGCCGCTAGCAGCGGCTGCAGATCCTGTGTTTGCGAGTCACCAATGAGGGTGACCTTTGGACACTTGGTCTCTGAAGACGGGGTCTTCTCTTGTGGAAGAGGCCTCCCCTTTTCCTCTTTACTCTCCACATTCTTATCTTTCTTTTTCTTCTTCTTTATCTGTTTTTCTTCTATTTTGGGTTCTACTTTTGTTTCAACTATCTTCTTTTTCTTTTTTTTCTTCGTTTCTCCTTTCTTCTTTTTCTCCTTTTCTCTCGCCTCAGCTGGCTTAGCCTCAGATGATGCCGGAATGTCCGCTTCATTACCAGGGGATTCCGAAGCGTCAGTGGGCGGCGCCTCTTCTAGACATCGAACCTGAGCTACGTTAAGGGCTTCGAGCTTCTCCAACTTTCCCTCAAGGACCTTAGCTCTCTCCTCTGAGGCTCTATAGAGGTCTTTTAATTTTTCCACCTCTCGCGTCAATATGCAAGTAGTGCAGATACTTTAAGGGCTGCATTTTGAGTAGCAGCCCTCCGGAAAGTGAATGCACCACTTTTCTAACTGGGATGTTGCACAGTTGTGTTTGAGACGAACGGGTCCTTTTTTGCCTGTCATTTTGAGCGCTTTCTCTCTCTCTCTCTCTGAAAACTTGTGACCAATCAATGATAAAAAAGGGGGGTTGGTGAGTTCTCCCAGCGTGAGTCGCTGGTGGACTAATGAAAATAGAAATGCTTTAAGCATAAATTTAATGCTTTTCATTCAGGTTATTGCCACTTGTTACCTTTTCTCTTTTTGTACCTTAACTCAGAACACTTACATTTAATCCTGGCTGTTGAGCTCTTCTCATTACTCTTTGCCACTAGACTTCTCCATGTGATATAATTGTGCATTCATTCTCTACCTACTGTCATTCCCTCTTGACAGTGGCATCTAATCAATAGGTCACTACATTAACATGAAAACAAATTCACACAGGACTAAATGCTCTCAGATCTCTTGCTATTACAACATTCAAATACAACAAAGAAATCACAATTCAATCCCTGCCTGGGCCTCTAGCCTCTCAGGGACTCGCCACAATACAATACAAACCATAGAAAACAAGGCCCCCCCTAAATCATTACAGGTTGCAGAGCTACTATACCCACAGACCACTTACACTATAAAACCAAAGTCCTTAAAGTCAAAGATAACCTGGTCATGAGGCATACAAACCCTTGCCGCAGCCTCCACAAACCCACAACACCACATGTCAGAAAACTGACACACTCCAAGAAACAACACCTAGTACACAATATCAAAAATACATACTCTAATTACCTCTACCTTACCCACCACAAGCCAGCCTCAGGAAACATCCACACAAACTACTCACCATTCCATCCAATTACTCAAAAACAAAACTCAGCTACAATCTTAGCCCTGAGAAATTCACCTTTCTGAATCATCCCTTCCCTGTGAAGATGGAGTGCCCCTCCCCCCTCTTTGGGGCTATCGGAAAGGGCTGGAGTATTCCATCATGGATGTTTGCCCACTGTCCAGGTTTTATCACAACTCCACACCATTAAACACATAATGGAAAACTGCATTGCACACAACAACATAATATACATCATGAGGGCCTTGTGGGAAAGCCCAGTCCAGGCTGTGGCCTTCTCAGGGTTTGGGCACTGTTCAGCCTGGCAACCTGAGGAACGGCAATGATGTGGTGGCAAGTTCTAGAACCCTTCAATCACATCACCTGCTGCTCTAACAGAGACACCTGGGTCTTTGATGAGAGCATAATGAGGGGGTAATCTAATTATTTTATTTCTGCCTACCTACAACAAAACATTAAATAATGACAAAAAAATGACAACTACAACCAATTGCAAGTATGATATATGTATAAATATAGAACCAAAAGTATATACAGCCTTCTTAAGATATCGCCAATGTAGAATTAGAAATCACAGACCAAAAACACTAATTATATAGGGCCTTACAAAATCTAAATATTGGTCAATGTTGAAATAGAAATAGGTCACCACGCACAAAATTATATATATATAATATATATATATATATATATATATATATATATATATATATATATATATATATATATATATATATATATATACATACATACTTATATATATATTGGATCCAAGCATGACAATGTGAGCTATAACTGGTATCAGTAACATGCAAAGAAGTGGGAGGGAAGAGAGAAAGGGATGCAGGTACGCTTTCATCTTGGAAATCATTAGGGTTCTGCGACTTGGTGAAGCGTTCCATGCTTAGGGAACTGGGACATGTGAGTTGCAAATAGTATGTTGGAGACTGGGAGTCACTTCCAACACTAAGATTGTGAGTAAAGGACTGGTTTCTACTGCTGCCTCTCAAGGTCAGAGGCTGATCGCCAGCTGGTACTAATGAGCTGAAAAGGAGAAGGCATCTTCAGTCACAGATTCATTGACAAACTTAAACATCTATATCATTAATACTCTCACAGCCACACCCACTCACAGAGGCTACACTCACCTGGTCTTTTATCCCCTTCCCTCTTCTTTCTTACTTCCAATCTGATCACTGAACACATGTGCATGTAATTATAAAAAAATGATCCAAATGTCTGATGAGTCACTTAGAATATAGATACACTGAAAAATCAGCCTGTGAAAGGAGACAGATGAGGGGGGAGGGGGATGATAGAAATCTATCAGGTCCCTAATCACATCACCCCTTCTCATCTTCTTCATTCCATGCACCCTTAAAAAGAAGAAAGGGATTAGAGATTTTGGGTAGTGATAGGAGGCTGATTCTTAACTGACTACTACAATAACAACAGTACATGGCAGCAGCAGTGAGTTGGCTTGAATTGGTCCTTCCTATAGTAAATAACCATACCTGATGTTGCTTAATTTTATTTGCATCGGAAGTATCTTAGTACTGAATCAGACTCAAATTTTCTTCTTTATTCCTATGTATAATTGTTAAAAAAGGGAAGCCGAATTATATCATGTGCTGAAACTTAAAGAATTCTAGTATTTAAAGGTTTAGCCACTAGAAATTCATAGTGAATTTATAGAATATTTACTTAAGAAACTTGAAGAAAATATGGATAAAGACATTACTAATATAAAGAAATTATTTACTGTTGAAATATCGGATAATCAAAAGGTGAGTTACCTGTAATTTTTTAGATATTTAGTATTTGCATTTAAGCAGGACTGATATTTATTCATTCTTTTTCATTAGTAGGTATATTCTTTATTGTGAATGAGATTTAGTATTGCTATATTCTGCCTTCATTCTCTAATCCTTGCAGATCCAACTAATTAATTTGAAGAATGAAAATCAATTTTGTTTTAAGTATATATCAAATTAATTATATTTGTTTCTTTGTTGAATCTTGGCATATTTCATTTATATTGCTGGATGTTGCTAGATGGAATCAATTTTAATGTATAGAATTACTTTATAGTTCCTCAAATCCAGTTAGTGTGGAAGAACCAAGTAATCACCTGATATGGAAAGTTGTGTATGCTAGGAATGATTGGAAACTTAGGTGGTGTTTGGGTCCCCATGGCTCAGAGAATGTATCCCAAATGTTGAGACATTTTAAACCTTGTTTCCATAATAAATAAAGTTTTTAGTACAAAGTGTCATTGCTCAATTGGGCTATGTTGTATGTAAGTTTATAAGTGAGAGAAAGTTTTGGTTTCCTAATTTTTCTCCCCTTTATTCTATAATCTAACTTTAATGCATATCAACACAATTCCTCATGATGAACATCCGACATTATATGAATTTTATCATAAAGTGAGAAAAATATCTTTACTTTCATCCATTACAGGATTATGAGATTAAAGAAATAAAGCAAGAATTCTATGAAGATCCACTTGGGGATGATTTTAATGGTAAAAAGGTGAGAGGATTTCACCAGTAATATTTTCCCATATTGTTTTTTTTTTCAATTAATTTATTTTTGCCTTACATTACTAGCATAATCTAACGATTTATAGATCAAAGTTTTGAATAAGATGGCAATTTAATTTTATTTAAGGATAATTGCGAAGGAAGCCCATCCAAAAGGATCAAGGAAGAGTTAATTGACTCATGTGAAGGAAATGAACATGGATTGCATGGTCAAGAACAAGCAGTTGGTGGTTTTAATGAAATAATAGTCCAATATGGCTCACTTAAAGAGGTAATTATTCATAGTTTTTTTCTTTCTCGTCATTTGATCAGTCATTATGACTGGCAGCTAGCTTGTACTCCCCACTTGAATGGTCCATTCAGTTGCTAGATTGTAATTTGATTCAACTGAAGTTCTAAGGATGTAATGAAAATGATGGCACATATCCCCAAAAGTATTTAAAACAATGAATATAAACAAAGCAGTGGTAAATATATATATGGATTGTACATGGCTGGACTTTGATGGTAGTCCTGTACATGCACTAAAACAAAATATATTAATACCTATGTATTAAATCCTTGTGGTTTGGAAAGTAAGAATTCTACCCTTTTAATTATTACCTCAGTAGTTAAAAAGATGGTAATTGCTATGTGCTTCAGCAAAAGGAGTCCTCTTCTGCAGGAACAAGAATGAGCCAGATTTAGCACATAGAACTTTGAGTACCATTGTTGGGGGGGGGGGGGGCATTGAGTGAGGCAGAGCAAGTTTGTTTTATTTCCACATACATTATGATTTAGGAAGCAGTTGAGTCCAAAATTAGGACATCCTCCCATCCCTCTTGGACCAGAGCCCTCTGACTGGATATTGAAATTTGCATAAAGATCAAAAGAATATTTGCTGTTCAGCCGTGAGGCACCAGGAGTTAGTCCGGTCGGTCCTTATGGAGTGGAATGTGTGCAGGGGATTTTGACAGCTTCCCCCTTTTTCAGGAGGGGGATCCATTCTGTATCACTGGTATGTGTATATTAATACCTCATTAAGAGGGTTCTGGAATAAAACATGTTGTAGTAAATGATAAAACCACTGAGGGCATTAGGTAGATAAGGGGTTTGCCTATGTAGTTTCTCATAGGAAAAAAATTAATGCATCGGATAATCCCTGTGTATTTAGATTAAAATGAATTTTTATTTACTATAGGAGAAATTAGAAGATATTTTAATGAAAGAAGAGATTGGGGAAGAATTCCTGGATGGTCCATGTCATCTCCCGGATAAAAAAGAAGAAAACTCAATACTGAATGACTTCACTGAAGCAGAGGTAGAAAATTGTCTTGAACAAAGGGTAGGTAGTATTAATTTTTAATACTAACTTTACATTTAATTGCATTGAAAAGATTTATAAATTTGGGCGAGATTTACAGTGCCATGAAAATGTAGACCTACCGGGTAATTTTCTAGCAGTGGAAATGTATGATTTTTCCCCATCTCCCCAAAAAACTGTGTATAGTACTAAACCTTTATTGCTTTTCTCAAATTTAAACCCTAAATAATTTCTCTATATTAAAACAAAGCCTTTTTGCTTTGTTTTCTTTTTTGTTGTTCTTTTAGCCTTTTTTATCACTGTTATTTATTATTCACATATTATTTGTTTTTTAATATGTTGCTGTGGTGAGTACACAGCGACTTATGCCCAAGTAGGCAGTCACCAGATTAGCTCCTAAAATTAAAACACAGATGACTGCTGCCTTGTTGCAGCCTTTTCCATTTTAAGAAAAGACTAGGAGAAGGAAAACTCTGATTGTAAAACCCCCTTTTGCCTTGTAGGGTACAGCCTTTCTAGGCTAAGGCTAGGCTCTCAGCCAATACCTGGGGTGGGTGTCAGCAAGGGCATGTATCCCATGAAAATTTGTCCCTGCTACCTATTTGGCAGCTCGAGGGGGGCGGGGGATGGTGAGCGGGCCCTCTAGTCATAATGTGTATGGTTGGAGCTGGGGTCCTGGGACTTGAGTGTGTCAGAGGGTACAGGGTACATGGATTTTCAGGATGCCACTTCCACCCAATAGTTGGGGACCTGAACCTAGGAGGCTGCCCTGCCAGTGGGGGAATAATGGCAGGATAGTTACAGTGCCATGTGTGCACATGGACAGGTGTTCCTGTAGTTGTCCTGCCGGGGTGCTTTGAGGCCACTGATACATTCGCAAGTTAGGCTTGTAAGAATGGGACTCTTGGCTTTGGCTGTGTGAATATGATGGGCTCACAACCTGTCCTTCCCTCGACTTATATTCTACCATGATTGTACCTGAACTATTGGGTTGAGAAATAAGTTCTTGCGGTTTTATCAAATTTATTCATTACCATTAACAATTTTAGAAAAACTTCATTTTTAATTGATAAAAATATGCAATTTAATCATTAATGTATTCTCCATTGTTATTTATGACTTCCCAATGTTCAACTAGTTTTTCGATGCCTTTGCAATAAAAATCTCTGGATTTTGACTCAAAGAATTCGTCTAACCAGGTTCTTAATTCCACATCAGTATTGAATGAAACGCCGCGCAAATTGTTGGAGAGCGATCAGAACAGATGGAAAATCCAATGGAGCCAAGTCTAGCGAATATGGAGGAAATGGCAAGATTTCCCAATTAAGCGTTTGGATGGCATCTTTTGTCATATTGGCAATGTGAGGATGAGCATGGTCGTGTTGCACAAGGACTCTATAACATCGATGAGGTCGCTTTTCACGAATAGCTTCGGCGAGTTGATACATTTATTGAACGTAGAGTTCTGCATTGACAATCTCGTTGTTTGCAAGGAGCTCATAAAGAATGATGCCTTCACAATCCCACCAAACACACAGCATCATCTTTCATGGATCAAGTCCTTGCTTTAATCGCAGAAATGATTTTTTATTGGGGCTAAGCCATTGTTTTTGATGGTTCATGTTGACATAAACACACCACTTTTCATCGCCAGTGATGATGTAGTGAAGAAATCTGTCCTTATATCCACAAGTAGCCTTGTGACAAGCAAGCAAACCTGTGGCAATCGTGGTGTGTTGAAGTTTGTTGCTTTTGCTCAAAGCATGTGGAACCCATGCCCTGAGTTTTTTAACTTTCCCCATCGAATGAAGATGATTCATTACAGTTTTCTGATCATATGCCAATTGTACAGCCATTTCTCTAATCAATTGACGAGGATTTTCATGAAGAAGGTCATTCAATCATCCAACTTAATGGGGCGACCAGAACATTCTTCGTCATTAAGATTGAAATAACCGTTTTTGAAACTTGAAAACCACCATTGAGCTGTCCTTTCTGATAAAGAATTTTCTCGGTACACAGCACAACTATCGCGATGAGCTTTGGCTGCATTTGCATTGTTCCTGTCTCAATTGAAAATGAATAACAACAAGCGTCGAAAATGAGTCTTTCTTTCAACTTGACATTCCATTTTGATGGTACAGAACAAAAATTAAATTAACACAACTTTTAAATAAACTGCAATGACTTATTACTCAACTTCAAGAGAATTGCTAGTTGGAAAATTGGCAGTGTGACTTTGCTTAGGTTAACTTTTTCAAAACATTTGTGACTGCAAAATTCATAGTGCAGCAAAGTTGTAACTCATTATCACAATGCTTAGCTCTGCAGAATGGGTGTACAATAAACTAGACAACCTGCCTATGGGTAAAAGTTATGCAACTTTGGATGATTAACTTGAAAGTTAAGCAATTTACTGGAAAAATTGGGTTCCAAAATGATCTAAATGACAGGGGAAACAAATTTCTATTGGAATATAATGATCAAATTTTCAGTATAAAACATTTTACAAGTCATAACTAATTAGTATTTAGTATGGATGTGTTTATTCTCCAAGATGCTCGGACATTACTTGCCACAATAATGAACCATGAGTTCACACTCTTATGCATTAATCTTACTCCATTTATCTTGAAGAAATTCGCTGATTTCTTGATTTGTTTATGGATTCCTTGCTTCAAACTCTCTCTGAGTATCTTCCTATCTAACCTGGTCACACTCTTCTTTCACATACAAAGAGAGATAGAGAGAATAAGGAACAGAATAAGTAAAAGGTTGTGAAGTTAAAATGGAGAAAATGGTTCCCATATACACTTCTGTCACATACATTCACCACTCACCACTGGGACATTCTACGTGAAGTGTACACACCCTCCTGACACCTTAGTCACAGAATTGCATGAAATTTACATCATTTGTTGGTTATGATGAATAAAGTTCACATACTAAGTGTTGTAGAATGCCCCTCTTTTTGTTCTAAGAGTGCTAATATTGATATCTTAAAGAAGAGAGCCGTTGGAAACATGTAAGGATATAGAGAAATGCACAATAATTCCCAAAATAAACTTATATTTTAACTTTAACAATTGAATACACAAAATTTAAACATTAACCACAGCAATACTTCAAATATTATAATAGACAAGACTTAATTAAATTAGTTTCACCCTCTTAAAATTGGTTAATTCTGCTCTACATATCAATATATAGGATTTAGGCTTACGGACTCTACTGGAGTTTAAATACCTCAGGAATGTTATTGTCTCACAGCGCATGCTGCTTGGCCAGATGTAGGTGGGCGGGATCACAAGGTCCTTTTGGCGAGGGTAGCAGCTGGGAGGTCCACACGGTCTTCCAGGGGGGGGGGGGTCTTCAAGGACAAGAACAATTATGGTGCCGGTGCTTTATGCCTCACCAAGGTACTCGTGGTCTCTCTGGCGAGAGTGCATCGAACTTGGTTCTTAAACCAAGTTAACTTGGAGTGCGGTGTGACCACCGAGTAACGAGCTCAAGGGGGAGCTTTTCTCCTTCGTTACTTAATTCCTCATGGGTGAGGACTGAACTCGGGGAGGGTCTTCTTCAAGGGCGAGGATAACGGAGGGGGGTTTCTCTGGCGAGAATAAGTTGAACTTGAAGGTCATTTTGGTAACCAGAAACTAGCTCGAGGATGAGCTGCTTCTTAGTTCCAGTCTTCCTCAAGGACGAGTATAACGGAGGGTGGTTTCTCTGACGAGAATAAGTTGAACTTGGTTCCTCAACCAAGTTAACATGAGTTTGGTGTGGCCACCGAGTAACAGGCTCAAGGGGGAGCCTTTTCCTTCTTCTTTCCTTAATTCCCCAAGGATGAGGAATTCCCCTGGTGTTTAAGATGCACCAGGATATGAGGAGTGTCTCTGATGAGAGTAAGTTCAACTTAACAAATTTAACTTAGTGTTTGGTTTGATAACCAGGGACTAGCTCGAGGATGAGCTGCTTCTTAGCCCCTTGAGGTAGGTAGCCCTGCCTCTCTTGCGGGGTACTTCTTGGTCTGGTGAGCCAAGTAATCTACCTGTCCAGTCTCGGTAGCCCGAGGTCTTAATCCGGGGACTTTGTCACCTGGAGACTGATGTATTCTACCTCGATTTTCCTCAGTGTTCCTTATTTATACCTGGTCACCCCACTGAGGGAGTGGTAAGAGGTGGGGGGGGGGCCTTGAGGATGGCCCCAGGAGGTTTCTTATGCCAAACGGTTTTTCTCACCAAGTTTTACATCGGCTCCTCGTTAGCCTTCGAGCTTGGGAGAAACACGTCTCCAATTTCTTACTTGACGTGAAATTGAATCTCACTCTCCTGGAGGAAATTTTGCATTTTAACCTTTAGGTCTTTCATAGCGGCGAGTGTTGCAGCGCTGCAGTTACGCGCTTCAACCGACGGTGCCTGGGGCCGGATGTCTTTGCGGTAACCGCCTCGTGACTCCACCACAAGAGAATGGGGGAGTGACGATTCCCCTACACTAAGTATGAGGCCTATCTGGTCATGGTGGTCATATTTATGGCCAAATCAATTTTTGGTCAAACTGATTAATTCAAAACCTTTGCGAGGTCATAAATTTGTCCAGAATTAACCAATCTGAACGATTTTAGCACAAAAATATTCAGGAGAAAGAGATCTTTCAAATGAGTGGAAGAACAATTTTTGACATGACTTTTGTGAACTCTTTGACCCTGGTCAAAGTGCAACTCAGATCATCCCCCCAAAATTGAAAAGTTACCTCTTGATCCTCCATAGCTCTAGAAAAAATAAAAATGGTATCTCCATTGGTTTAGAATCTATGGGTAATTATGTGACACTGGGTATACCTACTAAAAGTATTATTGACCCAGAAATTATGGTGATATCACATACCTACATAAGTTCTAACCATGGCATGGCCTATATACCTCTTATATAATCTTTTTGAATCAATATATAATACATCACTGCCTATATACACCTTATTTATATAGATAATCTTGCCAAATCAATGTAACATGAAAAGCAGTCTTTAACTGCTTTTCATTAATCCTTAACTAATTAATGTATGTTTTTCAGATACCAATGTCATTTATGTCTTCAATATATAAATTAAAATAATTCCAAGATATCTTCTAAATTCTAAACTACCTACTTAATATTAATTGTGAGATTATCTGCAGATCCTAAAATAATTTACAGGTGTGTAATTTTGTTATTTATTTTTTATAATTTTGAAATATCGAATGATTTTTATACAGCTACCTACCTACCAAATTATTATAGTATGAAAAAGAGGAGAATGATTTATTACTTATTAGGCATCTAAAATGAACACCTATTAATTAATAGTGGCCTTTGATTGATCACATATTTTTATTATGCCAAGCTATTTCAAATGAGAGAAGGGAATTTTCACCAAATCCTTTAATTTGATCAAAACTGAATATACCTACAGAATATAGGTAGCTATACACTCCAAAAATAGGTATGGAAGAAAGATTAAACTAAGAGTGTATAAACCTATTCTCAGCAATACATTATGATGTAGCAATTAGCTAACTAAATATCTACAGCAATTCCTTGATTAGCGCAGTTAATAAATCCCCAATTTTTACCGTGTAAAGCAAATCTGCGCTAATCAAACTTAAGAACCAATGGGAATAATTATAATGAATCCTCAAAAATATTTAAATTACATATAGTTTTTTTTTCACCTAAAACTCATTTTATATTTTTCAAATAATAGAGGGATATAAATAAAAGAAATAAAGTAAGTCTTAAAGTTTATTTTTTACCAAAGAACATATCCAACTTCAATTGAACAGTATTAGATTTCTTCCTTTCCTCCATAATCTTGCGGTAGCAATCAACTTTCTTATTGATTCCACGATGAACGTTCATACTTCTCTCTTAATTTGGATCAATTTCTCTTACGATTTCTTTTGCTTTTTCAATTGGATTGAATAGTTCAAGCTTTTTATTTGAAATTTCTTTAGGAGCCATTTCCTTTTCTTCTGTTCCCTTTTCATCTTCTTCCTCGTAAGCATATTCATGGTCAATTGCGAGAAGATCCTCATCAGTCAAGTCTTTTGAGTGAGATTCCAACTGGAGCAATTTCATCAATAACTTCATTGACACGATTGTTGAAACCACAAAAATCGTTTGCACACTCTGGCAAAAGATTCTGCCAGACAGCCCTCATGCAGCTCTCTGTAACTTCTTCCCATGATTTATGAATGTTCTCGACTGCTTCCCCTGATAATTTAATATTTTTTATGCCTAATCAAGCTTTGAAATTTCCGAGCCAGGCTTTACTAGCAGAAAATATTGAAGCATCCTCTTGATATTTTTCTTTTTTCAATGAAGAGAAAAGGCTCAAAGCTTTAATCTTGGTGTTGTTCCCATCAATAGGAATGCGCTTCTGATTGCAGTCTTCCAACCAAATGAAAAGCAAATCCTCCATTTCAATCATCAAAGGACACCTATTTCTAGTGCATTGCATGCTTGAGGATGTAGATGCAATTTTGCCTTTATCTTGATACTCGCTCGCTTTATTTAAAATTGTACGTATTGTTGACTCGCTAAAACCTAGCCTCCTACCTATCTGTGCTTTGGTTTTGCCATTATCAAATCGTTTGATTATATCAAGTTTAGTCTCCAAAGGGATGTGTTTACGTTAAGAGTTTCTTTTTTGTCCATAATTCTAAAGGTAATTTATTAAATGAAAATATTATAAAATAAAATCCAATTATGTACGTAGTCTAATGGAAATGAGCAATAAGTATGGCAGAGGTCTTTCCTAGAGGAAGGTTGGTGAGTGACTGGCATCTGCCTGACTGCCCACTTCAACTCTCCCTCGCTGAAGGCTCTGCCGTGGGTTGCCAATGCTCATCGGAGGGAAAAAATGGCGCATGGAAAAAAAAGAGGCACGCTAATCAAAATTGGCAACGCATATATTGATGAAGGGTCTCAAATTTGGGGGGGGAGCTCTAATTAAAACTGAGTTTTTCAAAACTGCGCTAATCAAGGGATTGCTATATTAGGGTTGAAGCACTGCACTGAGAAAACATGAAAATAATTAAGAATAATGTTGATCATTGAATAGGTACCTATTCTTTTCTTGTGTTTTGTCCACTTCTCTGCGAATTTATGAAGAATTAAATCTTAAAAGGTGCTAATGGAAATGTTTGTTAGTTATAAACCAGTCTACCAACCTACAGCCCTTTGCACCTACACTTTGACATATTTCTACTAAGATATAATACTTGACTGACTTACCAATTTTCTATGACAATGCAAGGATTGAAGCAGCTATATTGATATTGTATATTAGCAATTTTAAATCTAATTGCTTCAATCATTTATATAGGTGTTTATTTTAATTAATTGTATATTGTTTATAAACAGTAATTTACTATTTGGATCTTTTTCACGCTTTGTTTCATTAAGATGGCAAATCGAAAGAACTGCAGCGATCCGCTGAAGATCCATAAATCCCTGCAAAAGAAAGACCTAACAAATGTTTCAGTTCAGCTTTTGCAGTTCTCATCTCTTCTTAGCAAAGATGATAAGCTTTGTTCTGTTTGTAGGAAGAAGCTTTCAGCATCTGAACAGGAGTTCAATGATATGCCTAGCCAAAAAGAGGATTCAGATGTTGTGGAAGTTGAAGTTTACTTACTGAACCAATCATGTTGTCTTTCATCGGTGAGAGCCCCTTTGATAAAAGGAAAGCCGAAAGGCATCCGACTTTTGTACCTGAGAAAAGATTAAAAGTTGAAGAATCTTTTAGGAGAAAGTTGGATTTGGTCGTGAGTAGTAGTTCAGGAAAACAAGGAGATATAACGTGAACTGTATACCAGAAGTCATCCAGTCTCTAAAGGAAAAATATCGGCAATCAAGCCGTACAGATCAAATCCGAATTCTTAACCATATTTGCAATCAGTATGAGCGTTAGAAAACTCATGAATGAGTTAAATTGCTCTCAGAGAATAGCTGTATAAGCTCACCATATACTAAAGGAGAAAGGAATGTTAGCTTCACCTAACCCTATAGCGGTGTGATCGCGAATCCCCAGCCAAAAGTTCCTGCCACCCTGACAAGGTCCGCTCGATGGTTCAAGGAGAGGGTATTGAGGAGAGAAGAGTATTTTCTATTTTTAATTTACACACAAAAAAAATAGAAATCAACCACAACCCCAGAAAACAAAAATGTAAATTTACCCAATTACCAAAATATTAACTTTTTAACCAGAACCAAAAGATATATATATATATATATATATATATATATATATATATATATATATATATATATATATATATATATATATATATATATATATATAGTGGGCCTTACAACTTTACCCTGGCCACACACACGCAAATAAGGAAATGTTTTGGGCTTCATAACCAGATTGCCCAGTGCTACCATATGAGTCTGTCCAACTTTCTTCAGCTCTGGGAGCGCTATTACCGGTATGGGAGGGGGGGGGGAGGGGAAGGGAGGCGGGCCCGCTTTCTTGAGGGAAGAGAGGTTCCTTTTTCTTAAGGGACTGGGAGTCCAGCTCCAGCCAAGGCGAATGATCTGCACTCAAAGACGGGGAAGTGGTGGTTCCAGTCAGAGCGGAAAGTGCGAGGGCTCAGGCTCCAATCGAGGCGTCCCTTAGAGTCAAAATTTGCTTCAGTCGTCTCCGAAAGCCAGATGTCGGCGACAATCGGTACCACAGAACTGGAAAAGAGAAGGCACATTCAGTCACCTATTCACTGCCACACTCAAACATCTTTACTCCTAACTCATTCAACCATATCCACTCTCACACAATCTTCACTCACCTATTCTCCGTCTAGGCGGCTCTTCCTTCTTCAGTCACCCACTAATGACTTCCAAACTATAACACTTTCTAAAATATATGCTGAAAGAATCCGCCTAAAAAGAAAACAGGAGATGAATGGGGGAGCACGATAGAGATCCATCGAGTCCCCCCACACAAAGCTAAGACGGTGATCACACAATCCACACACACACATAATGCAAAAGAAGAAAGAGATTAGACATAGGGGAGGGGAGGCGGACAAACAAACTACTACAGCGGCGATTTGCCATCCTGGCCGCCGTGCTGACGGGATCCAGCGCTCCGTCCGGCCCCAGCTTAGCCTCTCTTCCTTCCTTCAAAACACTTATTTCCTCTCTTTTCACACAACCTCTCCCACAACTTTCTCTGGTCAGCCTCTAATTTCACAGGGTAGATGCTGACCTTCCTTTCAGCCAACCGTCCCGCTGAGGGGGTGGGGGACAATGTTCCCTAACCCCTGAGCTCCGGTCTGGGGTGGCTGGTTTTTTTTCAACCTGCTTCATCCCCACCCATACCTTCCTCACATCCCTTTTCCTCTCCTCTTCACAATCTATATATTTTACGCTGTGTTCAAGGTGGAGCCACCATGCTGATGGACTGCCAGGCCACCAGGCAGGAGGGGTGGTCCGAAATGGCGGCGCCGGGCTTGTAAGCACCTCTCGCAGTGCGGGCTACTGCGAGAGGTATGCGCTATTGCATCCTGTGTTAAAAAAAGGGTCACCATGCCCAATGATGAAGATCAAACAAAAAAAACCCAACCCCCAACTTCCCCAAGAACAACAGAGCCGCCCTCAGGCAGCTCCAGCAAAAAAATGGAGGTCCCCCCCCTGTGCTTGCACAGGGGACCCTCCATATTTCTCTAACCGGAGAGAAGGCTTACTCCTCTCCTTCGCCTACGGGTGCAGGGGACTCCCTCTCACCCCCTTCTCTGGAGGTGCTTTCGGGCACCTCCCTTTTCCCAGCGGCAGTCCCCTCTTTTCTTTCCAAGGGGACTGCCAAGAAAGCCAGCAGGCAGCCCTTAGCCAGCCGCTCCCCATCGAAGCGGCTCGGTAGGGCAAACCCCCTTAGGGGGGAGAGGGAAGCCAGGCCCCTTCGGTCGCTTCCCTCAAAAGACCTGCTGGCAAGAATTTTAAACCTTGCCGGGGTCAAGGCCTGTGCCTCCCCACACAAGACTGGCGACACTTCCAAGGGGACCTGCGATGTCCTGGAAGGGGATGGCCAACTGGAGGCCCCTCCTGTGATAGACATGGTCCTTGAGGAGACCCAGCCTCAGACGGTAGGGCCTTCCATGGGGGGGAATTCGGGCTCGGCGCCAAGCACCGAACCCGAATCCGCCCCTATGCAAGGTCCTCCTCAAATGGCTGAGGGCTCCGAGGCAGTAAAAGGAGGGGAGGGATCTCCTCCAACAGGTGCCACTACGACAACCAGGACCTTCTCCATTTCGGAGAGGGACCTGGCTGAGGCCGGTCCATCTGGCCTGGGGGCTTCTGCCGGCGGGGGTGAGAAGCGGGTTCATTCCCCGCCCTCCTCTCCAAAAAAGAAAAAGACTCGGGGCTCCTCTCCATCCGCAGGGGCTGCGGGGACGGATGGGTCTGCTGCCACTTTGGTAGGCAACCAAGCCAAGATCGGCACATCCGGCACCTCTACCCCCTCGTGTGCAGAGTCCCTGACCAAGACTAACACCAAGAGTGCACAGGGCGGAGCCTCGATGACATCGGGGCCCCTGATTCAGAGGTTACCTTGCGTTTTCGAGCCCACTGGCTTCAAGCGCTTCCTCGTTGTTCGCTCCACTGATGGCACCATTTTGTCCAAGGGCAACATGATCCATCAGAGGAGAGGATTAGCTAGTGCAATTGGTAGAGAGCCGAAGGTGACCCGTTTCTCCGACGGCAGCCTTCTGGCGAATGCGGCGAATCCCGCCGAGGGGGCCAAGATAAGTGCTCTTCGGACACTTCATGGCACCCCGGTGAGTGTGACGCCGCACTCTACCATGAACTTTGTGAAAGGAGTAGTTTATGCAAGGGAACTCGTTGACTACTCCATTGAGGACATCACCCTAGAGCTGGCCGACCATGGGGCGGTCAAGGTCGAACGTGTGATGAGAAAACAGGGAGGGGCTTCGAGACCCACCCCTACACTCTTCGTCACGTTCGACTGTGACAAGCTCCCTGAGTCGGTGCGTGCCGGTTGGTACCACTACCGCGTGAAGGCATTCGTGCCACTGCCGCGGCGGTGCTATTACTGTCACCGCTTCGGCCATACGAATCGCTCATGTAGACGTGCAAAGTCGGGGTCACCTGAAGTCTGTGTAAATTGCTCCAAGGTCGCACACAATAAGTCCAAATCGTGTGTGGCCAAGTGTGTCAATTGCGGAGAGCCGCACCCTGCTTCTTCGAAGCAATGTGGTGCATATCTCCTGGAGAAAGAAATCCTGGCTGTTCAGGCCGAGGATATACTCTCATTCCGCGAGGCTAAGGACTTGGTCCTGGCGCGCCCAGCTCTGCCTGGGACGTCATATGCCTCAGTAGTTAGAAAGGCACCCTCTGCTCCTGGCCCATCCAGGCCAACGAGCGCGGTTGTTTCCGCGCCCCTTCGGAGCCCTTCTGCGGGCTCTACCCAACCCGGGCGCTCCCCTGGTAAAGCTGGCGGCAAAAATGGTTCATACCCAGCCCCGGCTAAAACCAGGGCTCCCCCCTCTTCCCCCAGCGTGACCGTTTCCCGCAAGGCGAAATGGCCACGCGCCTCCACCGAGTCGTTAGACTCACAGGAGGCAACACCCCTGAAGATGGTCGCTAGGCCTTCTTCGGGGGTTCCTAAAGCTGTCCCCCGAAAGGAGGACAGCAACAAAGGAGCTAAGGCTCCTTCGCCCACGCCCCGAGGTGGAGCGAGTGGCTCGGAGACGGTGGTTCCTCGAAAAGAGGGCCCCCCCGCCTCCGAAGCCGCAGCACCCGCCTAAGGTTTCGAGGCGGAGGCAGGAAAAGACTCGCATGGCGAGCCCAACCTCCCCCAATAAGTCCTCGAAGGCGACAGCGCCTCCAGCGCTTTGTCCGGCCAACAGCGCCCGGGGTTCTTCCCCCGGGAAGCGTACGGCCATTCCAGTGAGGGTCTTCAGTTCGAGGAGGGCCCCCGCGTCTCCTCCGAGCTAGGCCTGGAGGTCATATTCCTTCAATGGAATTGCCGTGGACTCCGGGCCAACTGGGAGGAGCTGCGGAGGCTCGTCTCGTCCCGTTCCCCATTAGCTGTTTTTCTGCAGGAGACCATGCTAGGCGCGTGCCCCCTGCCCTCCCTCCCGGGGTATAAGGGTCTTGCGACCCCACCACCGCGGGATGGCCGAGCTGGGGGATGCGCGGTTTACACCCAGCATGATGTCTCCGTTCTTCCTTTCTCTTTAGATACCTCCTTTCAGGCAGTGGCTGTGCAGCTGCACCTGGATAGGAGGTATACTATCATTTCTGCGTACATTCCACCGTCAGCTGACTTCGACGCGGGGGGACTTCCGCCGCGTCGTGGCACGGTTGCCGAGGCCCTATCTCTTGCTTGGAGATCTTAACGGCAGGCATCCTCTCTGGGGAGATTACTCCATAAATCCCAGGGGACAAGTCCTTGCCGATCTGATCGAAGAGCTTGAGATGGGTGTCCTAAACGTGGATGAGTTTACGCATCACTGTCCGAGAACCGCTTCATTTTCTTGCCTTGACCTATCTTTGTGCTCTTCGGATGCACAGCCTGATTTTGATTGGGGGGTGGTCGATGACCTCCATGGTAGTGATCACTTTCCCATTCAAATATCATTTTCAGGGCAACTGCCGCCTGAGGGACCACCTCGGTGGTGCTTGGCGCGGGCATGGTGGCCTGCATTTCAGGAAATGACTGAATTCTCTATCTCAGTCGAGGAGTTTAGGTCGGTAGATGAGGCCGTTGATTTCTTCTCCGGCAACCTCATCGCCGTGAGCCTGACTACTATTCCTAGGACGTCTGGCCGTTTTGCACGCCGACCACTCCCATGGTGGTCGGCCGAGTGTGAGACGGCCCTCAAACAGAAGCGTTATGCCTACATGCGCTATAAGCGCCGCCCGAACGATTTCACTGTCGCTGAATTTCGTCAGGCTAGGGCTAGGTTCCGGTATATTTCGAAGCACGCACACCGCTCTTCTTGGCGGGCATACGTGTCTTCACTTAACGGGAAGACCCCTTTAGCTGAGGTGTGGAAGCGAGTCAAAAGGATTCGGGGCAAGTTCTCGCAGGACCCCCCTCCCGTTCTCCAGGAGAATGGGGCCGCAATCTTGGACCCCGCGTCCGTGGCGGAATCCTTCGCGACCGCTTTTTCTGCATTCTCTAGCCGTGATGCTGCTCCGCCAGCATTCAATGCACGTCGTGATGTCGCGGAAGGCCGCCGGCTGGACTTTACCTCCAGAGGCGGAGAACCCTTCAACGACAAGTTTACTGTAAGCGAGTTGCGTTCCGCTCTACCTTCGTGCGCGGACACCGCCCATGGTCCGGACGATGTCCCGTACGCCATGCTTCGACACCTAGGTGAGCGAGGCATGGCCTTTCTGTTAGATTTGTTCAACAGGATCTGGGTGGAAGGCCTTCTCCCAGACTCCTGGCAAATCGCTACTGTGCTTACCTTTCGCAAACTGGGGAGAGATCACTCTACTCCGACCGGTTTCCGCCCAATCTCTCTAACCTCTTGTGTTTGCAAGTTGATGGAGAAATTGGTAAATGTTAGATTAGCCTTTTTCCTGGACAGCGGAGGCCATCTGTCTTCCGCACAGTGCGGCTTCCGCAAGTTCCACTCCACGTCGGATGCTTTGCTCCGACCGGAAAATGCCGTCTGCGACCCAAAGGAGCAGGAAGAGGGTGTCCCGCAGGGAAGTGTCCTCAGTGTCACACTCTTTGCCCTGAGCATCAACGGCATCACCTCGGTGCTGCCGGAAGATGTTCTCGCTACGCTCTACGTGGACGACCTTTCGATCTCTTTTGGCGCGGCCCAGATGCCAACTCTGGAGCGTCGACTCCAACAGGCATTGAACCGCGTCTCTCGCTATGCCGAAGCGCACAGGTTTCGGTTTTCTTTGGCCAAGACTAAGGTGGTGCACTTCTGCCGCCATCCACGGCTTCACCCCAACCCTGATTCGTTTCTTAAAGTGGTGCGCCTGGATGTGGTTGAGTCGCACCGTTTCCTTAGTCTTGTATTCGACCGACGCCTCACCTGGGAGGCTCATATTCGCAGCCTTAGGGTCTCTTGTACCCGCGCCATGGACATTCTCCGTTCCGTGACGTTCAGTGCTTGGGGCGCTGATAGGGCTACTGCCTTACTTTTTTATCGATCCTTTGTTCGTTCGAAGCTCGACTACGGATGCGAGTTTTATGCATCCGCAGCCGAGCGAATATTGCGGAAGGTGGATTCGATCCACCACACCGGCCTTCGCCCTGCGACCGGTGCCTTCCGCACTTCCCCCATTGAGAGCCTGTTGGTCGATGCTGGGGAGATGCCACTCGCTCTGCGCCGCGTGCAGTGTATCACTCGACTGTACGCGCGAGCCCGGCGCCTCCCTCAGTCGCCAACAGCTCTCACTGCATCCGCAGCTGATCTCGATGGTGCCTATGCCGTCGAGAGACGCCAGTCATACCCTAAGCCTTTTGGGTTTAGGGCCAGGAAACTCCTTCGAGAGGTAGATATCACTCTCGGGCCGGTGGCGCCCCTGGTTTTGCCCAGGACGCCACCCTGGAGGGTACCACATTTGGCTATTTGTCGCCACGCCTCTGCTCCCAAAGCTTGTACTGCGCCGGGAGTATTGCGTTCGACCTTTTTGGAGCACACATCGTGTCACGCTGGAACCGTGCCAGTGTATACGGATGGCTCCAAGTCCCAAGAGGGGGTCGGCTTCCACGCCGTATCCCTTCTGTTTGAAGTCAGCGGGGCTCGACCAGGCGCTGCGTCTGTCTTCACGGCCGAGCTGGTGGCAATACACCACTCGGTACGGGAGATTACGCGACGTGCCCGTTTCGGAGACCGGATTGTGATCTATAGCGACTCACAAAGCGCCCTGAGTGCTCTCGGGGCATTGGAATCTCCGCATCCCCTGGTTCGCGATATCCGTGACGCCACGGTTTTGGCGACCTGGGCAGATGTCGAGATTATCTTCTGCTGGGTTCCTGGACATGTAGGAATTGCGGGGAATGAGGGCGCCAAAGAGTCCGCGAGGACTCTGAGACCGGACCAGCGTTTCGCTCTTCCTCACACCGACTACATGGCAGGAATACGGGCAGCTCTTCGGACTGCTTGGTAAAGAAGATGGGAGACGGTCGAAGGGAACTTAAAGTTGCATTCCATTGCGCCGCGACTGTTCCCATGGACCTATCCCCCAATGCCGCGGCGGCTTCAGGTTGCTTTCTGTCGTCTCCGAATCGGACACACTCGTGTGACGCATCGCTATTCGATGGAGCGCTCGCCTGCGCCCTATTGCGTCGTCCCCCAGACTGTTCGGCACATTCTTGTTGAATGTTCCAGTCTGGGTGACTTCGCGCACGTTACCTGTCCCGGTACCGAGATGGGCGGGGTCGCTACCGCCTGTACTTTGTACTCGGGACGAGTGCGTGCACCATGACTGGTGGACTTATTGACTTTTGGGGGGAGGCTGGCCTTCTCCCTTTCATTTAACCCGGTTTTATTGTTGTTGTTTTTGTTATTGCTTTGTTATTGTTATTTCTTTTTATTGTTGTTTACTGTTGAATTTTTTTGAAGTAGCCTAGAACTATGCTGTTTGTTTACGGCAACTTATGCCTAAGTCGGCAGTCGCCAGATAGCCCCTTAATCAAAAAAAAACAAAACAACCCTAAGCTCGGCAGAGTGCTTCCTGAGGAACTAAAATCTTTAGTCCTTGAATATTATCGTGGTGATGACATGAGTCAGGTTTTACCAGGAAAGAAGGATTGTCTAGTAGTGAGAATTGAAGGGTAAAAGCAGAGGTTACAGAAACGACTCATTCTCAACAATTTGAAGGAACTTCATAGCAGTTTCATAGTGAATTACTCTGAGGTAAAAGTATCATTTTCAAAGTTTTCTATGCTACAGCCATGTGAGTGTGTTCTTGTGGGAGGCAGTGGAACTCACTCAGTATGTGTATGTTTAATATATCAAAATGTAAAACTGATGATGGTTGTATCCAAGATGTCTGATATCACTGATCTACCCTCTTACCCTCACCTAGTTGCCTCTTTCGTATGTAATCCACCCCGTCCAGCATACTACATGAGATTGTGCAAATACTGTCCACCTGTGGATCAACTAAAGTAAAACTATTTGGATTTTATGAATTCGAGAATGTGGATAATATTGAATTCAAAGAGTGGACATCAACTGATAGATATGAGCTGGTAACCATGGTATTATCACTTGATGATTTCATGGATAGATTTTGTGATTGTGTTGAAACTTTGGTGCAACATGATTTTGTTGCAAAATCACAAGCACAGTACTTGGAAACTATGAAAAACAATTTTGCAGATGGTGAATTTGTAGTAATTGGTGATTTTTCAGAAAATATTCATTTGGAATACAAGATGCAGCCCAGGGATATCATTGGAATTGCACACAGGCGACAATACATCCTTGGGTGTTTTATCACATTAAAGATGGAAAACTCTGTCATGACTCATACACCATAATTTCAGAGTGTAATATCCACAATAATGTGTCAGTGTATCTATTTCAGTGAATGTTGATAGAGTATTTGAAATCAATATTTGAAATGGTAAAGAAAATTTACTACTTTCCAGACGGATCTGCAGCACAGTATAAAAACTGTAAATCTTTCCAGAATCTTTGCTGGCATAAAGAGGAATATGGTATAGAAGCAGAGTGGCATTTTTTTGCCACTAACCATGGGAAGGGCCCATCAGACAGCATAGGTGGCTACTAAAGAGAGCTTGAGAAGACCCTATGACAAACGGATTGTATCGCCAAGAGATTTGTTTGTATTCACTGAAACCCTTGGGAATATGAAATTGGATATGAAACTCAAAAGGAGTATGAACAGGAGGAAGAACTTTTGAAAACTAGACCTGCGACCAAAACTATTCCAGGCACACAAAGACTTTGTTCATTCATTCCAATATCAAAGGAGGCTCTCCAAGTTTGCCCATTTAGTCTCTGTGAGACTTTTAGATTAGAATCAGTCACAAAAAATATTTCATGCCCAGTGTTCAATGGAAAACTTGCAGGCTATGTTACTGTGATTTACGATGGACATTGGTGGCTTGCTTGCATAACTGAAGCTTTTCCAGAGTCACAAGAAGTGACTATGAAATTTCTTCACCCGCATGGACCCTCTCACAGTTTTTGCTTCCCTAAAATAGAAGATTCTTGTACTATGGACATCTCTGACATTTTGGTGTCAGTAGAACCAAAAACTGCAACAGGAAGAAGCTACACAATTGGCAAGAAGGAATCTGATGCAACAAACAAAGTGATGGCTCTGCTCAAATGAGTACCTAGGTATTTATTAAATAATGTTGTCTAAAAGTTTTTGTTTACATTTTTGTCTTAAATAATCTTTTGTCTGATGTTTTGTATTAAATAACATTTTATATAGGTAATAAAAATTGTAAATTTGTAATATTTGAAAGTTATTTATTATATTGTTTGTCTCACATTTCTGAAATGATAAAAAATAATCTCTTGTTTTATTGTGTCTAAGACTAACAAAAGGCAGGGCAGCCTAGGAAGGGGGAGAGGTTGTGTTTGGAAAGACTGAAATATGATGACCGTGTCAAGATGCATCAAAATTTCCCAAAATCACTATTTACTGTCTGATGTCATAAATAGCCTCAGTAAAGTGACATGACTGAAAATACTACCCACCTGATGGTATATAAATGCCCATGGATTCAAAACCCATGGAGATCCCATTTTTATTTTTCCTGGAGCTATGGAGGATAAATAGAGCTAAGTTTAGAAATTTTGGGGGGAGGATCGAAGTTGCACTTCAGCAAGGGTCAAAGAGTTCAAAAAAGGGTCATCATGGCAAAAATTGTCCTAGGAATGTCATTCTTCCACTCATTTGAAATATCTCTTTCTCTTAAGCATTTTGGTATCAAAATCGTTCTGATTGGTTAACTCTAGCCAAAGTTATGACCTCTCAAACCTTTTTGGTCAACCAGTTTGACCAAAAATCTACCTAGCCATGACCTAGTGTCGGGATTTTGCCAAAAAGTGTGTACACTTCACGTAGAATACCCCCACTGCCACTCTGGAGGGTACTACCTTCGACAATTTCTTATAATACCTCTGCTCTGAAGGCTTCTACAGCACTGGGAGTATTGCTTTCAACCTTTTGAGAGCACACGTTTTAAATGAGCTGGGCTCTACCAGGAGCTCTCTCTATCTCATTCGGTACAGGAGATAATGCATCATGCTAGGTTTGGAGACGGTTGTGATTTATAGCGACTCACAATATACTGAGTGCTCTTGGGGCATTGAAATCTCCGCACTCCCTGTTTTGCGGTATGAGTTGTGACCATGCTGGTCACTTACTTAGCACTAGCATTATAATAACTGCCACAACCATTGGGAGGTTAAAGAAACTCCATGCAACATTCTGCTTTAATTGTCGGGAAAGAAAAAAAAATATATAAATTACAATAAGGCAAGATGCAGAATGTACTCTGCAAAGAAGAAGTTAGATATCACATGTATGATTATCAGAAAGAGACTTAAAACCCCACATGGGATGCTCTAGAATGGCTGTGAGCCCCACGTGTTCATACAGCGCCTAGGACCTGGTGCATTTCTGGTGCAGATAACAAGAGCGTTAGATGCAGGTTGAGTTAAAATCAGATTGGAAATTCTGCGTGACCATGAGAATCAACACAGGACAATCCTCATCTGATAAGATCCGCTCCCTTCCAGCGCATCGGGCAATGCACTTCCGTTGAGGCCACATGGATACTCAGACAAGGGCCACCAGATTTCAGTACAGTTGCGGATAGCAGTATCATGCAGACCCTGTGCGTAGCACCTGCCAGCCCGTGAAGTGATGAGCCACCCTCTACTCTCTCTTGATCACAGCTGAAGACAAGGGTTTTGCCAGATAGACACTAGTCAACAGGCAAACCTCTATCAACCTCGGGTCAGCTCCATTCTCGCCTAGCATACTCCAACCATTCATCTTCAGCAAGGTAAAACAAAGTGTTTTAATCAGACATTGTAAACCTCCCCATTGTCTCTAGGCCCCAGCCCATCCAATTTATGTGAGTCTCCCTAGGAACTCAGCATATCTATTTTCCCTCGGGACCCCGTAGGGGGTGCGGCGATTCGCCATTTTGGCCGCCATGCTGACGGGATCCAGCATTCCATCTGGCCCCAGCTTAGCCTCTCTTCCTTCCTTCAGATAGCCTGTATTTCTCCCCTACTTCATCGCTTTTCATATAACCTTTCCCACAACTTTCTCTGGTCAGCCTCTAATTTCACAGGATAGATACTGACCTTCTTCTCAGCCAACTGTCCCGGATCGGGGCTGAAGGGAGAGGGGACAATGTTCCCTAACCCCTGAGCTCCGGTCCGGGATGGGTTTTTTTTAACAACCTGCTTAATCCCCACCCATACCTTCCTCACATCCCTTTTACTTTGCTCTTCACACTGCCCGTAAGGGGCGCAGCAATTTGCCATCCTGGCCACCGTGCTGACGGGACTCAGCACCTCGTCCGGCCCCAGCTTAGCCCCTCTTCCTTCCTTCAAAACACTTGTTTCCTCTCTTTTCATACAACCTCTCCCACAACTTTCTCTGGTCAGCCTCTAATTTCACAGGGTAGATGCTGACCTTCTTCTCGGCCAACCATCCTGGATCGGAGCTGAGGGGGGAGGGGCCAATGTTCCCTAACCCCTGAGCTTCGGTCTGGGGTGGTTGGTTTTTAACAACCTTCTTCATCCCCACCCATACCTTCCTCACATCCCTTTTTCTCTCGTCTTCAAAATCTATCTGTTTTACGCCGTGTTTAAGGTGGAGCTGCCATGCCGATGGACTGCCAGGCCACCAGGCGGGAGGGGTGGTCTTAAATGGCGGCGCCGGGCTTGTAAGCACCTCTCGCAGTGCGGGCTACTGCGAGAGGTGATGCGCGATTGCATCCCGTATAAAAAAGATGGTCACCATGCCCAATGATGAGTATAAAAAAAAAAAACAACCCCCAACTTCCCCTATAACATCGACGGAGCCGCCCTTGGGCAGCTCCAGCAAAAAAATGGAGGTCCCCCCTTTCCCTGTGCTTGCTCAGGGTACCCTCCATATATTTATAACCGGAGAGGAGGCTTACTCCTCTCATTCACTTATGGGTGTAGGGGACTCTCCTTCACTTATGGGTGTAGGGGACTCCCCCTCACCCCCTTCTCTGGAGATGCTTTCGGGCGCCTCCCTTTTACCAGTGGCAGTCCCCTCTGTTCTTTCCAAAGGGACTGCCAAGAAAGCCAGCAGGCAGACCTTAGCCAGCCGCTCCACATCGAAGCGGCTCGGTAGGGCAAACCCCCTTAAGGGGAAGAGGGAAGCCAGGCCCCTTCGGTCGTTTTCCTCAAAAGACCTGCTGGCAAGAATATCGAACCTTTCTGGGGTCAAGGCCCATGCCTCCACAAAGAAGACTAGTGACGATACTGCCAACGGGACCTGCGATGTCTTGGGGGGGAGATGGCCAACTGGAGGCCTCCCCTGAGATAGACATGGTCCTTGAGGAAACCCAGCCTCAGACGGTAGGGCCTTCCATGGGGAGGAATCCTGGCTCGGCGGCAAGCACCGAACCTGAATCCGCCCCGATGCAAGGTCCTCCTCAAGCGGCTGTGGTTTCTGAAGCAGTACAAGGAGGGAAGGGATCTCTTCCGACCCGTGCCCCCACGACTACCAGGACCTTCTCCATTTCGGAGAATGACCTGGCTGAGGCCGGTCCATCTGGCTTGGGGGCTTCTTCCGGCGGAGGTGAGAAGCGGGTTCATTCCCCGCCCTCCTCTCCAAAAAAGAAAAAGACAAAAAAGACTCGGGGCTCCTCTCCATCCGCGGGGGCTGCGGGGACAGATGGGTCTGCTGCCACTCTGGCAAGCGACCAAGCCAAGATCGGCACATCTGCCCCCCTTCGGTTGTGGAGCCCCTAACTGAGAACAAAAGTGCACAGGGTGGAGCCTCAATGACATCTGGGCCCCTCATCCAGAGTTACCTGGCGTTTTCGAGCCCGCTGGCTTCAAACGCTTCCTCGTTATTCGCTCCACTGATGGCACCATGTTGTCCAAGGGCAACATGATCCATCAGAGGAGAGGATTAGCTAGTGCAATTGGTAGAGAGCCGAAGGTGACCCGTTTCTCGGACGAGAGCCTTCTGGCGAATGCGGCGAATCCCGCCGAGGCGGCCAAGATAAGTGCTTTTCGGACACTTCATGGCACCCCGGTGAGTGTGACGCCGCACTCTACCATGAACTTTGTGAAAGGAGTAGTTTATACGAGGGAACTCGTTGACTACTCCATTGAGGACATCACCCTAGAGCTGGCCGACCATGGGGCGGTCAAGGTCGAACGTGTGATGAGAAAACAGGGAGGGGCCTTGAGACCCACCCCTACACTCTTCATCACGTTCGACTGTGACAAGCTCGCTGAGTCGATGCGTGCTGGTTGGTACCGCTACCGCGTGAAGTCATTCGTGCCACTGCCGCGGCGGTGCTATTACTGTCACCGCTTCGGCCATACGAATCGCTCATGTAGACGTGCAAAGTCGGGGTCACCCGAAGTCTTTGTAAATTGCTCCAAGGTCGCACACGATAAGTCCAAATCGTGTGTGGCCAAGTGTGTCAATTGCGGAGAGCCGCACCCTGCTTCTTCGAAACAATGTGGTGCATATCTCTTTGAGAAAGAAATCCTGGCCATTCAGTCAGGCCCAGGATAGACTCTCATTCCGCGAGGCTAAGGACTTGGTCCTGGCCCGCCCGGCTCTGCCTGGGATGTCATATGCCTCAATAGTTAGAAAGGCACCCTCTGCTCCTGGCCCATCTAGGCCAACGAGCACGGTTGTTTCCGCGCACATTCGGAGCCCTTCTGTGGGCTCTACCCAACCCGGGCGCTCCCCTGGTAAAGCTGGCGTAAAAAAAGGGTTCATACCCAGCCCCGGCTAAAACCAGGGCTCCCCCCTCTTCCCCCAGCGTGACCGTTTCCCGTAAGGCGAAACGGCCACGCGCCTCCACCGAGTCGTTAGACTCACAGGAGGCAACACCCCTGAAGATGGTCGATAGGCCATCTTCCGGGGTTCCTAAAGCTGTCCCCCGAAAGTTAGGACAGCAACAAATGAGCTTCGGCTCCTTCGCCCAAGCCCCGAGGTGTGGCGAGTGGCTCGGAGACGGTGGTCCCTCGAAAAGAGGGCCCCCCGCCTCCGAAGCCGCAGCGCCCGCCTAAGGTTTCGAGGCGGAGGCAGGAAAAGACTCGCATGGCGAGCCCAACAGCGCCCGGGGTTCTGCCCCTGGGAAGCGTACGGCTATTCCCGTGAGGGTCTTCAGTTCGAGGAGGGCCCCCGCGTCTCCTCCGAGCTAGGCCTGGAGGGCATATTCCTTCAATGGAATTGCCGTGGACTCTGGGCCAGCTGGGAGGGAGCTGCGGAGGCTCGTCTCGTCCCGTTCCCCGTTAGCTATCTTTTTGCAGGAGACCATGCTAGGCGCGTGCCCCCTGCCCGCCCTCCCGGGGTATAAGGGTCTTGCGACCCCACCACCGCAGGATGGCCGGGCTGGGGGATGCGCGGTTTACACACGGCATAATGTCTCCGTTCTTCCTTTCTCTTTAGATACCCCTTCTTCCAGGCAGTGGCTGTGCAGCTGCACCTGGATAGGAGGTATACTATCATTTCTGCGTACATTCCACCGTCAGCAGACTTCGACTCGGGGGAATTCCGCCGCGTCGTGGCACGGTTGCCGAGGCTCTATCTCTTGCTTGGAGATCTGAACGGCAGGCATCCTCTCTGGGGAGATTACTCCATAAATCCCAGGGGACAAGTCCTTGCCGATCTGATCGAAGAGCTTGAGATGGGTGTCCTAAGCGTGGAAGAGTTTACGCATCACTGCCCGAGAACCGCTTCATTTTTTTGCCTTGATCTATCCTTGTGCTCTTCGAATGCACAGCCTGATTTTGATTGGGAGGTGGTCGATGACCTCCATGGTAGTGATCACTTTCCCATTCAAATATCATTTTCAGGGCAACTGCCGCCTGAGAGACCACCTCGGTGGTGCTTGGCGCGGTGGCCTGCATTTCAGGAAATGACAATTCTCTATCTCAGTCGAGGAATTTAGGTCGGTAGATGAGGCCGTTGAGTTCTTCTCCGGCAACCTCATCGCCGTGGGCCTGACTACTATTCCTAGGACGTCCGGCCGTTTTGCACGCTGACCACTCCCATGGTGGTCGGCCGAGTGTGAGACGGCCCTCAAACAGAAGCGTTATGCCTACATGCGCTATAAGCGCCGCCCGAACGATTTCACTGTCGCTGAATTTCGTCGGGCTAGGGCTAGGTTCCGGTATATTTCGAAGCACGCCTGCACCTCTTCTTGGCGGGCATACGTGTCTTCACTTAACGGGAAAGACCCCTTTAGCTGAGGTGTGGAAGCGAGTCAAAAGGATTCGGGGCAAGTTCTCGCAGGACCCCCCTCCCATTCTCCAGAAGAATGGGACCGCAATCTCGGACCCTGCGTCCGTGGCGGAATCCTTAGCGACCGCTTTTTCCGCATTCTCTAGCCGTGATGCTGCTCCGCCAGCATTCAATGCACGTCGTGATGTCGCGGAAGGCCGCCGGCTGGACTTTACCTCCAGAGGCGGAGAACCCTTCAACGACAAGTTTACTGTCAGTGAGTTGCGTTCCGCTCTCGCTTCGTGCGCGCCCCCCGATATGGTACGGACGATGTCCCGTACGCCATTCTTCGACACCTGGGTGAGCGAGGCATGGCCTTTCTCTTAGATTTGTTCAACAGGATCTGGGTGGAAGGTCTTCTCCCAGACTCCTGGCGAATCGCTACTGTGCTCGCCTTTCGCAAGCCGGGGAGAGATCACTCTACTCCGACCGGTTTCTGCCCAATCTCTAACCTCTTGCGTGTGCAAGTTGATGGAGAAATTGGTAAATGTTAGATTAGCCTATTTCCTGGACAGCGGAGGCCATCTGTCTTCCGCACAGTGCGGCTTCCGTAAGTTCCACTCCACGTCGGATGCTCTGCTCCGACTGGAAAATGCCGTCTGCGAGGCTTTCCTTCGTAGACAGCACTACGCCTCGGTGTTTTTTGATCTGGAGAAGGCCTATGATACCGCATGGCGCTACGGTATCATGGAGACTCCACACGATGGGGGCGAGGGGACGCCTCCCAATGTTTATATCTGAATTTTTGTGAGCTCATCGATTCCGCGTACGGGTGGGGGGAGCCCTCTCCGGCCCAAAGGAGCAGGAAGAGGGTGTCCCGCAGGGAAGTGTCTTCAGTGTCACACTCTTTGCCCTGAGCATCAACGGCATCACCTCGGTGCTGCCGGAAGATGTTCTCGCTACGCTCTGCGTGGACGACCTTTCGATCTCTTTTGGCGCGGCCCAGATGCCAACTCTCGAGCGTCGACTCCAACAGGGATTGAACCGCGCCTGGGAGGCTCATATTCGCAGCCTTAGGGTCTCTTGTACCCGCGCCATGGACATTCTCCGTTCAGTGACGTTCAGCGCTTGGGGCGCTGATAGGGCTACTGCCTTACTTTTTTATCGATCCTTTGTTCGCTCGAAACTCGACTACGGATGCGAGTTTTATGCATCCGCAGCCGAGCGTTTATTGCGGAAGGTGGATTCGATCCACCACACCGGCCTTCGCCTTGCGACCGGTGCCTTCCGCACTTCCCCCATTGAGAGCCCTTTGGTCGATGCTGGGGAGATGCCACTCGCTCTGCGCCGCGTACAGTGCATCACTCGCCTGTACGGGCGAGCCCGGCGCCTCCCTCAGTCGCCAACAGCTCTCACTGCATCCGCAGCTGATCTCGATGGTGCCTATGCCGCCGAGAGACGCCAGTCATACCCTAAGCCCTTTGGGTTTAGGGCCAGGAAACTCCTTCGAGAGCTAGATATAGCTCTCGGGCCGGTGGCGCCCCTGGTTCTGCCCAGGATGCCACCCTTGAGGGTACCACATTTGGCTATTTGTCGCCACGCCTATGCTCCCAAAGCTTGTACTGCGCCAGGAGTATTGCGTTCGACCTTTTTGGAGCACACATCGTGTCACGCTGGTACCGTGCCAGTGTATACGGATGGCTCCAAGTCCCAAGAGGGGGGTCGGCTTCCACGCCGTATCCCCTCTGTTTGAAGTCAGCGGGGCTCTACCAGGCGCTTCGTTGTCTGTCTTCACGGCCGAGCTGGTGGCAATACACCACTCGGTACGGGAGATTACGCTACGTGCCCGGTTCGGAGACCGGATTGTGATCTATAGCGTCTCACAAAGCGCCCTGAGTGCTCTCGTGGCATTGGAATCTCCGCATCCCCTGGTTCGCGAAATCCGTGACGCCACGGTTTTGGCGAGCTGGGCAGATGTCGAGATTATCTTCTGCTGGGTTCCTGGACATGTAGGAATTGCGGGGAATGAGCGCGCCGATGAGGGCGCCAAAGAGTCCGCGAGGACTCTGCGACTGGACCAGCATTTCACTCTTCCTCACATTGACTACATGGCAGGAATACGTGCAGCTCTTCGGACTGCTTGGCAAAGAAAATGGGAGACGGTCGAAGGGAACTTAAAGTTGCGTGCCATTGCGCCGCGACTGTTCCCATGGACCTATCATCCAATGCCGCGGCAGCTTCAGGTTGCTTTCTGTCGTCTCCTGAATCGGGCACACTCGTGTGACGCATCGCTATTTGATGGAGCGCTCGCCTGCGCCCTATTGCAACGACTGCGTCGTCCCCCAGACTGTTCGGCACATTCTTGTTGAATGTCCCAGTCTGGGTGGTCTTTGCGCACGACACCTGTCCCGGTACCAGGATGGGCGGGGTCGCTAACGCCTGTCCCTTGTACTCGGGATGAGTGCGTGCACTTTGACTGGTGGACTTGTTGACTTTTGGGGGGAGGCCGGCCTTCTCCCTTTCATTTAACCCGGTTTAGTTGTTGTTTTTGTTATTGTTTTTGTTATTGCTTTGTTATTGTTATTGTTATTTCTTTTTATTGTTGTTTCCTGTTCAATTTTTTAAAGTAGCCTAGAACTAGGCTGTTTGCTTACGGCGACTTATGCCTAAGTCGGCAGTCACCAGATAGCACCTTAAATAAAAAAATTTAAAAATTGACTTCTTGGGGGAGGCCGGCCTTCTAGCTATTATTTATGCAAGGTTTCTTTCTTTTTGTTTTGTTTTGTTTTTTGCATTTTTTTTTTTTCTCTTTGGTTGCACGCTCCTGCGCCGGGGAGACCTCTTCCCGACGCACCAGCTTGCTTCCTTTTCTCCTTTTTGGGGCGTTTTTTTTCACTTTAATTTTATTTTAAAGTAGCCTAGAACTAGGCCAGTTTTAATACGGCGACTAATGCCTAAGTAGGCAGTCGCCAGATGAGCTCTTAAAAATAAATGCTCTTCACACTCTATCAATTTTACGCCATGTCCAAGGTGGAGCCGCCATGCCCATGGACTGCCAGGCCACCAGGTGGGAGGGGGGTGGGGGGGTCCTGAATCGCGGCACCTGGCTCTGTCAGGCCTGAAAGCACCTCTTGCAGTGTGGGCTACTGCGAGGGGTGGTGAGCTATTGCTTCCCAGGGAAATACAGGGTCACCATGCCTAATGATGCAAAACTTTAAAAAAAAAAAACCCTCAACTTCCCCTTGCTCATCAATGGAGCCACCCTTGGGCAGCTCCACCGAAAAAATGGAGGTCCCTTCCCTATGCTTGCGCAGGGGACCCTCCGTATTTCTTTAATCGGAGCTGAGGCTTACTCCTCTCGTACGCCTACAGGTTTAGGGGACCCCCTCACCCCCTTCTCTGGAGGTGCTTTCGGACACCCCCTTTTCCAGCGGCAGTCCCCTCTTTTCTTTCCAAGGGGACTGCCAAGAAAGCCAGCAGGCAGACCATTGCCGACCGCCCCTCATTGAAGCGGCTTGGTAGGGCAAACCCCCTTAGGGGGGAGAGGGAAGCCAGGCCCCTTCGGTCTCTTCCCTCACAAGACCTGCTGGCAAGAATCTGAAACCTTGCCAGGGTTAAGGCCTGTACCTCCCTCACATGACTGGTGACTCTTCCAACGGGACCTGTGATGTCCTGGAAGGGGGGTGGCCAACTGAAGGCCCCCCCTGACATACACATGGTCCTTGAGGCAACCCAGCCTCAGACGGTAGGGCCTTCCCAGGGGGAAAATCCGGGCTCAGCGGCAGGCACCGAACCCGAATACGCCCCTATGCAGGGTGCTCGTCAAATGGCTGGGGTCTCCAAGACAGTACCAGGACCTTCTCCATTTTGGAGAAGGACCTGCCTAAAGCCATTCCATCTGGCCTGGGGGCTCCTTCCGGCGGAGGGGAGAAGCGGGTTCATTCCCCGCCCTCCTCTCCTAAAAAGAAAAAAAAGACTAAGAAGACCTGGGGCTCCTCTACATCCGCGGGGACGGATGGGGCTGGCAAGCGACCAAGCCAGGATCCGTACATCCGGCCCTTCTGCCCCACCGGCTGTGGAGCCCCTGACTATGACAAAGACCAAAAGTGCACAGGGCGGAGCCTCGATAACATTCGGGCCCGTCATTCAGAGTTTACCTGGCGTTTTCGAGCCCGCGGCTTCAAACGCTTCCTCGTCATTCGCTCCACTGATGGCTCCATGTTGGTGAAGGTCAACATGATCCATCAGAGGAGAGGATTGGCTAGTGCAATTGGTAGACGAGCTGAAGGTGACCCGTTTCTCACACGGGAGCCTTCTAGCGAATGCGGCGAATCCCGCCGAGATTGCCAAGATAAGTGCTCTTCGGACACTTGATGGCACCCCGGTGAGTGTGACGCCGCACTCTACCATGAACTAAGCCCTAAGCCCTTTGGGTTTAGGGCCAGGAAACTCCTGCGAGAGCTAGGTATAGCTCTCGCGCCTGTGGCGCCCCTGTTTCTGCCCAGAATGCCACCCTGGAGGGTACCATTGTCAGTTAGAATTATAAAAAGTACGCAAGGTATATTTGGAAGGATATTTCTTTCCAAAACATGAGAAATAGTCAGGCTTTTCTTATTTCATATAGTGATATCAATCACTTATTTTGAAAAATGGTCTACCACCATAAGACACCCTATATAACCAGAGGATGTATTTGGTAGACTTACCAAATCCATTGCAACCAAATCAAATGGGCCTGAGGTAGTAATACGCAAAGTTGAAGGAACAACTACTTGGCTGAAAACTTTACCTATTTGACATCTGCTGCAGTTTTACAAACATCCCTTACTACTTTCATCAAGGACTGATGCCAAACATATTTTTTCAAAAGGGTAAACAATTTAAAAGATTCCAATATGGCGCTGCTGAAGGTGAGTACTCATTACCAAGCTCACAAAATAATTAAAAGTGACAACACTCTCCAATCTTTCTTTGTCTATCTTGTACAGAAGACCATCATGAACGTCAAAATCTGACCAGACTGTTTCAAAAGAATAGGGAAGATTCTTGTTACTCATTCCTGAATTTCCCTCAAGTGATCACCAGAAACCAATGCATTATCATAAGGTCCATCACCTTGATAAACTACCGTCATCACAGTTACCCCTAAATTCACTTTTGCAGAATCAACAGCAATGTCAAAACTCACTTTTGAGGAATCAATAAATCTAGCAACTACCTCATTATCAAACAACAACCTCCTATGGGAAAAGATGATCACCATACTGGCCTCAGCCAATATATTGCAACCAACAATGAAATAGATCAGTATTCTGATTTGGAACTACAGCATAAGGAAATTCAGGAAGTTCAACACCATTATTGAAACTCAAAATCATTACAATAGCCCCTAAATTAATACCAGTTATGCCAATGAAACCACTTAGTCAAATTCAAGTCGATACTACAGACTCTGATACCAGACTTAGTTGGGCTCCAGTATCGATTTAGGGCACAAAAGACCACACCTTCACCCATACTTGACATCTAGAATGGTGTTTGACATGATTACACCGTAACTGTGGTCTACTTTCCATTTCTGTAGTGTACAGGATTTTTGGAATATCAGGCTCACTAGTATTTTCCAATTCCACAATAGGAACAGTGGCATCATTTTCTGGTGCCTACACTAGTAGTTAAAAACTTTTGCTGGAATGGTAAAATTCTTTAATACTAGCACAGGATTAAAATGTACCCCACCCAAACAGTGAAGAGGAATTATGGATCCATCACTCATGTCAGGGTGACAATACACAGAGCCTTTATAAGTCTTTGATTCAGTGCTACGTAATCGCCGAGGGCCTTTTGTTTCCTTTCACATATACACTCGTATTTGCCCTGATAATTTGTCAAGATTTTTTTTCAAACTCTTATTTTAGTGATTAAGCATCTAATTAAAATACATAAATGGCTTAGGTCAGTCCTTCTTTGTTCTAGGTTGGATGTTAGAAAATATTTTTTCACCAGTAGAGCGGTGGATTGCCGGAATGGTATGCCATCTGAAACAGTAGACAGTCCAAACTTGAATGTATTTAAACACAGATTATATGGGGAAGGAGGGTTAACTTTGTGAGGTATTCTGGACTCATTCCTGTGGATACAGTTTTTTATTATTGTATATTACAATTGATTTGGATTTGGACTAGTCTTAATGATGATGCTTTTTGTTTTCGACACATTCCTGTGTATATTTTGAATTGTAGATGCATGATCTGACACAATCCTATGGATGCATTTTGTGGGTGGGTTTTGACAGATGCAGATGACCTTTGATAGGCCCTTGTGGCTTATGTCATCCGTGGAATTATGTTATGTTATGTTAACTGGACAGGCAGGGCAATAATGCACCCATACTTGTAGATTAAAGCACTTCAAAAATGCTAATAATAATTCAAGAGCTTGCGCAAAACCAGAATACCTCATAGCACAGATTTTATTTTGGACAGTCTTATCTAACTTGAATCCAAGTTTAATGGAATCTTTCAAAAACTGCCCTACTAGAAATTCTTGGAGCTTGGGTACACTAGGCAACATTGACAAATCTTTGCCTTGTTCTTCAAAGAGATGCTCAAGATAACATAGAAGAGACTCAATTAATGAATCGGGACCTCCTCTCATTTCCTTAAACACCTTCAAGCCAACAGGTAACTTCAAATATGAGTTACCAGGAAGATGAGACAACCAATCAGTAGCGGTATTAAGATCACCAGGACAATTGTGAACACCAAAATCAAACTCCATTAATTCTTCCAAAGTCCTACTCAGACGACTGTCAATCATTTTCATATAATGCAGGTCAGAATAAATATAAAAAAACTGACCATACAAAAAAGGTCTAAATGTTTTAACTCCGAACCAAAGAGCAGCCAACTCCCGTTCAATGGTCGAGTAGTGCATCTCACAATCAAGGAAAGTGATAGTCAAAAGCAATAATTACTCTATTATCTGCTTATTCCTGACAAAGACAGGCACCAGCTTCTTTCCCAGAAGTGTCAACATACAACTCTATAGGTTTCGCATCAGGTGAATAATCAGGATATGCTAACATTATCTCCTGTTGAAGTACTTCTTTAAGTTTCTCAAAGGCACTATTTATCTCTTCAGTCCAAGGTATTTTCTTCTTTCCTTGACTTTTAGGCCCTCCTATTAAACAAGATAAGGGTTTGGCAATGACAGAGCACATTGGGATAAACATTCTATGAAAGTTCACAAAGCCTAAAACATTCTGAATTCATAGACAGTAGTAGGTGGCTTGAAATCCTTAATTTTCTGAACATAATCAGGGTGCTTCTTCAGGCCTGGCCGACCTACCAAATATCCAAGAAACTTCACCTCAGTCTGTGCCCAAGAGTACTTTGAAAGTTTAATTTTGAGTCCATATTTCGTAAACAAATTTAATACTCGTATCAACCAGTTTCATAAGTTCCTCAAATGAATGACCCAAAATGAGGATATCATCAATATATACAATGACTTTTCATTTTGGGAATTTTTTAAGTATTCACTGCATCTCCCTTTGAAATATAGCTGGAGCATTCTTCACTCAGAAAGACAAACGTTTGAACTGCCAATGTTCATAAGCAGTAGAGAATGCAGCAAATTTCTTACTGTCTTCATGTAAAGGTAACTGATACTACCCACATACTAAATCCAAACACGTGAAGTATTTAACGCCATGTAATCCAAATACAGAATCAGTAAGGTTAGCCATCTATAGGAAAAGGATCTGCAATAGTCACTTTATTCAATTTTCGGTAGTCGACACAAAGTCAAATAGACCTATCGGGTTTAATCACAGGAACCACTGGGGATGACCACCCTGTAAGGGGTGCGGCGATTTGCCATCCTGGCTGTTGTGCTGACAGGACTCAGCACCCTGTCCAACCCCAGTTTAGCCTCTTCTCCTTTCTTCAGAATACCTGTGTTTTCCCCCTGTTTCCTCGCTTTTCATACAACCTCTCCCACAACTTTCTCTGGTCAGCCTCTAAGTTCACAGGGTAGATGCTGACCTTCTTCTCAACCAACTATCCTGGATCGGGGCTGGGGAAGAGGGGACAATGTTCCCTAACCCCTGAGCACCGGTTTGGGATGGTGGGTTTTTAACAATCTGCTTTATCCACACCCATACCTTCCTAACATCCCTTTTCCATCTCTCTTCACACACTATCAAGTTTATGCCATGTCCAAGGTGGAGCCACCATACTGAGGGACTGCAGGGAGTACAGGCCTGTACTCACCCTTTGTAGAGCGGGCCACTGCCGGGGGTGATTAGCGTTTGCATCCCATACAAAAAAAAGGGTCACCATGCCCATGGATGAAAACTTAGAAAAAACAAAATCTCTCCCCATTTCCCCTTTAAGAACAACAGAGCTGCCCTCAGGCAGCTCCACAGAAAAAAATGGAGGTCCCCCCATCCTGTGCTTTCCCAGGGGACCCTCCATAACTCTTCGACCGGAGAGGAGGCTTACTCCTCTCCAATGCCTACGGGTGCAGGGGGCTCCCCCTCACCCCCTTCCTTGGAGTCACATGTGACTCCATCTCAAATCTGGCAGTCCCACCTTTGCCTTCACAGGGAACTACCAGGAAAGCCAGCAGGCAGCCCAGAACCAACTGCTCCCCGTTGAAGCGGCTCAGTAGGGCAAACCCCCTTAGGGGAGACAGGGAAGAAAGGCCCCATTGGCCTCTTCCCTCTAAAGACATGCTGGCCCAAATAATAAATCTAGCGGGGGTGAAGGCCTATCCGCCCCCCCCCCCCCAAAGAACAAACAAGGATGAAACTGGCATGACCTGTGATGTCATGGGGAGGATGGCCAAATGGAGGCCTCCTGAGATAGACATGCTCCTTGACACAGCCCAGTCTCAGAAGGTGGGGCCTTCCATGGGGGCAGATTCGGGTTCGGCATCAAACACCAAGCCTGATTGTGCTCATGTGTGGGACCCGCGCCAGAAAGGTCGGGCTGCTAAGACATCACAAGGAGTGGAGGGATCTCCTCATCCGGCCAGTGCCCCACGACTGCTGGGACCTTCACCATCTCGGCGAAGGACCTTGCAGAGGCTGGCCCATCTGGCCTGGCGGCTCCTGCTGGGGCTAGGAGAGAGGTGGGTCCATTCCCCGCCCTCCTCTCCTAAAAAAAAGGACTAATAAAAAAAGACCAAAAAGACTTGGTGTTCTTCTCCCTCAACGGGGGCCGCAGGGATGGACGAGGCTGCTAACATCCTTGAACGCGACCAAGCGAAATCAGCACATCCAGCTCCGGTGCTTACCTAGGTGGGGAGTCCCCAAATAAGATCAAAAGTGCGCAGAGTGGAGCCTCGATTACGTTGGGGCCCCTCATTCACAGATTACCTGGCATTTTCAAGCCCGCTGGCTTCAAACGCTTCTTAGTTATTCACTCCCCTGATGGCAGGATGTCAGCCAAGGTCAACATGATCCATCAGAGGAGAGCTTTAGATAGTGTAATTGGTAGAGAGCCGAAGGTGACCTGTTTCTCAGACAGGAGCCTTCTGCCGAATCCCTCCGAGGCGGCCAAGATAAGTGCTCTTCGGACACTTGATGCTGCACTCTACCATGAACTTTGTAAAAGGAGTAGTTTATGCGAGGGAACTCGTGGACTACTCCATAGAAGATATCACTCTAGAGCTGGCTGACCACGGCGCAGTCAAGGTCGAGCGTGTGATGAGAAAACAGGGAGGGGCCTCGAGACCCATCCCTACACTCTTCATCACTTTCAACTTTGACAAGCTTCCTAAGTCGGTGCGTGTGAGTTGGTACCGCTTGAAGGCATTTGTGCCACTGCCGCGGAGGTGCTATTACTGTCACTGCGTCAGCTTTACAAATCGCTCAAGTAGACATGCAAAGTCGGGGCCACCCGAAAGTCTGTGTAAATTGCTCCAAGGCCGCACACGATAAGTCCAAATTGTATGTGGCCAAGTGTTTCAATTGCGGAGAGCTGCACCCCGCTTCTTTGAAGAAATGTGGTGCATTCTCCTTGAGAAAGAAATCCTGACCGTTCAGGCCCAGGATTGTCTCTCATTCCGTGAGGCTAAGGACTTGGTCCTGCCGTGCCTGTCTCTGCCTGGGACGTCTTACGCCTCAATGCTAAGAAAGACGCCCTCTGCTCCTGGCCTATCCAGGCCAACGAGCACGGTTGTTTCCACGCCCATTCGGAGCCCTCCTGCAGGTTCTACTCAACCCCGGCGCTCTCCTGGTAAAGCTGGCGGCAAAAAAAAGTTTGCACCCAGCTAAAACCAGGGTTCCCGCCCTTCCTCCAGCATAACGCCTCCACCGAGTCATTAGACTCACAAGAGGCAACACCCCTGAAGTTGGTCGCCAGGCCATCTTCCAGGGTTCCTAAAGCTGTCCCCCGAAAGGACAGCAACAAAGACGCTTCAGCCCCTTCAACCACGCCTTGTGTTGAGCTGGGTGGCTCGGAGACGGTGGATCCTCCAAAATAGGAACCCTCGCCTCCGAAGCTGCAACGCCCGCATAAGGTTTTGAGGTGGAGGGAGGAAAAGACTCGCATGGTGAGTCCAACCTTCCCCAATAAGTCCTCAAAGGCGACAGCACTTTCAGCACATTGTCGGGCCAACAGTGCCCGAGGTTCTGCCTCCGGAAAGCGTATGGCTATTCCGGTGAGTGTTCTTTTCGAAGAGGGCCTTCCGTGTCTCCTCCGAGCTAGGCTTGGAGGGCATATTCCTTCAATGGAATTGCCACGGCCTCTGGGCAAACTGGGAGGAGCTGCGGAGGCTTGTCTCATCCTGTTAGCTATTTTTCTGAAGGAGACCATGCAGGCGCGTACCCCCTGCCCCTGGTTCTGCCCAGGATGCCACCCTGGAGGGTACCATATTTGGCTACTTGTTGTCACGCCTCTACTCCCCAAGCTTCTACAGTGCCAAAAGTATTGCGTTCAATCTTTTTGGAGCACACCTCTTGTCATGCTGGAATCGTGCCAGTGTGTATGGATGGCCCAAGTCCCAATAGGGGGTCGGCTTCCACGCCGTATCCCCTCTGTTTGAAGTAAGTGGAGCTCTGCCGGGCGCTGCATCTGTCTTCACGGCCGAGTTATTGGCATTACAGCACTCGGTACAGGAGATTGCATGATGTGCCCTGTTTGGAGACCGGATTGTCTATAGCGACGCACAAAGTGCCCTGAGTGCTCTCAGGGCATTTGAATCTCCACATCCACTGGTTCGCGATGTCCATGATGCCACAGTTCTGGCAAGCCGGCGAATGTTGAGATTGTCTTCTGCTGCCCTGGACATGTATGAATTGCGTGGAATGAGGGCGCCACAGAGTCTGCGATGACTCTGTGACTGGACCAGCATTTCACTCTTCCTCACACCGACTACATGGCTGGAATACAGGCAGCTTTTCGGGATGCTTGGCAAAAAAGATAAGAGACAGTTGAAGGGAACATAAAGTTGCGTTCCATTGCACCGTGACTGTTCCCATGGATACAGCCTGAATTATAGTCTCATCAGGAGAAATGGTGCTTTCTTCAGATTCATCTTCAAGTGAATCTACAACAAGCAGATGCTTCACTTTTAACCAGGATAGAGGACTTATCACCAGACAGAAGGCCAGAAATACCACTGACCTTTTCTCCTAACCCCATGGTTATCTTATAACTATCATAAAAATAGACAGAGCGATCTTTTTTCAGAACAACATTTACATTAGACAGGCAACTGCTCTTCATCATAGTCCACAGAAATGGGTATCGCTACAGGTTCCCCACTTGTTAATTTAATACTCTCGCTTCAGTGACTCTTAAAGCATAATACATTTGGTGACAAGATCCCTCATCAGAAACATAAAAATCCCATTTAGAACCATCTTCTGTGTTCACAGTACGAGCAGACAATTCTTAGCTTTTCCATTAAAATGCCATTATTCTCAAGGGCACTGCTATTGAATCCACCGACACTGAGAAGGACTTGGGTGTAACAATCATTAGTGACCTCAAGTTCTCGAAACAGTGCATTGAGGCGGAGAAAAAGGCCCAAAGGATGCTAGGCTATATTAAGCGCCAGTTTGGTTATCGGAACCAGGAGATTGTACTGTGCCTGTACAACTCACTTGTCCGACCGCACCTGGAGTATGCCGTACAATTTTGGAGTCCTTCATTGTGAAAGGACATCGCGAGATTGGAACGCGTACAAGCCAGGGCAACCAAGCTGATTCCCTCTATCCGACATAAAAGTTATGAGGATAGACTAAGGGAATTAGATCTGTTCTCGCTGGAAACCCATAGACTGCGTGGTCAGCTCATCGAAGTTTTCAAAATACTTCGAGGGTTAGACAATGTTGACTACCGGGATATTTTCACACTGAGTGAGAACAAAACACGCAATCACGGCTTCAAACTTGAACTGAAGCGTTACAATCGCAATCTGTGTGGAAATTTTTTCACTTACAGTATCTGCGGTATGTGGAATGCACTTCCAGTGGAAGTTGTCAACAGTGAATCTGTTGACCAGTTCAAGTCAAGACTATACAAGGTCTTGAAAAGTGGCCATTTAGGGACGCAAAACAATTGAGCAGCCTTGTGCCCACTCGATTGCTAGTCCAAAGGTACCCTCTTTGAATGGACCGTAAGGTCTCCTAGGGTACCTTCTTTCCTTGTTGTTGTTACCAAGAACCACATTCACCTTGGTAACAAGGTGAATGTTTCCATGGACTTACCCCCAATGCTGCGAAGGCTTCAGGTTGCTTTCTGTCATCTCCAAATTGGACACACTCGCAGGACACACCGTCATTTGATCGAGCGCTCACCTGCGCCCTCATTTAACTTCATGGAAAATTGAAAGAGAGAGGCAGACATAAAAAATAATAGTTTTTAGAACATTTGCCCACTTTAGTGCATCCCGTTAACAAGTCTTATCGAGTACCGTTTCTTTCGTATTGTTCAGCCATTGTAGAATTACTTATATTCCTTTTTTTTATATAGTAAATTATTTTCTATAACCAGTTTCTTTCAACCCAGAACCCCTAGGCAGTGGTTTAACTTAGGTCAACTATCGCACTCAGTTTGTTATTATTTGTCTAGCGCACTCCAATTGTCCTCATTCTTTTGACTCTCCCCTGTTCCATCTGAGGAGAGTCAGTACAAGGTAACTCAATGACCTTAACTATGACAATGATATTGGTATCAAGGTGCGACTTATGCCCAAGTAGGCAGTCGCCAGATGGGCTCCTAAAATAAAAATAATAAACCTTCAAGGTAAATAATAGAGAGAGAGAAAGAGAATTTTGTAACAAATCACTACAATAACTCAGCCCAATAACACCTTGATGCCATGGCTGCTGTGAGCTGTGTAGATTTTCTTCTACTGGGTTCCTGGACATATAGGGATTGCAGGAAATGAGGGCACCAAAGAGTCTGAGAACTATGTCACCATACTAGTGTTTCACTCTTCCCCACACTAACTACATGGTAGGAATCTTGTTGCCCTTCCATCCTCCCTGGTCAAGAATATGAGAGACAGCCAATGCAAACTTGAAGTTGCATACCATTGGGGTACATCCATTCTCTTTGTCCTACCCCAACAGCCTCAGTGACTTCAGGTCACTTTCTTCCATCTTTGAATCTGGTACATTATAGCCTACCTCCAACAGAGGTGGTACAATGTTTAGCCTGTTAGATTTGTTACTTGGAGGAGCTGCACATCCTCCCTTCCTAAGTGCAAATTAGGGAGGCCATATCACTGTGCTGACTTGAACTCTGTGATTGAGCCTGGAAAGTTGTTGCACACTTTCTCCTTGCCCACACTAAGCACTACTTTACCTTTCTATTAGTATTATTATTATTAGCATTATTATTGCTATCATTCTTATTATTATTTAGTATATTTAATATTTGTTATTAGTATTTATTAAAAAATGAAAAAACTAGTATTTATTATATATTATAATTATTTATGATATTCTATAATTTTACTCATTAGTATTATTTATTATCATCATCATTACAGTTCTCTACTCAACATTTTCTTCCCACACTTTGCATCAGGAAGAGTGTTTCCATTTGTACAAAGTTTGGTCTGGTACCCATATCACAACATTATTCATTTGGAAAATTTGCTGAAGAAGAGTGGAATAAAATCTGTCCAGAAACTTGCATGAATCTTGTACATTCTTATAAGTGATGCTTTAAGGCTGTTATTGAGACTAAAGGGGGTTATACTACATATTAAATTCACATGCCCATTATTTTCCTACCTGTTTTTTTGGATAAATAAATCTACCATTGTTATACCCGCTTTTATTTTACCATTTTGCATTGATACGTAGTTAAAAACAGGAATTATATAGGTGTTGCATATACTTTTTTAGCCATTTGTAAGATGCATGTGGGGCACCACAGTTGTAACATTCTTACGTTACAAAAAAAAATTTAAATTGATATTCTAATAAAACATTGAATACTTTATTTTCAGATGCAGTGTCGTCCTTTATATGTCTTCCAAGTTGGTTTGTCACAATCTAATACTGAAACCATTTTGTGTGACAGAAGAAGGAGGTTTGAGAAATCACAAACTATTAGGAGTCATTTAAAATGCAGTTCCTGGTACTATAAATCAATGCAACAGAGTCATCTTGAGAAACATATCAGAAAGCATACTGGTAAGAAGCTTTTCAAATACAGTTCTTATCCATGTCATGCATCCAATGAGGAAATTCTTCAGAGAAATGAAAAAACCCATACAGATGAGAAGTCTTTTAGATGCAGTTCCTGTCCTTCCCAAGCATTGCAATTGAGGAGTCTTCTGATACATGAAAGATCCCACACAAGTGAAAAACCTTGGAAATGCAGTTCCTGCCCCTATCAAGCAGCAGATAGGGGGAATCTTCAGAAACATGAAAGAAACCACACAGGTGAAAGGCATTTCAAATGCAGTTCCTGCCCCTATCAAGCATCACATAAAGCAACTCTTAAGAGACATCAAAGAATCCACACAGGTGAAAAACCTTTCAAATGCAGTTCTTGCCCCTATCAAGCAACAGAGAGTGGGAATCTTCAGAGACATGAAAGGACCCACACAGGTGAAAGGCCTTTCAAATGTAGCTCCTGTCCCTATCAAGTAGCAAGAAAAGCAAGTCTTAAGAGACATCAAAGAACCCACACAGGTGAAAAACCTTTCAAATGCAGTTCATGCCCCTATCAAGCAACAGAGAGTGGGAATCTTCAGAAACATGAAAGGACCCACACAGGTGAAAGGCCTTTCAAATGCAGTTCCTGCCCCTATCAAGCAGTGACTAGTGGAAATCTTAAGGTCCATCAAAGAACTCACACAGGTGATAAACCTTTCAAATGCAGTTCTTGTTCCTATCAAACGGCATACTCAGGGAGTCTTCGGGTACATGAAAGAACCCACACAGGTGAGAAGCCTTTCAAATGCAGTTCCTGTCCATATCATGCAGCACAGTCCAGTCATCTTCAGAAGCATATGAGAAAAATTCATACTGGTGAAAAGTCTTTTGATGCAATTCATGTGTCTATGGATCAGCATCAATAAGTAATCGTGGCAGCCTTTAATCACACACTATAGTATAAAACCTTTCAAATGTAATTCATGCCCTTATCAATACAAGGCCATATCTATTCTTAACGCCTTCTGCATGAGTCGGCAGCACCTGCATATAGTGCTGTGTACAAGATTTTATTTAAATTTTGCATTTATTGCATTATTCATTTTATGTTTAAATTTTGCCTATTCTTATGTTGTTTGTTCATATTGAATATCTTTCAAATAATTAATTAAAAAAAAAAAAATTTAATGCCATTGCTTACTTACCTAAATGCAATGTTTATTTAGTAGGCCAGCACTGAAACGAATTTATGACTTCACATCACTGTAATTACGCAACAAATCAGGTAAAGTGGTAGGCCTAGAATCACCTAATAGGTCTGCCACTCATTTCCACCTGCCCGATAAATCCATTGCTTCACATTCTCCATCACTGATTGAAATATAAGTGTCACTATCACTACTATCATTTGATTCATTGTAACACTGCATGGGTTTGAAGTCACTATTTTCATAATTATCACTATTGCTTGAAGACATAATCAAAATATACAAAAAATTTAAAAGTTTATACTATATATTACGCAATCAATCGCAAGTAATTTCCAACTGGCATATAATATAGTTTCACCTTGGGATAAACATACCCCACCCACAAAGTATTTTTATTGGTCAGTTGAGAATGATCTCATTATAAGACAGACACTTTGAGGAATGTTCATAGCGTACTTCGGCAAAATTACAGAACAGAAAAATGATCGTTTATTTCATGCTAATAACTCTTTCATCATCAGAGACACGCACAACAGTAGGCACATATGTAGAAAGCTGTTTCATCATCGTAAGGAAGGGGTTAAAAAACATTAAGGGAATTTTTAATAGTATATGAGGTGACTTCCTGCAACTGGTGTATTCCACCCTTGCTAAATATTGCTCTTTCTCTCCTGGGTAGTCTCACATCCTCACAACAATCTTTGCGGGTTCCCATAGTGCCTGAAGAAACCCGCTCATGTGCCCAATTTCTATGAATCAGTGGAAATACTCTATATTCGCCTCCAACAAAACTGAAGTGCTGCCCCCTTATTTTGCCCTCCCCCTTCCCAGAAGCAAATCAACCCAACCTCCGAGCCACTGATCCTATCAAAGACCTGACTTACCGCAAAGTTGAAACTGGTAGTATCTATGACACAGGATTTTCTTCGGGTCATCCTTGGATCTCTTGCCCTAAACTACTACTCCTGCACTCTAATTTCAGTATGGAGATTGAGAATTTTACTCGTAAGGGAGGGGGGCATTCATCAAACATGCCAGCTCTGCTGCTTCTTTTAACGTTTGACAGTCAGAAAGCAGACTATCAAACTACTAAAGCTTGCCTTCATAGCATGGCAACCTGGCATGTTCCTGTTCAACCATCAAAGATGACTGGAGAACTGGGCTCTACCTATTTCTGAGGCATAATTTGCATCCAGGTACTCTGTCCCATGTGCATGAACTACCTCAAAGAAATTCCCTGTCAATCTTATGATAGCTCAGAATTCTTGGCAGAAATATGCTAGCAAATTACCCTCTTCATACCAAATAAAGGAGGTATGGAAATCAGAGTGTTAAACAGAAAATATTAACTTTTACATCAACTGAGTTTCTCTTTGCAGAAACCACTTGTTAAAAAGGATAGTAATATTGTTGTACCATTCACATACTTCATTTCATCTTTCTTTTTTAGCTACTTCGCTTAGGCAGATGACTGCTTAAGCCCACCCTCCCTGCATGAACTGCTGCCCTATGTGAGAGAGGATTGTCACTCAAGTTTTGTCCCAACCATGCTGTGCATTTGCTACAACATATTAAATAGGGGGCATTAGAGGTAGCTGGTTTGAGGAATAGACCACACCGATATAAATGTCAGAAAATTTCCAGACGCGAAATGGTCTGCAACCTCAGCTGTTCATTACAGCAGGGGCCCACCCAGGACCAAGCGCTGTAGTGGCGGATTTGCAACTTCCTAACCAACTCTTCCCGCCACCTCAACAAGATCCGCTCGGTGGTTCAAGGAGAGTGTATTTTCTAATTTTATTTAGAATCTGTAAATATGGTAAAGTAATAAAATCCAAAATAATCAACCCAAAATATAATATGTACAGCCCTCAACCTAAACCAAAAATAACAATATATATATATATATATATATATATATATATATATATATATATATATATATATATATATATATATAGTTGGCCTTACAAATTTACTTTGACTAACAACCACACGTATATATTTATACAAAAGGCCTTACAATATTCTCGGCCACACAAACAAATAGCCATATACAACACTCCAACCAAAGACAAAATATCCGGAATGACGGGTGCACCCTTAACTAATTAATGGAGCGAGATGAGTCATGGGAAAATGGGAAGTGGCTCACTTTCTGCGGGATTCTGATGAGTCTGGGTCTTGGCAAAGCCAAGGATTTAGGGATCCGGGACGCTTGTTAGTCCCAACTGCTGAGACGGAGTCTGTGAAGCGTTGCTCCAATTATTCCCTGGAGACTGGGATGTGCTCTCCAAGGTCCACACCTTAAAAGATCGCCCCAAAAGGTAGGCGCACATGCGAGGGTCATGATTGTTGGCTTCAGCCATCTCCGAAAGCCAGATGTCACCAACTATTGGTACTACAGAACTGGAAAAGAGAAGGCACATTCAGTCACTGATTCACTGCCACACTCAAACATCTTTACTCCTAACATATTCAAACACACCCACTCTCACACAATTTTCACTCGCCTATTTTCTGTCCAGGCGGCTCATCCTTCCTCAGTCAAAACTATTGACTTTTGAACTATGAGTAAATACACAACTATTAAGCTGAAAGAATCCTCCTAAAAAGAAAATAGAGATAAATGGGGGAGCACGATAGAGGTCTATCGAGTCGCGCCACACAAAGCAAAGACGGTTATCACGTGATCCACACACACTCTGAAAAAAAGAAGAAAGGGACTAGACATAGGGGAGGGGAGGCGGACAACCAAGCTACTACAACCCGGCGATTTGCCTTACTAGTCGCCAGGCCAACGGGACTCAGCGCACTGTCCAGCCCCAGCTTAGCCTTTTCTCCTTTCTGTCAGCCTGTGTTTTTTTACCCTACTTCCTTACTTTCCTTACAACTTTCTCTGGTTGGCCTCTAATTTCACAGGATAGATGCCGACCAGCTTCCTCTCACCCAACTATCTGGATCAGGGCTGAGAAGGAAGGGAACAACGTTCCATCAACCCTGAGCTCCAGTCTAGAGTGGTGGATTTCTAACAACCTGCTTCATCCCCATCTACACCTTCCTCACTTCCCCTTCCTTCTTGATGGGATCCAGCGCTTAGTCCGGCCCCAGCTTTGCCTCTCTTCCTTCCTTCAAAACACTTGTTTCCTCTCTTTTCACACAACCTCTCCCACAACTTTCTCTGGTCAGCCTCTAATTTCACAGGGTAGATGCTGACCTTCCTTTCAGCCAACCGTCCCGCATCGGGGCTGAGGGGGTGGGGGACAATGTTCCCTAACCCCTGAGCTCCGGTCTGGGGTGGCTGGTTTTTAACAACCTGCTTCATCCCCACCCATACCTTCCACACATCCCTTTTCCTCTCCTCTTCACAACATATATTTTTTTTACGCCGTGTCTAAGGTGGAGCCGCCATGCCGATGGACTGCCAGGCCACCAGGCGGGAGGGGTGGTCCGAAATGGCGGCGCCTGGCTCTGCCAGGCCTGTAAGCACCTCTTGCAGTGCGGGCAACTGCAAGAGGTGATGAGCTATTGCGTCCCGTGGCAAAAATAGGGTCACCATGCCCATGGATGAATTAATAAAACCTCAAACCCCTTTAACTCCCCCTTGCTCATCGACGGAGCCGCCCTCGGGCAGCTCCACCGAAAAAATGGAGGTCCCCCCCCCCCCTGTGCTTGCACAGGGGACCCTCCATATTTCTCTAACCGGAGAGGAGGCTTACTCCTCTCCTTCGCCTACGGGTGCAGGGGACTCCCCCTCACCCCCTTCTCTGGAGGTGCTTTCGGGCACCTCCCTTTTCCCAGCGGCAGTCCCCTCTTTTCTTTCCAAGGGGACTGCCAAGAAAGCCAGCAGGCAGCCCTTAGCCAGCTGCTCCCCATCAAAGCGGCTCGGTAGGGCAAACCCCCTTAGGGGGGAGAGGGAAGCCAGGCCCCTTCGGTCGTTTCCCTCAAAAGACCTGCTGGCAAGAATTTTAAACCTTGCTGGGGTCAAGGCCTGTGCCTCCCCACACAAGACTGGCGACACTGCCAAGGGGACCTGCGATGTCCTGGGAGGGGATGGCCAACTGGAGGCCCCTCCTGTGATAAACATGGTCCTTGAGGAGACCCAGCCTCAGACGGTAGGGCCTTCCATGGGGGGGAATTCGGGCTCGGCGCCAAGCACCGAACCCGAATCCGCCCCTATGCAAGGTCCTCAAATGGCTGAGGGCTCCGAGGCAGTAAAAGGAGGGGAGGGATCTCCTCCGACAGGTGCCCCTACGACAACCAGGACCTTCTCCATTTCGGAGAGGGACCTGGCTGAGGCCGGTCCATATGGCTTAGGGGCTACTGCCGGCGGAGGTGAAAAGCGGGTTCATTCCCCGCCCTCCTCTCCATCCGCGGGGGCTGCGGGGACGGATGGGTCTGCTACCATTTTGGTAGGCGACCAAGCCAAGATCGGCACATCCGGCCCCTCTACCCCCTCATGTGCGGAGCCCCTGACCAAGACTAACACCAAGCGTGCACAGGGCGGAGCCTCGATGACATCGGGGCCCCTGATTCAGAGGTTACCTTGCGTTTTCGAGCCCGCTGGCTTCAAGCGCTTCCTCGTTATTCGCTCCACTGATGGCGCGATGTTGTCCAAGGGCAACATGATCCATCAGAGGAGAGGATTAGCTAGTGCAATTGGTAGAGAGCCGAAGGTGACCCGTTTCTCGGACGGGAGCCTTCTGGCGAATCCCGCCGAGGAGGCCAAGATAAGTGCTCTTCGGACACTTCATGGCACCCCGGTGAGTGTGACGCCGCACTCTACCATGAACTTTGTGAAAGGAGTAGTTTATGCGAGGGAACTCGTTGACTACTCCATTGAGGACATCACCCTAGAGCTGGCCGACCATGGGGCGGTCAAGGTCGAACGTGTGATGAGAAAACAGGGAGGGGCTTCGAGACCCACCCCTACACTCTTCGTCACGTTTGACTGTGACAAGCTCCCTGAGTCGTTGCGTGCTGGTTGGTACCGCTACCGCGTGAAGGCATTCGTGCCACTGCCGCGGCGGTGCTATTACTGTCACCGCTTCGGCCATACGAATCGCTCATGTAGACGTGCAAAGTCGGGGTCACCCGAAGTCTGTGTAAATTGCTCCAAGGTCGCACACGATAAGCCCAAATCGTGTGTGGCCAAGTGTGTCAATTGCGGAGAGCCGCACCCTGCTTCTTCGAAGCAATGTGGTGCATATCTCCTGGAGAAAGAAATCCTGGCCGTTCAGGCCCAGGATAGACTCTCATTCTGCGAGGCTAAGGACTTGGTCCTGGCGCGCCCTACTCTGCCTGGGACGTCATATGCCTCAGTAGTTCGAAAGTCACCCTCTGCTCCTGGCCCATCCAGGCCAACGAGCACGGTTGTTTCCACGCCCATTCGGAGCCCTTCTGCGGGCTCTACCCAACCCGGGCGCTCCCCTGGTAAAGCTGGCGGCAAAAATGGTTCATACCCAGCCCCGGCTAAAACCAGGGCTCCCCCCTCTTCCCCCAGCGTGACCGTTTCCCGCAAGGCGAAACGGCCACGCGCCTCCACCGAGTCGTTAGACTCACAGGAGGCAACACCCCTGAAGATGGTCGCTAGGCCATCTTCAGGGGTTCCTGAAGCTGTCCCCCGAAAGGAGGACAGCAACAAAGGAGCTTCGGCTCCTTCGCCCACTCCCCGAGGTGGAGCGGGTGGCTCGGAGACGGTGGTTCCTCGAAAAGAGGCCCCCCCCACCTCCGAAGCCGCAGCGCCCGCCTAAGGTTTCGAGGCGGAGAGAGGAAAAGACTCGCATGGCGAGCCCAACCTCCCCCAATAAGTCCTCGAAGGCGACAGCGCCTCCAGCGCTTTGTCCGGCCAACAGCGCCCGGGGTTCTGCCCCGGGGAAGCGTACGGCCATTCCCGTGAGGGTCTTCAATTCGAGGAGGGCCCCCGCGTCTCCTCCGAGCTAGGCCTGGAGGGCATATTCCTTCAATGGAATTGCCGTGGACTCCGGGCCAACTGGGAGGAGCTGCGGAGGCTCGTCCCGTTCCCCGTTAGCTATTTTTTTGCAGGAGACCATGCTAGGCACGTGCCCACTGCCTGCCCTCCCGGGGTATAAGGGTCTTGCAACCCCACCACCGCGGGACGGCCGGGCTGGGGGATGCGCGGTTTACACCCGGCATGATGTCTCCGTTCTTCCTTTCTCTTTAGATACCTCCTTACAGGCAGTGGCTGTGCAGCTGCACCTGGATAGGAGGTATACTATCATTTCTGCGTACATTCCACCGTCAGCTGACTTCGACGCGGGGGACTTCCGCCGCGTCGTGGCACGGTTGCCGAGGCCCTATCTCTTGCTTGGAGATCTGAACGGCAGGCATCCTCTCTGGGGAGATTACTCCATAAATCTCAGGGGACAAGTCCTTGCCGATCTGATCGAAGAGCTTGAGATGGGTGTCCTAAACGTGGATGAGTTTACGCATCACTGTTCGAGAACCGCTTCATTTTCTTGCCTTGACCTATCTTTGTGCTCTTCGGATGCACAGCCTGATTTTGATTGGGGGGTGATCCATGACCTCCATGGTAGTGATCACTTTCCCATTCAAATATCATTTTCAGGGCAACTGCCGCCTGAGAGACCACCTCGGTGGTGCTTGGCGCGGGCGCGGTGGCCTGCATTTCAGGAAATGACTGAATTCTCTATCTCAGTCGAGGAGTTTAGGTCGGTAGATGAGGCCGTTGAGTTCTTCTCCGGCAACCTCATCGCCGTGGGCCTGACTACTATTCCTAGGACGTCTGGCCGTTTTGCACGCCGACCACTCCCATGGTGGTCGGCCGAGTGTGAGACGGCCCTCAAACAGAAGCGTTATGCCTACATGCGCTATAAGCGCCGCCCGAACGATTTCACTGTCGCTGAATTTCGTCGGACTAGGGCTAGGTTCCGGTATATTTCGAAGCACGCCCGCCGCTCTTCTTGGCGGGCATACGTGTCTTCACTTAACGGGAAGACCCCTTTAGCTGAGGTGTGGAAGCGAGTCAAAAGGATTCGGGGCAAGTTCTCGCAGGACCCCCCTCCCGTTCTCCAGGAGAATGGGACCGCAATCTCGGACCCCGCGTCTGTGGCGGAATCCTTAGCGACCGCTTTTTCCGCATTCTCTAGCCGTGATGCTGCTCCGCCAGCATTCAATGCACGTCGTGATGTCGCGGAAGGCCTCCGGCTGGACTTTACCTCCAGAGGCGGAGAACCCTTCAACGACAAGTTTACTGTGAGTGAGTTGCGTTCCGCTCTCGCTTCGTGCGCGGACACCGCCCATGGTCCGGACGATGTCCCGTGCGCCATGCTTCGACACCTGGGTGAGCGAGGCATAGCCTTTCTGTTAGATTTGTTCAACAGGATCTGGGTGGAAGGTCTTCTCCCAGACTCCTGGCGAATCGCTACTGTGCTCGCCTTTCGCAAGCCGGGGAGAGATCACTCTACTCCGACCGGTTTCCGCCCAATCTCTCTAACCTCTTGCGTGTGCAAGTTGATGGAGAAATTGGTAAATGTTAGATTAGCCTTTTTCCTGGACAGCGGAGGCCATCTGTCTTCTGCACAGTGCGGCTTCCGTAAGTTCCACTCCACGTCGGATGCTCTGCTCCGACTGGAAAATGCCGTCTGCGAGACTTTCCTTCGTAGACAGCACTACGCCACGGTGTTTTTTGATCTGGAGAAGGCCTATGATACCGCATGGCGATACGGTATCATGGAGACTCTCCACACGATGGGGGCGAGGGGATGCCTCCCAATGTTTATATCTGAATTTTTGCGAGATCGTCAATTCCGCGTACGGGTGGGGTGAGCCCTCTCCGGCCCAAAGGAGCAGGAAGAGGGTGTCCCGCAGGGAAGTGTCCTCAGTGTCACACTCTTTGCCCTGAGCATCAACGGCATCACCTCGGTGCTGCCGGAAGATGTTCTCGCTACGCTCTACGTGGACGACCTTTCGATCTCTTTTGGCGCGGCCCAGATGCCAACTCTGGAGCGTCGACTCCAATAGGCATTGAACCGCGTCTCTCGCTATGCCGAAGCGCACAGGTTTCGGTTTTCTTTGGCCAAGACTAAGGTGGTGCACTTCTGCCGCCATCCACGGCTTCACCCCCACCCAGATTCGTTTCTTAAAGGGGTGCGCCTGGATGTGGTTGAGTCGCACCGTTTCCTTAGGGTCTCTTGTACTCGCGCCATGGACATTCTCCGTTCCGTGACGTTCAGCGCTTGGGGCGCTGATAGGGCTACTGCCTTACTTTTTTATCGATCCTTTGTTCGTTCGAAGCTCGACTACAGATGCGAGTTTTATGCATCCGCAGCCGAGCGTTTATTGCGGAAGGTGGATTCGATCCACCACACCGGCCTTCGCCTTGCGACCGGTGCCTTCCGCACTTCCCCCATTGAGAGCCTGTTGGTCGATGCTGGGGAGATGCCACTCGCTCTGCGCCGCGTGCAGTGCATCACTCGCCTGTACGCGCGAGCCCGGCGCCTCCCTCAGTCGCCAACAGCTCTCACTGCATCCGCAGCTGATCTCGATGGTGCCTATGCCGCCCAGAGACGCCAGTCATACCCTAAGCCCTTTGGGTTTAGGGCCAGGAAACTCCTTCGAGAGCTAGATATAGCTCTCGGGCCGGTGGCGCCCCTGGTTCTGCCCAGGACGCCACCCTGGAGGGTACCACATTTGGCTTTTTGTCGCCACGCCTCTGCTCCCAAAGCTTGTACTGCGCCGGGAGTATTGCGTTCGACCTTTTTGGAGCACACATCGTGTCACGCTGGTACCGTGCCAGTGTATACGGATGGCTCCAAGTCCCAAGAGGGGGTCGGCTTCCACGCCGTATCCCCTCTGTTTGAAGTCAGCGGGGCTCTACCAGGTGCTGCGTCTGTCTTCACGGCCGAGCTGGTGGCAATACACCACTCGGTACGGGAGATTACGCGACGTGCCCGGTTCGGAGACCGGATTGTGATCTATAGCGACTCACAAAGCGCCCTGAGTGCTCTCGGGGCATTGGAATCTCCGCATCCCCTGGTTCGCGAAATCCGTGACGCCACGGTTTTGGCGAGCCGGGCAGATGTCGAGATTATCTTCTGCTGGGTTCCTGGACATGTAGGAATTGCGGGGAATGAGCGCGCCAAAGAGTCCGCGAGGACTCTGCGACCGGACCAGCGTTTCGCTCTTCCTCACACTGACTACATGGCAGGAATACGGGCAGCTCTTCGGACTGCTTGGCAAAGAAGATGGGAGACGGTCGAGGGGAACTTAAAGTTGCGTGCCATTGCGCCGCGACTGTTCCCATGGACCTATCCCCCAATGCCGCGGCGGCTTCAGGTTGCTTTCTGTCGTCTTCGAATCGGACACACTCGTGTGACGCATCGCTACTTGATGGAGCGCTCGCCTGCGCCCTATTGCAACGACTGCGTCGTCCCCCAGACTGTTCGGCACATTCTTGTCGAATGTCCCAGTCTGGGTGATCTTCGCGCACGATACCTGTCCCGGTACCGGGATGGGCGGGGTCGCTACCGCCTGTCCCTTGTACTCGGGACGAGTGCGTGCACCATGACTAGTGGACTTATTGACTTTTGGGGGGAGGCTGGCCTTCTCCCTTTCATTTAACCCGGTTTAATTGTTGTTGTTGTTTTTGAGATTGCTTTTTTATTGTTATTGTTATTTCTTTTTATTGTTTCCTGTTTAATTTTTAAAGTAGCCTAGAACTAGGCTGTTTGTTTACGGCGACTAATGCCTAAGTCGGCAGTCGCCAGATAGCCCCTTAATTAAAAAAAAAAATATCCCTTTCCTTCTCCTTTCAATCTATCCATTCAACGCTTTGCCCAAGGTGGAACTGACATGCCAATGGGCTGCCAGGCCACTAGTCGGGAGGAGTGACAGCAAATGGTGGCAGCTGGCTCTGCCACCCCCACTACTCACCCATCGCAGAGCTGGCTACTGCATGAGGTGATGAGCATTTGCATCCTGTATTTAAAACAGGGTCCCCTTTCCCAATGATGAAATTTTAAAAAATACTTCATTACCTTTCCCTCCACCATCGTCGCAGCCGCCCTCGGGCAGCTCCGCTGAAAAAAAATGGAGGTCCCGCCCCTCTCTGTGCTTTCGCAAGGAACCCTCCAAAAATCTTCAACCAGAGATGAGGCTTACTTCTCTCCTATGCCTACAGGTGTAGGGGGACTCCCCCATCACTCCATTCTCTGGAGGTGCCTCCCACTTTCTAGCAGCAGTCCCCTCTTTACTTTCGAAGGGGACTGCCAAGACAGACAGAGGGTCCATAATTGAGCGCTCTCAGTGGGAGTGCCACGATAGGGCCAACCCCCTTGGGAGGAGGGAAGATGGGCCTCTCTTCTCTCTTAAGACTTGCAAGCTCGCATATTTAGCTTATAGGGGAGGGGGTCACCATACGTGCCCCCCTCTCTGATCAATGGTACCTGTGATGTCCTGGGAGGGATAGCCACATGGAGGCCCTCCTTGAGATGGATATGATCCTTGAGGCAACCCAGCCCCAGATGGTAGGACCTTCCATGGGGACAAACCTTGGCTTGGTGTCAAGCACCAAACCTGAGTCTGCCCCTGTGCAAGGTCCTCCTCAGACGACTCAGGTCTCCAAGGCTGTACAAGGAGAGGAGGGATCTCCTCCGGCTGGTGCCCCTGGAAAAGCCAAGACCTTTTCCATCTCGGAGAAGGATCTTGTTGTGGCCGGTCCATCTGGCCTGTGGGCTCCTTCCCCGCCATCTTTTCCTTTAAAGAAAAAAAACAAGAAAAAGATGAAGAAAACTTGGACTCCTCTCCTTCCACAGGGCCCCTCCCTGAGGATCACAGTGTCGTGGTGGAGGGGCTTGCATACTTCAATGACACAGTGGGATATGTCAGTGAAGACTGTGATAGACATTATTGTCCATCAGTCTGTCTTTAGGGGTCCTACCTTGCTGAACAGGCCACTGTGGAGGAGTCAGACTAAGGACCCTCACACCTGTGTGGTGAGTACCGCTGTACGGGTTGCCGATCATGTTCACCGGAGGTATCGCCTTGAAGACCGCATTTGTTCTGTGGCTGATAGTGGTTCACAGCGTGGGTTTTAGCCTTGCCGTCGTCAAACTTCCATTCATGACGTTGCACTGTTTTTAAAATGACAGCTGTAGCATGGGGGAGGGTTATCCTGGAGACAGTGTAAAGCACCTAGTCTGAGGGCAACTACAGTAGTTGTGCTCTTTTGGATACAGCATCGACCGCCAGTTGTAGCCGACGCGCTGCTGATGAAAGGCGAGGTGAGGAACAGTATAGTGCTAAATCATCGACAAACAGAGTTGCCGATACACCTTCTGGGAGAGACGAAATAATATCATTGATGGCAATTATAAAGCATAAGACACTTAAAGCACTGCCCTGAGGAACTCCCTCCTCTTGGGGTTGCAGGTCAGAGTATGCGTCTCCAACACGTACCTTGAAGGATCGAGATGCTAAATTTTTTTGAATAAGTGAAGGTAAAAGGTCTCTCATCCCCCAGATGTATAACTGCTTCAAGATGCCGCATCTCCATGTTGTGTCGTAGGCTTTCTCAATATCGAAAAATATGGCTAGGACTCGGTGCTTTAATGAGAAAGCTTTCCGGACTGATCCCTCGAAACGTACTAGTAGGTCAAGGGTACTATGACCTTTGCGGAAGCCACATTGAAGTGGGGAGAGAAGGTGATTGGCTTCTACGAACCAGTTTAGGCGCTCCAATATCATTTTTTCCAGCAACTTACTCAAACAGCTGGTGAGAGCTATAGGGCGGTAGTGATTTGCATCCAACCCGTCCCTGCCCGGTTTGACAAAGGGAAGGATGATCCCAATGCGCCATGATGAAGGGTAAAAACCCTTCACCCATATAAGGTTGTACAAATCAAGCAGGAAGAGAGTAGAGTGTGGATGTAGGTGCCGAATCATGTCGAAATGGATCTCATCAAGGCCAGGGGAAGTAGATCTGCAAAGGGACAAAGCGCTTTGCAGCTCATAGATGCTGAATAGAGCGTTATACGGAAGGTTAGATTTTGTTGTTAAGTTGAGAGAATGAGATTCTTCCTTTGATTTGTAGGATTGAAAAGCCTTATCGTAGCGGCTGACACTGCTGACGGCGCGGAAATGGTCAGCAAAAGTATTGCTGACCGCCAGGCCGTCATTCTCCAAGGAACCGTCTAAGTTGAGTGTGGGGGTATGATGATTAGCATAACGGCCCCTGATCTTATTAATTCTCTTCCAGATCTTAGCAGTAGGTGTCATAAAGGAGATCTATGAAACGTATCTGCGCCATGAATTTCGGCGAGCTTGGCGAAGCGCACGAGCTCGGTTTCGGTCGACCTTGTTGCACAAAGTTGGGTTCTTTCGGAATCGGGCATGGGCTAACTTTTAATTTTTGATAGCTGTTGCACACGTCGAAGTCCACCAGAGCACGGTTGAGCGGCCCGTGACATGTCGCCTCCGTGGGATGGTCTGTGTTGCTGCATTGTAGATAGTCAATGTAAAGTATTTTACTGCCGTGCCCACTCCATTGAAGGTCCCCAAAGATGCGTTTGTGAAGGACACCTCTTGGAAACCTTCCCAATCTGCATGACCTAAGTCCCACTTAAGGGGCATGGTTGTATGAGGGCTAACTTGAAAGGCCGACAAGACAATAGGGAAGTGGTCACTCCCATGGAGATCGTCAAGAAATGACCATCGAAATTCCGTGAGGCAATCAGGGGAACAAACAGATAGGTCAACACAGCTAAAAGAGTCCGTCTGGACATGATAAGAGGTAAAATCGCCAGTATTTAAAACACAAAGAAGGTCAGATAATAAAAGAGACTCTAAAACACTGCCTTTGGCATTTCGAGTGATGTCACCCCAGTATGGGTGACGGGCGTTAAAATCTCCTAGTAATAAGAATGGGGAGGGCAACTGGTCTATAAGTTCTAAAAGGTCGGATCTTGACTATGATAAACAAGGGGGTAGGAAAATAGAGCAAACGGTAAAAAGCTTAGTAAGAAAAACCCTCACAGCAACAGCTTGGAGGGTAGTATGTAGGGAGATGAGAGAAACATGGTAGGATGAAGATACCATGATTGACACCCCTCCATGAGAGGGGCTTCCAGCAGGAGCAATAGAGTTGAAAGTGAGAAAACCGGGTACCAGCGGAAAGGGCCGTATACCCAGTTTATTCTCCTGGAGACAAATAACAGCGGGGTGGATAGTCGTCAAAAGAACTTTGAGTTCTTCCCACTTTGGAAGAACTCCTTGACAATTCCATTGTAAAATGGAAGATATTATGTGTGACGATTAGATACCACTGTGGATATCTTTTTCTCTTTTAAGGCCGATAATGTATTTGAGGTTCTTCCCAAAGAGCTTGGGAGACGGAGAGCTGATTTTGAGGATCCTGCTTTTGCAGGGGGAGAGATCCTAGATGGAGTAGTAACTGAGGTTTTTTTCGTGGGTTTTGGAGAACCGACCGAGGCCCTTGATTGTAATTCGGGCTCGCAACCTGGCGGAAAAGGAAGATCCAGAAGTGATTTTTGGCCGGTAGATCCGGATTCATGGGCCGAAGGTATTTTCGGTGTCTGAGGAGTTGGTCCAGCCGCCGCAGTTGGTGATGTTGGAGTATCAACTGCTTCCATCGGATCTTGGTTTGGAGGGTGAGCGGGACGAACAGGTGATCTGAGCAAGGTGTATTTCTGCCATCGTTTGGATCAGGATGGGGCCTACGTCCTGTGAAGGGCGAGACGGACTTAAGGGCAGAGAATGTTCAACCATAGGGGAGGAGTCCATTGGAGATTCCTGGGGTTCGGCCGAGTCGGCTCCAGAGGCTGCCCGCTTATTGGTGGTCGATGACCCAGGTGAGAAATCCTTTCTCTTACCACTGGGCTTTGAGTCTCATGGCCGGGTGGATGAACCTTCACTGGTCGATGTTGAGGATTCTTTCAAATAGAGCCTGATGTTTTCAAGCGTCTCACCCTGAGCGTCTCTCCCAGCTAGAGCTGCTGGAGAGAGGGGGGCTACATTAATTATCTCGGTATGAGAGCGATGCTTCGACTGCATATTCTAAATATTTTCGACGCTGCGAGTAGATCTAGGATGAAGTGCTTCAGGCTGGTCGGAACTCGCGCGTGATGGTCGGTTTCGTCCAGCATCACGTTAAACGTCAGAGAAGAGCCGGCCGAGTGGCGACGTTTGTGCTCGGGCACGCTGGCGGGCCTCTCTTATATCTAGACGTAGGGAGTCGCGCAAAGCGAGAACTTCCTTTTCATATAAAAATATAGAGCAAAGTTTGGACGCAGCACTGTGGGTACCTCCGCAGTTGGCACAGTGGGGCGTTTTGGTGCATTCGGGGCCATGGTAGTCAGAGCTACAATTCACGCAGGAGCGAGGGTGCTGACAAGCTCGCCAACATGTCCAAATTGATTGCAATTGAAGCAGCGTCTGGGTAGTTCGATGTAGGGACTTACCGGGACACGAAGGTACCCAGCTTTAATATACTGCGGCAGCTCTTGTCGTTCAAATGTTAAAATCAGTGTGGCGGTTGGAACTTTAGTAGAGCCTAATGTTTTAGTTATCCTCTGTACGTGTGTGACATGTTGGGTACTGAGCTTACTCTGAAGGCGGGTTGGGTCGTAGTCCTTTAGTTCGTTTGAACGGACGACACCTTTGACCAAATTCAGACGCAGATGGGGCGAGACAGTTATTGGAATTTCAGCTATCGAAGATAGATTTCGCACAAGGTTGTGTTGAGAGTGGGATGACACCTCGACTACGACATCACCACTTCCTCTTGACCACATCCGGCGGGGTTCACCACAGCGGGACTCAAAAGATTCATTGACGTCAAACACATCGACTTTTGCAAGTGGGATGTCAGATGATGAATTCATGACAAGAAAGCGAGGATAATCAAGATCTGGGTCTACTTCGTTGGAATAGGGGTCCAACGAGCGAGGAAAGGCTGAAAGGGAAGCTAAGGAACGTTTGGCACGAGAACCCCTACGAGAAGGGGAGGTTTTTGGTTTATGGCTAGCCATTGCAAAAAGAAAAAAACTTCGCATTCTCCCTCGGGGCTCCCCACCATCAAGGCCTACAAGGGCTCGGCACTACTGCAACTATACAATCAGTTACGTCCGGTATGTCCTCTTGGAGAATACATACGGATCCACCACACCATCTTTATAACCCTAAGAGGCTGCCCGAGTTCTCCTACGCACGGAGAAAAGGGGCCAACGATGGGTTTCTCCTTGGGCATTCGGTAGACGAAGGCGGTGGAGATGCCCAGCCTCTTTCACCTTCATGAAAGAACAATTCAGAACCAGTCCATTAAACGAGCAGAGGTCGGGTATTGATATGGACCACTAGATAGGTGAAGGAAGAGGGGGAAATAAAGGGCAGTGAAAGAGCGTAATAGAGGAGGAAAGAAAGAGGGGTATGTTAAGAGTCTTGTTGGCAGCACCATGGGTCCCCTAGGGGGGCCAGGGCTGACCCCCCTCGCCACGAGAAGGCCAGAGCCTCTCTGGTAACAACCCCTGAAGAAAAGATCCCAGAGAGGGAGGGGGCCTCGCGGAATGAGAGTCGATCCTGGGCCTGAACGGCCAGGATTTCTTTCTCAAGTAGATATGCACCTCATTGCTTCGAAGTGGGGTGTGGCTCTCCGCAATTGACACATTTAGCCAGACACGATTTGGACTTATCGTGTGCTGCCTTGGAGCAATTTACACATACTTCGGGTGACCCTAAATTTGCATGTCTACATGAACGATTTGTATGGCCGAAGCGGTGACAGTAATAGCAGTGCGCGGCAGTAGCACGAATGCCTTCACGCGGTAGCGGTACCAACCGGCACGCACCGACTCCGGGAGCTTGTCACAATCGAACGTGATGAAGAGTGCCGGGGTGAGTCTCGAGGCCCCTCTCTGTTTTCTCATCACACGTTTGACCTTGACTGCCCCATGGTCGGCCAGCTCTAAGGTGATGTCCTTTGCGGAGTAGTCTACGAGTTCCCTCGCATAAACTACTCCTTTCACAAAGTTCATGGTAGAGTGCGGCGTCACACTCACCGGGGTTTCATCAAGTGTCCGAAGAGCACTTAGCTTGGCAGCCTCGGAGGGATTCGCCGGAATGCTCCCGTCCTAGAAACGGGTCACCTTCGGCTCTCTACCAATTACACTAGTTAAAGCTCTCCTCTGATCGTTCATGTTGCCCTTGGCCCACATGGTGCCATCAGTGGAGCGAATAACTAAGACGAGTTTGAAGCCAACAGGCTCGAAAACGCCAGCTAACATATGAATGAGGGTCCATGATATTATCGAGGCTCCGCCCTGCGCACTTTTCGTCCTAGTCAGGGGCTCCGCACCAGGGATCGGGTCATAGGGGCCGGATGTGCTGATCCTAGCTTCATCGCTTACCGAAGTGGCAGCAGACCCATCAGTCCACGCAGCTGCCGCGGAAGGAGAGGAGTCCCGAGTCTTTTTTTCTGGGTCTTTTCCCCCTTTTAGGAATGGAGGGCGGGGGATGAACCCGTTTCTCCCCTCCGCTGGCAGGAGCCCCCAGGCCAGTTGCATCCACCTCCGCTAGTTCCTTCTCCGATATGGAGAAGACCCTGGCAGTCGCAAGAGCCCCGGTCGGAGAAGTTCTCTCGCCTCCTTGTACTCCCTCAGAAACCCTAGCCCTTTGAGGAGGACCTTGCGTAGGGCGGACTCGAGTTCGGTGCTTGGTACCGAGCCCGGATTCGCTCCCATGGAAAGCTCTACCATCTGAGGCTGGGTTGCCTCAAGGACCATGTCTATCTCAGGGGAGGCCTCCAGTTGGCCATCCTCCTCCAGGTCATCACAGGTCCCATTTGCAGCGCTGTCACAAGTCAAGACTTTCGAGGCACATGCCTTGACCCCAGCAAGGTTCAATATTCGTGCCAGCAGGTCTTTTGAGGGAAGCGACCGAAGGGGCCTGGCTTCCCTCTTCTCCCTAAGGGGGTTTGCCCTACCGAGCCGCTTCAATGGGAAGCGGTTGGCTATGGGCTGCCTTCTGGCTTTCTTGGCAGTTCCCTTGGAAAGTATGGGGGGCCTGCCGCTGGAAAGAGGGAGGTGCCCGAAGGCACCTCCAGAGAAGGGGGTGAGAGGGAGTCCACTACACCCGTAGGTGAAAGAGCTGAGTAAGCCTCCTCTCTGGTTAGAGAAATTTCAAGGGTCCCCTGGGAAACCATATGGGCTGGAACCTCCATTTTTTTCTGTGGAGCTGCCCGAAGGCGGTTTCTTTGATTGTGAGGGGAAAAGGGGAACGGTTTTTTAAAATGTCCATCATTGGGCATGGGGTGACCCGAAATTTTTCACAGGATGCACGCGCTAATCACCCCTGTAAGGGGTGTGTACAGGCCTGGCAGAGGCAGGTGCGCCATTTAAGACCACCCCTCCCGCCTGGTGGCCTGGCACTCTCTCAGCATGGCGGCTCCAGCTTGGACACGGCGTAAAATTGATAGTGTGTGTAAAGTGAGAAGGAAAGGGGGTATGAAGAAGGTATGGGTAGAGATAAAGCAGGTTGTTAAAAACCCACCATCCCAAACCGGTTTCAGGGGTTAGGCAACATTGTCCCCTTCCCCCTCAGCTTCGATCTAGGATAGTTGGCTGTGAAAAAGGTCGGCATCTACCCTGTGAAAATAGAGGACGACTGGAGAAAGCTGTGGGAGAGGTTGTAGGGGACGTGAAGAAGTAGGGGAAATATACAGGCTGTCTGAATGAAGGAAAAGAGGCTAAGCTGGGGCCGGATGGGGCGCTGAGTCCAGTCAGCACAGCAGCTAGGATGGCAAATCACCCTGCCCCTATGGGGTACTTATTTGCCAATCAATTTACCCAATTACTTATTTGCCAATCAATTTACCCATTACCTATTTACCCAATTACTTATTTAATTCCATAAGCTGCTTGATACAATAACTTTTTTGATACAATCACCCTTTTCTATACAATCACCGTTTTCTATACAATCACCATTTTCTATACAATCACCATTTTCTATACAATCGCCGTTTTCTATACAATTACTATTTTCTATACAATTACTATTTTCTATACAATTACTATTTTCTATACAATTACTATTTTCTATACAATTACTATTTTCTATACAATCCCCGTTTTCTATACAATCCCCGTTTTCTATACAATCACCATTTTCTATACAATCACCGTTTTCTATACAATCACTATTTTCTATACAATCACTATTTTCTATACAATTACTATTTTCTATACAATCCCCATTTTCTATACAATCCCAGTTTTCTATACAATCACTATTTTCTATACAATCACTATTTTCTATACAATCACTATTTTCTATACAATCACTATTTTCTATACAATCACTATTTTCTATACAATTACTATTTTCTATACAATCCCCGTTTTCTATACAATCCCCGTTTTCTATACAATCACTATTTTCTATACAATCACTATTTTCTATACAATCACTATTTTCTATACAATCACTATTTTCTATTCAATCACTATTTTCTATACAATCACTATTTTCTATACAATCACCGTTTTCTATACAATCACCGTTTTCTATACAATCACCGTTTTCTATACAATCACCGTTTTCTATACAATCACCTTTTTGTATACAATCACCTTTTGTCTACAATCACCTTTTGTATGCAATCACCTTTTCGTATACAATAACCTTTTTGTATTCAATCACCTTTGTATACAATCACTTTTTTTATACAATCACTTTTTTATGCAATCACCTTTTTATACAATCACCTTTTTATACAATCACTTATAATACAATTACTTATCATCCAATTTACTTACAATTTACTTATAATCTATTTATCCAATTTACTATAAACCAATTATTATTTATCTAATTACTTATCATCCAGTTTACTTATAATCTATCCACCAATTATCTATTTACCAATTACCAATTATCAATCATCATTTGTTATACTCTAATTACCAAACCATATTTATCAATTGTAAATCCATTCCCGTTAACTCATTCAAATTTAATTCACATGTAATTCTCAATCCAATCATAAATTGTTACTTGATACATTCGCCCTTAAATAATCTAACTATTTATTCAATAATATATATTTTCCTACAGACTCTTTGTTTTTAATTCAAGTATTTTCACAACGTCGCCCAGATTAGGCCCAAGGAATGTCTGCAAATATAGACTCGCATTAGCATTTAACAATTCACTCCTTTGAATAACGAAATATAGGTTTTTATGCAAGAAAACCACTATTATTGGAACATAAAGTTTATTAATATTATTATTATTAAAATTAACTTCAAATCCATTATGTAATAAAACGAGTGCTTTCAACCAATCTATATCAAAAATTTTAAAATGAACAAATCCTGATCTCCTTCATCGTTTCAAACCTATTAATCCATCCATCCCTCGTATATATGGATTGCCAAAAACTCAGAAACCTGGAAGCCCCCTCTGTCCTATTATATCAAGTATTGGCTCACATACATATAAACTATCCAAATGGTTGGCGTCTATTCTCTCTGACGCAGTTGCATTAACGTCTTCTTCCCTCTTACTTCATTCGTCCAATTTTATTGAGAAATTTAGCAAAATCAATATAAATAATAGTCGCCTTGTCAGTTTCGATGTTGATAGTCTTTTTACTAATGTCCCTATTGATGAAGCTATTCAAGTGTTAGTGAACGTACTAGATAACCCTAAATTAAACCTCCCATTACCCCAAATTGTTAAACTAGTTAAACTGTGCATTACGGATAATGTATTGAAGAGTGACATGGGATTTTTCCGCCAAAAATATGGCCTTAGTATGGGCAACCCGTTATCCCCCATTCTTTGTAACCTGTTCATGGAACATTTTGAAACTTTCCTACTCACAACTATTAAACCTGATAATAATTTTGTATGGTATGGGTATGTAGATGATGTGATTTCCACATAGCCATTAAATCAAATAGACTCCTTTAATAATTTTTTGACAAAGCTTAACAACCTCCATCCCACTATAAAATTCAAGGTTGAATGGGAAAAAGACAATTGCTTACCGTTTCTTGATGTAAAAGTCTTAAGAATTAATGAAAAATCATCTTTTACGGTATACCGAAAACCTACTAATTCCAATTCCTATATACATTTTTTTCATGCCATGATCTTAATATAAAAAAAAAAATTGTAATATCTATGTATTTAAGAGCCTTTCGAATTTGTGACCCCTGTTTTTTACAAGATGAGATCACCTTCATAACATGCATGTTCATTGAATTAAAATATCCAATCTATTGTATAGATGAGAGTCTATCTAAAGCCAGGGCAATATTCTACCGTCCCCAACAAAATAATTTTACATGTAAAAAGAATTGCTTATCTCTACCATATTTTGTCTTGCTCAACAGATTAAACTCCATTATATATCCCAACTTGACCACCTTGAAATATCCCCAAACTATCAAAAAATCTTTCCGTTCCACCAAGCCAGAATCGCAAAATAAAGATGCAGGCATCTATTTAATCCATGGTAAAGCCCCAAATTGCCCCCTCCTTCTACGTGGGAGAAACCGAAAGGTCATTAAATAAACGCATATATGAACATAGGGAGACATTCGTAGAGCGAGCAATGCTTCCAGTCTTTTTAACCATGTAAAAAACGCCAATTATATAATAGATTTCCCTAGTGCCCAAATAATTTATCATTGTAGCGATTATAATAAAAGAAAAATAATTGACTCCTTACTAATCAAAGAAATTCCAAATTTCAATTTGTCAGAAGGCCAGCATAAATGTAGCCCTATATATCAAATCTCATTCTAAAGGATATTGTTAATCACCTAAAGCTAACCCCTCCAGATTAAAGTCAGTTGCCTGTTATTGTATATTCCAATATTTCAGTTTTCTTTGTCGATTTATCTTAGTTAACGGCTGAAGATGATATGGTAAACTACATATCGAAACTGGTCCCGTTTTAATAATAATAATAAACTTTATGTTCCAATAATAGTGGTTTTCTTGCATATTTATTTGCTTATTAGTGAGTGAAACAGTGCTTTCATAGGTTTTTATGTTTATTGTGGTCTAAGAGCTATCTAGGGTATTACTGCAATATTCATTTAAAACCTATGCAGTTATCCAATTCAAAACTTTACCACATATCCAATGCATTTTTAATTTGCGAACTAGTCTCCTATGTGGAACCTTATCAGAAGCTTTGCTAAAATCAAAGTAAATTACATCAATATTCTCTCCCTTATCTAATTGTTTAGTAACATAATCCAGTAAATTTGTTAAACACGATCTACCTCTTCTAAACCCATGTTGAGCATCATTTATTAACCTACCACACTCTAGATGGTCAGAAATACCTTTCTTAACTATCTTCTCAAGAACTTTACAAACGATAGAAGTTAAGCTTAGCGGCCTAAAGTTATTCGGGTCCTCGTTGCTTCCCTTTTAAATAATGGCACTACATTCGCTAATTTCCACTCATTAGGTATTTCTGCAAACTCTAGTGATCTAGTATATATTTTCTCAAGAGCAGAAGGATTTGATGTTCCCCAAATCCGAAGACTTCTGAGTGATTCTAGATTGGTGAACATCATGAATGAAAAAGAGAAGGCAGCCTGGCTATCATTTTCTGCCATTGTTTGTAACTTCTTGGGGGCAGGGGGGAAGCACATATGCATTTAGCATATCGTGATCTGGGATGCAACATGAGTGTGAAGCTGCATTTTCTAAACAGTCACCTCGACCGATTCCCAGAGAATCAAGGAGCCGTGAGCAACGAAAAGGGGAACGCTTCCATCAGGATTTGGTGAGGATGGAAGGGCGCTACCAAGGTCACTGGGATAGACACATGATGGCGGACTACTGCTGGACGATTAGAAGAGATCAGCCAGAGAAGACTTACAAGAGAAAGAGTTACAAACGCAAATTTTTGCCCGATTGAAATCAAGAAGAGGTCCTCCAGCCTGATGTACGGTCATTAATAAATTAGCCTCTATTTGATTACAGTATTTGTAATCCTAATATGTTATTCAAGTTTCTTTTCATATGCAATAAAACGTTTGTGCAAAAAAACCTGCTTTACTATAAATAACGCAAAAGGATGATTCGAAATTACTTCAGGGCATGATGATAGGCGTGATAAAATGAAAATTATTGTATAATATTAGTTATTGATATTACGAAAAATCTGTAGAATTTAGAGAGAATCTGATTTCAGATTTTAATTCAGAATGTTCGAATTAAGTAGGAAAATGTACTTTTGTCAATTCACCAAATACATTGTTCCCCAGGGTTATCTAACATACTGAGTGACGAATCAGACACAGCACCTGGTAGAATCCTGCTGACTTCAAACGATGTGGAAAACGAGCTCCTGCTGGGACCTGGAGCCATCAGTGTACACTGGTATGGATACAGGGTAACACAAGGTGTGTTCCAAAATGTTCGAACTCAATACTCCTAGGGCTATAGAAGCTTTCAGAGTAGAAGTGTGGAGGCAAATTTTCAAAGGTGGTACAGCTAGAGTGGAGTTTTGTGCATAACCAGAGGCGGTACCGGCCGAGAGGTAGAAGAAGCTCTCGCTGGAAATTCCTTGCCCTAATCCCAAAGGGCTTAGTACATGACTGGCGCATCTCGGCGGCCTAGGCACGCTCGAGATCGACTGCAGATGAGGTGAGAGCCGTTGATGACTGAATAAGATGGTGCGCCTGCGCCTATAAACAGATAATGCACTGTATATGGCGCAAAACAAGAGGCTTTTCATTGGCATCAAGTAGCCTCTAAATGGCGGATGCGCGGAAGGGAACGTTCGCCAGACAGAGATCATTGTGGTGGATCGAGTCTACCTTCCGCAAAACAAGCTCAGCTACTAATGCGCAAAACTCGCATCAGTAGTTAATCTTTGAACGAACAAAAGGATCGTGGGAAAAGTAATGCATTAGCCTATCAGCACCCCAAGTGATGAATGTCACGATCGAAAAAAAACGATGGAAACGGTAAGATTCCACCACATTTAAAGGCAGATGCCGTTTAAGAACAAGTCGGAGTAAAGCCGGGGATGGCGAAAGAATTGCACCACCTTAGTCTTGGCCAAGGAAAACTGAAATCTGTGTGCTTCGGCATAGCGAGAGACGCGGTTCAATTTTTGTTGGAGTCGACCGCTGGACTGCACCACATAGTCAGGAGAACATCTTCCGGCAGCACCGAGGTGATAGTGTTGATTCTTAAGGCAAAGTGTGTGACACTGATGACATTTACGGGCCACCCCCACGCAGTATCACTGATCTTGCAGAAATTCAGATATAAATATGTGGAAGCGTCCCCTCGCTCCCATTGTGCGGATGGTCTCCATGTTGTATCATATGACTTCTTCAGATCCAAAATACCAATGATGTCTATAAACGAAGGTTCTCTAGATAGCATTTCCAGTCTGAGCAGAGCATCCGACGTGAAGTGGAACTTGCGGAAGCCGCACTTTGCCTCCGCTCTCCAGGAAAAGGTTAATTTAACATTTACTAATTTCTCTATAAACTTTCAGACGCATGAGATTAGAGAGTTTGGGTGGGAATGGCGGGGGGTAAATGATCTCTACCTTCCTTGCGAAAAGCGTGCCACAAAATTTGGTGTGGTACCAGCAACAGTCCGTGGGTTGAAAATGAGAAAAGTGAAGAGAAGAGAGAGAAGGAAATGGCAAGGGTGAAAATGATAAAGGAAATCACCGGCATGGTTGTTTACACTGCACAACTTTACTACCGCAGTTTAAATTATGCCAACACAGACCCGATGACTGATAATGAAAAAATGAGGAAGATGATGCTAGGTAGAAGAAATTGAATGTGAATGATGTGTTTCACCTCTTGTTTAGGATCCCCTCAATGGTTTTATCGATGGAAGGGCGAGCGGGAAATTTCGCTTCGCCTACCATATCATGTGCTTCCGTCTATCCCCTTGCGGTAAATTCAGGCCACGGTCTTTTTGTATCCCTTTCAGGACGGCAGCCAAGTTCAACGGATAAGGAAACCTAACCTGGTTGCATTCAGACCGTTTGTTGGCAAGATCACGATTCGTGGATCAGCGAATAGTTGAAAAATTTTTAAATTATCGAGGATACCTCGTCCCCCTCCCCCCGTCTCCATTTACGGGTTGTTAAATAATTATTTTGCTACTTCTGCCATCACCCACTTGTTACGTGGTTGGATTATCGTTAAAAGTGGCATAATCTGCTTGAAAGAAAATTTAGGATTTTTCGATCCTAATTTAACATAACCTAACTTAGCTTAGATTAGGTTAAGTTATATTAGGGTCGAAAAAAAATCGTGATCTCTCATCTTTACAAGAACAGGGCAAAGCTCTGCTCCATCCCTTATTGTTTCACAAACTGGTAATTTGAAAATTGAAAAAAAAAAGCAAGAAATGATATCATTAACAAAACAAAAGACGATCGAAAAGCAAGTCACACGATGTATGCATTTGTAAATAACGGAATTTTATGCGGAGGGAAAACGTAATAATTTTGTTATTGTGCCAAATGTAATTAGCCATCGGTTCACAAATAGTGTTTCGACTGGAAGTCGATGTGTTGAGAAGAATATGAATTTTCGCTTCGAAACCAACCCAAGATTAGTAGGAATGGGATTATTGCTTAGATAGATGAAAGCATGTGGGGATTCGAGCATTGAACGAGTATCGAAAAAAAAAATCCCTATACTAGACCATTCGGCGGATACATAAATACCTATAATAAGACCACATTTTGCAGGGTTCATTAAGGATAGGATAGCTAGGTAAAGGTAAAAAAAAAATACATATTAATGGTACTAGAATGTTTTTTAGAGTAGACTCGTATTGAAAGCAGCTGAAATGTTAAAGTTCTTAAAAGACTGGGAAAGCCAATGAAACAAACGGAGAAAGGTAAAACCCAAATGCTTTTAACATTAAAAGGGATGGCAGGAGCTGTATTATAGAAAGTCTTTTTGCAGAGGAAAGACAGTTTAGAAGAAAGGGTAACATAGTTTATGGCCAATTTCAAAGATATTGCAGAACTCAGAATAACATCAAATATATTTTTTACTTTCAAACGCGAGTTGGGAACTTATCTAATAATTCAAATAATTTTCACTAACTTCTTTGCCTTTCCCATCGACTTTGAAAAAATTTCCATAAATTTTTAACACACAGAAACAATAGAATGCCTAACTGCAGTATACACATCTGCCTAATCTAGAATTTCAACCTCATTACCACATAGATTCTCGCAGCCTTTAGTCAATCACCGTGACCTCAATGACTAGCAACTACAGTGCAACTTTCGAGACAGGCTTCAATTCAACCAACTTACATCCCAGACCATGTTCATTGACCACAATATTAGTCTAGTCAAACGATCCAGTGGCTGCAATTATGCCACCTCATAATGCCTGTATCAGCCTCTTTTGCAACAAAATATTGTGCGCATATCACAATCTCTACCAGTAAGTATTTCAGGTCTTTATCAGACTATATTGTTAAATACCGCACGGCATGGGGGTGTGGGGAAAATTTAGAGAGGCTTCATCCAGCAATATTGGGGAACGGAGGTAGCTGAGTTACGTGAACTCTTGGCCACTCCACTCTTTTTTTTTATTCCATTAGAAAGAATTAGAACGGATTGAAGGTGCAAATTATAATGGTTTAGAACTCTTTTTAAGGGAAATGTTGATACGCGCAATCCCTGAGCACATTAGCCTTTTGCTAACGATTGTGGTCACGGGTAACTTGGATGAAATTGCTAGAGTATATAACCAGCTTTAACTAAGCGCATTTTCAAATTAGGGACCATCAAGTTTTTAGCCTCTAACCTATTTGTTTGTATGTCCAGGTCCCAACACAAGTTCAGACCAACCGGTGGAACGCAACCTATTGTCGAACGTGCCACCCTAGTAGAGGAGATAAGATTTTTTTTTTTTTTTTTTTTTTTTAAGAGCTCATCTGGCGACTGCCTACTTGGGCATTAGTCGCCGTATTAAAACTGGCCTAGTTCTAGGCTACTTTAAAATGAAATTAGAGAGAAAAAAAAAAAAAAAACACCCCAAAAGGGGGAAAGGAAGCAAGCTTGTGCGTCGGGTAGAAGTCCCCCCGGCGCAGGAGCGTGCAACTAAAGAAAAAAAAACAAACAAAAAACAAAAAATGCAAAAAAACAACAAAAAACAACAACAAAAAACAAAACAAACAAACCTTGCTTAAATAATAGGGAGAAGGCCGGCCTCCCCCAAGAAGTCAACAAGTCAGTGTGCACGAATCTGTCCCGAGCACAGGGGACAGGCGGTAGCGACCCCGCCCATCCCGGTACTGGGACAGGTATCGTGCGCGAAGATCACCCAGACTGGGACATTCGACAAGAATGTGCCGAACAGTCTGGGGGACGACGCAGTCGTTGCAATAGGGCGCAGGCGAGCGCTCCATCAGATAGCGATGCGTCACACGAGTGTGTCCGATTCGGAGACGACAGAAAGCAACCTGAAGCCGCCGCGGCATTGGGGGATAGGTCCATGGGAACAGTCGCGGCGCAATGGCACGCAACTTTAAGTTCCCCTCGACCGTCTCCCATCTTCTTTGCCAAGCAGTCCGAAGAGCTGCCCGTATTCCTGCCATGTAGTCGGTGTGAGGAAGAGCGAAACGCTGTTCTGTTCGCAGAGTCCTCGCGGACTCTTTGGCGCCCTCATCGGCGCGCTCATTCCCCGCAATTCCTACATGTCCAGGAACCCAGCAGAAGATAATCTCGACATCTGCCCGGCTCGCCAAAACCGTGGCGTCACGGATATCGCGAACCAGGGGATGCGGAGATTCCAATGCCCCGAGAGCACTCAGGGCGCTTTGTGAGTCGCTATAGATCACAATCCGGTCTCCGAACCGGGCACGTCGCGTAATCTCCCGTACCGAGTGGTGTATTGCCACCAGCTCGGCCGTGAAGACAGACGCAGCGCCTGGTAGAGCCCCGCTGACTTCAAACAGAGGGGATACGGCGTGGAAGCCGACCCCCTCTTGGAACTTGGAGCCATCCGTATATACTGGCACGGTAACAGCGTGACACGATGTGTGCTCCAAAAAGGTCGAACGCATAACTCCCGGCGCAGTACAAGCATTGGGAGCAGAGGCGTGGCGACAAAAAGCCAAATGTGGTACCCTCCAGGGTGGCGTCCTGGGCAGAACCAGGGGCGCCACCGGCCCGAGAGCTATATCTACCTCTCGAAGGAGTTTCCTGGCCCTAAACCCAAAGGGCTTAGGTTATGACTGGCGTCTCTCGGCGGCATAGGCACCATCGAGATCAGCTGCGGATGCAGTGAGAGCTGTTGGCGACTGAGGGAGGCGCCGGGCTCGCGCATACAGGCGAGTGATGCACTGCACGCGGCGCAGAGCGAGTGGCATCTCCCCAGCATCGACCAACAGACTCTCAATGGGAGAAGTGCGGAAGGCACCGGTCGCAAGGCGGAGGCCGGTGTGGTGGATTGAATCCACCTTCCGCAATAAACGCTCGGCTGCGGATGCATAAAACTCGCATCCGTAGTCGAGCTTCGAGCGAACAAAGGATCGATAAAAAAGTAAGGCGGTAGCCCTATCAGCGCCCCAAGCGCTGAACGTCACGGAACGGAGAATGTCCATGGCGCGGGTACAAGAGACCCTAAGGCTGCGAATATGAGCCTCCCAGGTGAGGCGTCGGTCGAATACAAGACCAAGGAAACGGTGCGACTCAACCACATCCAGGCGTTCCCCATTAAGAAACAAATCTGGGTCAGGGTGAAGCCGTGGATGGCGGCAGAAGTGCACCACCTTAGTCTTGGCCAAAGAAAACCGAAACCTGTGCGCTTCGGCATAGCGAGAGACGCGGTTCAATGCCTGTTGGAGTCGACGCTCCAGAGTTGGCATCTGGGCCGCGCCAAAAGAGATCGAAAGGTCGTCCACGTAGAGCGTAGCGAGAACATCTTCTGGCAGCACCGAGGTGATGCCGTTGATGCTCAGGGCAAAGAGTGTGACACTGAGGACACTTCCCTGCGGGACACCCTCTTCCTGCTCCTTTGGGGCAGAGAGGGCTACCCCCACCCGTACGCGGAATCGACGATCTCGCAAAAATTCAGATATAAACATTGGGAGGCGTCCCCTCGCCCCCATCGTGTGGAGAGTTTCCATGATACCGTATCGCCATGCGGTATCATAGGCCTTCTCCAGATCAAAAAACACCGTGGCGTAGTGCTGTCTACGAAGGAAAGCCTCGCAGACGGCATTTTCCAGTCGGAGCAGAGCATCCGACGTGGGGTGAAACTTACGGAAGCCGCACTGTGCAGAAGACAGATGGCCTCCGCTGTCCAGGAAATGGGCTAATCTAACATTTACCAATTTCTCCATCAACTTGCACACGCAAGAGGTTAGAGAGATTGGGCGGAAACCGGTCGGAGTAGAGTGATCTCTCCCCGGCTTGCGAAAGGCGAGCACAGTAGCGATTCGCCAGGAGTCTGGGAGAAGACCTTCCACCCAGATCCTGTTGAACAGATCTAACAGAAAGGCCATGCCTCGCTCACCCAGGTGTCGAAGCATGGCGTACGGGACATCGTCCGGACCATGGGCGGTGTCCGCGCACGAAGCGAGAGCGGAACGCAACTCACTCACAGTAAACTTGTCGTTGAAGGGTTCTCCGCCTCTGGAGGTAAAGTCCAGCCGGCGGCCTTCCGCGACATCACGACGTGCATTGAATGCTGGCGGAGCAGCATCACGGCTAGAGAATGCAGAGAAAGCGGTCGCTAAGGATTCCGCCACGGACGCGGGGTCCGAGATTGCGGTCCCATTCTCCTGGAGAACGGGAGGGGGGTCCTGCGAGAACTTGCCCCGAATCCTTTTGACTCGCTTCCACACCTCAGCTAAAGGGGTCTTCCCGTTAAGTGAAGACACGTATGCCCGCCAAGAAGAGCGGCGTGCGTGCTTCGAAATATACCGGAACCTAGCCCTAGCCCGACGAAATTCAGCGACAGTGAAATCGTTCGGGCGGCGCTTATAGCGCATGTAGGCATAACGCTTCTGTTTGAGGGCCGTCTCACACTCGGCCGACCACCATGGGAGTGGTCGGCGTGCAAAACAGCCAGACGTCCTAGGAATAGTAGTCAGGCCCACGGCGATAAGGTTGCCGGAGAAGAACTCAACGGCCTCATCTACCGACCTAAACTCCTCGACTGAGATAGAGAATTCAGTCATTTCCTGAAATGCAGGCCACCGCGCCCGTGCCAAGCACCACCGAGGTGGTCTCTCAGGCGGCAGTTGCCCTGAAAATGATATTTGAATGGGAAAGTGATCACTACCATGGAGGTCATCGACCACCCCCCAATCAAAATCAAGCTGTGCATCCGAAGAGCACAAAGATAGGTCAAGGCAAGAAAATGAAGCGGTTCTCGGACAGTGATGCGTAAACTCATCCACGTTTAGGACACCCATCTCAAGCTCTTCGATCAGATCGGCAAGGACTTGTCCCCTGGGATTTATGGTGTAATCTCCCCAGAGAGGATGCCTGCCGTTCAGATCTCCAAGCAAGAGATAGGGCCTCAGCAACCGTGCCACGACGCGGCGGAAGTCCCCCGCGTCGAAGTGAGCTGACGGTGGAATGTACGCAGAAATGATAGTATACCTCCTATCCAGGTGCAGCTGCACAGCCACTGCCTGTAAGGAGGTATCTAAAGAGAAAGGAAGAACGGAGACATCATGCCGGGTGTAAACCGCGCATCCCCCAGCCCGGCCGTCCCGCGGTGGTGGGGTTGCAAGACCCTTATACCCCGGGAGGGCAGGCAGTGGGCACGCGCCTAGCATGGTCTCCTGCAAAAAAATAGCTAACGGGGAACGGGACGAGGCGAGCCTCCGCAGGTCCTCCCAGTTGGCCCGGAGTCCACGGCAATTCCATTGAAGGAATATGCCCTCCAGGCCTAGCTCGGAGGAGACGCGGGGGCCCTCCTCGAATTGAAGACCCTCACGGGAATGGCCGTACGCTTCCCAGGGGCAGAACCCCGGGCGCTGTTGGCCGGACAAAGCGCTGTCGCCTTCGAGGACTTATTGGGGGAGGTTGACCTCGCCATGCGAGTCTTTTCCTCCCTCCGCCTCGAAACCTTAGGCGGGCGCTGCGGCTTCGGAGGCGGGGGGCCCTCTTTTCGAGGAACCACCGTCTCCGAGCCACTCGCTCCACCTCGTAACGTGGGCGAAGGAGCCGAAGCTCCTTTCGGGGGACAGCTTTAGGAACCCCCGAAGATGGCCTAGCGACCATCTTCAGGGGTGTTGCCTCCTGTGAGTCTAACGACTCGGTGGAGGCGCGTGGCCGTTTCGCCTTACGGGAAACGGTCACGCTGGGGGAAGAGGGGGGAGCCCTGGTTTTAGCCGGGGCTGGGTGTGAACCCTTTTTGCCGCCAGCTCTACCAGGGGAGCGCCCGGGTGTAGTAGGGCCCACAGAAGGTCTCCGAATGGGCGCGGAAACAACCGTGCTCGTTGGCCTGGATGGGCCAGGAGCAGAGGGTGCCTTTCGAACTACTGAGGCATATGACGTCCCAGGCAGAGCTGGGCGCGCCAGGACCAAGTCCTTAGCCTCGCGGAATGAGAGTCTATCCTGGGCCTGAACGGCCAGGATTTCTTTCTCCAGGAGATATGCACCACATTGCTTCGAAGAAGCAGGGTGCGGCTCTCCGCAATTGACACACTTGGCCACACACGATTTGGACTTATCGTGTGCGACCTTGGAGCAATTTACACAGACTTCGGGTGACCCCGACTTTGCACGTCTACATGAGCGATTCGTATGGCCGAAGCGGTGACAGTAATAGCACCGCCGCGGCAGTGGCACGAATGCCTTCACGCGGTAGCGGTACCAACCGGCACGCAACGACTCAGGGAGCTTGTCACAGTCGAACGTGACGAAGAGTGTAGGGGTGGGTCTCGAAGCCCCTCCCTGTTTTCTCATCACACGTTCGACCTTGACCGCCCCATGGTCGGCCAGCTCTAGGGTGATGTCCTCAATGGAGTAGTCAACGAGTTCCCTCGCATAAACTACTCCTTTCACAAAGTTCATGGTAGAGTGCGGCGTCACACTCACCGGGGTGCCATGAAGTGTCCGAAGAGCACTTATCTTGGCCGCCTCGGCGGGATTCGCCAGAAGGCTGCCGTCCGAGAAACGGGTCACCTTCGGCTCTCTACCAATTGCACTAGCTAATCCTCTCCTCTGATGGATCATGTTGCCCTTAGACAACATGGTGCCATCAGTGGAGCGAATAACGAGGAAGCGTTTGAAGCCAGCGGGCTCGAAAACGCCAGGTAACCTCTGAATGAGGGGCCCCGATGTCATCGAGGCTCCGCCCTGTGTATTCTTCGTCTTAGTCTTGGTCAGGAGCTCCGCACACGAGGGGGTAGAGGGGCCGGATTTGCCGATCTTGGCTTGGTCGCCTACCAAAGTGGCAGCAGACCCATCCGTCCCCGCAGCCCCCGCGGATGGAGAGGAGCCCCGAGTCTTTTTCGTCTTTTTATGAGAGGAGGGCGGGGAATGAACCCGCTTCTCACCCCCGCAGGTAGAAGCCCCCAGGCCAGATGGACCGGCCTCAGCCAGGTCCTTCTCTGAAATGGAGAAGGTCCCGGTGGGCGCAGGGGATTCATCCGGAGGAGATCCCTCCCCTCCTTGTCCTGCCTGAGAATCCACAGCCGTTTGATGAGGACCTTGCATAGGGGCGGATTCGGGTTCGGTGCTTGGCGCCAAGCCCGGATTCCCCCCCATGGAAGGCCCTACCGTCTGAGGCTGGTTTTCCTCAAGGACCATGTCTATCACAGGAGGGGCCTCCAGTTGGCCATCCCCTCCCAGGACATCGCAGGTCCCCTTGGCAGCGTCATAAGTCTTTAGTGGGGAGGCACAGGCCTTGACCCCGGCAAGGTTTAATATTTTTGCCAGCAGGTCTTTTGAGGGAAGCGACCGAAGGGGCCTGGCTTCCCTCTCCCCCCTAAGGGGGTTTGCCCTACCGAGCCGCTTGTACGAGGGGCGGTCGGCAATGGGCTGCCTGCTGGCTTTCTTGGCAGTCCCCTTAGAAAGCATAGGAGGGACTGCCGCTGGAGATAGGGAGGTGCCCGAAAGCACCTCCAGAGAAGGGGGTGAGGGGGAGTCCCCTACACCCGTAGGCGTAGGAGAGGAGTAAGCCTCCTCTCCGGTTAAAGAGGTATGGAGGGTCCCCTGCGCAAGCACAGGGGGGGGGACCTCCATCTTTTCTGTGGAGCTGCACGAGGGCGGCTCCGTTGTTGTTATAGGGGGAATTAAGGGGAGATGTTTTTTTGTTTCATCATTGGGCATGGTGACCCTCTTTTTTACACGGGATGCAATCGCGCACACCTCTCGCAGTAGCCCGCACTGCAAGAGGTGCTTACAGGCCCGGCAGAGCTAGGCGCCGCCATTTGGGACCACCCCTCCCGCCTGGTGGCCTGGCAGTCCTTCGGCATGGCGGCTCCACCTTGAACACGGCGTAAAACGGATAGATTTTGAAGACGAGAGGAAAAGGGATGTGAGGAAGGTATGGGTGGGGATGAAGCAGGTTGTTAAAAGCCAACCACCCCAGACCGGAGCTCAGGGGTTAGGGGACATTGTCCCCTCCCCCCTCAGCCCCGATCCGGGACGATTGGCTGAGAAGGTCAGCTTCTACCCTGTGAAATTAGAGGCTGACCAAAGAAAGTTGTGGGAGAGGTTGTATGAAAAGCGACGAGGTAGGATAGGAATACAGGCTATCTGAAGGAAGGAAGAGAGGCTAAGCTGGGGCCGGACGGGGCGCTGGATCCCGTCAGCACGGCGGCCAGGATGGCAAATCGCCGCGCCCCTTAATGGGTAGAGGAGATAAGAGCACAGCTTTGAAATCACTAAGTTCAACAAGGGGCCCAGTGTAGGTACCAGCACGACCAACATAGGTATCACGGAGGCTAGTTCTTCCTCCCAATGACGGCATTCCAGCAGAAGAGGCGAGGCACAGCATAATGACCCTTGTACTACATCACACTACAATCATCACCCTAGGTTTCAGTTTTACCCCTCTGGTACATGCTAGTATGCGCTCGCACTCTTCCTCTCAACAAGTATCGCCGGGCGTATGTTGGTACCATAACAACTGCGGACATATAGCTGTACACAACCATTGGCGTATAATAATCCAATGAACCTACCATCCTTTTCCTACACGACTTCACCCTATCACTCTTGAACACAACTGTAGCGTGAAGAGAAGTGGTACCAGCGGCTTAAAAGCTTCAATTGAATGTCTCTTTTGAGACTCAGGTTGGCGGTGTGAATTCGCCGCTCGCTAACAGTGGTCCAGCGACGCGGGAAGCTGTTAGAAACTCGCCTACACTAATTTCCTTCTTTATATTTTCTTTGCCCCTTTTCCTACTCCCCTCTATCTACACAGCCTGCTTCAACTTGAACTCTATCGACTGGCCCATCTCTTAGTATTTATGAACCACATTCTAATCTTTCATTCTTTATAGACAATGGTGCTTAATGCAGTATCCTACCAGCCCCTCAAGGTGACAAAGCTTGCCCTGCTTTCCACTTAGTTTTTTTTAGCAACAAACAATTCCGACATTAGGGTATATGAAAGGCGCAACCTTCAATTTTCTCTCAGAGTCCGTAGAGTTTTTGGAAGGACTTCCGTCATTGGTGAGGTAGACTGTCCAATTTGGGGCTTTGATTTCCTTTCTACCAATCAGCCTTTGGATAATTCTCGTCACCGCAAGCTTATTGACCGCACGGCATCTCACCGTTTCTGGCTCCTCCTTTCCTTCTTCAAATACGAGTCCTGTGAGATTAGCTATGGCTAGCCTGTACTCCTTGTTCACCTCATAGATTTGCATTTCTTTAGTAATAGAATCCTGCTCAGCAATAACCTCAAAAAATTGATTATCAATGTTCCGAATCACTTGAAAATAATAATTAAGGGTCTATAGTTGTTTTAAACATACTTTCATCCAATGCAACCGCCTTAATGAATTGATTTTCTTAGCCAAAAGAGCGGCCACCGTTCTATGCTGCCCTTGTACTTTGACAAGAGACATTCCCAGGTGTGGGCACCAACGATGTAGGGTTTTCTTTTTACCGAAATGGGGTCACAAGACATTTCCCTACACGTAACAAGTGAGAAAAAATTGCTCTAAGCACAAATAATCTTTATCAAAAAACAATGTGAACAAGGGAAAAATAGATAAACGTGTATTAAAATAGATACATTTATCCACCCCTAATTCCCAAGAATTTTCAGAGAATACACTAAATGGGCAAGGAGTTCACACGAACAATAATTACATATTGCACTGAACGGACAATGAATTACCAGATGAACACTATTTATACAGTGCACAGAATGGTTACAGAATTCCCAGGCGAACAGTATTTATAGACCTTTATACTCAAAGGGCAATCAAATTCTTCAACTTTACGGAGACCTGCGCAGGTGAATACGTTTAGATAAAGCACAAGGACTACCAACAAAAGCTAGATTTATAGTGACAAATAACATAGAATTCACCTTTCGACACATTAAAATATAAAGAATTAGATTAGCCAACCTTACTGTAAAGTGAATATAGTTAGAATACAAGAAATTAATAATAGGAAAATATTTGGCGCTACAAATACACAAATATGAGAATTATTCTATGTCGGAAGGTTTACTTTCCGACATGATATAAGACTTCCCTATTGGTACTCGGGTGCGCAGGGGGATGAGGAGGTCAGAGCAAGATATCCAAGGAACACCTGAAGAACACCATTGAATCTGACGCATCAGACAAATGGGTTCATGAGTGGGTTTCTAAATACACCATGCAGTTCTACGCTAACAAATCCGCGTGGGGCTCGACTACCTGGTAAATAAAGACCAGCATTTATCAATGGTGGAAGACACCAATCACAAAAGCTACCTCATAGGCTGTATAGGATTACCTAAACATTGAATTGGTAAGAAAATGAATTGCATGAGGGGTTTCAACTTGAGTGTCTGATTAAGTGCTTTTCAAGAATACTTCTGAATGCTGATAAATAGCAACATGAGCTCTATTTGAAAGGCTTTTCGATCGTATGAATTCTCATATGCGACTGAAGAATACACAGCTGCACCGCTTGACAGGGACAACAATTGAAAGGGTTCCAGTGCGGGTTCTTTGATGTGGCCAAAGAACACAAAAGCGCAACTTGATAGGGAGATCTATTGCATTTAGAAAGCTTTTCGGTGAGATTAATTCTGATATGGTGTTGAGGGGGACTCAGTTGCACTGCTTGATAATGACAAGAGCTGAAGCGAAAAAGGGTTTTAACTTCAATGGACTATTTTACTTTTACCTTAGGGACATTGCATTTAAAAGGTTTTCTATCCCTGTGAGTTCTTTTACCTGTCATATGACTCCCTTTATTACTTGCTTAATATGGAAAGAGTGAAAATGAAAGAAGACCTTTTGCCTGTATGGGTTCTTGCACGATTTTTAAGATTTTCACTACTCCGTGATTGATACGGACATAAACTGAACTTCTGAAAGGCTTCTCACCAGTGTGGGTTCTTTAATATGTCTGAAGACAATTGCACTACTTGACCGAGAAAAGAATTGCATTTGAAAGGCGTTTCCCCTATGTGGGTTCTTTCATCTGTCTGAAGACTCAACCTAACTGCAGCTCAATAAGGGAAGGAATTGCATCTGAAAGGTTTTTCACCTGCAGGGTTTTTGTCTTGGAAGATGCTACCTTTTTTGCTGGTTGATAGGGAGAGGAACTACATCTAAAAGGTTTTCGACTGTGTGGATTATTTCATGTTTCGGAAGATTCTCTATATCTGCTACTCGATGACAGGGAGGAAATCTGAAAGTATTTGCCTGTGTGGGTTCTTTCATGTTTTTAAGATTTCCACTACTCGATGATTGGTATGGAGAACTGCATTTGAAAGGCTTCCCAAGACTCTTTCATGTTCCATAAGGTTGCCACTATATGATGTTTGATAGAAACAGGATCTGAATATGAAAGGATTTTCGCTTGTGTGAGTTCTTTCACGATTCTTAGGGTTTCCATTACTCAATGATTGATATGGACAAGAACTGCATTTGGAAGGTTTTTCACCGGTATGGGTTCTTTAGATGTATTTGAAGACTCCCCCCTCGCCCCCCTACGTGTTGCTTGATAGGAAAGAGCACTGCATTTGAATGTTTTTTCACCTGTGTGGGTTCTTTCATGTATACGAAGTCTCGACTTAGTCGCGGCTCGATATGGGCAGGAACTGCATCTGAAAGGCTTTTCACCTGTGTGGGTTCTTTCATGTATCTGAAGACTCCGTTTCTCTGCTGCTTGATAGGAACAGGAAGTGCATTTGAAAGGCTTTTCGCCTGTGTGGGTTCTTTCATGATTCTTAAGATTTGCACTGTTCAACGATTGATAAGGGCATGAACTGCATTTGAAAGGTTTTTCACCGGTGTGGGTTCGTTCATGTATCCGAAGACTCCCCTTTCGTGCTGCTTGATAGGGACAGGAACGGCATTTGAAAGGTCTTTCACCAGTGTGAGTTCTTTCATGTATCCGAAGTCTTGACCTAGTCGCCGCTCGATAGGGGCAGGAATTGCATATGAAAGGCTTATCACCTGTGTGTGTTCTTTCGTGTGTCTGAAGAGTCCCTCTTTCTGATGCTCGATAGGGACAAGAACTGCATCTAAAAGGTTTTTCGCCTGTGTGGGTTCTTTCATGATTCTTAAGATTTGCACTATTCAATGATTGATATGGGCAGTATCCACATTTGAAAGGTTTTTCACCTGTATGAGTTTTTTCATGTATCTGAAGACTCCACCTACGTGCTGCTTGATAGGGGCAAGAACTACATTTGAAAGGTTTTTCGCCCGTGTGGTTTCGTTCATGAATCTGAATAATCGACCTAGTCGCAGCTTGATAGGGACAGGAACTGCATTTGAAAGGTTTTTCACCTGTGTGTGTTCTTTCATGTATCTTAAGAATCGACCAAGCCCGAGCTCGATACGGACAGAAACTGCATCTGATTTTTTTTTCTATAGTTGGCAACTTTTTCTTAAGGTTCTCTCTTCCTGTATACAGAAACACTCCAGTGTTAGATTGTGACAAACCATCTTGAAAGATATTTGAAGGCGGTCGTTGTATCTAAAAATAAAGTATGTAATTAAGAATTATTAAAATATTCAAGGTTTTTATAACTAAAGAATATCATAACTATGGTGCCTTGTGTGCATTAAATCAACAAAATTAATTACAATACCGACTCTTGCCATTCTCACATGGTCGGATATCAGACTATCTTCCCTTAGTTTAGATTAAAATCATAATTTACACATCAATTAATTAATAACACACTTGGGCCTAAAAGGATGGATGATTAAAGATTATTTTCATAATCTACTTAGATTTTTTGCCTCATGGGTTCCATACTGAGCGATGAATAAATGAAAATAGATATGGGAAAGCCATTCAAATTTTTCTGCATGGAATTTCAACACATTTCGTTAGTGTCTTTTACTAGAATGCTTAAGTTCTGAAGGAAAGATTTAAGGATTGAACAAAATGGACAGTTGCCCAATCCCAGTGGAATCTAGATAGCAGTACAAACAAATGAGGGCATATTAATTAGTTTAAGTTTAAGGGAAAACAAGGTGGCAGCTGCCCAATCCTAATGAATTCTTAATGGCAGCACTGTTAAAGCGGGGTTGCCCCCCAAAAGTCAGAAGAGGCGTGCGAGACACTCAATAAAAATAGGGAAAAGCAAAGGATTAGAAAAAACAGTACAACTCATAGAGACGCACACTTAAATTATGGGCATACAGCACACATTCTAAAAACAAGGGCGGCTGGAGCAATAAACAAATGACATGCGCCAGCCGAAGGGGAGGGCACAGGATAAAAGATAAAACAATAAACATATAAACACAAAAATGAAAAAAAATTATAAAAGGGATAAAACGCCACTTTGTGAGAGAAATGTAAGGAGGAAGGACGACCGAAGGAAGTCCTCTGTTAAAATAAAGGGGAGCCGAGCAGGAAAGGCGACGCCAGAAAGGGTAGGGAAGCAAGAATTTCGAACAGAAGCAAGGCGGGAACAAACTACTAAAATGTGAGGCACAGACAGCTCGCCACCGCAAAAGCAAAAGGGACAACGGGGAGCAACTCGGCCTCCACCCGAAACTAAATAGCCATGGGTGAGTCGCGTGTGCCCAATTCGCAACCTCCCAAGACTGGAGTCACTGAGAGATAGAGGACCAGAAACGGACAGAGCGTTTAATAAGGGACAGCTTATAAGAGGGGAACGAATCCCATTCTCTTTGCCACAAACAAAAAACATACGCCCTGATTACGGGGTAGGAATCCCTAAAGGGTAGAGGGACTGCATCCAGCACCTCGAGGGCGGCCGAGTGGGCCAGCCGATCAGCCGCCTCGTTGCCCGGGACTCCAACAGAACGCCACCCTGTAACAGGAGGCATTTCTGACCAGCCAGGAGCGAATCCGTAAAACCAAAGGAGGCCGGGAATAGCTAAAAACAATAAAATTTGAAGAATTGAGGGATAAAATCAAATTAAAAGCTAAAAGAATGGCCGTCATCTCTGCGGTTAAAACGGATGCTACAAGAGGTAGGGCAGAGCGAAGAGACTCCAGCACTGAGGTCCGACTTCGAGCCGTCAGTATAGATGGAACGCTGGTGAGCAGGAGAACACGCATGTTCAAGAAACAGGCACTTTAATAGACGAGGGTCAGTAGACCCTTTCTCGAAATGCCAAAACCCAGTACAGACCTCAGGAGGGCGGACGCCTCAACACGGAGCCGGCGGGAATGGGAGGGCCAACACCCTGGGAAGACCCAGGGAGGCGAGATGGTCCCCAACCAGGAGCCCCAAAGGCCGGGGTAGAGATGGCCGCCGATCAAAAGATGCCGAAGAGGAGGGGGCAAAAAGGCACTCATGGGCTGGAGATGAAGGGTATTGCTGAACACGAAACAGGAATCGTAGGCACACCTGCACCCGGTGGTATCACAAGGGAAGCACACCACTCTCAGCAAAGAGGCTAGGGATAGGCGAGGTGCGAAAGGCTCCACTACTAAGACGGGTCCCAAGCGAACGAACAGGGCCAAGTCTCTTCAAGGCTGAAGGAGACGCTGAAGAATACACCCGACAACCGTAATCCAGCCGGGATTGTACCAGTGCTGAATAAAGCGACCACAAGGTGCGCTTATCACTACCCCAAGTGGTGTGGGATAAAACCCTAAGCAAATCCATAGCCTTCGAACAGGACGCTCTCAAGCGACGCAAATGGGGTACCCAAGTGAGCTTGCTATCAAGCGTTAAACCCAAGAACTTAAAAACGGGGACATATTCAATTGCCGTGCCATCCAGGAGGGGAGGAAGACCAAGAACACCACGACCCAGATCAAAATTCATGGCCTTCGTTTTGGTGACTGAAAAACGGAAACCCTTTGACACAGCACGACCCGACACGGCATCAATTACCAGCTGTAATCGACGGGCAGCAGAAGGCAAGCGGCGAGATGAACAAAACAACGCAGAATCATCCACGAAGAGGGAAGCAAAAACCCCGCTCGGGAAGAGTGGACACCAGATTATTAATGGCAACGGCGAAACATGTCACACTCAAAACACACCCTCCTCTTGAATCCGCAAGCCTGAGAAAGCATCCCCAATACGGATCTTAAAATTACAGGACGATAAAAATTCTTGAATAAAATCCGGTAAAAAGCCCCTCATACCCCAATCATATAACTGACGTAAAACATCATATCTCCAGGTGGTATCGTAGGCCTTCTGAATGTCGAAGAACACCGCTAACACCTGGTGCCTGGAGGAAAAGGCCCGTAAAACAGAGTATTCCAAACGAATGAGGTGGTCAAGAGTACTACGACCGCTGCGAAAACCGCACTGAAATAGAGAGAGGGCCATCGGACACAAGCAGCCTCCGATGTCGTGGGGATGGCATGACCAGAGTAGCGACCACTGATCTTATTGACCTGCTTCCAAACCCGAGTCAGCGGAAGATACGTACCGGTGCTAAGACTCACGGCGGGCACTACGGAGGGTCCTTTGGCGGATGGCACGAGCCCGGTTCCGATCGACCCTATTCGAGACGGTCGGGTTCCGCCTATAACGGGAATAGGACAACTGATAGACAGAAATAGCCGACGCGCAATTCTTCGACCACCACGGGACGGTGGAGCGCCCCGCAACAGGGCACCTCCGCGGAACGAAGCGCTCAGCAGCCTCTAAAATATGAGACCGCTGAATCTACGGTATCGAAGGAAACCCGGGAGGAATCAATAAAGGAAGCCTCTCGGAACCCAACTCAATTTGCTCGCCGCAGATCCCAACGAGGAGGGAGGGAAAGGCACGGGCCAGAAAAGGCGGCCGATAGAACTATCGGGAAGTGATCACTCCGGGAAAGGTCGTCCCGAATCGAGCACCGGAAGTCGAGGAAACAGTCGGGCGAACATAAGGACAAGTCTACAGCACTAAACGAAACCGTTTGAACATGGTAAGAAGTAAAGTCGCCGGGATTTAAAAGACAAAGGGAATCGGATAATAAGAGGGATTCAACCACTCCTCCCCGGGGATTACGGGCAGTATCACCCCAAGATGGGTGGCGAGCATTAAAATCACCAAGTAATAAAAAAGGGGTAGGTAACTACCTTGTGAGCTCTAAAAGGTCAGACCGACTCAAACTAAAATCCAGGGGGATGTACACAGAACAAACCGTTAAAGGCTTGGAAATAAAAACTCTCGCAGCAACAGCCTGCAAGGTAGTACAGAGAGGAAGTGGCGTTGAGAATAGCGAAGAGGAAAGTAAAAGCGAAGCACCATCATGGGACACGCCTCCGGTCGGGGGGATGGAATTAAACACCCGGAAGTGCTGAAGTGCCGAGCCCCAAGCTTATTTTTTTGCAAACAGACCACCAAGGGCCGAACGCTAGAAAGCAAAAGCTGGCGTTCCTCCCACTTGGGGAGAACCTCTTGACAATTCCACTGTAGGATGACAGACATTACTGTCGTCTCGACACCAACGTGGGGATTCTAGTGACGGAGACCTTCGAAGGTTGCCGACTACTAGAAGGCCCAGAAGGGGCAAGCGACAAATTGTGATGAGCCGGGGACGCACCCGGCACGGACTTAGCAGCGTGAACGGCGGGAGGCGACAACTGAAAGCCAGACCGAACCCCCAAGCGTGGAGGGCTCATGGCCTGGAGGGAAAGAAAGATCGAGCAGAGACGGACGAAAACTAAGATGCGAAAAAGATGGAACAGAAGGCGGAGCATGGACAGAGGGTAAAGGAGGAATTGGTTCAGATGGAGAGGAAGGAGCAGGGTCGGAAGGACATGAAGGAACAGGGGTAGGAGACATAGAAGACTGCACAGAGGTAAGGGGCAAGGCGGAAGTGACCGGGGTAGGAGGCAAAGACGACGGAACCGGGTGAACTTCCGCCCGGACAATGACATCGGTGATGCCAACGGGGGAGGCCAGCGAAGACCGGGGAGAAGACATCAAAACCGAGGACGCCTCAACAACCGACTCGGTGGCCAAAGCAGCCTCATCAGAGGCAGCGCGCTTGGACTCCGAACGGGGTGAGGAGGAACCCTTCAGTTTGCGCTGAGGCAAAGGAACGGGAGGAACTGCCGGATATCCCCCAGCGTCTCAGCTCGGTAGGTCTCACGGTCCGCGACAGAGGGAGGAACATGAGAAAAGACCAATGATAAAGGAGAGGGCGCAACGGAGGAACCGCGAAGAGGGACCAAAGGCAGGGGAGAAGGAGCAACAGAGGGACCGCGAGAAGACAAAGGAGTGGGACGACCGGGAGGAGGACGGCGGGACCCCGATTCCCGGAGAACGTCAGAGAAGAGACGGCCGAAGGGGGCAAGCTGCCCCCGCACCCTACAACAGGCCTCACGCAAGTCAAGCCCGAGGGAGTCCCGAAGAGCCAGGACCTCCTTCTCAAAAAGGAATACCGGACAAGAACGCGAAGCCGCGCTATGGGAACCTTCACAATTGGCGCAACATTCATGATTCCCACAAGAGGAGCCATGATCCCCAACGCACAGGCCACACAGCGACGAGCCTGCCTACAATTGCTGCTCATATGGCCAAACTGGTGGCAATTAAAACAACGTCTGGGGAGCTCGACATAACGAGATACAGGGACACGAAGATAACCAGCACGAACAAACTGAGGCAGATCATGACGCTCAAAGGTAACGATGATATACTCGTAGGAACTTAGCGTCACTAACAGACTTAGAAACCCTATAAACGTCCGTAACCCTCTGGGACGAAAGTTTATCTTTTAGTCTCGAAACATCATATTGCAATAATTCGTTGGAGCGAATCACTCCCTTACCAAAATTAAGGCGAGGGTGAGGCACAACCGAAACTGGGACCTCAGAAAGGGAGGACAAATCCCGCACGGCACCACACTGCTCTCGCGAAGATACCTCAACCACTAAATCGCCACTATCACGGGTCCACATACGGTGGGACACACCACAGCGGGACTAAAACTCCTCAACAACACGTCCAATTTAGAAAGCGGAGACCGGGAACTGGAATTCAACACCAGGAAACGAGGATAATCGAAATCAGGATCTCTCTCTCTTCTGGGAAGGGATCTAACAAGCGCTGAAAAGGACTTATTGACAAGCGTAATACGAGCACAGCACCAGAAGTCTGCGACTTTTTTATTATTATCCATATAAAGTAGAGTATAAAAGGGGGTGCGAACTCGCGCGGCGCGGTCACTGTCTACCGTCGTTACACCAATTCGGAGCACCGGCCCAACCAGGAGGGTAAGCCCTTCGACCCCTGACCCAACCATCGTTTTAAAAATGGCCGGCCAGCCTCGGAAATTTACCAGTTGGTAAAGCAAAGACCCCCAAGAGCGCCACGGCGGCTCAGGCACCCGCCAATCAACACAGGCAGGACCAACTAAGGGGTCGCGCCCCCTGACGGACAGCTCTGATAAACCGAGATCGACATACAAACGTAGATGGAAGGACGATGTAGGGTGAAAGAGAATTGGTACAGAAGACGAAGTAGAGGTTAGCAGGAGAAAAAGGATGCCAAGCTGGGGCCGGACGGGGCGCTGTCCCGTCAGCACGGCGGCCAGGAGAGCAAATCGCCGTGCCCCTTACGGGGGAAAATTATTATAAAAGAGAGAAGACCACTATAAGATAATTTAAAAAATGAGGCTTTAAAAGATTCCTCTGTCAGAAGGAAACGAAGGCGGACAAGAAAGAAATACTTGGAAGGGTCGGAAAACAGGATGGCAAAATGATAACATTCTAATAGAACAAAGGGCGGCCAGGGGGTGATTAGAGAATCATCCGAAACAAGATGAACGTGGTAAGGTCTCGTGAATATAATGCAAACGCGGAAAAGGGACCCTTCTAGGGACTTTAAAAAAAAAATGAGAGCCAATCTGCCAAAAGCCTACTAGGACAATAGTGACGTACTCACATCACAGCCTAATACTAGGCTAGAATAAAAAAAAAACAACAAATAACAGTACAAAGATAAAAAAGCAAAGGCTAAGCACAGGGTAAAATAAAACATAAAAAAGAAAAGAAAGCAAAAGGAAGGAAGCATGCAGCGACGTTGGGGGTAGGCGCACCTCTCCCTGGTACAGGAACATGCGACCTACAAAAAAAGTTAAATCAAGTAGAGGGTGCCCGCCTCTTCCAAAAGGTAGTATGGTCCGCAAGTCGGTGTGCACCAACCAGTCACGATTGCAGGGAACAAGCGGTAGCGACCCCAGATGATTTCAAACATAGGGGCATAGGTGGGCGCGATAACGAAAAAAATGTATCACGATAACCGATAACGATAACCTTACGGCGATAACCGATAATCGATAACTGGCGATAAATTTATCGCCCGATGTGATAACCGATAAATTAATAAATGCAAAATTATAATAGAATATTGATTATTGACTATATATATATATATATATATATATATATATATATATATATATATATATATATATATAGAGAGAGAGAGAGAGAGAGAGAGAGAGAGAGAGAGAGAGAGAGAGAACGGAAAAAGCACGGGAACATAAGGAAAAATCATCAAAGAATGCGTAAAACAGGTAGCGCGCAGCCGCAACACCTCGTGACCTCTCGTCTGACAGCTGGTTCCCAGCTCGGACCTACCTATTTCTGCATCCAAGGCACGTGCGGCTCGGCCCTGTGCTAAACTGGAACCAAAAACTGAAATTATCGATTATCGCTAGTTTGCAACCAAAAGTATCGGCGATACCGATGAATCGATAAGGCGGAAAAAAAATCGGATAACCGATAACCGGATATCGTTATCGCGATAACGCCCACCTATGCATAGGGGATACGGCGTGGAAACTGACCCACTATTGAGACTTGGAGCCATCCAATACACTGACACGGTCCAGCGTGACACGCAGTGTGCTACAAAAGGCCAAACCCAATACTCCCGGCGCAGTGAAGCTTTGAGAGAAGAGGCATGGCGAAAAATAGTAGAAGGTGGTACCCTACAGGGTAGCGTCCTTGACAAAACCAGGGGCGCCACCGCACCAAGAGGTATACTTAGCTCTCGAAGGCATAGGCACCGTAAAGATAAGCTGCGGTGCAGTGAGAGCTGTTGGCGATTGAGGAAGGCACCAAGTTGGTGCGTACAGGCGAATAATGCACTGTACACGGCACATAGCGAGTGACATCTCCCCAACATCAAAGAGTAGGCTCTCAATGGGGAAAGTGCGGAAGGCACCGGTCGAGGGCGAAGGCCGGTATGGTGAATCGAGTCCACCTTCCGCAATACCCATTTGGCTGCAGGTGCATAAAACCCGCATCAGTATTCGAGCTTCAAACGAACAAAGGAGCAATAAAAAAGTAAGGCAGTAGCCGTACCAGTGCCCAAGTCGCTGAACGTCACGGAACAAAAAGAGCATAAGTCTGCGAATATAAGCCTCGCAGGTGAGGCGTCGGTCAAATACAAGACCAAGGAAACGGTGCAAGTCCACCATTTCCAGGCGCATCTCATTGAGAAACAAGTCTGGGTCAGGTTGGAGCCGTGGATGGCGGAGAAAATGTACGGTAACCTTATTCTTGATCAAGGAAAACCGAATCCTGTGCGCTTCGGCATAACGAGAGATGCGCTTCAATGCCTATTGGAGTCGAGGCTCCAGAGTTGGCATCTGGACCGCGCCAAAAGAGATCAAAGGATCGGACACATAGAGCGTGGCGAGAACAGTTTCCGGTAGCACCTAGGTGATGCCGCTGATGCTCAAGGCAACGAGTGTGACACTGAGGAGACTTCCCTGTACGACACAATCTTCCTGCTCTCGTGGAGTCTCCATGATACCGTATCACCATGCGGTATCATGGGCCTTCTCCAGATCGAAAAACACCGCGTCGTAATGCTGTCTACGAAGGAAGGCCTCGCAGACGGCATTTTCCAGTCGGAGCAGAGCATCCGACGTGGAGTGGAACTTGCAGAATCCGCACTGTGCAGAAGACAAATGGCCTCCGCTGTCTAGAAAAAAGCTAATCTAATATTTACCAATTTCTCCATCAATTTGCACACGCAGGAGTATAAGATATTGGGCGAAAACCGGCCCGGATAGTGATCTCTCCCGGGGTTGCGAAAGGCGAGCACAGTAGCTATTCACCAGGAGTCTGGGAGAAGACCTTCCACCCAGATCCTGTTGAACAAATCTAACAGAAAGGCCATGCCTCGCTCACCCAGGTGTCGAAGCATGGCGTACGGGACATCGCCCGGACCATGGGCGGTGTTCGCGCACGAAGCGATAGCGGAGCGCAACTTGTTCCCAGTAAACCTATCGTTAAAGGGTTCTCCGCCTCTGGAGGTAAAGTCCAGCCGACGGCCTTCCGCGACATCACGACGTGCATTGAATGCTGGCGGAGCAGCATCACGGCTAGAGAATGCGGAAAAAGCGGTCGCTAAGGATTCCGCCACGGACGCGGGGTCCGAGATTGCGGTCCCATTCTCCTGGAGATGACACCTCTGCTAGAGGTGTCATCCCCTTAAGTGAAGAGACATATGCCCGCCAAGAAGAGCGGCGGGCGTGCTTCGAAATATACCGGAACCTAGCCCTAGCTCGACGAAATTTACCAAATTGAAGTCGCTCGGGCGGCGCTGATAGCGCATGTAGGCATAACGCTTCTGTTTGAGGGCCGTCTCGAACTCGGCTGACCATGACGGGAGCAGGCGGCGTGCAAAACAATCAGAGGTTCTAGGAATAGTAGTTAGGCCCATGGCGATGGGGTTGCCGGAGAACTCAACGGCCTCATCTATCGAATTAAACTCAACTGAGAGAGAGGAATCAGTCATTTCCTGAAATGCAGACCACCGCGCCACCGTAAAGTACAACCGGGTCGGGCTCGCGGGCGGCAGCGGCCCAGAAAATGATATTTGAATGGGAAAGTGATCACTCCCATGGAGGTCATCGACCACCACCCCACCTAAAATCAGGCTGTGCATCCGGAGAGCACAAAGATGATCGAGGCAGGAAAATGAAGGGGTTCTCGGCAGTGATGGGCAAACTCATCCACATTTAGGTCACCTATCTCCAGCTCGTCGATCAGGTTGGCAAGGACTTGATCCCTGAGATTATTCGAGTAGTCTCCCCAGAGGGGGTGTCTACCGTTCAGATCTCCGAGCTACGGAAACAGTGCCACGACGCGGCGGAAGTCCCTCGCGTCGAAGTCGGCTGATGGTCAAATGTACGCAGAAATAACAGTATACCTCCTATCCAGGTGCAGCTGCACAGCTACTGCCTAAAAGGAGGTATTTAAAGCGAAGAGAAGAACAGAGACATCAAGCCGGGTATAAATGGCTCAAGCTCCTACCCGGCCCCTATTCCGTAGTAGTGGGGTCACAAAACCCTTATACCCAAGGAGGGGGAGCAGGAGACACGCGCCTAGCATCGTCTCCTGCAGAAAAAATAACTAAGGGGGAACGGGACGAAACGAGCCTCCGCAGCTCCTCCCAGTTGGCCCGGAGTCCACGGCAATTCCATTGAAGGAATATGCCCTCCAGGCCTAGCTCGGAGGAAACGCGGGGACCCTATTCGAACAGAAGACCCTTACGGGAATGGCCGTACGCATCCCGGAGGCAGAACTCTGGGCGCTGTTGGCCGGACAAAGCGCGGAAGCCGCTGTCGCCTTCGAGGACTTATTGGGGGAGGTTGGGCTCGCCATGCGAGTCTTTTCCTCCCTCCGCCTCGAATCCTTAGGTGGGCGCTGCGGGTTCGGAGGCGGGGGGGCCTTCTTTTCGAGGATCCACCATCTTCGAGCCACCCAGCCCACCACTAGGCGTGGGCGAAGGAGCCGAAGCTCTATTCCTGCTGTCCACCTTTTAGGGGGCAGCTTTAGGAACCCCGTACGATGGCCTGGCGACCAATTTCAGGGGTGTTGCCTCCTGTGAGTCTAACGACTCGGTGGAGGTGCGTGGCCGTTTCGCCTAACGGAAAACGGTCACGCTGGGGAAAGGGGAAGAGCCCTGGTTTTAGCCGGGGATGGGTGTGAACCCTTTTTGCCGCCAGTTTTACCAGGGAAGCGTCCGGGTTGAGTAGAACCCGCAGAAGGGCTCTGAATGGACGCGGGAACAACCTTGCTGTTGGCCTGGATGGGCCAGGAGCAGAGGGTGTCTTTCTAACCAATGAGGCATAAGACGTCCCAGGCAGAGCCAGGCGCGCCAGGACCAAGTCCTATGCCTCGCGGAATGAGAGTCGATCCTGGGCCTGAACGGCCTGGATTTCCTTCTCAAGGAGATATGCACCACATTGCTTCGAAGAATCGGGGTGTGGCTCTCCGCAATTGACACACTTGGCCACACACGATTTAGACTTATCGTGTGCGGCCTGGAGCAATCTACACAGACTTCCGGTGACCCCGACTTTGCACGTCTACATGAACGATTTGTATAGCCGAAGCGGTGACAGTAATAGCACCTCCGCGGCAGTGGCACGAATGCCTTCACGCGGTAGCGGTACCAACCGGCATGCACCGACTCAGGGAGCTTGTCACAGTCGAACGTGACGAAGAGTGTAGGGGTGGGTCTCGAGGCCCCTCCCTGTTTTCTCATCACACGTTCGACCTTGACCGCCCCATGGTCGGCCCGCTCTAGTGATATCTTCTATCGATTAGTCCAAGAGTTCCCTCGCATAAACTATTCCTTTCACAAAATTCATGGTAGAGTGCGGCGTCACACTCACCGGGGTGCGATCAAGTGTCCGAAGAGCACTTATCTTGGCCACTTCGGAAGGATCCGCCGCATTCGCCAGAAAGCTCCCGTCCGAGAAACGGGTCACCTTCGGCTCTCTACCAATCATACCAGCTCAAGCTCTCATCTGATGGATCATGTTGCCCTTGGCCAACATGCTGCCATCAGTGGAGCGAATAACTAAGAACCGTTTGAAGCAAGCGGGCTCGAAAACGCCAGGTAAACTGTGAATGAGGGGGCCCCGACGTAATCGAGGCTCCACTCTGCGCACCTTTCGTCTTATTTGGGGATTTCCTGCCCAGGCGATCACCGGGGCTGGACATGCCGATCTTGGCTTGGTCGCGTTAAGGATGTTAGCGGCCTCGTCCGTCCCCGCGTTCCCCATCGAGGGAGGAGTCCCGAGTCATTTTTTATTAGTCCTTTTCTTTTTAGGAGAGTACGGCGGGGAATTGACCCGCTTCTCCCCTCCCCCAGCAGGAGCCGCCAGGCCAGATGGGCCAGCCTTTCCAAGGTTCTTCACCGAGATGGTGAATGTCCCAGTAGTCGAGGAGGAGATCCCTTTCCTCCTTGTACTGTCTTAGCAGCCCGACCCTTCTGGCTGGGCCCAGCAGAACAGACTCGGGCTCGGTGTTTGATGCCGAGCCCGAATCTTCGCCCATGGAAGGCCCCACCTTCTGAGGCTGGGCTGAATCAGGGAGCGTTTCTATCTCAGAGGGGGCCTTTATTTGGCTATCCCTCCCCCACAGGACATCACAGGTCATGTCAGTCTCGTCCATGTTCTTTAGGGGGGCATAGGCCTTCACCCGCACTAGATTCCATATTCGGGCCAGCAGGTCTTTAGAGGGAAGTGTCTGATGGGGCCTTTCTTCCCTCTCCCCCCCTAAAGGGGTTTGCCCTACCGAGCCACTTCAACGGGAAGCGGCCGGTTATGGGCTGCCTGCTGGCTTTCCTGGCAGTGCCCTGTGAAAGCAAAAACGGGACTGCCAGATTTGAGCTGGAGTCACGTGGTGACTCCAAGGAAAGGGCAGAGGGGAAGCCCCCTGCATCCGTAGGCACTGGAGAGGAGTAAGCCTCCTCTCCGGTTGAAGTTATAGAGGGTTCCCTGAGAAACCACAGAGGGAGGGACCTCGTATTTTCTGTGGAGCTGCCTGAAGGCGGCTCCGTCATTCTTAAAGGGGAAATGGGGAGAGATTTTATCTTTTGAAAGTTTTCATCATTGAGCATCGTGACCCTTTTTTTTTACGGGATGCAAATGCTAATCACCCCCCGCAGTGGCCCGCTCTGCGAAGGGTGAATACAGGCCTGGCAGAGCCAGGTGCCGCCATTTCAGACCACCCCTCCCGCCTGGTGGCTCCACCTTGGACGCGGTGTAAAATGGATAGTGTTTGAAAAGAGAAAGGAAGAGGAGATGAGGAAGATGTGGGTGGGGATAAAGCATGTTATGAAAAAACTCACCATCCCAAAATGGAGCTATGGAGTGAAAGATCATTGCCCCCTCCCCCCTCAGCCCTAATTTCAGCATCTACCCTGTGAAATTAGAGGCTGACCAGAGAAAGTTGTGGGAGAGGTTGTATGGAAAGTGAGGAAGCAGGGCAAAACACAGGCTGTCATAAAGAAGGAGAAGAGGCTAAGCTGGGGCTGGATGGGGCACTAAATCCTGTCAGTATGGCAGCCAGAAAAGCAAATATCCATGCCCCTTGCAGGGAACTCATCAATGCATAACTAAATAATAAATACATAATCAAATAATATAGTTATAAATAGAAAAAATTTAAAGTGATAAATAAAAAATATTGAGTATATCAGCCTGCAAACAATAAACAAATGTACAGTGGGCGCAAGGAAATGTTAACCTCTTAAACGCAATGGAAATGTTAACTCGAATTTCGCGGTTAACTTTTTTTACCGCGTTTCCGCCATATAGGTAGTGGGAGGAGCTTGGTATGAAGCATGTACCTGCAGCCAGGGCTCCCTCGCAACTTCCCGCCAGGCTCAGTTTAAGTGTGCTCGCAGAGCTCAGACAGTGTACATCTGTGTTACGCTGCCCCACAGACCGCATCTTTTTCACCTTTCTGCTGACTTTGACGCCCTACCAGACACCACCATACCATCGCAAATGTGGCGTAGCAAGCTGACAATGGAGGAGAAGACCCGTGACCTAACCCTAATGGAGCAGGAAGTGCCAGTAAAGCGTGTAGCTGCCGATCTGAACGTGAGCCGTGTGTCACTCTTTAAGCTCAAAAAAGCAGCCACCACACTCCCTCCCGGCACCGCACCGCCTCGCAAACCTGGCTCTGGGGGCAAGAAGAACACAACTGCCGGGACTGACAAGGTTTTGCTACGTGAGGTGAAGCAGGAGAATTGAAGGAGAAATATCCTGACTTGCTCCACAACGTCGCTATTCGTACGATCCAGCACCGGCTACAAAATTCCTGGGTTTGCCCTGCCACCGTGCCGCCAAGAAACCGCTGCTGACAGAGGGTATGAAGAAAAAACGGCTAGCTTTCGCGAATAAATATCAAGATTGGACACCAGAGCAGTGGAAGAAAGTCATGTGGAGTGACGAGAGCAGTTTTTCGCTCGTCAGGGGTGGCTCGAAAGTGGTGCGGCGGCCCAGTGATGTGAGCAGATATGACCACCGCTACACCGTGAAGACCGTGAAGCACCCCAATGGCGTCATGGTTTGGGGATGCTTCAGGGAAAAGAAGAAGAGCAGGGGTGGTCTCTATTTCCTCCCCAAGAACGTCACCATGAAGGGATAGAATTACATTGAGGTTTTGGAGGAACATCTGCTCCATTTCTACGCTCTCCATGGCTGCGACTTTTTTATGCACGATGGCGCCCCTGCACACAAGGCACGAGCTGTCAAAGACTTCCTTAATGAGCAGAACATCGAAGTTTTGGACTGGCCAGGCAACTCACCCGACTTAAACCCCATAGAGAATGCCTGGAACCAAATTAAAAATGAAGTTGCTAAGTCGCAGCCCACCTCGATCCCTGCCCTGAAGGAGACGCTCATTAAGCTGTGGGTGGCAATGGACGGCTCCTACTTCGAGAATCTTGCAACATCCATGCCCAAGAGGATACAGGAAGTGTTGAAGATCCGTGGGAACATGACAAAGTACTAAATGTAAAGAAATGTAAGTAAAAGGACCCAATAAAACAAACTTGAAATGTACTTTTGTGCTTAATTATCAAAAAATTCTTAATGTTAACATTTCCTTTGCACCCACTGTACCTTTTCTTTCACTCTATCAGTCACTGGGTTTAGGAAGAGGGATCTAAATTTTTTTTTAAAAACATGTAACACACAGTTGCCAACTAGGAAATTCAAATGAGCACCCAAAAATGATAGAGCTAGGTTCTAAAAATACTCCATAACATATAATCAATTTTTGGATGTTGTGCGATTGTCCAGAAACAGAGGGGCATCCACGCCACTTTTAAAGGTTTTCAGTTAAGCATGGATCCTGAGAGGCATAAGCATCATCTATATGTTGACAAAAGTTGGAAGCAAAATTTGCCCTTATAGCAGATACACAGAGGGCAGAACAGACCTTGGATTTTCTCGTGTCACAGGCACAAACCATCTCAGTATTCTGGGAGTCAAAGAGACCTCCATGCCAGAGGCAGGCAGCCAGTCAGCACGCTGCTCGCTGATACATATCCCTTGCCCCGCTAATGAGCACCCACAGGCGCACCACTCAGCTTCGCCTACCACAGTCCCAGTTTTTCCTCTGTGTACACGACACATTTTATTATCCTGTCCTGCCTCTGGAAAATACATTTGGGCCGTCTTGAGCATCCGGCACTACTTCATGGTGCCAGATCATTCCTACCTGCCGTGCAACCATGACTTTGGACTGATTGAGTTGAAGGTGCACCCTGTCTCCGTGTTCAGCACTACATTAATCTCATCGAAAAGGCCAACAGAGTTCACCCTTTCACAGTTATCGAAGTGAAGAGGGACTTTTTCAAGGATTACTAATTAATTATTTTATTAATTAGTAATTACAACACAAACGTCATCGTGCTAATACTTAATTAACATTATAAAATAAACTTTAGCAAAATAAAAATAACACTGTGCACTAAGAATGTATCAGTGTCAACATTTTCCAAATTAATTTATTTAAAAGATTAATACCTAATAATAAGTGATTAAACCTGCTAATGGGTATTACATAATGTTATTGTTATCTTATTGCAACTATTATATTATGTATTTGTGTGGTTATTTGTATATTTTGTTATATTTTCAACATGTGGGTAATTTTTTTATATTTATTTTCGACATTTTGCAAATTGATTTAGTGCTTTTTGGGGGTTCTCAGAAATAAGTACTGTTACAGATTTATAATGATCAATGAAATAGTTAGTATTATGCTATTTCTGATGATAATAAGATAAAAGGGAAAATGCAAAACTTTGAACGCGTTTTTCTCAAAAGTTATACATTGGCGTGGATGCCCCTCTGTTTCTGGATGCCTCATATCTGCTTTGAGTCCAGACAGTAATTTGAGGGAAAGCTCTGTGTTTTCAAAGGGTCAGAATTTGATTAAAACCAAAGAGGTTTGGACTAAAAACCTTTTTTTTGTGGGGGCAATATTCATTCATTTGCAGTGATTGCAACAGACGGTAGGTGTACATTTTTACAATACTGTGTCTCACCCAAATTTGCAAATCTTTTCAAAAACATAAAATATGTACTGAAATTTAGTACATACTCGTATTATAAAGTATAAGTAAAATTACTTACCTTTCCTTCAAGGTGGTTTGGTACCCCTGGTTCATTAGAGGCATTTGGTAGTATGTTTTCTTTCTGGAAAATGTGTGCTTCTTCTTTTTCATGAAGGAGACGACTTGGATCCTCAAGAAATTCTTCCCCAATCTCTTCTTTCATTAAAATATCTTCAATTTCCTCCTACAATAAATACAAATTTATTTTGATTTTAGTACCCAAGGACTTGGCTCTTGATTAGTAAGAAATTTTAGATGACAGTAGTCAATTAATTTTAGTTGATGGTGTTGATTATTGTATAAAAAGTTTTATCTGTACATAATATAACATTCAAACATTGATTTAAGATATGCAAACCTAATTAGTCTCTTTTTTTTATTTTTTTTTAAGAGCTCATCTGGGGACTACCTACTTGGGCATTAGTCGCCGTATTCAACACTGCCTAGTAGTACTAGGCATCTTTAAAATAAGATGCGAAAAAACAAATGAAAAAAAGGAAAAAGGCAGGAAGCAAGTTCCGGCATCGGAGGGAGGTAGGCCTCCCCCTTCCCCAGCACAGGAACATGCGACATACAAGGAAAACAAGAACAGATAAAAATCTGGTTAGATAGAGGGGAGATGGCAAGGCCTCCTTCAAAAAGTCATGAAGTCCAAATGTCGATGTGCATGAACCAGTCCCGAGTACAAGGGATAAGGGGTAGCAACCCTGCTCGTACTGGAACCTGGACATTCAACAAGAATGTGCTGAACAGTCTGGGGTACAACGCAGTCAAATGACGGTGCATCCTGCGAGTGTGTCCAATTCGGAGATGACAGAAAGCAACCTGAAGCCCTCGCGGCATTGGGGGGTAGGTCTATGAGAGCAGTCGCGGTGCAATGGCACGTAACTTTAAGTTCCCTTCGACAATCTCCCATCTACTTTGCCAAAAAGCCCGAAGAGCTGCTCGCATACCTGACATGTAGTCGGTGTGAGGAAGAGCGAAACACTGCTCAGGATGCAGAGATTCCAATGCCCCAAGAGCATTCAGGGCACTTTGTGAGTCGCTATAAATCACAATCCAGTCTCCAAACCGGGCACGTCGCATAATCTGCCGTACTGAGTGGTGTATTGGCACCAGCTCGGCAGTGATGACAGACGCAGTGCGTGGGAGAACCTCGTTGACTTCAAACAGAGGAAATACAGCGTGGAGGCCAACCACCTTTTGGGACTTGGAGCCATCCGTATACACTGGCACGGTTCCAGCGTGACACAAGATGTGCTCCAAAAAAGTCGAACACAATACACCCAGCACTGTACAAGCTTTGGGAGCAGAGGTGTGGCGACAAATAGCCATAGGTGGTACCCACCAGGGTGGCGTCCTGAGCAAAACCAGGGGCGCAAACGGCCCGAGAGCTATACCTTGCTCTCGAAGGAGATCACTAGCCCTAAACACAGTCAGAGCAGAGCATCCGACGTGGAGTGGGACTTGCGGAAGCTGCACTGTGCATAAGACAGATGGCCTCCGCTGTCCAGAAAAAAGGTTAATCTAACATTTAACAATTTAACCATAAATTTACACAAGCAAGAGGTTAGAGAGATTGGGCGGAAACCAGCCGGGGTAGAGTGATCTCTCCTCGGTTAGCGAAAGGCGAGCACAGTAGACCCTCTACCAAGATCCTGTTGAACAAATCTAACAGAAAGGCCATGCCTCGCTCACCTGGGTGTCGAAGGATGGCGTACGGCACATCCTCTGGACCATGGGCGGTGTCCGCGCATGAAGCAAGAGCGGAACGCAACGCAACTCACTCTCAGTAAACCTGTCATTGAAGGGTTCTCCACATCTGGAGGTAAAGTCCAGCCGGCGGCCTTCCGCGACATCACGACGCGCATTGAATGCTGGCGGAGCAGCATCCCGGCTAGAGAATGCAGAGAAAGCTGTCGCGAAGAATTACGCCACGGAAGCGGGGTCAGAGATTACGGTCCCATTTTCCTGGAGAACAGGAGGGTGGTCCTACTAGAACTTACCCAAAATCCTTTTGATTCGCTTCCACACCTCTGCTAGAGGGGGTCTTTCTGTTAAGTGAAGACACGTATGCCCGCCATTAGAGCGGCGGGCGTGCTTCGAGAAATAACGGAACATAGCCTTAGCCCAACAAAATTCACCGACAGTGAACTCGTCCAGACCATGTCTGTCTCACACTCTGCCGACCAACACGGGAGTGGTTTGCGTGCAAAATGGCCAGACTTTCTAGGAATAGAAGTTATGCCCGCGGCGATGTGGTTGCCGGAGAAGAACTCAACGGCCTCATCTACTAACCTAAACTCCTTGACTAAGATGGAGAATTCAGTCATTTAATGAAATGCAGACCACTGCGCCCGCGCCAAGCAACACCGGGGCGAGCTCTCGGGCGGCAGCTGCCCAGAAAATGATATTGGAATGGTAAAGTGATCATTACCATGAAGGTCATCGATCACCCCCTAATCAAACTCCGGCTGTGCATCCAGAGAGCACAAAGAAAGATCGAGGCAGGAAAATGAAGCGGTTCTCGGGCAGTTGTGCATAAACTCATCCACATTTAAGACAACCATCTTAACTCGTCCATCAGGTCAGCAAGGACTTGACCCCTGGGATTAATTGAGTACTCTCCCCATAGTGGGTGTCTACCGTTCAGATCTCCGAGCAAGAGAAAGGGCCTCGGCAACTGTGCCACGACGCGGCGGAAGTCGCCCGCATCAAAGACGGCTGATGGTGGAATGTAGGCGGAAATAACAGTATACCTCCTATCCAGGTGTAGTTGCACAGCTACTGCCTGAAAGGAAGTATCTGAAGCACAGAGACATCATGCCGGGTGTAAATCGCACATCCTCCTGCCCGGCCCCCATCCTGTGGTGGTGAGGTCGCAAAAATCTTATACCCAGGGAGGGTGGGCAGGGGGCATGCAGCCAGCATGGTCTCTTGCAAAAAAAATAGATAGGGGAAAAGGGGAGGAGACAAGCCTCTCAGTTGGTGTGGAGTCCACGGCAATTCCATTGAAGGAATGTGCTATCCAGGCCTAGCTCAGGTATATAGGGGCCCTCTTCGACGAGGAGACAATCATGGGAATGGCCGTACGCTTCCGGAAAGCACAACTCCCGGCGCTGTTGGAAGGACATTGCGCTGATGGCGCTGTCGCCTTCGAGGACTTATCAAGGGAAATGGGCTCGCCATGAGTCTTTTCCTCCCTCCGCCTGAAACTTTAGGTGAGCGTGGGAGCTTCAGGGGCGGTGCTCTCTCCTTTGCAGAACCTATTGTCTCCAAGCCACCCAGCTTACTTTTTCATTTTTTTTTTTTAGGAGGCTATCTGGCGACTGCCCACTTCGGTATAAGTCGCCGCAATCACACAGCCTAGCTCTAGGCTACTTTAAAATAAGAATATGAAAACAAAAGAACGGCAAAAAAGAAAGATGACAACAATTAAGAATCAAGCTCCAGCGTCGGGGGGATGGGGGCCCCTTCCCACGGCGCAGGAGCATGCAACCTACAAAGAAAACAACAATAACAAAAAAAAACAAAAAAAACCTAGTTAAATAAAAGGGAGAAAGCCGGCCTAACCCCAAAAGTCTACAAGTCCACCAGTCAATGTGCACGCACTCGTCCCGAGTACAAGGGACAAGCGGTAGAGAACCCGCCCATCCTGGTACCGGGACAGGTAAAGTGCGCGAAGATCGCCCAGACTGGAACATTCAACAAGAATGTGCTGAACAGTCTAGGGTATAACGCAGTCTTCACAGTAGAGCGCTGGCGAGCGCTCCATCAAATAGCGATGCGTCACACGAGTGTGCCCGATTCGGAGACGACAGAAAGCAACCTGAAGCCTTCATGACATTGGGAAATAGGCCCATGGAAACAGTCGCGGCGCAATGGCACGCAACTTTAAGTTACCTTCAACCGTCTCGAATCTTCTTTGCCAAGCAGTCCGAAGAGCTGCACGTATTCCTGTCATGTAGTCGGTGTGAGGAAGAGAGAAACGCTGGTCTAGTCGCCCAGTCCACGCCGATTCTTTGGCGCGCTCATTCCCCGCAATTCCTACATGTCCAGGAACCCAGCAGAAGATAATCTCTACATCCACCCGGCTCGCCAAAACCGTGGCGTCACGGATATCGCGAACCAGGGGATGCGGAGATTCCAATGCCCCGAGAGCACTCAGGGCGCTTTGTGAATCGCTAGAGATCACAATCCCGTCTCCGAACCGGGCACGTCACGTAATCTCCCGTACCGAGTGGTGTGAAGACCGTGAAGACAGACACAGCGCCTGGCAGAGCCCCTGCTGACTTCAAATGGATACGGCGTAGAAGAAGACCCCTTTTTCCAACTTGGAACAATCCGTATACACTGGCACGGTTCCAGCGTGACACGAGGTGTGCTCCAAAAGGTCGAACGCAATAGTCCCCCGGGGCTGTAGAAGTTTTGGGAGCAGAGGCGTGGCGACAAATAGCCAAATGTGGTACCCTCCAGGGTGACGTCCTGGGCAGAATCAGGGGTGACACAGGTCCGAGAGCTATACCTAGCTCTCGAAGGAGTTTCCTAGCCCTACAACCAAAGGGGTTAGCGTATCACTGGCGTCTCTTGGCGGCATAGGCACCGTCGAAATCTGCTGCGAATGAAGTGAGAGCTGGTGGCGACTGAGGAAGGGGCCGGGCTCGCGCGTACAGGCGAATGATGCACTGTTAATGGCGTAGAGCGAGTGGCATCCTCAGCATTGACTAGTAGGCTCTTAATGGGGGAAGTGCGGAAGGCACCGGTCGCCAGGCCAAGACCCGTGTGGTGGATCGGGTCCACCTTCCGCAATAAACACTCGGCTGCGGATGCATAAAACTCGCATCCGTAGTCGAAAGTAGGGCAGTAGCCCTATCAGCGCCCCAAGCGCTAAACGTCACGGAAAGGAGAATATCCATGGCGCGGGTACAAGAGACCCTAAGGCTACGAAAATGAGTCTCCCAGGTAAGGCGTCGGTCAAATACAAGACAAGGAAACGGTGCGATTCAACCACTTCCAGGCGTACCCCATTCAGAAACAAGTCTGGGTCTGGGTGGAGCCGTGGATAGCGGCATGGGAAAACCGAAACCTGTTCGCTTCGGCATAGCGAGAGACGCGATTCAATGCCTATTGGAGTCGACGCTCCAGAGTTGGCATCTGGGCTGCACCAAAAGAGATCGAAAGGTCGTCCACGTAGAACCTAGCGAGAACATCTTCCGGCAGCACTGAGGTGATGCCGTTGATGCTCAGGGCAAAGGGTGTGACACTGAGGACACTTCCCTGCGGGACGCCCTCTTCCTGCTCCATTGGGCAGAGAGGGCTCCCCCCCCACCTGTACGCGGAATCAACGATCTCGCAAAAATTCAGATATAAACATTGGGAGGTGTCCCCTCGCCCCCATCGTGTGGAGAGTCTCCATGATACCGTATCGCCATGCGGTATCATAGTACTTCTCTAGATCTAAAAACACCGATGCGTAGTGCTGTCTACGAAGGAAGGCCTCGCAGACGGCATTTTCCAGTCGGAGCAGGGCATCCGACGTGGAGTGGAATTTGCGGAAGCCGCAGATGGCCTCCGCTGTCCAGGAAATGGGCTAATCTAACATTTACCAATTTCTCCATCAACTTGCACACGCAAGAGGTTAGAGAGATTAGGCGGAAACCGGCCGGAGTAGAGTGATCTCTTCCCGGTTTGCAAAAGGCGAGCACAGTAGCGATTCGCCAGGAATCTGAGGAGACCCTACACCCAGTTCCTGTTGAACAATTCAAACAGAAAGGCCATGCCTCAATCACCCAAGTGTCGAAGCATGGGGTACGGAACATCGTCCGGACCATGGGCGTTGTCCGCGCACGAAGCGAGAGCGCAACGTAATTCACTCACAGTAAACCTGTCGTTGAAGGGTTCTTCGCCTCTGGAGGTAAAGTCCAGCCGGCGGCCTTCAGCGACATCACGACGTGCATTGAATGCTGGCGGAGCAGCATCCCGGCTAGAGAATGCGGAGAAAGCGGTCGCGAAGGATTCTGCCACGGATGCGGGGTACAAGATGGCTGTCCCATTATCCTGGGGAACGGGACGGGGGTCCCTGCGAGAACTTGCCTCGAATCCTTTTGACTCGCTTCCACACCTCAGCTAAAGGGGTCTTCCCGTTAAGTGAAGACACGTATGCCCGCCAAGAAGAGCGGCGGGCGTGCTTCGAAATATACCAGAACCTAGCCCTAGCCCGACGAAATTCAGCGACAGTGAAATCGTTCGGGCGGCGCTAAGAGCGCATGTCGGCATAACGCTTCTGTTTAAGAGCCGTCTCACACTCAGCTGAACACCATGGGAGTCGTCGGCGTGCAAAACGGCCAGACGTCCTAGGAATAGTAGTCAGGCCCGCGGCGATGAGGTTGCCGGAGAAGAACTCAACGGCCTCATCTACCGACCTAAACTCCTCGACTGAGATAGAGAATTCAGTCATTTCCTGAAATGCAGGCCACTGCGCACGCGCCAAGCACCACCGAGGTGGTCTCTCAGGCGGAGGTTGCCCTGAAAATGATATTTGAATGGGAAAGTGATCACTACCATGGAGGTCATCGACCACCCCTCAATCAAAATCAGGCTGTGCATCCGAAGAGCACAGAGATAGGGTGAGGCAAGAAAATGAAGTGGTTCTCGGATAGTGATGGGTAAACTCATCCACGTGTAGGACACCCATCTCAAGCTCTTCGATCGGATCGGCAAGGACTTGTCTCCTGGTATTTATGGAGTAATCTCCCCAGAGAGGATGCCTGCCGTTCAGATCTCCAAGCAAGAGATAGGGCCTTGGCAACCGTGCCAAGACGCGGCGGAAGTCCCCCGCGTCGAATGTACGCAGAAATGATAGTATACCTCCTATCCAGGTGCAGCTGCACAGCCACTGCCTGAAAGGAAGTATCTAAAGAGAAAGGAAGAACGGAGAAATCATGCTGGGTGTAAACCGCGCATCCCCCAGCCCGGCCATCCCACGGTGGTGGGGTCGCGAGACCCTTATACCCCGGGAGGGCAGGCAGAGGGCAGGCACCTAGCATGGTCTCCTGCAAAAAGATAGCTAACGGAGAACGGGACGAGACGAGCCTCCGCAGCTCCTCCCAGTTGGCCCGGAGTCCACGGCAATTCCTTTGAAGGAATATGCCCTCCAGGCCTAGCTCGGAGGAGACGCGGGGCCCTCCTCGAACTGAAGACCCTCACGGGAATGGCCGTACGCTTCCCGGGGGCAGAACCCCGGGCCCTGTTGGCCGGACAGAGCGCTGTCGCCTTCGAGGACTTATTGGGGAAGGTTGGGCTCGCCATGCGAGTCTTTTCCTCCCTCCGCCTCGAAACCTTAGGCGGGCGTTGCGGCTTCGGAGGCTGGGGGGGCCTCTTTTCGAGGAACCACCGTCTCAAAGCCACTCGCTCCACCTCGGGGCGTGGGCGAAGGAGCCGAAGCTCCTTGGTTGCTGTCCTCCTTTCGGGAGACAGCTTTAGGAACCCCCGAAGATGGCCTAGCGTCCATCTTCAGGGGTGTTGCCTCCTGTGAGTCTAACGACTCAACGACTCGGTGGAGGCGCGTGACCGTTTCGCCTTACGGAAAACGGTCACGCTGGAGGAAGAGGGGGGAGCCCTGGTTTTAGCCGGGGCTGGGTATGAACCCTTTTTGCCGCCAGCTTTACGAGGGAAGCGCCCAGGTTGGGTAGAGCCCGCAGAACGGCTCCAAATGAGGGCGGAAACAACCGTGCTCGTTGGCCTGGATGGGCCAGGAACAGAGGGTGCCTTTCTAACTATTGAGGCATATGACGTCCCAGGCAGAGCTGGGCGCGCCAGGACCAAGTCCTTGGAGGTTCCTCTGTTAAAGTACAGGGAAGGGGAGACCTCCATTTTTATGTGGAGCTGCCCGGGGGTGGCTCAGACAGTGGACTGGGGAAAATTAAGGGGAGATTATTTTCTAATTTCATCATTGGGCATGGTGACCCTATTCAAACTGCGGGATGTAAATGCTAATTACCCCTTACAGTAGCCCGCTCTGCAAGGGGTGATTACAGGGCTGGCAGAACCAGGTGCCACCATTTTAGACCACCCTTCCTACCTGGTGACCTGGCAGCCCATTGGCATGGCAACTCAATCTTGGGCACGTCTAAAATTGATAGACAGGAAAAGGAGGAAGAAAAAGTATGTAAGGAAGATGTGAGTGCGGATGAAGCAAGTTGTTAAAAACCAACAATCCCAGGCTGGATTTCATGGGTGAGGGAATGTTGTCTTCACCCCCCTCAGCCCAGATCCAAGATAGTTGTGTGAGCGGAAGCTGGTCGGCATCTATCTTGTGAAATTAGAGACTGACCAGAGAGAGTTGTGGGAGAGGTTGTATGGAAAGTGAGGAAGCAGGGCAAAACACAGGCTGTCATAAAGAAGGACGAGAGGCTAAGCTGGGGCTGGACGGGGCACTAAATCCTGTCAGTATGGCAGCCAGAAAAGCAAATTTCAATGCCCCTTGCAGCAAACTCATCAATGCATAACTAAATAATAAATACATAATTAATAATTAAATAATCAAGTTATAGATAGAAAAAACTTATAAAGTGATAAGTATAAATATTTAGTATATCAGCCTGTGGCAATAAACAAATGTACCTTTTCTTTCACTCTATCAGTCACTGAGTTTAGGAAGAGGGATCAAAATTTGTTAAAAAAACATGTAACACACAGTTGCCAACTAGGAATTTAAAATGAGCACCCAAAATTGATAGAGCTAGGTGCTAAAAATACTCCATAACACATAATCGATTTTTGGATGCTGTGTGATATATCTGCTTTGAGTCCAGACAGTAGTTTGGGGGAAAGCTCTGTCTTCAAAGGGTCAGAATTTGATTGAAACCAAAGAGGTTTGGACTAAAAACCTTTTTTTGTGGGGGCAATATTCATTCATTTGCAGTGACTGCAACAGACGGTAGGTGTACATTTTTACGATACTGTGTCTCACCCAAATTTCCAAATCTTTTCAAAACAATAAAATATGTACTGAAATTTAGTACATACTCGTATTATAAAGTACAAGTAAAATTACTTACCTTTCCTTCAAGGTGGTTTGGTACCCCTGGTTCATTAGAGGCATTTGGTAGTATGTTTTCTTTCTGGAAAATGTGTGCTTCTTCTTTTTCATGAAGGAGACGACTTGGATCCTCAAGAAATTCTTCCCCAATCTCTTCTTTCATTAAAATATCTTCAATTTCCTCCTACAATAAATACAAATTTATTTTGATTTTAGTACCCAAGGACTTGGCTCTTGATTAGTAAGAAATTTTGGATGACAGTAGTCAATTAATTTTAGTTGATGGTGTTGATTATTGTATAAAAAGTTTTATCTGTACATAATATAACATTCAAACATTGATTTAAGATATGCAAACCTAATTAGTCTCATTTTTTTTTTTTTTAAGAGCTCATCTGGGGACTACCTACTTGGGCATTAGTCGCCATATTCAACACTGCCTAGTAGTACTAGGCATCTTTAAAATAAGATGCGAAAAAACAAAGGAAAAAAAAATTAAAAAAAGGAAAAAGACAACAAGCAGGAAGCAAGCTCTGGCATTGGAGGGAGGAACACCTCCTCCCCAGTGCAGGAATGTGCAACCTACTAAAATAACAAAAAAAAAACTAGTTAAATAAAGGGGAGAAGGCCAGCCTCCCCACCCCCCCTTGTGCACCAGTCAATGTGCACAAACTCATCCCGAGTACAAAGGACATGCAGTAGCGACTTCTCCCATCCCAGTACGGGGACAGGTAACGTGCGCGAAAATCGCCCAGACTGGGACATTCAACAAGAATGTGCCGGATAGTCTAGCAGACAATGCAGTCTTCACAGTAAGGCGCAGGCGAGCACTCCATCAAATAGTGGTGCATCCGCGAGTGTGTCCAATTCACAGAGATGACAGAAAACAACCTGAAGCCCTTGCGGCATTGGGGGGTTATAGGGTCCATGAGAACAGTTGCAGCGCAATAGCACGCAACTTTAAATTCCTTTTGACCGTCTCCCATCTCATTTGCCATGCAGCCCAGAAAGCTACCGTATACCTGCCATGTAGTCAGTGTGAGGAAGGGCAAAATGCTGGTCCGGTCGCAGAGTCCTCGCAGACTCTTTGGCATGCTCATTCCCCGCAATTCCTACATGTCCAGGAACCTAGCAAAAGATAATCTCGACATCCGCCCGGTTTGGCAAAACCATGGTGTCACGGATATCACGAACCAGGAGATGCTGAGATTCCCATGCCCAGAGAGCACTCAGGGCGCTTTGTGAGTCGCTATAGATCACAATCCGGTCTCCGAACCGGGCACATTGCGTTATCTCTCGCCAGAGAGCTATACTTAGATCTTGAAGGAGTTTCCTAGCCCTAAACCCAAAGGGCTTAGGGTATGACTGGCGTCTCTCAGCGGCATAGGGACTGTCAAAATCAGCTGCGGATGCGGTGAGAGATGTTGGCAACTGAGGGAGGTGTTGGGCTCGCGCGTACCGGCGAATAATGAACTGTGCATGGCGTAGAGTGAGTGCCATCTCCCCAGCATCGACAAGTAGGCTCTCAATGGGGAAAGTGCAAAAGGCACTGGTTGCCAGGCGAAGGCTGGTGGGGTGGATACAGTCCACCTTCTGCAGATTCATAAAACTTACATCCATAGTCAAGCTTCGAATGAACAAAGGGTCGATAAAAAAGTAAGGCAATAGCCCTATCAGCGGCCAAAGTGCTGATTTTTTTTTTTTAAGAGCTCATCTGGCCCAAAGCGCTGAACATCATGTAATGAAGAATATCAATGCCACAGGTACAAGAGACTAAGGCAGCAAATATGAGGCTCCCTGGTGAGGGGTCAGTCAAATACAAGACCAAGGAAATGATATGATTCCACCACTTCGAGGTGAACCCAATTTAAAAACAAATCTGTGTCAGGGTGGAGCCATGGATGACATCCGAAGTGAACCACCTTAGTCTTGGCCAAGAAAAACTGAAGCCTGTGTGTATTTGTATAGCGAGAGACACAGTATAATGTCTGTTGGAGTGAATGGTCTAGAGTTGGCATCTAGGCTGCACCAAAAGAAATCAAAAGGTTGTCCACATAGTGTAGTGAGAACATCTTCCGGCAACACAGAGATGATGCTGTTGATGGTCCGGCCAAAGAGTATACACTTAGGACACTTGCCTGCATATATCCTCATGCTGTTCCATTGGGCCGGAGAGGGCTCCAACCCACCCATACATGTAATTGATGATCTCGCAAAAATTCAGATATAAAGATTGGGAGGCATCCCCTTGCCCCTACTGTGTGGAAAGTCTCCTTGATACCGTATGACTATGCAGAATCATAAGCCTTTGCCAGGTCACAAAATACTGTGGCGGAGTGCTGTCTATGAATTAAGGCCTCGCAGTCAGCATTTTCCAGTTACAGGAGAGCATCCAACATGGAGTGGGAGATGTGGAAGCCACACTGTGCAGAAGACAGATGGACTCTGATGTCCATAAAAAAGGTTAATCTAACTTTTACCAATTTTTTCATCAATTTACACATGCAGAAGTTTAGAGAGATTGTGCGGGAACCAGCTGGGATAAAGTGATCTCTTCCTGCGATTCACCAGGAATCTAGGAGGATACCCGCTACTCAGATCCTGTTGAACAAATCTAACAGGCCATGCCTCACTCACCCAGGTTTTGAAGTATGGTAAACAGGACATTGTCCAGACCAAGGTAAGTGTCCATGCAGAAAAGGGGATCCGAACTCAACTCACTCAAAGTAAACCTGTCATTGAAGGGTTCTCTGCGGCTTTCAGCGACATAACAAAATGCCTGGAATGCTGTCAGAGCAGCATCCAAGCTAGAGAACTCGGAGAAAGAGGTCATGAAGGACTCTGCCAGGGACGCAAGGTTCAGGATTGCAGTCCCATTCTCCTACAGAATGGGAGGGAGTCCTGCAAGAACTTGCCCAGAATCCTTTGAAATTGTTCCGTAACCTCTGCTCGAGGGATCATCACATTAAGTGAAGACATATATGCCCACCAGGAAGAGCGGTAGGTGTGCTTCAAAATATACATGAACCTCGCCCTAGCTGGATGAAATTTACCGACAGTAAAATCATTCTGACAGAGATTATAGTGCATATAGGCATTGTTGCCGCTCAGATTGGGTCAGCGGAATATAAGATGATAGGGTGGGTTGTCCAAATGGTTTCTTGGCTGGGGTGTAAATCCAGCCCAAATGACAACTCAGGCAGGAGTAATAGGAAAAGTGAAAAGGCTTGAATGGTTCGGTGTTCAAGGTTATGCAGAACTGGAGAAATCAGGTAGCAAAGGATAGATTTAAGAAAAGGGAACCAAGAGGCAGGAGCTTAAGAATTTTTGAGCAATTTAGTTACTAATAACAACAGGGTTATAAGAATAGATTTATTTAAGAACTAACTATTATACAAAAGAATATTTACAATTGGAGTAACACCAGAAATTTTTTGGTCTTTAGACAAAATAGAACAAAGACTGGAATGAATTTTTGCGTCCAAGACTGGCACAATTGGAGGTTTTTCAGTCCAAGACTAGAACTATTTCTTTGGTCCAAGACTAGAACCTAAAAAATACACTTTTTATTAAGATATGACACTAGAATTCTCCAAAAGAAAATTTAATAATGAAATGGAGGCAAAGATTATAAATTTAGTCATATAATATAAATCTATTGCTATAAATTATAACAAATATAATTTGGACTTAGGCTTATTAATTTACAAAAAAAAAATTACGAGGTGAGGAAACCTTCGTACTGCACTGAAACAGAGTCAACAAAATTTTACTAAATTAAGAGTTATCACAAATTTAAATAATCTAATTTTTCTAAGAGGTAAATAATAAAATAGATAAGTTTAAAATTAGCAAATAATTTACCCCTTTTTGGGGTCCTTAAAGATTTAAATCTTCTTAATTCAGAGCATTTAACTTATAAAGTTAATTACCAAAAATTTACAATCCTTTATTATCTTCTCTGAAACTAAAGGAACTTATTTAATTAAAATTATTCTAACAATAATCTAATCTAAATATTTAAAGGAAAAAATTAAAAGAAATGAAGTAAGTAATTACATAGAACAAAAGAAGGGGAATATATTACAGCATAGTACTTCTGTTTGTGGGCCGCCTCAGACTCGGCTGATTGTCACAGAGGGCTTGGGTGCTAAACAGCCAGACATTCTAGAAATAGTAGTTAGGCTCATGGCGATGAGGTTGCTAGTAAAGAAATGAATGGCCTCATCCACTGCCCCAAATTCCTGGAATGAGACAGAGAAATCAGTCATTTCCTGAAATGAAGACCAACATGCCTGCACCAAGTACCACAGGAGCAGGCTCTCAGGTGGCAGCGGCCCTAAAAATATTTGAATGGAAAAGTGACCACTACACCATGGAGGTCATTGACCATCCGCCACCCAAAATCAGGCTATGCATCCGGAGAGCACAGAGATAGATCAAGGCAGGAAAATGAAGCAGGTCTCAGACAGTGATGCGTAAACTCATCCACATTTAGGACACCAATCTCCAGCTCGCCAAGGAACTAACCCATGGGATTGATCAAGTAGTCTCTGCAGAAGTCTCCTGTGTTGAAGTTGACTGATGGTGGAATATACACAAAAATAACAGTATACCTTCTATCCAAGTGCAGCTACACAGCTACTGGTTGAGGTGTGTCTAAAGCAAAGAGAAGAATTGAGACATCATGCCGGATATAAATGGTGCATCCTCCAGCCCAGCCCCTATCCCAGGGTAGTGGGGTATTAAAACCCTCCTAACCCAGGAGGGTTGGCAGGGGCACTTGCCCAGCATGGTTTCCTGCAAAAATGATAGCTAAGGGAAAACGTGAACAGAAAAGCCTCCACAGCTCCTCCCAGTTGACCCAGTCTGCAGCAATTACATTGAAGAAATATGCCCTGCAGGCCTAGCTCGGAAGAGATGTAAGGCCCTTCTTCGAAGAGAGGTACTTCACAGGAATGGCCGATGCCTCCCAGAGGCAAAACTTCGGACACTGTTGGCTGGAAAATGTGTTGAAGGCATTGTGTCCTTTGAGGACTTATCAGGGGAGGTTGGGCTCTCCATGTGAGTCTTTACCTCCCTTCACTTTGAAACCTCAGGCAGGCGGGGCAGCTTCAGGGGTGGGGAATCCCTCTTTTGGAGTATCCAATGACTTCAACCCACCCAGCCTGGCTGTGGATGTAGGAGGAAAAGCTCCTTTAGCAGTTTTCCTTTCAGGGGTCAGCTTTAGAAATCCCAAAGATAGCCTCACAATCAACTTCAGGAGTGTTGCCTCCTGTGAGTCTAACGACTCGGAGGAGGCAGGCAGCTGTTTCGCCTTATGGGAAATACTCAGGATGGGAGAAGAGGGAAGGGGGAGCCCTCATTTTAGCCAGGGCTGCATATGAACCCTTTGTGTCACCAGCTCTACCAGGAAAGTGCCCAGGGTGGGTAGAACCCACATAAGGGTTGTAAATGAGCGCAGAAACGACCATGCTCATAGACCTAAGACGTTCTAGGCAGCACCAGGCACTCCAGGACCAAGTCCTTATCCTTGCTAAATGAGACAATCATGGGCCTGAATAGCCAGGATTTCCTTCTCAAGGAGATACACACTACAATGTTTTTGAAGTGGGTTGTGGTTCTTTATAATTGACACATGTGGCCACACAATTTGGATTTATGTGCAGCATTGGAGCAACTTACATAGCCTTTGGGTAACCCCATCTTTGCCTGTCTACAGGAGACATTCATATGGCTGAAGAGGTGGCAGTAGAAGCACCTTTGGAGCAGTGGCACGAATGCCTTCACATGGTAGCAATACCAGCCAGCATGTACCAACTCAGGGAGCTTGTCACAATCAAACGTGACGAAGAGTGTAGGGGTGAGTCTCAAGGCCCCCTCCCTGTTTTCTCATCCTACGTTCGATTTTGACCCCCTCCAATGTTGGCCAGCTCTAAGGGGATGTCATCTATGGAGTAGTCCATGAGTTCCCTCACATAAACAACTCATTTCAAGGAGTTCATAGTAGAGTGCAGCATTATACTCACTGATGTGCCATCAAGTATCCAAAGGGCACTAAATATGGCTGCCTTGGAGGGATTTGATGCATTCGCCAGAAGGCTCCCGTCTGAGAAATGGGTCACCTTCAGCTCTCTAACAATCACACAAGCTAGTGCTCTACTTTGATCAATGATGTTGCCCTTGGCCAACATGCTACCATCAGTGGAGTGAATAACAAGAAAGTGTTTGAAGCCAGCAAGCTTGAAAATGCCAGGTAACCTCTGAAAGAGGGGCTACAACGTAATTGAGGCTCCACTCTGCACACTTGCAATTTTGGTCTTTGTCAGGGACTCCCCACCGAGTGGAGAACTGGAGGCGGATGTGTCAATCTTTGCTTGGTTGCTTACCAAAATGGCTGAAGGCCTGTTGATCCCCTGTGTCTCCCGCTAGAGGGAGAGGAGCCCAATGTCTTTTTTATCCTTTTCTTGTTCCCTTTTGTTTTAAGAGAGGAGGTGGGGACTGAACCCGCTTCTCTCCCCCAAGCCGGAAGGAGCCCCAAGGCCAGATGGACCAGCCTCAGCAAGATCCTACTCTGAAATACAAGTCTTGGCTATTGGGTTCTGTGCCTGGGTTTAACCCCATGGAAGACTTGACTGTCTGGAGTTGGGTCACCTCAGGGACCATGGCCATCTCAGGGGGGACCTCCATGTGCCCCCCCCCTCCCCAAGACATCACAGATCCCATTCGAGGAACCTTTTGTCTCATCTTGGGATATGAACTGGCAAATAGGAAGAGGATGGAGGAGCACATCAGTGACCCCCTCTAAGCTCAGAATGCACAAGTGTAGAACCATGGGGGTTGGCCCTATCGAGCCACTCCTGGCGGGAACAGTCAATAATGCATGGACCACCTGCATGCTTTCTTGGCAATCCCCTGTGAAAGAGAGGGACTACCGCTGAAAAGAGGGAGTCCCCTGTACCTGTAGGCCTAGGAGAGGAGCAAACCTCGTCGCCAGTCAAGGAAGTTTGGATAGTCCCCTGTGAAAACAGGGGGGTGGACCTTTTTCTGCCATGGAGCTGCCTGAGAGTGCCTCCAACAATGGTAAAGGGGAAGTAGAGGGGGGTTTTTTTATGTTTCCATCATTGGGTATTGTGACCCTATTTGCATCACATGATGCAAAACACTAATCATGCCACGCAGTGAGGGGTGAATACGGGGTTGACAAAGCCAGGTGCTGTCATTTGGGACTACTCTTCCTGCCCAATGGCCAGGCAGCCATTCAGCATGGATGCTCCACCTTGGGCAGAGCATAAAATTGATAGACAGTGAAAGGAGAGAGAAAGGGTATGTGAGGAAAGTGACGGGGTAGGGGTGAGGCAGGTTATTAAAAACCTACCACACCAAATTGGAGCTCAGGGAAGAGGGGGCATTGTCCCTCCCTGCTCAGATCCGATCTGGGATGGCTGGGTGAGAAGCTGGTCAGTGTCTACCTTGTGAAATTAGAGGCCAACCAGAGAAAGTTGTGGGAGAAGTTGTAGGGAAAGTGAAGAAGCGGGGTAAGAAGACAGGGTGTCAGAAAGTAGGAGAAGAGGCTAAGCTGGGGTTGGATATGGTTATTAGATTACAATGAATAATGGATTTATATTGGTAATGAAAGGTAAAAATAAACTAATTGGTAAAACTGAATGAATAGCTTATGGGAAAATATTAGCTACTATTGAAATCCTCTCTCACCTTTTTATGATCAAAAGCGCCCCCAAGTAGATCTTCACAGAATTCTTGCTTTATTTCTTTAATTTCTCCAACCTGTAATGGGTGAAAGCAGATATTTTTCTCACTTTCTGATCAGATTCATGTGTCAGAAGTTTATTAAAGAATTGTGTCAAATGCATTAAAGTTAGAATATAGAAAAAAGGGGATATTTTTTTTAAGAACTCATCTGGCGACTGCCTACTTGGGCATTAGTCGCTGTATTAAAAACCTGCCTGGTACTAGGCTACTTTAAGATCATATTAAAAAACACAAAAACAAACAAACCCAACACTAAAAATTAAAAAAAAGAAGGAAAAGCAATAAACAGGAAGCAAGCTCTGCGTTGGGGGGAGGGCCCCCTGGCGCAGGAACGTGCTACCTATAAGGAAAAAACAAAAACAAAACAAAAAAACTGGTTAAATAAAAGGGAGAAGGCTGGCCTCCCCCCAAAAAGTCTACAAGTCCACCAGTCAATGCGCGGGCACTCGTCCCGAGTACAAGGGACAGGCGGTAGCGACCCTGCCCATCCCGGTACCGGGACAGGTAATGTGCGCGAAGATCGCACAGAAATTCAACAAGAATGTGCCAAACAGTCTGGGGGGCAATGCAGTCTTCACAGTAGGGCGCTGCGAAAGCTCCATCAAATGGCGGTGCGTCCCGCGAGTATGCCCAATTGGGAGATGACAGAAAGCAATCTGAAGCTTTCGCGGCATTAGGGGGTAGGTCCATGGGAACAGTCACGGCACTTTAAGTTCCGTTCAACCATCTCCCATTTTCTTTGCCAAGCAGCCCGAAGAGCTGCCTGTATTCCTGCCATGTAGTCGGTGTGAGGAAGAGCGAAATGATGGTCATGTCGCAGGGTCCTCACAGACTCTTTGGCACCGTCATCAGCATGCTCATTCCCCACAATTCCTACATGTCCAGGAACCCAGCAGAAGATAATCTCAACATCCGCCAAAACCGTGGCGTCACGGATATCGTAAACCAGGGAATGCAGAGATTCCAATGCCCCGAGAGTACTCAGGGCGCCTTGTGAGTCGTTATAGATCACAATCCGGTCTCCGAGCCGGGCACGTCGCTTAATCTGCCATACCGAGTGATGGATTGCCAACAGTTCGGCCGTGAAGACAGACACAGCGCCTGGCAGAGCCCCGCTAACATCAAACAGAGGGAATACGGCGTGGAAGCCCACCCCCTCTTCGGACTTGGAGCCATCCGTATACACTGGCACGGTTCTAGCGTGACACCGGCCCGAGCTATACCCAGCTCTCGAAGGAGTTTCCTAGCCCTAAACCAAAAGGGCTTAGGGTATGACTGGCGTCTCTCGGCAGCATAGGTACCGTCGAAATCAGCTGCGAATGCAGTGAGAGCTGTTGGCGACTGAGGGAGGCGCCGGGCTCGCACTTACAGGCAAATGATGCACTGTACACGGCGTAGAGCGAGTGGCATCGACTAGTAGGCTCTCAATGGGCGAAGTGTGGAAGGCACCGGTCGCAAGGCGAAGGGCCGGTGTGGTAGATCGAGTCCACCTTCCGCAATAAAAGCTCGGCTGCAGATGCATAAAACTCGCATCGAACGAACAAAGGATCGATAAAAAAAGTAAGGCACTAGCCCTATCAGCACCCCAAGCGCTGAACGTCACGGAACGGAGAATATCCATGGCGCAGGTACAAGAGACCCTAAAGCTGCGAATATGAGCCTCCCAGGTTAGGTGTCGGTCAAATACAAGACCAAGGAAACGGTGCGATTCAACCACTTCCAGGCATACCCCATTAAGAAACAAATCTGGGTCGGGGTGGAGCCGTGGATGGCGGCAGAAGTGCACCACCTTAGTCTTGGCCAAAGAAAACCGAAACCTGTGCGCTTCGGCATAGCGAGAGACGCGGTTCAATGCCTGTTGGAGTCGACGCTCCAGAGTTGGCATCTGGGCCGCGCCAAAAGAGATCGAGAGGTCGTCCACGAAAAGCGTAGCGAGAACATCTTCCGGCAGCACCGAGGTGATGCCGTTGATGCTCAGGGCAAAGATTTTGACACTGAGGACACTTCCCTGCAGGACGCTCGCCCCCAGCCGTACACGGAGTCGACGATCTCGCAAAAATTCAGATAAAAAGACTGGGAGGCGTCCCCTCGCCCGCATGGTGTGGAGAGTCTCCATGATACCGTATCACCATGCGGTATCATAAGCCTTCTCCAGATCGAAAAAGACCGTGGCGTAGTGCTGTCTACGAAGGAAAGCCTCGCAGACGGCATTTTCCAGTCGGAGCAGAGCATCCGAAGTGGAATGGAACTTGCGGAAGCCGCACTGTGCAGAAGACAGATGGCCTCCGCTGCCCAGAAAAAAGGCTAATATAACATTTACCAATTTCTCCATCAACTTGCACACGCAAGAGGTTAGAGAGATTGGGCGGAAACCGGTCGGAGTAGAGTGATCTCTCCCCGGTTTGCGAAAGGCGAGCACAGTAGCGATTCGCCACGAGTCTGGGAGAAGACCTTCTACCCAGATCCTGTTGAACAAATCTAACAGAAATGCCATGCCTCACTCACCCAGGTGTCAAAGCATGGCGTACGGGACATCGTCCGGACCATGGGCAGTGTCCGCGCACGAAGCAAGCGCGGAACGCAACTCACTCACAGTAAACCTGCCGTTGAAGGGTTCTACGCCTCTGGAGGTAAAGTCCAGCCGGCGGCCTTCTGCGACATGACGGCTGCATTGAATGCTGGCGGAGCAGCATCCCGGCTAGAGAATGCGGAGAAAGCGGTCGCGAAGGACTCCGCCACGGACCACGAACGCAGGGCCCGAGATTGCAGCCCATTCTCCTGGCCAGGAGAATGGGAGGGGGGTCCTGCAAGAACTTGCCACGAATCCTTTTGACTCGCTTCCACACCTCTGCTAGAGGGGTCTTTCCCGTTAACTGAAGACACGTATGCCCGCCAAGAAGAGTGGTGGGCGTGCTTCGAAATATACCGGAACCTAACCCTAGCCCGACGAAATTCACCGACAGTGAAATCATTCGGGCAGCGCTTATAGTGCATGTGTGCATAACGCTTCTGTCTGAGGGCTGTCTCACACTCGGCCGACCACCACGGGAGTGGTCGGCGTGCAAAACGGCCAGACGTTCTGGGAATAGTAGTCAGGCCCTCACGGGAATGGCCGTACACTTCCTGGAGGCAGAACCCAGGGCGCTGTTAGCCAGACAATGCGCTAAAGGCGATATCGCCTTCGAGGACATATTGGGGGGAGATTGGGCTGGCGATGTGATTCTTTTCCTCCCTCCGCCTCAGAACCTTAGGCGGGCTTTGCCTTCGGGGGCGGGGGGCCCTCTTTTCAAGGATACACCATCTCCGAGCAACTCTGCCCACCACTAGGCATAGGCGAAGAGCCGAAGCTTCTTTCTTGCTCTCCTCCTTTCAGGGGGCAGCTTTAGAGACCCTGTACAATGGCCTGGTGACCAACTTCAGGGGTGTTGCCTCCTGTGAGAGTCTAATGACTCGGCGGAGGCGCGTGGCCGTTTCGCCTTACGGGAAACGGTCACGCTGGGGGAAGGGGGAGCCATGGTTTTAGCCGGGGCTGGGTGTAAACCCTTTGTGCCACCAGATTTACCAGGGGAGCGACCGGGTTGAGTAGAACCTGCAGAAGGGCTCTAGATGGGTGCGGAAACAACCATGCTCGTTGGCCTGGATGGGCCAGGAGCAGAGGGTGTCTTTCTAACCATTGAGGCATAAGATGTCCTACTTATTGTGTGCAGCCTTGAAGCAATTTACACATACTTCGAGTGACCCCAACTTTTGTCATCTACATGAGCGACTGAAGCGGTGACAGTAATAGCACCTCCGCAGCAGTGGCACGAATGCCTTCGCATGGTAGCGGTACCAACCGGCATGCACAGACTTAGGGAGCTTGTCACAGTCAAACATGAAGAATAGTGTAGGGGTTGGTCTCGAGACCCCCTCCCTGTTTTCTCATCACACGTTCGACCTTGACCGCCCCATGGTCATCCTCTATGGAGTAGTCAATGAGTTCCCTCGCATAAACTACTCCTTTCACAAAGTTCATGGTAGAGTGCAGTGTCATACTCACCAGGGTGCCATCAAGTGTCCAAAGAACACTTATCTAGGCCGCCTCAGAGGGATCCGCCGCATTTGCCAGAAGGCTCCCATCCGAGAATGGGTCACCTTTGGCTCTCTACCAATTACACTAGCTAATGCTCTCCTCTGATGGATCATGTTGCCCTTGGCCAACATGCTGCCATCAGTGGAGCGAATAACAAGGAAGCATTTGAAGCCAGCAGGCTCAGAAATGCCATGTAACCTCTGAATGAGGGGCCCCGCACCCGGGCCAGATATGCCAATCTTGGCCTGGTCGCTTACCGAAGTGGCAGCAGACCCATCCATCCCTGCAGCCCCGGCGGATGGAGAGGGGCCCCGAGTCTTCTTAGACTTTTTCCTATTTTTTTTAGGAGAGGAGGGCGGGAAATGAACCCGCTTCTTCCCTCCGCCGGCAGGATCCCCCAGGCCAGATGGACGGGTCTCAGCCAGGTCCTGGTAGTCCCCGGGGCATGGGTTAGAGATCCCTCCTCTCCTTGTACTGCCTTGAAAACCCGGGCTGTTTGAGGTGGACCTTGCATAGGGGTGGATTCGGGTTCGGTGCTTGGTGCCGAGCCCGGATTCCCTCCCATGGAAGGCCCTACCGTCTGAGGCTGTGTTGCCTAAAGGACCATGTCTATCTCAGGGATGGCCTCCAGTTGGCCATCCCCCCCCCCCCAGGACATCGCAGGTACTGTTGGCGTGTCACTAGTCATGTCTGGGGAGGCACAGGCCTTAACCCTGACAAGGTTCAGTATTCTTGCCAGCAGGTCTTTTAAGGGAAGCGACCGCCAAAGGGGCCTGGCTTCCCTCTCCCCCATAAGGGGGTTTGCCCTACCGAACTGCTTCAATTGTGAGTGGTCGGCTATGGGCTGTCTGTTGGCTTTCTTGGCAGTCCCCTTGGAAAGAAAAGGGGGGACTGCAGCTGGCAACAGGGAGGTGCCTGAAGGCACCTCCAGAGAAGGGGGTGAGGGGGAGTCTCCTACACCCATAGGTGAAGGAGAAGAGTAAGCCTCCACTCCAGTTGAATAGTTATGTAGGGTCCCTTGGGAAACCACAGGGAATGGAACCTCCATTTTTACTGTGGAGATGCCTGAGGGTGGCTCCGTTGTTTTTACTGGGGAAATGGGGAGAGATTTTGATAGGTTTTCATTCGTGGGCATGGTGACCCTATTTTTTTCCATGGGAAGCAATTGCTCATCACCCCTTGCAGTAGCCCACCCTGCAAGGGGTGCTTACAGGACCTGGCAGAGCCAGGTGGTGCCATTTCGGACCACCCCTCCCGCCTGGTGGCCTGGCAGTCCCTCAGCATGGCGGCTCCACTTTGGACACAGCGTAAAATTGATAGAGTGTGAAGAGAGAAGGAAAGGGGATGTGAGGGAGGTATGGGTGGGGATGAAGCAGGTTGTTAAAAACCCACCATCCCAAACTGGAACTCAGGGGTCAGGGAACATTGTCCCCTCCCCCCAATCTGGTATGTTTGGCTAAGAAGAAGGTCAGCATCTACCCTGTGAAATTAGAGGCTGACCAGAGAAAGTTGTGGGAGGGGTTGTATGAAAAGCGACGAAGTAGGGAAGAAATACAGACTGTCTGAAAGGAGAAGAGGAGGCTAAGTTGGGGTCAGATGGGGTGCTGAGTCCTGTCAGCACGGTGGTCAGGATGGCAAATCACCGCGCCCCTTACAGGGGAAAAAAAAAATAAGACACCAACACTTTCTCACCCTTAAAAAAATACTACAGATCACAATTTAGCCATGACAATTTACACTACAAAGTTTTATTGTTTATGGAAATAGTTTAAAATGTTTCAAGATCTAGAATTCATTCCTTAAGCCAATGGGACCCAAACACACCACCTAAGTTTCCAATCATTCCAAGATAGAAAATTTTCCACATATATTCAGGTGACCAATTAACCCTTCCAAACTACCTACTACTCATATTAGTAGTCCAAGCTACTTGGAATTAAGTACCAATAAACTGATAACATTAAAATTGAGAATAAACTAATAAAACAGAGAAATGGATGGCTATCTTGATAAACAGTAAATAATATCTAAACAATTACAAGTAACTTACCAACCCAGCCTCTGGGTTGAGCAAGTTAGTTCAATCCAGAGCCAGTCCCAAGCCCATCAGGAAGGGCATCTGGGGCATAAAACAAACGCACCAACAAATGATGAAATGCTTGAAAACAACAATGATATGGCCCTCAGTCACCAACAGCAGAGGGTGTGAAGAATCTCCAGAAGGTTTGAATGTACACACAACAGTAGAAAGGGAGCTTTGGTGAAGGTGTGTACTGTAAATGTAGGAACATTGTTGAGCAGAGAGATGGTGAAGATGTTATCAAGGAGAGAAGTGGCTATGTGTTATAGTCAGGAAGTAAGGTACAAAGGTCAGGGATGTACTACCATTGGAGCAAATGAAGATAAATATAAATTATGGTACAGTGGAAACAAGGAGGGAACGAATGGTATTGGTATTTTAATGTGTTAGGATATGGTTGATGGTGATGTTGAAGTTAATAGATTTGACGATCGTATGATGAGAGTCAAGGTGGTCATTGGCAGGGTTCTCTATCATATATTTTCAATATATGCAACACAAGTGGGGAGAGCGGCTCAAGAAAAAGAATTTTTGAATAAGTTGCAGGATGAAATTGCAAGCTGGTGATATTAATGCTCACATTGGAAAAGACTAGGTTAGATTTGGACATAATGGGATGTTATGGTTTTGGAGAGGAGAACAATGAGAGATATGTTGTACTAGAAATGTGCACAAATCAAGAGTTAAGAATTTTAAACACTTATTTTAAAAAAGTCAGAGAAAAATATATAACATGCAAGAATGGTAGAGATGGGTCACAGGTCAATTTAATAATCATAAGAAAGATAGCAGGAGTGCTGGTGGAAGACTGGAAGGCAATACCTGGAGAAGCTCGTCTCTCCAGCACAGAATGGTAAGAGTGGATTTAAGAATGAAAGATCTTAAAAACAAGAAGAGAGAGGGAAGAAGGAAGTTGAGAAGTTGGAAGTTGAAGAGAAAAAACAGGCATTTGAATCAGAGTTTGAAGAACTTATGAATGGTGCAGATGGAAGTTGGAAAAATCTGCAGGACTATATAGTTAAAGCAGCAGAATACACATGTGGTGTAACATTTGGGAAAAGAAGCAGAGAAAGGGAGACTTGGTGGTGGTGTGAAGAGGTGCAAGAGGCAATTAAAAAAAAAAAACTTTTTAAACAAAAATTGGCAGCAGTCTGGTAATATAATAGATTAAGAGCAGTACAAGGAAGTAGAAGAGAAAAGATAGAAGACAGGTGGCAAGAGTGAAAAGGACAGCATGGCAAGAGTTTAGTGAGAACCTAAACACAACTGCAGGAAAAATAGTATATTTAGAATTGCAAAACAAATGAAGAAAGACAAGGAGGATGTAAAAGGTGGCAGATGCATAAAAGACTGATGGTAATATAAAAGTTGAGGAAGAACAAGTGAGAGAAAGATGGAGGACCTATTTTGAATTAGGAAAATGATAACCAAATGGAAGAAGAGAATCGCACAGAAGGTCTAAAACAAGAAGTTACAGAAAGTAAGGTTGAAGCTGCCCTAAATAGTATGAAGGCTAACAAAGCATCAGGACCATCAGGCATTACTAGCCATTTGTTAAAAAAAAAAGGCAGTGAGAGCGGGTATTAGAGAGATAACAAAATTATTGCAGTCAGTGACTGGTGGAAGAGGTGTCCAGAGGAGTGGCAGGAGAGTTAACAGTACCACTCTACAAAAGCAAAGGAGATTCATTGCAGTGTAACTAGCACAGAGGTCTAAGGCTATTAGAACATGGATTGAAGGTGTGGGAGAAAGTGTTGGATAAGAGACTGCGTAAGATAGTTAATATTGATCAGTGTGAGTTTGGTTATATGGCAGGAAGGTCAACATTGAATGCCATGTTTATTGCAAGACAACTCCAGGAAAAGTATGGTGAGAAGAACAGGAAGCTTTATCATGTGTTTGTGCATTTGGAAAAGGTGTTTGATAAAGTTCTGAGGAAAGCATTGGTTTGGGCGTTACAAAGGCAGCATGTACTAGAGAGGTTGATTAATAATATAATGGAATTGTATGTTGAAACAAAATCAAGTGTGTGTAGCAGGAAGTTTGTCAGAGATTCAGCATTGAAGTAGGAGTACACCAAAGTTCAGCACTGAGTCCACTATTGTTTATACTAGTCATGGAGGAAGCAACTAGAGTGTGTAGGCGAGATGATCCATGGGAACTATTGTATGCTTATGACTTAGTTTTAAGAGCAGAAGTAAAGAAGTGGAACGAATATTTAGAGAATGGAAGTAGGCAAAGGAGGGAGCAGAATTGTGAGTTAACCTCAGTAAGACTAAGATAATGGTAACTGGAGAGGCAGGCGAGGTGGTGCAGTCAAAAACTGCCCTTGTGCAGCTTGTGGTGAGAGAGTTGGAGTTAACTCTATTATGTGCACTGAAGGTTCCAAGTGGGTAGATGCATAAGAGATATTCAGACCTGAGGAACATTAATCAAGATCCAATTTTGTTTGCTCAACGTTTGTAAGGAGGAGAAACGCTGTCCCTAGAGTGGGGAACACCATTGTTGTTGATGGACAGGTGGTGGAGGAAGAAAAACGTTTTTGTTATTTGGGTGATATACTGGATAGCGAAGGAGATGTAGAGAGAGCAGGCTGTGTCAGAGTGGCAGCAGCATAGAGGAGCTGGAGGGAGGTAGCTGGATTGCTTGTCAATAAGAAAATCCCACTTAAGAACCGTGGAAAGGTTTATGATGCATGTGTCAAACCAGTCTTATTTTATGGATCAGAGATGGGGGACTCACACAGAGGTTGGAAAAAATGCTTAGCTGGGATAGGAGAATGTTGAGGTACATGGCTAGTGGAACATAGAGGGATAGAGTTTGAAGTGAAGAGGTAGCTAGAAAGTGTCGTGCTGATGAACTGGACAGAGTTCTGAGGAGAAGAAGATTGAGATGGTTTGAACATGTGAAGCGAAGAGATGAAGAGGCACTTGTAAGGTAAGAGAGTTGGAAGTGGATGGAAGAAGGACAAGAGGTAGACGTAAGAAAACATGGGAGAAGAATATAGAGGAAGACATAGCAATGTTAGGAGTGCAGGAAAATGAGGTGTATAATAGAGAAAGATGGGAGCAAATCATCAAACGTCTAACCTCAAGAAACCAAAATTGAGAAAATCTGATGCTAAAAGGATTAAGTAGGTTAAATACAAATAACTTACCCTTTTATTATCCAATATTTCTTCAATAAATATATTCTTTTCATTAGTTATGTCTCTATCCATATTTACTCCAAGATTCCTAAGGGGATATTTTATAAATTCGCTATCTATGAGTTAATGATGGATAAACTTCTTTCATATACCAGAGTCCTTTAAGGTTTCCTATATATATTTCAGCTATACTGTCTTTACAAATAATCTTAGGGTGAGAGAGCAAAAATAGAGTGATTGAGCAATCAGATGTCATAAGTCACCTTTCTGAAAAACTTTCAAAAATATGTATAAACATAAGAGAAGGTTAAGGCCCAGTCAAGCAAAAATCAGACAAAGATAAGCAACATCAGGTGTGATTAGTTAGTACATTAAATGCCAATTCAAGCCATCTCAATGGTGCTCCATATATTATAATGACCTGTAGTTTAGATTCCACATAATCTGCGGATCGTCAACTAAGCCATAACCACAGAAATCTCAGACATTTGACAAACATTAGACTAATTTAAAAGAAGAGAAATAATAAAAGGAGACAAAAATAAAAATATCTGACATTGATAGAAAAAAAAGCACACTCAGGTGCTGGAGGGAGACCATCTCATTGTAATAGTGCTCTAGGAGTAATATTCCAATCCAATTCTGCAACTCAAGAATTTTTCCATGATACCTTCTTGAATTGTCATGAGATGCCTAATTTACAGTCACATTTTTGTTTTTTATGTTATTTTTAGTTTCCACATGGTTTAGGCTACTAAGGCCTCTGTAATATTGCTTTCTATCATTGTACTAGTTTCCTAGGAGTAATATTTTGATGGCAGAGATGGTCTATCACAGGTTATACAGTCACAAATAGACAATACTTGAGGCTGAAACAATAATTCTTCTCCCATACCACCTTGAAATGCTAACACTTGTGTGCTCATTTCACTATTTATTTGAGAAATTTGTAATAAGTTCGCTTGTGTGTTTATGGTTAATTTCCAGAACATCTCCAGAAATTTTGTGGTATAAAATATATTTTTCTGACATTTTAAGCAATTTACAGAGACAATGATGATTATAAATCTCTAACTTGACATAACGTCATAATAAGGTTGTTAGGTTAGTGATTTATGATCATTGTCTCAGAAAAATTGCTTACTTTTAGTGGTAGCTGTGCTCACATAATGTGAAGCTAACTCGATGCTAAGCCTAAAAATGTCAGAAAAATCCTGGTGGTGTTCTGGAAATTTACCTTTAGTTTTGTTATTTCTATTACACCATTCAGAACTAAAAGGGTTAACTAATATTAGCATTAAAAACAAATGCAGGAGTGTAACTAAAGCCATTACATAGAACTTTGTCTGACTCTTAAATAAAAGGTGAAATGCGAGTACATTAGTCCGACTCATAGCATTTCAAGATGGCATCATAGAATTATTGTTTCAGCATCGAGTTGAAATATTGTCTATTTATGACTTTATTACGTGATGGACAGTCTCCACCATTGAAATATTATCCTAGGATACTATTACAATATTACATACAGACTTTAGTAGCCAGAAGAATTATTGTTTCAGGATCAGGTTGAAATATTGTTTATTTGTGACTTATTATGTGTGATAGAGCCTCTCCACCATCAAAATATTATGATACTATTATGATACAAAGCAATGTTATAAGCTTTATTAGCCTAAAACACATGCACTACTATTATTCAAAATCACCTAATTTTTTAGACTTCTATGCATTTGCACAAAAAAATAGTCAGATTTAAATAAAACATCAAATATGCCATTATAATTTTTTTTTACTTTTAAACTAGAGTTGGGACCTTTAGCAAATAATTACTCAGCTGTTAAAAGAGAATGATGGACTAATATATATAATAAAAAACACCCTAAATTTGATCAAATATTCTTTAGAGAAGATTATAGGCATAAATTTTCAGTGATAAAAAAAGGCAGGAAATAATGATGTTATAAAAGATGGCAAATCACTTAATCCTAGTAAGATAACTATAAAAAAGATATTGGTTTTAGAGATGAGCCTAAAACAACAGATGGTGAGAATAATTATAGTATATTTATCTTAGATAAACATAAATTGATTAAGGAATCTCAACAGTTTTAAAAGGGCAAATCGTGTTTTTACTCATTCACTGTGGTTTTCATTATTTTTATGCCTTTTCTACCAAGTGCAATTATGAAAGTGGTTGAAAATATAATAAAGCATGGGAATAAAAGTTTGTGCAGGTGGTTAAAGCTAGTGATGGGAATGAAAATGCTTTTTTACAAATATTGTTGGGTGGCTTTAACACCATAAAATAACAATTTCATGAATGACAAATGGGACAAGGGCCCATCAAAGGTCATCCGCATCTGTCAAAACCCTCCCACAAACTGCATCCATAGGATAGTAGTGTCAGATCATGCATCTACCATATACAATTTGATCATACATCTACAATATACAATTGTATATTAAGTGACCAATTGGTCCCCACCACAAAAATGGCAGCAAGGGCTGATATGAGTACCAACCAAAACAAAATGGCCATGTGAAAGTCTTGTGTTGCTAATGCAAATATGGCAAAAGGCCACCTATAAAGCACAATAGTCTGTGAAGGCTCGAGGGCTAAGAGCGAACAGATTTTTAACATTATATAATTTATATGATGAAAACCAACCCCATTCATCCTGTCACAACTGAAAAATATATTCTCTTATAGAGGGAAAGAATTCTTGGAAAGGCAGAGCAGTGTTCTCCAGGGACACAGAATAGGCTGAACATGCCAGCAGCCAGTTGCAGATTTCTGTGACTAAGGGATGGCAAGCATAAAGAGTGGATTGCTTGTAAAACACTCCTAGAGTCAGAGAAGATGACCAAATCTTTAAAAGGTAAAATTTGGATTAATCTAAAAGCTAAAAGAAGGGGTTAAAGTTCAGCAGTAAAAATAGAAGCTGCCAGCAGCAAAAACAATGTTAAAAACTGTCCTGAGTAGGTAACTGCAGCACCCATGCCACTGTCTGACTTAGAGCCATCCATGTATATTGGGCAGTGTTGTGTATGTAAGGTATGCTCGAGGAATAGGCTCTTAAGGGAGAAAGGATCCACAGACAACTTGTCCAGGCTCCACATACTGGTACAAACTGTGGGAGGTGGAGTACCCAACTAGGGATCGGGGTCAATGGGAGGGCAAAGACCCTTAAAGCAACCAGGTTGGAGAGATGATCTCCTATCCAGAGATTCAAGGAGCGGGGTAAAGACAGCAACCTATAGAATGCCACCAATGACTCGGCAGCATACAGGCATCTGTAAACCACTGATACAGGGGCCTGCTGCACACAGAGTTATAGCATACAGATCTGGAGTCAATGATAGGGCAAGAGGAGCACCCCAATCTCAGAGTAAAGACTATTGACCGGACAAGTGCGGAAGGCTCCACTGGAAAGACAAACGCCAGTTGCGAATGGGGTTCAGCATTTTAAGGGCTGAGGGAGAAACTGAGAAGTAAATTTGGCACCCATAGTCCAATTTGAGTTGGATGAGGGCACTGTATAAAGTCCACAGTGTTTGACGATCACTGCCCCACAAAGTGTGGGAGAGGACTTTCAAAATGTCTAGAGCCCGCAGACAGCCCGTTCAAAGATGGCGTAAGTATCATAACCAGGATAGCTAGGGATCAAGAGTTACACCCAGAAACTGGAACTCAGAGACAAACTATCTCTACACCTTGTAGGGAGATAGATGGCAGAACAAGAGCCCCTCTACCCCGGTGGAAATACATTGCCTTGGTTTTGCTCATGGAAAAGCAGAATCCCCCAAGTTGTGACTTTTTAAGACTGCAGCCGATGTGCTGCTGATGGAAGGTGAGGTGAGGAACAGTATAGTACCAAGTCATCAATGAACAGGTTCGCTGATACACCCTCTGGATGTATCGGTGGATGCACTGAGAGCTGTTGGCGACTGAGGAAGGCGCCGGGCTAACAGGTACAGGCGAATAATGCCCTGTGCACAGTGTGGAGAGAGTGGCATCTCCCCAGAATCGACAATAGGCTCTCAAAACATAAAACACTGCCCAAGGAACTCCCTCCTCTTGGGGTTGCAGGTCAGAGTAGGTGTCTCCAACACACACTTTATTTTAATGTTTTAATTTTATGAGCCCATCTAGTGACTGCCTAATTGGGCATAAGTCGCCCTACACAACACAGCCTAATACTAGGCCATATTATAAACAATAACAAAAACAATATGTAAATAACAAATAATAAAAAGGACAAAGGCTAAAAAATATAACAAGAAAACAAAGCAAAAAAGTAAGAAGGAAGTGAGCTCCAGCATCAGGGGATAGGCCCGCCTCCCCCTGGCACAGGAACATGGGACCAAACAAAATGAATGGTCAATAAAGTGGGAGGCCAGGTTCTTCCAAAAAGTCATATAGTCCACAAGTCTGTGTGGACGAATCTGTCCTGAATACAAGTAGTAATGACCCTGCTCTCCTGGTACCGGGCCAGGTAATGTGCATGAAGATCACCCAGACTGGGACATTCAATAACAATGTGCAAAACAGTCTGGGGAACAACGCAGTCATCACTCCATCAAATAGCGGTGCTTCGCATGAGTGTGTCCAATTTGGAGATGACAGAAAGCAAGCTGAAGTCATCACAGTGTGGTGGATGGCTGATGTGTGAATGGAGAGTATATTTGGGAGCCACTCTCTCCATTTTGTCTGCTATGGATTTTTCACCACTTTTCATTGTTAATGGTAGAAGAGTGCGAGTGTTACTAGGAATGGGGGTTGGGAAAGACAAGGCTGTAAATAGAAATTAGTAGTGTAGATTGTTTTTGCTCATTTTTCTATGTGGTTTAAAAAAGAAATTCTCTTATTGCATGATACATATTTTGCCTATAAGATTCTTGCATAAAAATCAGCCCCCCCCCCCCCAGCCCCTTTGGCTACTGAAATCTTTTGTCAAGGCTCAAAAGCCCACTTAATTTTTCTACAAATATCAGTTGGCTGACCTTGCTGCAGTTCTTAGGGTTTTTTGCAAGTTCCCTGGAGCCCATTCTTGGCTTGCACCCCAAGATACTGCTGACCATTAGATCAATTTGGTTCCACTAGCTCAGCCAATTGTGTAAGGGGGCTGCCATGAGACACTCTAGCGGAAGCCAGAGCTGGTTCCTTTTAGAAAGACATCTTGTAGCGGGCTGAAAATATATCCTCTAACCCCAATCGATCCAACCCGCTTCCTACACTAATTTGGACATGAAAAATTCAAGGGAGAAATTAAATGGATTGGATATAGAGTCCTTTATTTTCAAAAAATATGGTGTAAATATTTACAAGAGATATGAGGTAGATAAATTTGAGATCTCATTACTTATAAAAAAAACAATCCTAATTATGAATGCTAGCAAAAAGATAAAAAATAATCGATCCTATTACCAAACAAAATCCTATATACAAACAACTAAATGAACCATACAAAAGAGGCCTAATAAGCATATAACTAAATCCAAACAAACAGAAAAAGCCTCATGTGGTACCCCCAGGAGGAAGTCCTACCGGCTGCCACTCGAGTGTTCACAATAATTTGGTACGTATGAGAAAAGGCTAGACACCTCCGAGCTCATGAAATGATTATTATTGCAATCTGGTGGCATATTGAGGCTATATAAAAGCCTTCCTCCTTCCAAATGGGACATAAAAAATCTTTAGTTAAGTTACTTCGAATCCTACAATCTCTGCTACTCTTTACAAATTGAAGGATTATTCTGTTGAATTTTCGCAAAAATAAGAACCAACAATTTGCTGATGAAGAGAAAAAAAAAACATTTTACACCAAAAAATGAAAATCAAATATATATATATATACAAGCTGGTTCTCTTCCTTAACAGGAAGAGCTTCGGTACACAGGCACCCCTGCGGGGTGTGGCCTAGAGCCTTATTTGCTAATCTTAACTGCCTTTTTTAATCCCCTTTATAGAATCTTTATTTTAACACCTTCTTCTTCTTCTTCTTCTTCTTCTTCTTCCTCTTCTTCTTCTTCTTCCTCCTCTTCTTCCTCCTCTTCTTCTTCTTCTCCTTCTTCTTCTTCTCCTTTTTCTTCTTCTTCTTCTTCTCCTTCTTCTTCTTCTTCTTATAAAGGAATTATTAGAAATAACTGATAAAAAAATTAAATCTACTTCGGTGACAACCGAACTAAAAGAAAAAATCTTATTCAAACCTTCAAAAAATCTTGTTCTTAAAATATAGGGTTATGGATATCAACAAAAACATTCTTACAGAGGGAGGGAGAGGGTATTGGGAAAGGGGTGGGAGAATGGCTGTTCACATACCCTCACATTCACTCCACCACAATCTTACCCTCCCATTTTCCACCCTTTTCCTACTCACTTCCCACAGATTGAAGAAAGCCTGATAATTTTTCATGGAGTCTGTAACTTGCAGTTATTGTAAGGCTGATGTAGCTATTAGAACTCCATATACTTTTTGGCTTGCCATTAGTCCAACAGAGATGTCTCACCATTTTTGATAAATATTAAGTCTATATATTATCATTTCCAGTGTATATTTTCTTGATGAAATAAATTAGCTAAGGAGGTAGGTTGCATATCTGTCGCCTTTGCTGCCAGAAGTGGACCTTTGATTACCCAACAGTTTGAGTCCTGAACCCGAATGAAAAGGGTGTGGGATGTACATTATATCCCGCCACAGGTAAGCACAGTGTGCAAACTGACCCTCTCTTGGGACTTGGGGCCATCCATATACACTGGACAGTTCTAGCATGATGCGAAGTATGCTCCAAATAGGCCGAACACAATACTTCCAGTACTTTGGGAGCAGTGGAGTAGCGAAAAAGTCAAAGATGGTACCATCCAGGGTGGCATCCTGGGCAGAATCAGAGGCGCCATTGGCCTAAGAGCTATCTCGAGCTCTTGAAGGAATTGCCTAGCCCTAAACCCAGAGGGCTTAGTGTATGACTGGTGTCTCTCAGCGAATAGGCACAGTCGAGAACACCTGCAGATGCACTGAGAGCTGTTGGCAACTGAGGGAGGCACTGGGATCGCAGGTACACACAAATTATGCACTGTGCACAGCGCAGAATGAGTGGCATGTCCCCTGCAATGACAATTAGGCTCTCAATGGAGGATGTGCGGAAGTCACCAGGCAAATGCGAGTGTGGTGGATCGAGTCCATTTTCCGCAATACATGCTCAGCTGTGCATGTACAAAACAAAGTATAGTAAACCCTTGATATAATGAACCTTAATATAATGAATTTCATATATAACAAACCAAATTTCCTAGCCGAACTCCATCGGATTTAAGAACTGAAGTTCATTAAATCCGATGGTTGGTTCGGTCGTCAGGACCCACAAAACACCAGCCCCACCTCACAACTTTCAAGGGTTGAGGCAGCCAGGGCAGTGCAGTTGCTAGCCCAAGCTGGACAGGGGACAGGCAATGAAGAGGAGATTGAGGAGTGGCTGGAGGGGGATGCTTCTATGCCAGGATACCACCATCAGACAGAGGAAGAAATTGTTGAAGAAATAACTTCCTCTCTGGAGGAGGAACCAGAGGAAGAGGAACAGCAGCAGCAGCAGCCTCCTAAGGCTTCTCTGCCTGCATGTCTGGATGCAGTTGACACTCTGATGTCTGTGGCAGATACTTATAGTGCTTCAAATAATCCGGTTGAATTTAATGAAGCAGCAGCAGGAGAAGACGGCGCAGAAGAAGATCTCTGCCTTCTTCAAACCTGTCCCCTCACCTGTTGGCAAGAGGAAGAGGGCCGACTCAGAGACCTCCAATGTTTCTGCATCATCTGTATCATCTATCAGCCTACCCAGCAGCAGCACAACTTCCCCTATACCACCTATCATACCAGAGCTACCTAAAAAATTTTTGACACCTCAGATGATGAAGTGTAAAGTGTGTGTGTGTGTGTGTGTGTGTGTGTGTGTGTGTGTGTGTGTGTGTGTGTGTGTGTGTGTGTGTGTCCTCTACCAGAGATTTTTTAAAGTTTTTAATGTACATATGTACATATACTAGTAGTATACCAAATAAAGCCTCACCTTACCAGTCCTGTGATTATTCGCCCTCCCTTGTGTGTGAGTGATGTTCCGACCAGCCTGAGTGAGTGTTGGTGTGTCACATGTCTCCTACAGCGCAAGGTTCATATCAATACTATGTTGTGTAGTCCACTTAACTTTATTAGTAATATTAGTAATTACATATGTATTACATAACCATGCAATACAGTCTTTATAAACATATCTACGTATACAGATTAACGAATGAACCATTGGATATAACAAACTTTGTTCATTATTTCCATCGCTTTTAACGACCATCAGGTTTAACAAACTTTCAGCTTTAATGAACGACCCTCCGCCCCATATAGTTCATTATAGCGAGGGGGTTTACTGTATCAATAAAAAATAAGGCAGTAGCCCTCTTAGCGCCACAGGCACTGCACATCACAGAAGGAAGAATATCCATGGTGCAGGTACAAAAGACCCTAAGGCTGCGAATATGCAGTTGCTAGCCCACCACTTCCAGGAAAACACTATTTAGAAACAAGTCTGGGTCAGGGTGGGGTCGTGGATGGTGGCACAAGTGCACCACCTTAGTCTTGGCCAAGGAAAACTGAAGCCTGTGCTCTTCCACATATCGATAGATGCAGTTTAATGCCTGTTGGAGTCAACGCTCCAGAGTTGGCATCTGGGCCAACTCAGATTGAAAGGTCATCCACATGGAGCATAGCGAGAACACCTTCTGGCAGCACTGAGGTGATTCCTTTGATGCTAAGGGGCAAAGAGTGTGACATTGAGAACACTTCCCTGTGGGATCGTCCAACCCATACGTGTAATCAATGATCTAGCAAAAATTCAAGTGTCAGGATTGGGAGGCATCTCCTCCCCATCGTATGGATTAAAAAACACTGTGTCGATGTGCTGTCTACGAAGGAAGGCCTCGCAGACAGCATTTTCTAGTTGGAGCAGAGTATCCAACGCGGTGTAACTTGTGGAAGATGCACCATACAGAAGACCGATGGACTCCGCTATCCAGAAAAAAAACTAATCTAACATTTACCAATTTCTCCATCAACCTGCACACACAGGAGGTTAGAAAGATTGGGCAGAAATGGGCCGTTGAAGCAGGTATCGAAGCATGGTGTATGGGACATCATCCGGACCAGGGGTCGTGTCCACACACGAAGGAACGAGAGCGGAATGCAACTCACTCAAAGTAAACCTGTCGATGAACGGTTCTCCACCTCTGAAGGTAAAGTCCAGTCGGCAGCCTTCCATGATATCAAGATGCACCTTGAATGCTGGCAGAGCAGCCTCCTTGCTAGAGAATGCGGTCACAAAAAATTCTGCCAGTGACACAGGGTCCGAGATTCTGGTCCCACCCATTCTTCTGGAGAACGGGAAGGGGGTAGTGCGAGAACTTACCAGAATCCTTTTGACTCGCTTCCACACCTCAGCTAGAGGAGTCTTCCCAATAAGTGAACACACATATGCCCAACAAGAAGAGCGGTGTGCATGCTTCGAAACATAGCCCTAGCTAGCTTGACGAGATTCACCAACAGTGAAAGCCTTCGGGCGGCACTTATAGCACATACTAGGCTGACCACCACGGGAGCAGTCGGTGTGCAAAGCAGCCAGATGTTCCAGTAATAGTAATTAGGCCCACAGCGATGATGTTACCAGAGAAAAACTCAATGGCCTCATCTACAGACCTAAACTCCTTGACTGAGATTTATGAAATCAGTTATTTCCTGAAATGAGGACCACAAAGCTTGTGTCAAGCACCACTGGTGTGGCCTCACAAGCAGCAGTGACCCAGAAAATATTTTAATGGGAAAGTGATCTCTACCATGGAGGTCATCGACTATCCCTTACCCTGTGGTGGAGCGAATGTGAGTCTGTGTGTGAAGGGCCATTCTCCCACCCCTTTTCCCAATACCCTCTCCCTCCCTCTGTAAGAATGTATGTGTGAATGGGAATGGGGTTTTTTTATGTTTTTATATATAATATAAATTGACTTTCATGTTTTGTATAAAATGTATTTTCTCTTCTCAGCTAAATGTTAAATAGTTTTTCGAAAGACCACTCCAGTAAACTTAATCACCACCATTTGTAAGGAGTGGCAGAGACTATAGGGCTGAGATAACCAAACAGAGATTTAAGTCCCGCCAGGATAGAGAGGGCTTTGATAGCTTCAAGACATGACCATATTACAATATTGTAAGAGCTCGGAGGCACAAATTTTTTTTGTAAAACCCTTGAGATGCCAATAGCCACCTGAGTAACACGTTGTGGCAGGCCGAAAATCTAGACTAACCCCAATCAATCCAACCCTCTTCCTACACTAATCTGGACATGAGAAATCGAAGGAGAATGAAACGGATTGTATGTACAGTCCTTTACTAACAAAAAAAAATGTACAATAGTATTCATAATGGAGAGGGGTGATTAAATTGGAGATCTCGTTACTATTTACAAAAAATATACAGCCAAATTTCCTATATATATGCAATAAAAATAAATAAATCCTACTTATAACTTTTAGCAATCAATCAATCCTAAGAAACGATTCTATGCAAAATCGAACTACTCAAAAAAATCTGGACTACAACAGTTAATATATAAATAACAAAATGAAAGGCCTCACATGGTACAAAAGGGGTGGGGGGATATCCAGCCAGCCACCACTCGAGCAAGCAAAATGCCTAGGACTTACAAACAAGTGGCGCCTCTGAGCTTGATGGAAGATAAGTGACCTTATCACGCTTGGTGGCTATTATAAGCCCTCCTTCATTAAGCTATACTATTTTAGCCTCAGCAAGTAAGAGAGTAACAAGGAGTAACAAGGAAAGTAAGTACCCTAGGAGACCTTACGGTCTATTCAAAGAGGGTACCTTTGGACGAGCAATCGAACATGCACATGGCTGCTCAATTGTTTTGCGTCCCTGAACGGCCGCTTTTCAAGACTTTGTCTAGTCTTGACTTAAAATGGTCAACAGATTCACTGTTGACAACTTCCACTGGAAGTGCGTTCCACTTACCGCAGATACTGTACGTGAAAAAGTTTCCACACAGGTTGCGGTTGTAACGCTTCAGGTTAAGTTTGAAGCCGTGATGGCGCGTTCTGTTCTCACTTAGTGTGAAAATATCCCGGTAGTCAACATTGTCGAACCCTCGAAGTATTTTGAAAACTTCGATGAGCTGACCACGCAGTCTACGGGTTTCCAGCGAGAACAGATTTAATTCCCTTAGTCTATCCTCATAACTTTTATGTCGGATAGAGGGAATCAGCTTGGTTGCCATGGCTTGTACGCGTTCCAACCTTGCAATATCCTTTCGAAACGAAGGACTCCAAAATTGTACGGCATACTCCAGGTGCGGCCGAACCAGGGATTTGTAGAGACAAAGTACTATCTCCTTGTTATGGTATCCAAACTGGCGCTTTATGTAGCCTAACATCCTTTGGGCTTTCTTCTCTGCCTCAATGCACTGTTTCGAGAACTTGAGGTCACTAGTGATAGTTACACCCGAGTCCTTCTCAGTGTCACTCGATTCAAGAGCAGTGCCCTTAAGGATATACTGAGATTGGGGGTTTCTGTGGCCGATATGCATTACTTTGCATTTGCCACATGTCCGACCACTCCCCAATCTTCACAAGATCTTCCTGCAGGCGGGCAGTATTTCCATCCTTTGCAACGTTCATACCAAGCTTGGTATCGTCGGCAAATTTGGAAATCTTGGCAACCATGTCACCGTCCATGTCGTTGACGTAGATGATGAATAGTAGTGGTCCCAGGACAGAACCTTGAGGCACCCCGCTAGTAACGGGCACCCACTCAGAAGCCTGTCCATTCACCACCACCCGTTGCCGTCTGCCACTTAGCCAGTTCCTCAATCCAGCCGGCTACTTTTCTGTCTATGCCCAGCATTCGCACTTTCCAGAGAAGGCGGCGGTGTGGTACCTTATCAAAGGCTTTCTGAAAGTCTAAGTAGACCACATCCACCACCTTGTCCCGATCGTGCTCACTGAACACGAAGTGGAAGAATTCCACAAGGTTCGTCAGGCATGACCGTTGCCTTCGGAAGCCGTGCTGGGAACTCCTCAGTAGCAGGTTTGACTCTAAATACGACGTCATTTTGTCCACCATGATGCTTTCCATGAGTTTACCGACTATCGAAGTCAGACTGATAGGTCGGTAGTTCGACGGTTGGCTTCGGTCTCCTTTCTTGAAGATAGGAGTCACATCCGCTTCACGCCAGTCTCTAGGAACGCATTCGGTCTGGATTGACATGTTAAAGATTGCGCTCAGATGTCGTGACACTTGATCGCGCACTTCTTTCAACACTTTAGGTAGAAACCTGTCCGGTCCAGGGGACTTATTCGTCTTTAGGTCAGTGATCTTTTTCTTTATTTCTCCTTCGGTGAAGTCCATATCCTCCAGCTTTTCCCCCGAGTAGGAATCCATTGAGGTTAGCATTTTATGCATCTAAGTGCTTTAATGATCCCTCCTCATTTCTCAAAGGGCCAATCGTTCGACGGATTGGTTTACGGCTGTTCACATATCCAAAAAACTCCTTGGGATTCTCTTTACAGAGTCTCGCCGCTCGGAGTTCCTCAGAACGCTTAGCCGCCCTTATGCTGGACTTCACTCTCATGGCTAGCCTCCGGTATTCGTCAAAGTCACCCGAGATCTTCGATTGTCGGTACACAGTTCTCTTTTTCCTAAGCAGTTGGCCGATTTCTCGATTAAACCACTTTGGTTGAACAGAAGACCAACGGGGACATTTCAGAGGGATGAAACGCGATTGAAGACTCATGAATGTGGTTTTGAAACTGTTCCACGAGTCTTCAACAACATCGCACACTTCTAGCCTCGCGTCAGTCAGTCCAGCACGAAGACCTGCAAAGTCTGCTCTTTTCAAATCGAGTTTCTTCGATTTACTAGTTGCAGGCCCTGCCTTGAGAGCTTTGACTACAAATCTAATTAGTCGGTGGTCACTGCCACCGAGCTCTTTGCAACAGAGAGGTCCTCGACGATGTCATTCTCAGAGGTGAAAACCAAGTCGAGGATATTGTTTCCTCTCGTTGGCTCTCTCACCCATTGACTGAGGAACTCGTTCGCGAACTCCAGGAGTAGTGCGTTCTCGCCACAAGGTTCTCTGGTTTCCCAGTCAACTTGTGTGTTGAAATCACCCATGACGATACACACGGCCTTGAACCTTTGCCAAATACTATTGGCCTTTATTAATTAACAATAAATAGTTAGCTTCTCATGCAAATATGGCACTTTGTTAAAGCTTAATTTAAACAAAGAACTATCTTTTTCGTTAAATTTACTTAAGACAAAGTAATATCTTAGAAAGAAAAAAAAACAATTTTAATACATGAAATCAAATACATATGTACAAAAGAAAATATAATAAAAAACCCATTCCTACTCACACACACATTCTTACAGAGGGAGGGAAAAGGTATTGAGAAAAGGGGTGGGAGAATGGCCCTTCATACACACTCACATTCGCTTCCCCACACCCCTCCTTCCTTAAGCCATTCGACCACAGTCACTCACAATACACTCTCAATCCTTACTCATGGTACCTTTTATACTCAATCGCACCCTTCTGCATCCATTCACACTCGTCTAATGGTCTGGCTATGCATAGAAATCGTTTGGGGTCGTTCGTCAAGTGTCTTGTCAGTCTCGGTCTCCTCGTCACTATCAATAATGTCATCCAACATACTCTTTGCCCTCATTACCAGTTCTCTCATCTCACGACAGAACTCTTTCATACTCTTCCGTTCAGAACCTTCACTCTTCATACCCCCATTCATCAGCTCCTCACTCACAGCTCTCATCCAACTCAAGGTACACTCTTGCGAAACAGACAAATCACTCACATCCCCTTTACTCTCAGCGGCTACACTGGAAACCCCTTCAAATGGTTCCCACCAGAAACCTGAAAAATCAGCCACTACATCAAACTCACCCCTACTATTGCCATTCATAAATCCCCCAAAATCAGCAACACTAGGTTCATTCTGCCCAAACACACTATCATTCATACTGTTCCCAAAACCAGAAAAATCAGGCACAGGCAGCTCACTCACTCATCTACTTACACCAGCCAAATCACTCACCTGTTTACGCAAAAACTCAATCTCCCTTTCAAGATCCCCCATACTAGAAAGACTCTGCTCAGACTTACTTTCATTCGTACTTGCATTCTTCCTTTCACTCTTCTTTGTACGCTTTCTACTCCTTGAGACCAAGACTAGCTCTTTCCCAGACAGATCCATACTATTACATTCAATCTCATCATCATGCACTTTACCTCTCTCTCTGCACAGTTCATACACTGGATGACTCACCAGGTAGTCAGGAGGTTCTCTCCATCTCCTTAACTGAATCTGATTAGCGTGCACTCTCTCAGTCATACCATCATTCAAACTCTCCAAAACATACGTCACCCCCATTTTCCCAAACTCTCACAACTCTATAAGGTCCATCAAACTTCTCACTCATCTTTGACACATTCAACCTACCCTTCACTTCTTTCACCTTCAATACTTTCGCACCTAATTCAAATGAACAGAACTTTTCATGTGTCTCATGCCATACACTCTATTCACTTTCATTCAAACAAAACCTATCTTTCACTCACCTTTCAAAATTCATCACAAACTGACACAGGAAAAACAGTCAAATTATACGCCCACTACACTCTTCCCAACCATACATCCCAGTCATTCAATGTCGTACTCATCATTCCCAACATCTCACACAAGGTTCTTATTGTACATTCAGCCAACCCATTTGAAGACGGTACATACAGAGTCATCCTCACATGCTCCACACCATTCTCTCTCAACATTTGCTCAAACACTTCTCCTACAAATTCAGGCCCATTACCACTCAGACATCTTTTAGGCTTCCATACACACATAGGAAAAAAACAACTGCTCAACCACACGTGCAACAGTCACACTCCTTTTATCTCTCACAGGTGCTGCATACACAAACTTACTTTATGATCAACCATAACAACCATACCAACATTCCCAGCACTCATACACGGCAAAGACACACAATCAATCACTAGCAATTCAAACAGTTCTTTTGTATCAACTTTCAACATCAGTGGTTTCACTTGCACACCTTGCACCTTTCGCTTCTGACACCCTTCACATGTAGTCACAACAACATTCCCAACAGTTCTCAGAAACGGATGGAACACACACTCCTTCATACACTCCCACAGCTTAAACTTACCCATATGACCATAATTATCATGCACAACCTTCATCAGACCAATCATACCAACCAAGGACATCACAAGTACATACATATCATTACCACCCTTCACATGCCTCATAAAATATACAACATCCATACAAACAACAAAATCTTTTAAAATCACTTAAACACTCAGGCTATTCATTCAAATCAACACACGTCATTACACACCTCTTCAACTCACTGACAAAAGGACATATCTCTTGCATCTCTAGAATATCCTCATCACTTAAAATCTCATTCTCATCATCCATGAGCAATTCAATCATACTGCAAAATTTGACAACATACTTCGCACACTCATTCAACCTCATCACCTCACATTGGCCTTTCATAAGACAATCCTTATCAGCATCAAAAGACAAATCATTCAATCTGATAAAATCCACACCAAGCAGAAAACAACATGGCATTTGCTCATCTTTCAGACTAACCTGTTCCCATGCCACTATCATGCCATTCCCTAATCCACTTATCCGTAACTTCACAGGTTTATGCTCACAACATCTAAACTCATCATACTTTCTCAGAATCCTCTCATTCACTAGAGACAATTGCACTCCAGTATCAATCCAACCACAGAAGAACCTTTCACCAACTTTCCCTCTCGCTTCCATCATATCAAGTCCACCATGTTCACAATATACAGAAGGAACAAGCACACCAACATCAGCACTGACATCCACACCATCCTCAACTCCCATATCATCACTCACCACACACTCATCTTACTCCAGACAATCATTCTTCTCTCTCATATATGAACACTTTTCAATCACCCAATTGTAGTGCACACCGCTCAAACACTGCAGATGTACCACATTAGCATACAAACCCTTTATCTTCTCATCTTTGTACACAATCGGCCTCTCACCACCAAAGTGCACATAAACAATCACTCCATACAAACAACTCACTACAATCATCACTACCTGAAGTGGCGGGACCCCTTGAATACACATGGCTCTCAATTCTTTCATAAAGCTCTGCACCCTCGCCATACCAATACTTTCAGGCATCCTTCATACTTCACTCATTACCTCCTTCCTTAAGTCATCCACACTATCAGGCACTCTCACATCTACTCCATCACTCTTCAAATCTTGCAAACCATTCCATACACTCTCAAACAGGGAATCACCACCACCCTTACTCTCCTTTCCATTCATAATCCCTTTCGGCAAATACTCAGGATCACTCACTTCACACACATTTTTATCATTCGTACCAGGATACCTTGACATCAAATCAACCACTCCATTACGTTCACCAGGCACATACTCAATCACATAGTCAAAGTCACTCAAATCTTCCAAAGTCCTTGCAATCCTACTATCAGCCCACTTCATACGCTGCAGATACACAAGAGGTTGGTGGTCAGTCTTAATCACAAACCTCACACCATACAAAAATGGATGCAACACTTTCAAACAATACCTTATCGCAGCCAACTCTCGCTCCACAGTCGAATACTTTCGTTCTGTCGCATTCATAGCCTTGGATACATACCCAATTATTCGCCTGACATTCTCTCCATTCAAACACTGCTCTTGTATCAGAAAAACTCCCATACAATACCCATAGCATCTGTATACAATTCAAGTATTTTAGCATTCACACTATAATCCGGATACGCCAATTCAAGATCTTCAGCCACTACCTCTTTCAGTTTCTCATATGCCTCATTCATCTTATCATTCCACCTGACAACCGTACTACCTTTCTTGCCCATCCACTCAGTCAGAGGCTTACTCACCCCAGAACAATCACATATAAACTTTCGCTGAAATTCAATCAGACCCCAAAGTGACTTCAGTTGCTTCAGTCACAGGTTTCGGAAACATTCGCACCTTCTCAACATACTTCAGCAACTTTCGCAACCCATTCTCACTCACCATATGTCCAAGGAATTCCACTTCCTTTGCAAACCCTTCACACTTCACTACTTTCACCTTCACACCAACACTCTCCAACGTTTTCAACACATCATTCACCAGTCTCATATGCTCCTCAAAAGTCTCAGTCATAATCAAAATATCATCTATAAACGCAATCACATTCTTACTCGCAAACTTACTCAACACAACATTCATTGGCCGCTGGAAGGCTCCGGGAGCATTAGCCAACCCAAAGCTGAGGTTCTGGAACTGGTAATGCCTCTTTGAGGAAGAGAAGGCAGTTACTGGCCGGCTCTCCTCAGCAATGGGCATCTGGTAATACCCCCGTACCAGATCCAACTTCGTAAACCACTCCATCCCATGCATACTATAAACACACTCAGATACCACACACATCGGAAACCTTTCTTTCCACAGTCCTTTCATTCACCTTTCGATAATCCACACACAGACGCAATCTTCCATCTGGCTTAAGTACAGGCACAATTGGACTATTCCATGCACTCTCGCTTTGTTCAATCACCTCCAATTGCTCTAATTCCAAACACTGCTCCTCAATCTCATCAGCAACCGGACGTGGGAAATGCCACGGCCACTGATAGATTGGGGAGTCCTCCTTCAGGAAAATCTTGAATTCCGGGAGTTTTGCAACCCCAAAATCAAGATCACCCTTACTGAGGGCTCCCTTTCGTTCAAATATCATTCGATACACATCCTCCCTTTCATACTCAGTCAAACATCCATCTAATTTTACCATGCTCTTCACTTCATAATAAGTCCATTCACATGTCTTTTCATTTGCAACATTCACCCTGACATCTGTGCTATCATCCATACCTACCTCATTGACAGTGGAGAGGTGACCTAGTACATCTCCGACTTGGATCCCCCTCACCTGTCCTTTCACACTGGGATCCGCCTGCACACATACAAATGGATCATTCATTCTCATCAAGCCATCAAACACAAAAGCAACACGCCTTACCTTATAACATGCATCCTTTCCATCCAATATCACAGTATTCTCACCCACATTCAAACTCACATCCTTACTACAACTCACTCTAACAGACACCATTTCACCCTTCACAAGCTTTACACTCTCCATAGCAGTCACCTCAATACCAGTAAACACACTCCTCAAAACACTATCATCTTTCCCTGCATACAACTTATACACCCCATTTTTACCAATCTCAGACAGGAGGGCTTTATCACTCACCTTATCATACACATCATTATACACCAAGCTCATCTTGCATCCAGAATCTATTAAAGCCAAACACTCAATTCCATTCAATTCCACCTTCACACTCAGACACTCATACTTCCTACCAGACAGCACTTTCACACTAGACAGACTTACCAACACATTACTCACACTCACGCACCCAGAGGATACTTAAACAGGTACAGTCTTACAATAAAGTTTCCTGCTTCAGACTTTCCATTCACACCTTGCGCTCTTAGTCTAATCCAACACTTTTCACTTGAATGTCCTTCTATTGCACAATAACTACATACATTCCTCTGGTCACAACACATCCTCGCATAATGCCAGCCTTTCCACAATTACCACAAGCATACTTCATACTTTCCCCACCAGTTGCTCCACCATTCAACCTCGGACAATCTTTCTTCAAGTGGCCTATTTCTTTACACTTGAAGCCCTCTTTCACACCTTTCCTGGCAATCCTTTATCATATGCCCTTTCTTACCACACCCAAAACATGCACCAGACGTCCACCTACATTCTGCCAACATATGACCCTTCCTTCCACAATCTTTCTCACACCATTCAGTCTCTCATTTGCTGGGACATACCTCGGTTTCTCTCTCATATACCCATTCCCACGCTTGACATTCATCTGTCCCCTTCCATTCGACCACCCTCCATTTACCCATCCATTCTGCCGGCCCAGGAAGCTCGACATCACTCCAGCTGGTGCAGCCTTCAGGGCATCCCTGTAGCTGACAAATGCTGGGGTGGAGGAAAGCTCCTAGGCTTCTTACCCCCAATATTCACACTGTACCATCCACCCTCTTCTAGATCGCTTTCATCATCAAATCATCCATCTTCCAACAGTTCCAACACATCCTCCCACATCAATCGTTCACCTGTCAATCTCATTCTCTCCTTTCTCTTTCCACTCAGCCATTCACTCACCTTTCGCAGGATTGTGTCCAGAAACTTCCTCATCAGTAGTTTACATTCATTTACATCATCATCACCATACCTCTTTCTCGCCATACTCTCAAGCCTATGTGCATAAATGTTCACACTTTCACTCTTCCCCATTCGAGCCTTCTCAAATTCATTCACCCTTTTATACTTCACACTCTCTTTCATTTGTTTCACCTGTCCAATCAATCTCTCCTTTACCACATCATACCTCGGTTCCCCCACACTTGTAATCACGCGGAAAAACTCCAATACTTTTCCCTCCAAACATTCCCCCAAAACATTCATCCAGTATCCCTTATTCTCCGGATACTTGAGCTTACAATATCGCTCAAATTCCCTGAAGAATTCTTCCACACTTTTCCCACCATGTAACCTAAACCTATCTACCTTTGGCACTTCCCTTATCAAAATACCCTTTCCCAAATTCACTTCACTCTCACTCATACCATCACTCTCTCCTTCATCCGAGTACAATAAGACAACACTCTTTCCTCTTACCTTCCTATCCTTCCCCTTTGAACCAGTCTTCCTTCTTCTCTTGTGTTCCACTCTCTTCCATTCTCTGTCCTTCCTATCACTCATATTCACCCTATCCTCTCTAGACTCATACACACTCCCATTGATCTCGTTAGTCTTCTCCCCTTCAGTCAGAGCTGGGGTCAAGGTCAAGGGTCCTGGGGCCAGTCCTGACCCCTTCATCATGTCATACAAGTCCTTCATCCATTGGTCAACCTGCTTCTGTCTCTCGTCCATTTCTTTCCTCATCCTGTCTGTCTTCTCATCCATACTCATCATATCACTCTTCAATCCATCAATCACGTTCCTCAACATCATACATTCCTCCTCTTTCTGCCTCAATTCCAGCCTCAGTCTCACGATCTCATCATGGAGGCCCTGTTCCACAGAAGCCATCCTCCAAGGTTAGTAACAGTGATAGACAAAGGTGAAAAACAAACAACTACCTGTCACTCTAATTGGGTGTGGACTGCAATCCAATCCCGTCACGCTCCCGGTTTTGAGATCTCATGTCCCTATTCGGGCTGAAAATCTAGACTAACCTCAATTGATCCAACCCGCTTCCTACACTAATCCGGATGTGAGAAATCGAAGGAAAATGAAACGGATTGTATGTACAAAAGAAAATATAGTTAAAAAAATCCATTCCCACTCACATTCTTACAGAGGGAGGGAGAAGATATTAAGAAAGGGGGTGGGAGAATAGCCCTTCATACACACTCACATTCGCTACACCACAGCGACCCAGCCCATCCCGGTACCAGGACATATATCGGGCACGAAGATCACCCAGACTGGGACATTCAACAAGAATGTACCAAACAATCTGGGGGACTACACAGTCGTCACATCGGGCGCTGGCGAGCACTCCATCAAATAGCGATGCGTTACACGAGTGTTTCCGATTCGGAGACGACAGAAAGCAACCTGAAGCCACCGCGGCATTGGGGGATAGCTCCATGGGAACAGTCGCGGCACAATGGCACGCAACTTTAAGTTCCCTTCGACCGTCTCCCATCTTCTTTGCCAAGCAGTCCGAAGAGCTGCCCATATTCCTGCCATGTAGTCGGTGTGAGGAAGAGCGAAACACTGGTCCGGTTGCAGAGTCCTCGCGGACTCTTTGGCGCCCTCATTCCCCGCAATTCCTACATGTCCAGGAACCCAGCAGAAGATAATGTCGACATCTGCCCAGCTCGCCAAAACTGTGACATCACGGATATCGCAAACCAGGGTAGGCAGAGATTCCAATGCCCCGAGAGCACTCAGGGCGCTTTGTGAGTCACTATAGATCACAATCCGGTCTCCGAACCGGGCACATCGCGTAATCTCCCATACCGAGTGGTGTATTGCCACCAGCTCAGCCGTGAAGACAGACGCAGCGCTTGGCAGAACCCCGCTGACTTCAAACAGAGGGGATATGGCGTGGAAGTCAACCCCCTCTTGGGACTTGGAGAAGTAGCGGGCCGAAAAATTTAGACTAACCCCAATCGATCCAACCAGCTTCCTACACTAATCCAGACGTGAGAAATCGAAGGAGAATGAAATGGATTGTATGTACAGTCCTTTACTAACAAAAAAAATACAATATTTACAAAAAATATGGGTAAATATGCACCCAATGAGCCTATTTATATATATACTAAAACAATCCTATCTTGGAACCCAATCAATCAAAAAAAATATATGTTAATACTAAGAGTGAATATACAAAAGGGGACAACCAAAACAAGAGACAACAAAAGAGGAGTTTTCTTACGTGGTACCACGGTTTACGATTTGTCGGCCTCCCCGGGGGAAAATCTTGTCGGCAGTCACTCTTGTGACAAAATTGGGTGTGCGGGGCTTATGGTGCCTGCCACCTCGGAGCTCAGTTGTCTTTAAGATCTAGTCAAGTACTCTTAGAAGACTTCTTATATCTTCTTTAAATATCTTCAAAATATTTTCGTTACAGTCGCTCTTGCAAAATGCAGGCAATGTTTTTGTTTGTTTTTTTCTTCTATTCTGGTACTTTAACGCTGTCTCATAAAATCTTCAACATTTAGTAGCTAATAAAAAAAACATGAGATGTTAAATAACCTTATACATACAACATGAAATCAAATAGATATGTACAAAAAGAAAATATAATAAAAAAACCCATTCCCACTCACACACACATTCTTACAGAAGGAGGGTGAGTGTATTGGGAAAAAGGGTGGGAGAATGGCCCCTTCACACACTCACATTCACTCCACCACAGAGCCATCCATATACACTGGCACGGTTCCAGCGTGACACGATGTGTGCTCCAAAATGGTTGAACGCAATACTCGCGGCGCTGTACAATCTTTGAGAGCAGAGGGGTGGTGACAAATAGCCAAATGTGGTACCCTCCAGGGTGGCATCCTGGGCAGAACCAGGGGCGCCACCCAAGTGTCGAAGCATGGGGTACGGAACATCGTCCAGACCATGGGCAGTGTCTGTGCACGATGCAAGAGCGGAACGCAACTCACTCACAATAATCCTGTCGTCGAAGGGTTCTCTGTCTCTGGAGGTAAAGTCCAGCCGGCGGCCTTCCACATCACGACGTGCATTGAATGCTGGTGGAGCAGCATCCTGGCTAGAGAATGCAGAGAAAGCGGTCACGAAAGATTCTGCCACGGACGTGGGGTCTGAGATTGCGGTCCCATTCTCCTGGAGAATATGAGGGGTGTCCTGCAAGAACTTGCCCCGAATCCTTTTGACTCGCCTCCACACCTCTTTCCATTGAGTGAAGACACGTATGCCCGCCAAGAAGAGCGGCGGGCATGCTTCAAAATATACCGGAACCTAGCCCTAGCCTGATGAAATTCGCCAACAGTGAAATCGTTCAGGCGGCGCTTGTAGTGCATGTAGGCATAACGCTTCTGTTTGAGGTCCGTCTCACACTCGGCTGACCACCATGTGAGTGGTTGGTGTGCAAAATAGCCAGACATTCTGGGAATAGTAGTCAAGCCCACGGCAACGGTTGCCGGAGAAGAACTCAGCAGCCTCATCTACCATCCTAAACTCCTCGACTGAGATAGAGAATTCAGTCATTTCCTGAAATGCAGGCTGCAGTGCCCGTGGCAAGAACCACCGAGGTTGGCTCTCAGGCGGCGGTTGCCCTGAAAATGATATTTGAATGGGAAAGTGATCACTACCATGGAGGTCATCAATCACCCGCCAATCAAAATCAGGCTGGGGAACCGAAGAGCACAAAGAAAGATAAAGGCCAGAAAGTGAAGCGGTTCTCGGGCAGTGATCCGTAAACTCATCCACATTTAGGACACCTATCTCAAGCTCTTCGATCAGATCGGCAAGGACTTGTCCCCTGGGATTTATTGAGTAATCTCCCAAGAGAGGATGCCTGCCGTTCGGATATCCAAGCAAGAGAGAGGTTCTCGGCAACCATGCCACGACGCGGCGGAAGTCCCCTGCATCGAAGTCAGCTGACGGTGGAATGCACACAGAAATTATAGTATACCTCCTATACAGGTGAAGCTGCACAGTCACTGCCTGAAAGAGGGTATCTAAAGTGAAAAGAAAAACAGAGACATCATGCCGGGTGTAAACCACGCATCCTCCAGGCCGGCCATCTCGTGGTGGTGGAGGCGCAAGACCTTTATACCCCGGGATGGTGGCCAGGGGGCACGCGCCTAGCATGGTCTCCTGCAGAAAAATAGCTAACGGGGAATAGGACAAGACGAGCCTCCGCATCTCCTCCCAGTTGGCCTGGAGTCCAGGGCAATTCCAGTGAAGGAATATGCCCTCCAGTCCTAGCTCGGAGGAGATGCGGGGGCCCTCTTCGAACAGAAGAGCCTCACAGGAATGGCCGTATGGTTCCCGGAGGCAGAATCCCGGGCGCTGTTGGCAGGACAAAGCGCTGAAGGCCCTGTTGCCTTTGAGGATTTATTGGGGGAGGTTGGGCTCGCCATGCAAGTCTTTTCCTCCCTCCGCCTCGAAACATTAGGCGGGCGTTGCTGCTTCGGAGGCGGGGGGCCCTCTGTTGAAGAACCCTCATCTCCGAGCCACTCAGCCCACCACTAGGCATGGGAGGAGCCGAAGCTCCTTTGTTGCTGTCCTCCTTTCAGGAGACAGCTTTAGGAACCTCGGAAGATGGCCTAGCGACCATCTTCAGGGGTGTTGCCTCCTGTGAGTCTAACGACTCGGTGGAGGCGCGTGACCGTTTCGCCTTACGGGAAACGGTCACGTTGGGGGAAGGGGGGGAGTCCTGGTTTTAGCCGGGGCTGGGTATGAACCCTTTTTTATGCCAGCTTTACCAGGGGAGCGCCTGGGTTGAGTAGAACCCTCAGAAGGGCCAGAATGGGTGCGGAAACAACCGTGCTCATTGGCCTGGATGGGCTACAGCAGAGGGTGCCTTTTTAACTATTGAAGCATAAGACATCCCAGGCAGAGCCGGGTGCGCCATGACCAAGTCCTTAGTCTCGCGGAATGAGAGTCGATCCTGTGCCTGAACGGCCAGGATTTCTTTCTCAAGGAGATATGCACCACATTGCTTTGAAGAAGTGGGGTGCGAGTCTCTGCAATTGACAGACTTGGCCACACACGATTTAGACTTATCGTGTGTGGAGATTGAGTTTTTGCGTAAACAGGTGAGTGATCTGGCTGGTATAAGTAGACGAGTGAGTGAGCTGCCTGTGCCTGATCTTTCTGGTTTTGGGAACAGTATGAATGACAGTGTGTTTGGGCAGAATGAACCTAGTGTGGCTGATTTTTCAGGTTTTACAAATGGTAATAGTAGGGATGAGTTTGATGTAGTGAATGATGAAGTGGCTGATTTTTCAGGTTTCTGGTGGGAACCAGTCGAAGGGGTTTCTGGTATGCCTGTTGGGAATACAGGGGATGTGAGTGACCTGTCTGTTTCGCAAGAATGTACCTTGAGTTGGATGAGAGCTGTGAGTGAGGAGCTGATGAATGGGGGTATGAAGAGTGAGGGTTCTGAACGGAAGAGTATGAAAGAATTCTGTCGTGAGATGGGAGAACTGGTAATGAGGGCTAAGAGTATGGTTGATGAGATGATAAATAGTGACGATGAGACTGACAGGACGACTGATGAACAACCCCGACCAATTGCTACGCGTAGCCAGGGACCAGTAGAAGAGTGTGAATGGGTGCAGGAGGGTGCGATTGAGCACAAGTGGTACCGTGAAGAGTGATTGAAAGGGTTTAGTGAGTGGCTGGTCGAATGGCTTAAGGAAGGAGGGGTGTGGTGGAGCGAATGTGAGTGTGTGTAAAAGGGCCATTCTCCCACCCCTTTTCTCAGTATCCTATCCCTCCCTCGTGATTGTTCTGGTGTGAGTAAGCCTCTGACTGAGTGGATGGGCAAGAAAGGTAGTACGGTTGTCAAGTGGAATGATAAGATGAATGAGGCATACGAGAGACTGAAAGAGGCAGCGGCTGAAGATGTTGAATTGGCTTACCCAGATTATAGTGTAAATGCTAAAATGCTTGAATTGTATACAGATGTGAGAGGGTATTGTATGGGAGGTTTTCTGATGCAAGAGCAGCGTTTGAATGGAGAGAATGTCAGGCGAATAATTGGGTATGTATCCAAGGCTATGAATGTTGCAGAACGAAAGTATTCGACTGTGGAACGAGAGCTGGCTGCGATAAGATATTGTTTGAAAGTGTTGCGTCCATTTTTGTATGGTGTGAGGTTTGTGATAAAAAACGATCATCAACCTCTTGTGTATCTGCAGCGTATGAAGTGGGCTGATAGTAGGATTGCATGGACTTTGGAAGATTTGAGTGACTGTGACTATGTGATTGAATATGTGCCTGGTGAACGGAATGGAGTGGCTGATTTGATGTCAAGGTATCCTGGTACGAATATTGAAAATGTGTGTGGAGTGAGTGATCCTGAGTATTTGCCGAAAGGGATTATGAATGGAAAAGAGAGTAAGGGTGGGGGTGATTCCTTGTTTGAGAGTGTATGGAATGGTTTGCAAGATTTGAAGAATGATGGAGTAGACATGAGAGTGCCCGATAGTGTGGATGATTTAAGGAAGGAGGTAATGAATGAAGTGTGTAGGAAGCCTGAAAGCATTGGTATGGCAAAGGTTCGGAACTTCATGAAAGAATTGAGAGCGATGTGTATGCAAGGGGTCCCGCCATTTCAGGAAGTGTTGATTGTAGTCAGTCGTTTGTATGGAGTGATTGTTTATGTGCACTTTGGTGGTGAGAGGCCGATTGTGTACAAGGATGAGAAGATGAAGGGTTTGAATCCTAATGTGGTACATCTGCAATGTTTGAGCGGTGTGCACTGTAATTGGGTAATTGAAAAGTGTTCATATATAAGAGAGAAGAATGATTGTCTGGATGAAGATGAGCGTGTGGTGAGTGATGATATGGGAGTTAATGATAGTGTGGATATCAGTGCTGATGTTGGTGTGCTTGTTCCTTCAGTGTATTGCAAACATGGTGGACCTGATATGATGGAAGCGAGAGTAAAAGTTGGTGAAAGGTTGTTCTGTGGTTTGATTGATACTGGAGCGCAGGTGTCTCAAGTGAATGAGAAGATTCTGAGAAAGTATGATGAGTTTAGATGTTGTGAGCATAAACCTGTGAAGTTACGGATAAGTGGATTAGGGAGTGGCATGATAGTGGCATGGGAACAGGTTGGTCTGAAAGTAAGTTTGGGTAATGGTGTGAATGTGAAGCATGACTTTGTGATTCTGAAGGATGAGCAAATGCCGTGTTGTTTCTTGCTTGGTGTAGACTTTATGAGATTGAATGATTTGTCTTTGGATGCTGATAAGGATTGTCTTATGAAAGGTGAATGTGAGGTGATCAGGTTGAATGAGTGTGCAAAGAATGTTGTCAAGTTTTGCGGTATGATTGAGTTGGTCATGGATGATGAGAACGAGATTTTAAGTCATGAGGATATTCTAGAGATGCAAGAGATATGTCCTTTTGTTAGTGAGTTGAAGAGGTGTGTAATGTTGCGTGTTGATTAGAATGAATGGCCAGAGTGTTTAAGTGATTTTAAAAGATATGCTAAGGATTTTGTTGTTTGTATGGATGTTGTATATTTTGTGAGGCATGTGAAGGGTGGTGATGATATGTATGTACCTGTGATGTTCTTAGTTGGTATGATTGGTCTGGTGAAGGTTGTGCATGATAATTATGAGCATATGGGTAAGTTTAAGCTGTGGGAGTGTATGAAGGAGCGTGTGTTCCATCCGTTTCTGAGAACTGTTGTGAATGATGTTGCAACTACGTGTGAAAGGTGTCAGAAGCAAAAGGTGCAAGGTGTGCAAGTGAAACCACCAATGTTGAAAGTTGATGCGAAAGAACCGTTTGAATTGGTAGTGATTGATTGTGTGTCTTTGCCACGTACGAGTGCTGGGAATGTTGGTATGGTTGTGATGGTTGATCATAAAAGTAAGTTTGTGTATGCAGCGCCTGTGAGAGATAAAAGGAGTGTGACTGTTGCGCGTGTGGTTGAGCGGTTGTTTTTTCCTATGTGTGTATGGAAGCCTAGATGATGTCTGAGTGATAATGGGCCTGAATTTGTAGGAGAAGTGTTTGAGCAAATGTTGAGAGAGAATGGTGTGGAGCATGTGAGAACAACTCTGTATGTACCGTCTTCAAATGGATTGGCTGAACGTACTATAAGAACCTTGTGTGAGATGTTGAGAATGATGAGTACGACAGTGAATGACTGGGATGTATGGTTGGGAAGAGTGTAGTGGGCGTATAATTTGACTGTGCATAGTGCAACGGGAATTTTCCTGTGTCAGTTTGTGATGAATTTTGAAAGGCGAGTGAAAGATAGGTTTCGTTTGAGTGAAAGTGAGCAGAGTGTATGGCGTGAGGCGCATGAAAGGTTCCGTTCATTTCAATTAGGTGCAAAAGTATTGAAGGTGAAAGAAGTGAAGGGTAGGTTGAATGTGTCAAAGATGAGTGAGAAGTTTGATGGACCTTATAGAGTTGTGAGAGTTTGGGAAAATGGGGTGACGTATGTTTTGGAGAGTTTGAATGACGGTATGACTGAGAGAGTGCGGACTCATCAGAGTCAGTTAAGGAGATGGAGAGAACCTCCTGACTACCTGGTGAGCCATCCCGTGTATGGACTGTGTAGAGAGAGAGGTAAAGTGCATGATGATGAGATTGAATGTGATAGTATTCATCTGTCTGGGAAAGAGCTAGTCTTACTCTCGAGGAGTAGAAAGCGTACCAAGAAGAGTGAAAGGAAGAATGCAAGTACGAATGAAAGTAAGTCTGAGCAGAGTGTTTCTGGTATGGGGGATCTTGAAAGGGAGATTGAGTTTTTGCGTAAACAGGTGAGTGATTTGGCTGGTATAAGTAGACGAGTGAGTGAGCTGCCTGTGCCTGATTTTTCTGGTTTGGGGAACAGTATGAATGATAGTGTGTTTGGGCAGAATGAACCTAGTGTGGCTGATTTTTCGGGTTTTATGAATGGTAATAGTAGGGGTGAGTTTGATGTAGTGAATGATGAAGTGGCTGATTTTTCAGGTTTCTGGTGGGAACCAGTCAAAGAGGTTTCTGGTATGCCTGTTACGAATACAGGGGATGTGAGTGACCTGTCTGTTTCGCAAGAATGTACTTTGAGTTGGATGAGAGCTGTGAGTGAGGAGCTGATGAATGGGGGTATGATGAGTGAAGGTTCTGAACGGAAGAGTATGAAAGAATTCTGTCGTGAGATGGGAGAACTGGTAATGAGGGCTAAAAGTATGGTGGACGATATGATAAATAGTGACGATGCGACTGACAGGATGACTGACGAACAAACCCGACCAATTGCTACGCGTAGCCAGGGACCAGTAGAAGAGTGTGAATGGGTGCAGAAGGGTGCGATTGAGCACAAGTGGTACCGTGAAGAGTGTTTGAAGGGGTTTTGTGAGTGACTGGTCGAATGGCTTAAGGAAGGAGGGGTGTGGTGGAGCGAATGTGAGTGTGTGTAAAAGGGCCATTCTCCCACCCCTTTTCTCAGTATCCTATCCCTCCCTCTGTAAAAATGTGTGTGTGTCTGAATGGGAATGGGTTTGTTTTGTTTTTGTTTATTTTATGTATAAAATGATTACCATGTTTTTCTTTCTTTCCAGGCGCCATATTCTGGAAAGATAGTAGATAGTTTTGATATATCACTATAATTAAAACAAAATAGTACTTTGTTTAAAATAATCTTTTATCAAAAGATTATATTTTGAGGATTGTTTGGATATACATTTAGAGGTAAGCTAGTCGATAAATTTACTTGGGTAATGCCCACTTATTAGTTTCCCTTCCATGTATAAGTAAATGGGTCATAAACGGAGGATATATCTCTTCTACAGAGAGTGGAAGCTTGGACAGACGGCAAGAAGGGTTCTCTAGACGAGTGCTCCGCCCAGCCCTGAGACGGAGGGCTTTCATACCTCGCTAGACACCTGGACCGCCATACCCGCATTGACTGACAATCCTGCCTCCTTTTATGTTAGCCTACTACCACCCACCTCCAGCACACAAGTGATAGCGCGTGCCCCCTTTTCGTTCGGTTGTTGTTGTGTTTTTTTTATGTTTTGTGTAGATATATAAGTAAATTTGTTGTATTCGCCTGTTATAAAATTCTCTTTTGGTATCCTATTTGGATTGGGGAATTTGGCCTCATTTTGAAGTGTGCACACTTCCCTTGTAAATATAAATCGCTGTATTCTTTTGTAAGTAAAGGGACTGTATATACAATCCGTTTCATTCTCCCTTGATTTCTCATGTCCGGACAGTGTAGGAAGCGGGTTGGATTGATTGGGATTAGAGATATATTTTTGGCCAGCTACAACATAACATAATTTTATGGCTGACAAAAGCCACAAGGGCCTATCAAAGGTCATCCGTATCCATCAAATCCCACCCATATAATGCATCCATAGGATTTTGTCAGATCATGCATCTACAATATACAATTTAACAATCCATAGGAATGTCCAACCATGCATCTACAATATATAATTTAAAGCCTCCAATCAAAGTCCCCCAAAATATACAATAAAAAGAAACTGCATCCACAGGAATGAGTCAAGAAACATATCCACATACCCAAAAGTAAGAAATTAACCCTCCATCCCCATATAATCATCCAATCTGCGCTTGAAAACATTCAAGTTTGGGCTGTCTACAGTCTCAGGTGGCAAACTATTCCAATAATCCACCACTTTGTTAGTGAAAAAATATTTTCTAACATCCAGTCTGCACCTCTGTTTTTTAATCTTTAAGTGGTGGCCTCTAGTTCTATTACTACCTTCTAACTCAAAAAACTTGCTAAAATCCAAATTATCCATCCCAGAAAACATATTAAAAAGCTCAATCATATCCCCCTCACACACCTTCTTTCAAATGAAAACATATTTAATACCCTCAGTCTATCTTCATATTCAAGGTACTTTGGGGATGGTATTATTTTTGTTGCCCTCCTTTGTACTGACTCTAATAAGTTTATATCATGTCTAAAATGTGGTGACCATGCCTGTATACAGTACTCTAAATGTGGCCTGACATAAGAGTTGTATAGTTTAAGGATGACCTCCTTACTCTTGTAGCTAACATTTCTTTTAATGTAACCTAGCACCCTATTTGCTCTATTTTTTGCCTCAATACACTGCTTTGAAAATTTCAGTGACCTATCTACTACCACTCCTAAGTCCTTCTCATCTTCAACTGAATTAAGCCAATATCCATCCATATCATAGCTAAATTCCCTATTATCTCTCCCCATGTTAATAACTTAGAGGGCAGGTGTAGGAAATGGAAGGGATGCAGAGATAGAGGAATAGCTAGGGCGGAGGGCATACTGATAAGTTATAGGGAGACTAATGCACAAGTGAATGAGCAGATAACTAGGAATAGAAAAGCACGATGCAATGAAGATGGGAATAATAAAAAAACCTTTCAAATATACTACACAAATGGTCGGAGTATAAGGAATAAGATAGATCTCTTAAGAGCGTTAGCGGGTGAAGAGAATTTTGATATAATTGCGATAACAGAGTCATGGCTTGATTTGGCAGGTAATCACTTTAAACCTCAGGTTATGATTGAGGGCTTTAACATGTTCCATACAGATAGGAATAGGAAGAGAGGAGGAGGGGTTATTATTTATATTAAAGATAATCTCCAGTGTTGTATAAACAGTACAATTAAATTAGATGATAACACAGAGTCATTATGGCTAAATGTAAAGGAATGTAAAAACAAGCTTGTCATAGGATTATTATACATACCACCACATCTTGGTAAGGAAGCTTCAAATCTTCTGTGGCAGGAGATTGAACGAGCATGTAGAAGTAAGCATGTGTGTATAATGGGCGATTTTAATTACAGAAATATAGACTGGGAAGCTCTTGTGGGTGATCAGGAGGCTGAAGAATTTTTGAATGTTGTCCAAGATAATTTTTTGAGGCAGATTATTAACGAACCCACTAGAGGTAATAATATACTGGATTTAGTTCTGACAAATAGGGAAGAAGTTATTAAGTATACTGAGATTGGAGGAAATTTGGGTAATAGTGACCATTGTGAAATTAGATTCAAGATGAAATGGAATGGTAGTGATAGTAGCATGAACAATGTTACAATTCCTGACTTTAGAAGAGCAAATTATAATGGGCTAAGGACTTACCTGGAGGCAGTTGTACAGAAACCAGGAAATGAAATCAATTCAAGAATAGATTCAATGATATCAGTTAGTGGAGACAATAATCACCAGGAGGAAGAGATTACAATTGAAGAGGAGTATGAAAGAATAATTGAGCAATTAATTACAGGTCAGATGATTAACATTCCATATAAGGAGATTAGGACTAAAAATAATGACCCAAAATGGATGACAGATAAAATTAAGCATTATATTGGCATCAAAAAGGGCATTTATAGGAAAATAAAAAACGGAGAGGATCACTTAAGGCAGAGATATAATGAACTAGCAAGAGATGTTAAGAAGTTAATTAGAGTAGCAAGGAGAAATTATGAAATTAAAGTGGCAAATAGGGCAAAGGAAGATCCTAAAAGTTTTTATCAATTATACAAAACTAAGGTTAGAGATAAAATAGGCCCACTTATAGATTCCAATGGAGAATTAGTGAGTGATAGGGACTCAATGGCTGGAATGCAAAATGACTTTTTTCTCTCAGTATTTACACAGGAGGATACTCTAAATATACCCGAGGTGTCAATGATCTTTTGGAGGAATGATGAAGAGAAATTAAAGGATATCTTGATCACAAAGGAAATTGATAAAATCAAAAGTAGTAAAGCTCCCAGTCCTGATGAGGTCTTTCCTAGAATTTTAAAAGAATGTAAGGATGTGTTAAGTGAGCCCCTAGCATGCATCTTTAAAAAAATCATTGGAGAGTGGCATTGTGCCAGTGGCATGGAAGAAAGCCAATGTGATACCTATATTTAAGAAAGGGGATAAAACAAATATGTCTAATTACAGACCAGTAAGTTTGACATCAGTGTTAGGGAAAATGATGGAATCTATTATAGCAAGGAATATTAGAGATAACTTGGATAAGCATAAGTTGATAAAAGAATCACAGCATGGCTTTAGTAAGGGTAAATCCTGTCTGACTAATTTGCTGTCTTTTTATAGTAAGGTGTATGAAGCAGCAGATAATGATGAAAACTATGATATTTTATACTTGGACTTTAGTAAGGCTTTTGATCGAGTGCCACACTTACGGCTTCTGAGCAAAGTTAAAGCACACAGGATCGATGGCAGTATATTTCCATTCTAGACTATGCAGTTTAATTTTGGTCACCATATTATAGGAAGGATATTGATTTGCTTGAGTCTGTGCAGAGAAGGATAACAAAGATGATTGGTGGGCTAAGGAACTTACCTTATGGTGAAAGGCTCAGAAAACTAAATCTACATACATTGGAAAGGAGAAGAGTCAGAGGGTAATTGATTGAAGTATTCAAAGGGGTAAAAGGGGTTCTTATACTTAGTGAACATGACAGGACACGTAGCAATGGGTTTAAGCTTGATAAGTATAGGTTTAGGAAGGAGATTGGGACGAATTGGTTTACAAATCCTGTGGTAGATGAATGGAATAGGCTCACTAGACATGTGATAGAAGCCTCCTCTCTGGGTAGTTTTAAGAATAGATTAGATAAATATATGGATGAAGCTGCTAGATGGGACTGACTTTTTTTTATGTACATATGTATATATTTTTCTAAGGAGTGGGGAGATTATATTCTGCAGTTGCATGAATGGAAATAATCCTCTGGATGCATTTTATGTTTATTGTAGATTAGATCTGATGAACTCCTTAAAGGGTGACAATGTTGATGACTTTTCTCTGGTAAGAAATCTTTTGTGTGTTGACTGGAACACGAGCTGCCAAGTATAGGCCATGAATGGTCATTTGCAGTCTCCTTCTTTTCTTATGTTCTTATAACTTTGCATTTATTAAGGTTAAAAGTCATCTGCCACTTCTGAGACCAAGCTAACAACTTATCTAAGTCACCCTGCACTTTAAAGCTACCCTCAACCTCTTTGACTACAGCTGCCAATTTAGTGTCATCAGCAAAAATTGACACTTTGTTATTTACACCTTGCCCAAGAATATTTACATAGAGTATAAATAATAAAGGGCCTAAAACTGATCCCTGAGGTACGCCACTAATAACATTACTCCACTCTGACCTCACTCCATTCAGTACAACTCTCTGTTTCCTATTTTTCAGCCATTCAGTTATCCCATTTAAAACGTTCCCACAATTTCCATGCAGCTTTAATTTATGAACTAGTCTTCTATGTGGAACCTTATCAAAAGCTTTGGCGAGGCAGTTAATAATAAAGTGTCCATTTTTGCAGATGATACCAAATTAGCAGCTGTAGTTAAAGATATTGATGATAATTTTAAAGTGCAGGGGGACTTAAATAAATTGTTATCCTGGGCACATAAGTGGCAAATGACTTTCAACCTTGATAAGTGCAAAGTTATTAACATGGGAAAAGATAGAGAATTTAACTACGAAATGGATGGGCATTGGCTGAGCTCAGTAGAGGATAACATAACATAACATAACATAATTTAACGGATGACAAAAGCCACAAGGGCCTATCAAAGGTCATCCGTATCCATCAAATCCCACCCATATAATGCATCCATAGGATTTTGTCAGATCATGCAGCTACAATATACAATTTAACAATCCATAGGAATGTCCAACCATGCATCTACAATATATAATTTAAAGCCTCCATAGGAGTCTGTCAAAAACAAAATCAAAATCCCCCAAAATATACAATAAAAAGAAACTGCATCCACAGGAATGAGTCAAGAAACATATCCACATACCAAAAAGCAAGAAATTAACCCTCCATCCCCATATAATCATCCAATCTGCGCTTGAAAACATTCAAGTTTGGGCTGTCTACAGTCTCAGGTGGCAAACTATTCCAATAATCTACCACTCTGTTAGTGAAAAAATATTTTCTAACATCCAGTCTGCACCTCTGTTTTTTAATCTTTAAGTGGTGGCCTCTAGTTCTATTACTACCTTCTAACTCAAATAACTTGCTGAAATCTAATTTATCCATCCCAGAAAAGATTTTAAAAAGCTCAATCATATCTCCCCTCACACACCTTCTTTCAAATGAAAACATATTTAATACCCTCAGTCTATCTTCATATTGAAGGTGCTTCAGGGATGGTATTATTTTTGTTGCCCTCCTTTGTACTGACTCTAATAAGTTTATATCATGTCTAAAATGTGGTGACCATGCCTGTATACAGTACTCTAAATGTGGCCTGACATAAGAGTTGTATAGTTTAAGGATGACCTCCTTACTCTTGTAGCTAACATTTCTTTTAATGTAACCTAGCACCCTATTTGCTCTATTTTTTGCCTCAATACACTGCTTTGAAAATTTCAGTGACCTATCTACTACCACTCCTAAGTCTTTCTCATCTTCAACTGAATTAAGCCAATATCCATCCATCTCATAGCTAAATTCCCTATTATCTCTCCCCATGTTAATAACTTTGCATTTATTAAGGTTAAAAGTCATCTGCCACTTCTGAGCCCAAGCTAACAGCTTATCTAAGTCACCCTGCACTTTAAAGCTACCCTCAACCTCTTTGACTACAGCTGCCAATTTAGTGTCATCAGCAAAAATTGACACTTTGCTATTTACACCTTGCCCAAGATCATTTACATAGATTATAAATAATAAAGGGCCTAAAACTGATCCCTGAGGTACGCCACTAATAACATTCCTCCACTCTGACCTCACTCCATTCAGTACAACTCTCTGTTTCCTATTTTTCAGCCATTCAGTTATCCAATCTAAAACGTTCCCACATATCCCATGCAGCTTTAATTTATGAACTAGTCTTCTATGTGGAACCTTATCAAAAGCTTTGCTGAAATCTAAGTAGATCACATCAACTTTCTCACCCCTATCTAATTCTTTAGTTACATAATCCATAAAATCCAGTAAATTAGTTAAACACGATCTATCTTTTCTAAAACCATGCTGAGCATCATTAATTAACCTGCTACTCTCTAGATGATCAGAAATTCCCTTCTTAACCATCTTCTCAAGAATTTTACAGACTATAGAAGTTAAGCTTACTGGTCTAAAGTTATTTGGGTCCTCTTTGCTTCCCTTTTTAAAAATTGGCACTACATTTGCCAATTTCCAATCATTTGGTATTTCTCCAGACTCTAGTGATCTAATAAATATCTTCTCGAGAGCTACTGCAATACTTTCTACACCTTCTTTGAGTATCCTAGAATGAATGTTGTCAGGGCCAGATGCCTTACTAGTATTTAACTGAATTATAAGCCCTTTAATTTCTTCTCTGTCTATATTAATAGAATTTATCACTACTTCCCTTGACCTAGAATTATCATCAATTAATCTAACTGGTTTCTCTAGGAGTAGTAATAGATAAGTCATTAAGGTTTTCTAAGCAGTGTATGAAGCAAGAAATAGGGCAAATAGAGTGCTGGGTTTTATTAAGAGAAATGTCAGTTACAAAAGTAAGGAGGGTATTCTTAAACTCTATAACTCTTACGTTAGGCCACATCTAGAGTACTGTATACAGGCATGGTCCCCACATTTTAGACACGATATTAACCTTCTTGAGTCAGTGCCACGGAGGGCAACAAAGATTATTCCTTCCCTGAGGCACCTTGAATATGAAGATAGACTGAGGGTATTAAATATGTTCTCGTTCGAAAGGAGGTGTGTGAGAGGGGATATGATTGAGCTCTTTAAAAAATTTTCCAGGATAGATAAATTGGATGTTAGCAAGTTTTTTGAGTTAGATGATGGAAATCGGACTAGAGGTCACCACTTGAAAATTAAAAAGCAAGGGTGTAGGTTGGATTTAAGAAAATATTTTTTCACCAATAGAGTGGTAGACTTCTGGAACAAATTGCCGCGGAGGGTAGTAGGTAGTCCAAATCTAAATGTATTTAAGAGTAGGTTGGATGGGTTTATGGGAAGGCAAGGTTGTGATGGTTCCTAAGTTTTGTATATATTAATATTGTTTGTATATATCTATAGCTGCATGATTTAGTTCTTGACAAGCCTTGATTGGTGATACCCTTGTTTCTGGATGCAATCCTCTGGATGTAGTTTTCCTGGGAGTGTGGGTGCCTTAAAAACGAGGCCGTTTGACTCGGATGACCTATGATGAGCCCTTGTGGCTTTTGTCATCTGTTATATTATATTGTGGGGGACTTTGATTTTGTCTTCCCCTGGTGATGGTGCTTTTTGTGGGTGGGTTTTGATGGAGGCGGATGACCTTTGATAGGCCCTTGTGGCTTTTGTCATCCGTGTAATTATATTATGTTATGTTTGCTGAAATCTAAGTAGATCACATCAACTTTCTCACCCCTATCTAATTCTTTAGTTACATAATCCATAAAATCCAGTAAATTAGTTAAACACGATCTACTTTTTCTAAAACCAAGCTGAGCATCATTAATTAACCTGCTAGTCTCTAGATGATCAGAAATTCCCTTCTTAACCATCTTCTCAAGAATTTTACAGACTATAGAAGTTAAGCTTACCGGTTTAAAGTTATTTGGATCTTCTTTGCTTCCCTTTTAAAAATTGGCACTACATTTGCCAATTTCCAATCATTTGGTATTTCTCCAGACTCTAATGATCTAATAAATATCTTCTCAAGAGCTACTGCAATACTTTCTACACCTTCTTTGAGTATCCTAGAATGAATGTTGTCAGGGCCAGATGCCTTACTAGTATTTAACTGCATTATAAGCCCTTTAATTTCTTCTCTGTCTATATTAATATAATTTATCACTACTTCCCTTGACCTAGAATTATCATCAATTAATCTAACTGGTTTCTCTTTTGTGAATACTGAAGCAAAATGATCATTAAGGACCTCTACTATTTCCTCATCAGATTCTTTCAAAACCCCTTCATATTTAATATGCCCTATTTTATCACCATTAGATTTATTATTGATTCTATAATAATAGCTAAAAAAATTTTTAGGATCTTTATTATTATTTTTAGCTAAATTAATTTTGGCTGTCCTTTTGGTATTCTTAATAATCTTATTTAGTTTATTTCTAGGAGACATATAATGGTTTAAATTATCTAAACTACTATCACTTTGTAATCTCTGGTATGCCCTTTTTTCTCTGAAACTTTATTAGCTATTTCTTGATTCTACCATAATGGTGTATGAAGCAGAAGATAATGATGAAAACTATGATATTTTATACTTGGACTTTTGATCGAGGGCCACACTTACGGCTTCTGAGCAAAGTTACAGCACACAGGATCGATGGCAGTATATTTAGGTGGATTCAGTCATGGCTTGGTGACAGACAGCAAAGAGTTAGTATAGATGGAGTAAAATCTGAGTGGGGGTGTGTTAGCAGTGGAGTTCCGCAAGGATCTGTTTTGGGTCCCTTGCTATTCTTAATTTATATTAATGATCTTGACATAGGTATAAGTAGTGACCTGAGTAAATTTGCTGATGATACTAAGCTAGGTAGGGCCATTAGGGCTGATTCTGATGCTGTTGTAATGCAGGAGGAGTTGACCATTCTGTCCAATTGGGCCAAGAAATGGCAAATGAAGTTTAACATAGACAAATGTAGTGTACTTAGTATAGGTAGAAATAATCCATTGAATAGTTATAAATTAAATGGGAGAATTTTAGGAAGGACCGATTGTGGGAGGGATTTGGGTATTTTGGTAAGTTCAGACCTTCGTCCTAGAAAGCAATGCCTAAATGCTAAGAATAAAGCTAATAGGATATTGGGATTCATTAGGAGGAGTGTAAGCAATAAGAGTGCTGAAGTCATTCTAAAACTGTATCTGGCGCTAGTTAGGCCTCATCTAGACTATGCAGTACAATTTTGGTCACCACATTACAGGAAGGATATCGACTTGCTTGAGTCTGTGCAGAGAAGGATGACAAAGATGATTGGTGGGCTAAGGAACTTACCTTGTGGTGAAAGGCTCAGAAAACTAAATCTACATACATTGGAAAGAAGAGTCAGAGGGGAATTGATTGAAGTCTTCAAATGGGTAAAAGGATATAATAAAGGGGATCTGGGTAAGGTTCTTATACTTAGTGAACATGACAGGACACATAGCAATGGGTTTAAGCTTGATAAGTATAGGTTTAGGAAGGAGATTGGGAGGAATTGGTTTACAAATTGTGTGGTAGATGAATGGAATAGGCTCACTAGACATGTGATAGAAGCCTCCTCTCTGGGTAGTTTTAAGAATAGATTAGATAAATATATGGATGAAGCTGCTAGATGGGACTGACTTTTTTTTAGGTATATATTTTTCTAAGGAATGAGGAGATTATATTTTAACATAACATAACATAACATAATTACACGGATGACAAAAGCCACAAGGGCCTATCAAAGGTCATCCGCCTCCGTCAAAACCCACCCACAAAAAGCACCATCACCAGGGGAAGACAAAATCAAAGTCCCCCACAATATAATCTAACAGATGACAAAAGCCACAAGGGCTCATCATAGGTCATCCGAGTCAAACGGCCTCGTTTTTAAGGCACCCACACTCCCAGGAAAACTACATCCAGAGGATTGCATCCAGAAACAAGGGAATCACCAATCAAGGCTTGTCAAGAACTAAATCATGCAGCTATAGATAGATACAAACAATATTAATATATACAAAAATTAGGAACCATCACAACCTTTCCTCCCCATAAACTCATCCAACCTACTCTTAAATACATTTAGATTTGGACTACCTACTACCCTCTGCGGCAATTTGTTCCAGAAGTCTACCACTCTATTGGTGAAAAAATATTTTCTTAAATCCAACCTACACCCTTGCTTTTTAATTTTCAAGTGGTGACCTCTAGTCCGATTTCCATCATCTAACTCAAAAAACTTGCTAACATCCAATTTATCTATCCCGGAAAATTATTTAAAGAGCTCAATCATATCCCCTCTCACACACCTCCTTTCGAACGAGAACATATTTAATACCCTCAGTCTATCTATATATTCAAGGTGCCGCAGGGAAGGAATAATCTTTGTTGCCCTCCGTGGCACTGACTCGAGAAGGTTAATATCGTGTCTAAAATGTGGGGACCATGCCTGTATATAGTACTCATTTACCATCATCCCTGCATCCATGGGAATCTATACTCTCCTCTCATATCTTTCTTAACATTTTGATTTTCCATTTCCTGTTCATACTCTCTCTTTCTTACTTCTGTCCATACGGTTCCTATTTTGTTCTCTTGATTCTTGTCTATTCTTCCCCAAAAGTCCTTTATCCTTTCTATTCCTTCCTCCCTACTTAGCTTCACAGGTTTTGCTTTCTCTTCTGTTTCTCTTTTTCTGTATATCTCTATACTTTTTTCTTTTCTCTCCTGTCCCCTTAGTTGGTTTATGTATTCCCAGGTCTTTCTGCTATTTTTTTCCTCTTTAATCTGCTTTGTCAAATTTTTCTCATGATTGGTTATCCTTTCTTTAACCATCTTTTTAACCTTATTCTTCTGCTTTGTATACTCTTGGAATGCTCTTTCCTTATTTTCCCCTTCCTCTGTCCTCCTATGTTTCTTGTTCAGTTGCCTTCTCCTTTTTATCTCCGTCTCTATTTCTCTGGTGAACCATGGTGGTTCTTTGACCTTGCCTCCTCCCTCTACTGTTTTTATCATTATCTTCCTTTGTAGTTCTCTTTTAGCACAATCCTCTACAATTAAGTCAAAAGTCTCTATATTTTCTACTCTGTTCACTCTTATACATCCTTCCACTTCTTCCACATATCTTTGTACTTTGTTAGCCTCCTTGGTATAATATAGCCTTTCCTTTGTATCTATCTTTCCTTTTCTCTCTCTCTTGGTCTTTATATTGGTCTCACATATAATCAAATTGTGGTCTGAGAATTCTATAATTTCTCCTTCCTCGTCTACTTTCATTTTCTCTATCACGTTAGAACCTTCTTTGTTTGTCATTACAAAGTCAATCACACTTCTTCTCTTTCTTCTTGCCCATGTGTAGGTCCCTTCGCATGCTTCTGTGGCATTAACTAGGATCAGGTCTCCCTTCTCCAGTAATGTCATTACTATTTCCCCATTCTTGTTAATCTCTTGATCCCCCAAGAATCCCAAGTGTGCATTAAAATCCCCTAACATTATCAATGGTCTTGTCTCCTTGCATATAATTCTTAATAATTCCTTTTGTATCCTTTTATTTCGTTCAATATTTCTTGTGAGCATGTATACTAAGATCAGTCTCACCTCTTCCTCTCTCACCTTTATTACTACGTCTAATATATTCCTATCTGTTGTTGCTTGTTTGCAGTATGTAATATTATCAGTCTTCTTACTTATAATAGCCAGTCCTCCTCCCTTTTTATCCTCCTCCTCTTTATAACTTGTAACTCTTTCTATTCCCTCCTCGTATTGTACATTTTCTCCTCTTTGGTTTGTCTCTGTTAGGCACATTATTATATTCTCTTCCAATCCACTATTCAATCCTGCCAACTTCTGCTTTGTTAATGTTTGTACATTCAGCAACCATATCTTGACACTCTCTGACTCTTTACTTTTTATCCCTATACTTCCTCTTCCCCTTGGAGATTTTAGAAATTTTCTCCCCTCATTAGTCTTCTTCTCTTTTTAACCATCCTCTTTCTCCTTTTTTTAACCTCAGTTGCTCTCTTAACTCTCTATCCTGTTCTCTCTCCTTCTTTGTCAGATCTGGTGCTATCCATATATTCCTCACTTCCACTTTACTTGACCTGCTCAGTTTTCTCATATTTTTCAATATCCAAAATTTCTCCTCCCTCTCTTCTAGCTTAACTAGCAGCGGTCTAGGCCTATTCTGCTCATTTTCTTCCTCTCTTCTCTTTCCTAACCTTATTGCCTGCTTTATTTCCACGTTCTTCCCTATACCCACCTCCTCTTTGAATAATGTATTTGTGGCCTCCTTATCCTCTTCCTCTCTCCTTCTCAGATTCCTTCATCCCATATATCACCAGATTACTTTCCTGGCTTTCTTATCCTCCTCTTCCCTAAGTTCTTCTATCACATGTTTTACCAGTTCTCCTTTTAATTCTCTTATATTTATACTACCGGCCCCATTGGTTTGTACCTCCCCTCTCTCTGTAATCTCTTCATTGAATTTTTCCATTTTATCCTCTAAAGACGTCAGTCTCTCTTTCCAGACTTCCCTCTCCTCTTCTAATCTTTTTATTTGTTGCTTCATTTCCCAATTTTCTTTCCTCATAACTTTCACGTTACCCCTACAGCTTCTGCAGAACCAGCTCAGTGAGGTGTTTACTTTGCAAAGTACCTTCATCTCTTCGCTCGAAACCTTTTCACACCCTGCATGCTACCAACACTCGCAGTCTTCACATAAAATGCCCACTTCCCCATTTTTCACTTTTCCCCTGCACCCTTTACACACATCACTATTGTGCTTTTGTTGTTGTTCTATTAATTGATCTCCACCCCCCTCCCTCTTCGCTGTTTCTGCTCCCCTTTTTTCCTCTGTCGCCGTCTTCTCTTCTCTCGTTTTCCGCCTTGGGGGTGGCGTCCTACTCGCGTACTCACAGCATCCACACAGCTCACCTGCACTCAGCCTTCCCTCATAATCACATCTCTTTTTCCTTGCACCTCTTCCGGTATCCATATTTAATATTTTATTTATTTTATTTGTTACACGTTATTGTGGACCGCCACAACTAAAATTTCTTCCCCCATTAACATAATTCAAGTAATGATATAGCTTATGTGATGATTGGTTTAATGACAAACTTGCCTAGATAGCAGCTATTAAACCTTGCTATATGAATTTAAAAATAAAAATGAGGTGAAGCGAAAATGTGAGGATGGAGTACAAATTCAGCCGGGAAAGTTTCAAAATCACTGAATCATAAATTTAACAAGATTTATTGAACAACAAATAATGGAATATGGTTAATTGTTGAATTTGATAATAGTGTTAATAAATATAATGTGTATTTTAATGAAATAAGGTATATATATATATATATATATATATATATATATATATATATATATATATATATATATATATATATATATATGGGGAAATGGCAAAAGATTATAATGTTAAGAAGAATAAGTTATATAGGGTCTTTCAACAAGGACGCTCGAGCTTTGTCGGGCGATAGTGGCCATGTTGTTAAAGCGACATCTGGCAACCTCACTGTGAACTGTTCAGTCGTACTTGGCAAGTCATGATAAAAGGTTATAGCGTTGAACACCGTGTGCAAATCATCAAATGTTATTATCAAAATCAGTGCTCCGTTCGACAAACGTTCCGCGCATTACGTGATTTCTATCCTCGCCACAATCGTCCTCTCGAGTCCACTGTTCGAGTCTTTGTAGCCAAATTCAAGGCAAAAGGGTTGATCAACAATTAGCCAACACCCGTACGTCGCCGAAATGCAAGGTCTGCTGAAAACATTGGTGCCGTAAATGAGAGTGTACGGGAAAATCCGAGGCAGTCAATTTTTCGTCGTTCACAAGAACTTGGCCTTTCTGCAACTTAAGTTTGGTGAATTATGCGTAGGCACTTGGGTCGGTACCCGTACAAAATCCGAATTACCCAGGAACTTAAGGTAAACGACCATAGACAACGCCGTGTGTTCGCTGATTGGGTTCTAGAGCAGTTGGAAGTTGCCTCAAATTTTTTTTTGAAATCATCTTCAGCGACGAGGCCCATTTTTAGATGAATGGATTTGTGAACAAGCCAAATCGTCGGATTTGGAACGAAAACAATCCCCATGAGATACACCAGCACAAATTGCATCCCAACAAAGTCACTGATTGGTGCGGATTTTCGTCTAACGGAATCATCGGTCCGTATTTTTTTGAGAACGAAGATGGGATTGCCATAACCATCAACGGCGAGACCTACAGATCGATGATAAGCAACTTCTTGTGGCCTCAACTGTATTATATGCCTGATATGGATACTAACGACATGTGTTTTCAACAGGACGGCGCTACATGTCACACTGTGCATGCCACGATAGACATCTTTCACCAGTGATTTCAGGGCAGGGTCATCTCGCGCGGCGGCGACGTCAACTGCAGGATGAGGTAAAGATAACGAGTGTCAACTGCAGTGTGTACTGACGAAGTACTACAATAAGAACAAGTACTGACCAAAGGCTTATGGTCCGTAAAAATGGTAAAGTCACGTCCTTCCAAGTATTTTCAGAAGTGACGGATTGCGAGGTATATTTCAAGGAGCTCTCGAGAGAACGTACTATACCTCTTTTGAGAGTCTGAAAGAGAGCGAGAGAAGAAAGCAAGAGGTAGCGGTCTACACCCATACAAATGGAAATATTTAATCATAACTGTATATATATATATATATATATAAAGAGAGAGAGAGAGAGAGATTTTATTATCATTATTATTATTATTTCAAAAAAGGTTGGTAGCCATAACTTAAATCATGTGATTGGTACGCCCGATCTCTCGAGCGTCTTCAAATAAAATCACATGCTCATTCGTTCACTTTGCTGCAGGGCTCATCGGAATCAGGTCTGTAAATTTTGAATAGTAATTTTTAGCTAAATAGGTCCCGAAAGAATCGCGAATTAATGCGTGATTCTTCTCTCATTTACAGATCCTCCCAACTCCGTTGTAATCTATTTATTGAATCCATTTAAGTATCCACATTACAATCTATTTATGTATCTAATTTAACCCATACAATCTATTTATGCATATCAATCTATATTAATATTTACCCAATCCATTTAACTATCCAATTTATTTGCTCATATAATCTATTTATCAATCCATATAAATATTGATCATACATTTATAATATTTACTCACTTAACATTCAACTATAATCTAATTAATATTTGTCGATCTAATTATCAATAATCATATGTGTACTCTAATTCTCATTAACTCGTGCAAAGTTAATTCAATCGCGTAAAATTCAATCCAATCATAAACTGTATAGTTTCAGTTTTTAATCATAACTGTTTATTCAATAATATATATTTTTCGTATCTCTTTGTTTTAATACACGTATTCCCAAGACGTTGCCGATTTAGGCCTAAGAAAATTTCGTCTGCAAATTCAGACTTCCCGTTAGCAATTAACTTCATTTCCCTTGTATAACAAAAATATAGGTTTGGGGGTTTATTGTGACCAGAGCTATCGAGTGTATTGGCGTAATAACAACCTATACCTACGTGGGTTAAGGATGCGTCGGAGACAACGCTGATGGGGGCTCCTGGAAAAGCACTAGCGAATTTCGCAGCTCGGGCAATAGCCTCTTTGGTGGCAGAGAAGGAATCGCACGCTTCAGCAAACCATTCAAGAGGTGAGTTCTTTGTGGTCTTGCTGAGCAGAGAGTTGATAGGTTGCATGACCTTGGCACAATTAAGTATGAATCTGTGGTAGAAATTAACCATGCCAAAGAAATGCATAAGTTGCTTGCGTGATGTGGGCCGAGAAAAGTTGCGCATCACGGTAACTTTAACTTAGAGTGGGCCAATCTGTGTACTCGAGACATGGTGACCCAAGAAGGAGAGTTGAGGGACGCCAAAAAAAACCTTGATAGTGTTGAGTACGACACCATACTCTTCAAGTCGAGTGAAAAACTGACGAAGGTGAGACAAATGCGCATCTAAAGACGAAAATGCCACCAGGATGATATGTAGCAGAAGACGAAAGGCAGACCTCTCAGAACTTGATCCATAAAACGTTAGAAGATCTGACCACTGTTACGAAGACCATAAGGCATCCTGTTCATAAAGAAGGGACCAAATAGCGTAGTGATAACCGTCTTTGGGATGTCATCTGGATGAATATGGATCTGGTTAAAAGCACGTACCAGATCGAGTCGAGAAAAGATGGAACAACCGAAAAGAGTAGAATTGAAATCAGACAGATAGGGCAGAGGATATCTATCGAGGATAGTACAAGCATTGATCCGCCTGTAATCACCTACAACTCTGTACTCACCAGGGGTAGATTTGGGTACAAAATCAAGAGGAGAGGCCCAAGGAGAAGTAGAGGAGCTAGCTATGCCAGCTTCCACTATGAAGATGAACTCCTGCTTCATTAAAGCCAGTTTATCTGAAGCTAACAATGGCGGCGGGAAAATACAAGCCCTCCAGTCGTCTCAATCCGGTAAACCGCGTTGTATTTAATAGGCTTTTCTTTAGAGGATGGTATTCTAATTTAAGGAAATTCCTGTAGCAGGCGCTGAAATTATGGATTGGCTGACAGAAACTGGATAGAGAGAAGAGAACTCTGTGACGGGAAAAATGAATCCGAAACTGTGAGCATTGTAGTGCGATCAATAAGCTTGCGGTTAAGAGAGTCGACCAAAGGGACGTGGGAAGAGAGAAAATCTAGGCCTAGAATAGGAACGTCGACCTCGGAAACAATAAAGGTCCATCGAAAAACTCTACGGAGGAAGAGGGCCAATTAAGTATACAACTTCCATAAGTCCTTATTTCCGAGGAATTAGCGGCTTTAAGGAAAAGATCAGAGGAAAAACAAGCTTTATCGTCCAGTGACGCTGGAATAACACTACATTGAGCACCAGTGTCAACGAAATATGAGAAATCAGAGAGTGGGTCATAAATACAAAATGGTGGATCGATCTGAAATGAAGGAACGGCAGAGGTGATAGATCCATTGATCACTTGCGTTCTCAGTTTAAATTAGGCGAAGAATTTGAATAAGAATGAGAAGAGTGAGTTGGAGCATTAGTTTGAGGGGAGTGAATAGATTGCTGCGGTAAAATTGGTAGAATAGCTTTAAATTGAGGAGATAATAGTTAAAAATATGGGCAGGGCTGTATACATTTTACGGCTTGTGCACCATATTTGTTGTGTTACTAGCACCAATTAGTTGGTTGGATAAAAGTAACATTATGATTAGAAGAACCAATTTGTGAAGAGCGAGCATTATTTGATTGAGTGTGAGAATAGGATGATAGGTAGTATTAGCAAGATTGTGCACAGTGTACAGCTTCGCTAACATATTTCTCATGGTACCAGCATAGACTCTTAGTTTGAGAGTGAAAGAATTTAGGAGTAAGGGGAAAGGCGAAAGAATGAGCAGGGGAATGCTGCGCATCATTTCTTTTACTGGAATGTGCTCGTCGGTTTCGTCTTCATGAGGACGAACGGCGTCTGTCGCTTCGTCCACCCTTTGTGACCGTTCAGTCGCCCAGTCCCACATTAGAGTTTTAGATTTTGCAGCTCTCCCTATATCCTCTCCAAAATGGGAGCCAAGTCCGGTAATGAATGTGAAAATGAGGCGTTACACGGGTCCGGCCTATTGCCAGAAGGCGTCGTTGGTAACCGAACCTGCGAAATAGATGGATTAGAGTAAGGAATTGTACATTGAAGGACAGTTCCCCAGTTTTCATATATTATCTCTGCTGTTTTTGCGATTTCATCCATGCTTTTGTGCTCACCAATCATCATAAGGGGTCTAATGTGGTGAGGGATCCCACGCTTGAAAATCTCTGTTAGGATAGAGTAAAAAAGCTCTGACCAAGTGCGCTTCGCCCTGATTAACTCTTTGAGATGCTCAACGAAACGCGTGGGACGCCTATCACCCATTTGTTGAGTAAGTCTTATGTCTTCAACCTGGGATCTCCCAAATTCAAGCTTGAAAGCTTGCCTCAACTCCCCCCAAATGCACGATTTTCCCACTTTGTAAGAAAATTCCCCGAAACAAAGCAAAGATACTTATTGGGACTTTTTGCGTGATGCTTATTATGCGCTCTTGATCAGGAAGGGCTTGATGTGCCCTCAAAACCCTATAGATTTCAAACCACGTGATCGGATCGGTTGCATCGAAAGCGGGAAAATTGATTTAAGTGTGAATGGTGGATCGGGCGCTGACATCATGGTTTATAGCTGTAGGATGACTAATGCAATTGCCACGGGTGTCGCACATGTAGTCATGAAAGTTGAGGAGGCCTGGCTCGCTATCGTGGTTGAGGCAGTTGAAGTAAACGCGTGGCTTGACTATTCATGGCTAAGAGATGTGTGTCTTTGAAACTTCTGGTTAAGCAAACAAATGAGGAAGTTAAAGTAAGATGAAAATAAACTTACAGCGAAAACGAAAACTGAGTCAGAGAGAGAGAGATAAGCGGCTGAGTTTGTGGTTGCCAGACGAATCTCACGTGGAAAGAATAATATAAATTTTATTTTTACGTAACTAGAGGTTAAACTATATTATACTTAATTTTAAAAAAAGAAAGGGTCTAGGGCACCAATTATAGCTTATGTGATGATTGATTTAATGGCAAACTTGCCGAGATAGCAGCCATTAAACGTTGCTATATGAATTTAAAAATAAAAATGAGTTGAAAGAGAAAGGTGAGGGAGGATAAGTAATTTCGCTGGGAAAGTAAAAAATCCCTGACATATAAATTTAACAAGATTTATTGAACAACAAATAATGGAATATGGCTAATTATTGAATTTTATATTGTGTATGTTAATGAAATAAGATATATGTATATATATATATATATATATATATATATATATATATATATATATATATATATATATATATATATATATATATATATATATATATGGAAATTATATAAAATATAGCATAATACTGCCACCACATTTTTGAAGTTATAAGATCAGGGGAACTGTAATTCAAAAGAAGAAATTACACTTTGAATATGTTTAGACCTTTGTATACACTGATAATCAATTATGGAGCTAATTTTGACTGACCTTGATGGAGCGCTGATGAAATAAAAGTGTTCATTAAAATGCGCTCAGGTATCGGGAAACAAGAAAGTCTATTCTAATTGGTTAATTACGAATTAAATTGTACAAGGGTTTTGATTAGATGGTGTTTGGGAGGAGTCGTACTTTGATTTTGAGGTAACGGTATTGGTATCAAAGGTAGTACAAAAATGGATTTTGGGGCGAGGTGCATAATTTTCTTAGACAGGAAATTGCCAACTGCCTCTTTACGAACTTTGTAGGAGCTTGCAAAGATGTCAGCTGATACAATGACTAAAGCCACAATGGCTTATCAGAGGTCATGCGAGTCTCTGCCACACCTATAAACTGCTTAAAAGGGCGTTACCATCATAGTAAGTCAAAAACTAAATCATGCAACTGCAATAAACAATATCCATAATATACTATATACAGAATTTATTTTAATATTTAATTTGCGCCGATACAACTAAATAACCGTAATAACCTACCATCCATATATACTCATCTAACCTACGGTTGAAAACATTTAGATATACAGCTTATTGTCTCCTGTGGTAAACCATTCTAGTAATCTACCACTCTGTTGGTTAAAAAATACTTTCTCACATCTAACTTACACTTCTATCTTGTCTTTTTATTAATTATCAAGTGGTCACCTCTAGTCCTATTACTACCATCCAACTCAAAGATTTTGCTAAGATCCAAATCATCTTCTCCAGAACAAATAATAAGAAGCTCAATCATGTCTCCTCCTACGAATGTTCTTTCAAATAAGAACATATTTAGTATCCTCCACATATTTACGTATACAAAATGCTTTCATCGGAAGCTGAAGAGGTAATGTATACAGTCTTGCCCATATTTGCAACCATTATCTCCTCAATTTAACGATATTCTACCAATTACACCTCAACAATTTATTCACTCTCCTCAAACTAATGCTCCAACTCACTCTTCTCATCATTATTCAAATTCTTCGACTAATTTAAACTGAGAACGCAAGTGATCAATGGATCTATCACCTCTGCCGTTCCATCATCTCAGGTTGATCCACCATTTTGCATTTATGACCCACTCTCTGGTTTCTTATATTTAGTTGACACTGGTGCTCAATGTAGTGTTATGCTAGCGTCACTGGACGATAAAGATTGTTCCTCCTCTGATCTTGTGCTTAAAGCCACTAATTCCTCGGATATAAGGACTTATGGAAGACGCATCCTTGAGTTGGCTCTCTACCTCCGTAGAGTTTTTCGATGGACCTTTATTGTTTCCGAGGTCAATGTTCCTATTCTAGGCCTAGATTTTCTCTCTGCCCATGACCTTTTGGTCGACTCTCGTAACCGCAAGCTTATGATCGCACTACAATGCTCACAGTTTCGGGTTCATTTATCTCGTCACAGAGTTCTCTTCTCTCTATCCAGTTTCCTTCAGCCAATCCACAGTTTCAGCGCCTGCTGCAGGAACTTCATGCAATTAGTATACCATCATCTAAAGACAGGACTATTAAAGACAATGTGGTTCACTGGATAGAGACGACTGAAGGGCTGTATTTTCCCGCCCTCGTTAATTAACCCCAGATAAACTGACCTTGATGAAGCAGGAGTTCACCTTCATGGTGGAAGCTGGCATAGCTAGCCCCTCTACTTCTCTTTGGGCTTCTCCGCTTCATTTTGTACCTAAATCTATCCCCGGTGAGTACAGAGTTGTAGGTGATTACAGGCGGCTCAATGCTTGTACAATCACCGATAGATATCCCCTGTCCTATCTGTCCGATTTCAATTTTACTCTTTTCGGTTGTTCCATAGTAACACGACTCGATCTGGTACGTGCTTTTAACCAGATCCCTATTCATCCAGATGACATGCCAAAGACGGCTATCGCCACGACATCTGGTTCCTTCTTTATGAACAGGATGCCTTATGGTCTTCGTAACAGTGCTCAGACCTTTCATGTTTTATGGATCAGTTCGTCTTCTGCTACATAGACGACCTCCTGTTAGCATTTTCGTCTTTAGAGGAGCATCTGTCTCATCTTCGTCAGGTTTTCACTCGACTTGAAGAGTACGGTATCGTACTCAACACTTCCAAGTGTTTTTTTGGTGTCCCTCCAACTCTTCTGATTGGGTCACCATATCTTGAGTAGAGGGATTAACCCACTCTAAGTTAAAGTTACCGTGATGCACCACTTTTCTCAGCCCACATCACGCAAGTACTCGTAACTTGGGCGTTATGTGGCATGGTTAATTTCTACCACAGATTCATACTTAATTGTGCCAAGGTCATGCAACCTATCAACTCTCTGCTCAGCAAGACCTCAAAGAACTCTCCTATTGAGTGGTCTGCTGAATCGTGCGATTCATTCTCTGGCACCAAAGAAACTATTGCTCAAGCTGCGGAATTAGGTCATCCTTCTCAAGGAGCCCCCATCAGCGTTGCCTCAGACGCATCCTCAACAAACATAGGTGCAACATTGCAGCAGAAAGTTGGTAACCAATGGCAACCTCTTGCTTTCTTCTCCCACTCTCTTTCAGACTCTCAAAATAGGTATAGTACGTTCTCTCGAGAGCTCCTTGGGATATACCTCGCAATCCGTCACTTCCGAAGATACTTGGAAGGACTTGACTTTACCATTTTTACGGACCATAAGCCTTTGGTCGGTGCTTGTTCTTATCGTAGTACTTCGTCAGTACACACTGCAGTTGACACTCGCCATCTTTACTTCATCCTGCAGTTGACGAACGATATTCGCTATGTTCCTGGTTCTTCAAATTTCAAACTAGACGTGCTCTCACATTTCAGCAATTTTGGGCATGAAACTCTCCTGCATTGTGCCCATCGATCATGTGGCAATAACCCTTGCCCATGAACAAGATGAAGACACATAAACGCTGCCTCACTCTTCTCAACTCGTCGTTCGTGAGATCAATTTGCCGGACAACCCTTCCAGGCGCATCCTGGTTGACTACTCATTACCTGACTATCCTCATCCTATCATTCCTCTCGCTTACCGTCGGCACATTTTCGACCAAATTCACGGTCTCTCTCATCCCGGTGTCCATGCCACATGCAAGCTCGTTGTCTAACGCTTCGTTTGACCATGTATGAATGCCGCCGTCGCAAAATGGACTCGCTCATGCCTGCCATGCCAGCGCGCTAAAATCCATTGCTACACAAAAGCTCCTCTGGTCTCTTTTTCTCTTCCTTCGCCGCGTTTTGACGCCATTCACGCCGATCTAGTAGGTCCTCTTCCTTACCCTCGTGGTTGCAATTATATTTTCACCATGATGAATCGTCTTACTCGTTGACCAGAGGTAGTTCCTATCTTGGATATGCGAGTTTTAACAGTCTTTCGAGCCTTCGTCTCAATATGGGTTGCTCGTTTTGGTGTTCCCTCAACGATCATGACTGATCGTGGCAGGCAATTTGTATCCCACCAATGGGATGCACTCATGGCAGCTCTTGTTTCTTTTCTCCTTCGTACCACACGCTACCACCTCCAAAGCAACTCAGCCGTCGAACGTTTGCATCGGACGTTCAAGGCAAGCTTACGCTACACCGATCCTAATAACACTTGGGTGGACAAGCTACCTTTGATTCTGTTAGGCATTCGTTCGTCCTTGAAGGATGATTTGGCCTGCTCTGCCTCGGAACTGGTTTAAGGTACTCAACTTCGTCTGCCTGGTCAATTCTTCTCTTCTTCTGACGGACTTATACCTCTTCACCTCAATCCTGCTTCTTATGTACACCATTTTGTAAAGGTAATAGCTGAAGTTAAGCCTACAGCCCCTAGAGTTCCTGTTAATCAGAGACCTTTCATGCCAAAGTGATGTCAACTTGTTCCCATGTCTTTGTCCGTCGCGATTCTATTCGCTCCTCATTGCAACCCGTTTATGAAGTACACTTTCTCACCATCACTAGGGAGCCGAAATTCTATTTACTGCAGTTTGGTGCCAATCAAGATACTGTTTCTCCGGATTCCTTGAAACCTGCCCCTATTGATGATGTTCATTCTGAGCAGTCCTCACTTTCCTATTCTACTATCTCTAATCATGGCTCAGTGATTCCCCTACCTCATCAACATCTAACCTCAAACCCAATCTCCTCTACCTCGCCCATATCTCCATCTCCTTCCCGCTTGCTGTTGCCCCCTCTTTTGTTGCAGGAAACCTCGTCGTCAGAGCTGTCCAGTCAGGAGACCATCCCCCAACCAGCAAGCCAGGCACAGAGCGTCATGCTATTGGCAGACGCCAGCTCGGAGAGGTCACACAAACGGATCACCATCAATCCGTCTACACTTGCTAGTCACAGTGCCTCGCCCGCATTTTGTGCCATTCCCAGCAATCGTAGCCAGCCCCCTGGCGTCATCACACGGTCTGGTCTCATTGTAAGAATGCCTCGGAGATATCTGGATTAGCTTAATATTTTTTTATCGGGTTAGGTATCTATCTTGGATGGGGGTATTGTAGCAGCTGACATATTTGCAAGCTCTGAGGAGTTCATAAAGAAACAGTTGGCAATTTCCCGCCTGAGAAAATTATGCATCTTGCCCCCAAATCCATTTTTGTACGACCTTTGGTACAAATACAGTTACCTCAAAGTCAAAGTCCGACTCCTCCCAACCATCAACCAATCAACCCAATTCGAAATTAACCAATTAGAATAGACTTTCCCGTTTCCCGAGTCATGAGCGCATTGTAACGAACACTTTTATCTCACCAGTGCTCCAGACAAGGTCAGAAATTATTAGCTCCGTAATTAATCATCAGCGTATACAAACGTCTAAAAATATTTAAAGTGCAATTCCTTTCTTTGAATTCCAGTTCCTCTGATTTATAACTTCTAAAACGCTATGGCAGTAGTATACTATATTTTATATAATTCCCCCATATTTTATATCCTATTCACTATAATATCGACCTTATATAGCTTACTCCTCTTAACATTATGATCATCGGCCATTTCCCTATATTCAATATATATATATATATATATATATATATATATATATATATATATATATATATATATATATATATATATATACATTAGGAATATGAAGACATATGCGATGGTTACGAACATTTAATTTTCCGGACGCTTCGGTCATTAACGATGCCCATCATTAGCGAATTCTAAATACAATGACTTATTTTTATAAGAATAACTAAACACATCAATAAAAAAAAAACATAAACAAAAGAACAAAAACAGGACAGGAGTCGAAAATGATAACCGAAAGCAAGAAGTTAAAATTAAATTTATAATCCTAAACCGTTGAAAGCAAATGGGTGAAAATCTATTAATAAGAATTTGATTAATATCGTAAAAATAACTAAATCAAAAAATAATCACATGACTAAAAAATATGCATAATAAACATGAATTAAATTCTTATTGGAATGGCAAAATAACTTATTAGCTTGGGCTTAGAAGTGGCAGATGAATTTTAACCTCAAAAAAATGAAAAGTTCTTTACATGGTAAGGGATAATAGGGAATTTAGCTATGAAATGGATGGGCATTGGCTGAATTCAGTTGAGGATCAGAAGGACTTAGGCGTAGTAGTAGATACGTCACTGAAGCTTACAAAGCAGTGTATTGAGGCAAAAAATAGAGCAAATTGTGTGCTAAGATACAGTAACAGGAAAGTTAACTGCAAGAGTAAAGATGTTATCCTTAAACTCTATAACTCGTATGTTAGGCCACATTTATACTACTATATACAAGCATGGTCACCACATTTTAGACATAACATCAACCTGCTAGAGTCAGTACAAAGGAGGGCAACAAAAATAATACCTTCCCTGAAGCACCTTGAATATGAAGATAGACTAAGGGTACTAAATTTGTTCTCATTTGAGAGAAGATGTGTGAGGGGAGATATGATTGAGCTTTTTAAAATCTGTTCTGGGATGGATAAGTTGGATTTTAGCAAGTTATTTGAGTTGGAAGGTAGTAATAGGACTAGAAGTCGCCAATTAATAGTTAAAAAATAGAGGTGCAGGTTGGATGCTAGAAAATATTTTTTGACCAATAAAGTGCTAGATTACTAGAATAGTTTGCCACCTGAGACAGTAAACAGTCCAAACTTGAATGTCTTGAAACGCAGATTGGATGATTTTATTGGGATGGAGGGTTAATTTGGGAGGTATTCTGGACTCATTCCTGTGGATGTATTTTTTTTATTATTGTTGATATGATTGATTTGGATTTTGACGAGTCTTGATGATAATGCTTTTTGCTTTTTATATACGAGTATTCCTGTGTATGGTTCTAATTGTATACTGTAGATGAATGATCTAACTCAATCCTATTTATGCATTTTGTGGGTGGGTTAAAACAGATGCGGATGACCTTTGTTAGGCCCTTGTAGATTTTGTCATCCGTGAAATTATTTTATGTTATCTTAAATCGACTTGGTCTCGACCAAGAGTCGTGGTACTGAGGTTGATGAAATGGTCTGTCTTTTGGGCGACGCCAATTGTGCTGCCATACAATTTAGCAATCTTGTAGCCAATGCGCCGCCTACACTGGTGCAGATGTGTTTCAGATCAGTCATGAAACCCTAAGAAAACAACTTGTAAGGAGAATAAAGAAAGTACATGTCAGAGTGAATAACGCTGCCATTTCCGTTTACTATATATATATATATATATATATATATATATATATATATATATATATATATATATATATATATATATATATATATATATATATATATACACTCGTATATATTAATGGGTAGCAGTCTTCCTTGAATGCAAATTTTGTTGAAGCCTATGGTGTATTTCGTTTTAGTTAATTTCCTTTGGCAACTTTCTATTCTTCTAACTGTCTTTTTATTCCATCGTGTAGATAGATGGTAGATCAGTTGTCCTGTATTCATCCCTCTTTTAAACGAATGGGTTTTGTAAAAACCAAACTAAATTGCTGAGCTTTCGATCCTATTCGATCATCTTTGGAGCGTTTTGATATATTCTTTCCTCCTTTACCAATGAATGTGGAGACGGAATCAGGTGAATGAAAGAAAACGATTTTTATGTGGTTTTTATTCCTTCTGGTTGATCATAACGTTAGGGGAAACGAGATAATCCAGTGATTGGAATTTTAAAAAAACTTTAATGTTCGATTACATTTTAACGCTTGACTATTGATGGCCGGCATGGTAAGACAATTTTTGTAATTGAAAACCGGTGGGTTATCAGTTCTATAAAAAGTTCTCTTAGCAAAGTTTATTTATAAAAATTGTCTTATCTTGCCATACTTTGAATCATTTTTTTTATTTTACCCGTATTTTTAAGCAACTTAATATCTTTGTAAATTTTAGATATGAATCCACTTTATATAAAATGTTAGTCCACAATATTACAAGGAAAAAAGGTGGAGTATATTCTATAGAATGTTCTATTTGCAAGTTACCTTATTTCGGGCAAACTGGTAAATCTTTATCTACTAGAATTTACCAACATAAGTATAATATTAGAAGAAGTTAAATAAACAGCGCTTTATTTTTACATTTATCCGAAAATAACCACCCCATTGACTGGAACTCTGCAAAATTCCTTTATCATTCCGCTGATTTCACAAAAAGAAATATTGCCGAGTGTTCATTACTTGGCATCTTACCTCATATAAATATTTCCCCTGGCATATTTAAACTCGACCGTGTTTAAAAAAAAAACTTATACTAAATGAAATAACTTCATAATGCAGCCTGTTGTCACTCTTTATTAATGTAATATCTTTCGCATTGCCTCCCCCACTACGTGTCTCTGCTGTGATCGTGGATTAACTCTTAGCCCTAAATGTTTTCGTTCTAATGATAATCCTCTAAAATGTTTTTTTTCACCTTCCACATTCTATTCACATACACGGCGTTGTTGTGTATATATCGTTTTAGGCAGTGGTAGGCAGTCCGTCATTACCGATGACCGTGTTTAAAAAAAAAACTTATACTAAATGAAATAACTTCATAATGCAGCCTGTTGTCACTCTTTATTAATGTAATATCTTTCGCATTGCCTCCCTCACTACATGTCTCTGCTGTGATCGTGGATTAACTCTTAGCCCTAAATGTTTTCGTTCTAATGATAATCCTCTAAAATGTTTTTTTTCACCTTCCAATTCCATTCACATACACGGCGTTGTTGTGTATATATCGTTTTAGGCAGTGGTAGGCAGTCCGTCATTACCGATGACGGAAGGTCCGTTAGTCGGTCACTGATGGACTTCCGTTTCACTGGCGGACTGACGACTGACGGAAACTTTGAAACACTGACGGAATAAACGCCGAGGGAATCGATTTCCGGCCGTCATCCGAACCGTCACTAACCCGAAAAGTAAAGAAGACCATCGGCAAATAATATTTCCTTTCAGTCGTCAGCGAAACGGGAGTCCGTCAGTTACGGACTGACGGACTTTCCGTCATCGGTACTGACGGACTGCCCACCACTGGTTTTAGGGATCCATATGTCTGTTATTAGTTGCCTATTGATCTTTTGATTAGTATTTTTTGTCTTATTTGTGTTTTTCCATTGGGTTGTACTATGTGATGGGCGTTCCCTTCATATCTTTGTACCCTATATAAGGTTGGCTTCTCCATTTTCATGCTATTCCTTGAAAACGAACTTGCAAATATAGTTCGAAAGTGCTTGGATTCATCTTTTCATTTTCCTGTGGGTTTATTTAAATATTATTGCTTTATTCACGTACTACTTGGGGAATTTTTTCATTATATATATTACACGCCAGGATATCTGTATGGCAATGTAAAAATTCATAAGACGCACAACCCATTGAGGCCCATCATCTCTCAAGTCACAACTCATACGTACTGTTTAACTAAACCCATAAATGCATTAATAAAACCGTATATCCCTCCGAAATATAGCATAAAATCAACGGAGGAATTCATCGACATACTCCACGCTACAAGACTGGCAGGACTAATAACATCCCTTGACGTAGAAAGGCTGTTTACGAACGTGCCTATCGCTCAGACCATCGACATCATTATAAAAAAACGTGTACCACCATCCTACAATGTCTCCTCCAAATTTTGACTAAAATATCTTAAGGAGCATGTTACGTTCATGCACATCAGAACCGCCGTTCAGGACACCGGATGGTAATCTATACACGCAAGTGGATGGAGTGGCTATGGGGTCACCCCTGTGGCCGACCTTCGCCAACTATTACATTGGTAAATTTGAAGAGAGATTATTGGATATCATGGAAAATAAGCCACACACATATTGCCGATATGTAGATGACATCTACATCAACTTCCAAAACGAAGAACATTTGATAAACATTAAGCAGCATTTTGAGGAGAACTCCGCGTTAAAATTCACTTATGAATTAAGCACGGGCAATAAACTCCATTTCTTGGACGTTGAGGTTCAATTCATCAATGGCAGCTACATCACTAAAGTATAGATAGAGGAGAGTAGGAAAGGGGGCAAAAAAAAAAAAATAGCGTTGGCGAGTTGCGAACAGCTTCCCGCGTCGCTGGACCACTGTTAGCCAGCGGCGATTCCACTCTGCCATCCTGAATCTAAAAAAAAACACTCATTCAAACGAAGCTTTTAAGCCGCTTGGCTGCAATCCTCGTACGCTATAAGAGTACATCGGAAAAGTACGGACGTAGGAAGATGCCTCAATACGGAGAGTGAATGCCCTGAAAGGTATAAAATAAGAGTAATCGGCTTATACATCCGCCGAGCTTATAAATGCTGCTCTACGTGGGAACTTTTCCACCAAGAGATTGCATAAATATAACAAGTACTCGTGAATAGTGGTTTCTCAAACAGAATGATTGACAAACAACTCCAATCATTTGCAAATAATCATTACAAACATACGGATAAAACTGTAAGTAATCATGGAGAAGTCAACAAAATCAAAGTGTATTACAGAAACCAAATATCCACGGCCTATAAAAGAGATGAAAAAAACATCAAGGAGATTATTAACCGTAACATCAAGGTTAAAAATCAAACTGATAAAATCCAGCTCATCATCTATAATAAAACAACAAAAGCCAGCAATCTTCTGATGAAAAACAACAAAGTTTACGAGTTCATTTGCCCTGATAAAGACTGTAAGCTTTATAAAAACTCAAAATATATTGGCATGACTACCACTACACTTTCGAGACGTTTAACTATACATCTACAAAGCGAATGGCCTAAGAACCATATGGAAAGCGTTCATAATATTAACCTAACGAGAGATATGCTAGTTGATAACACCATTATTAAAAGAAAAGAGGTTAATAAGGCGAGACTGAACATCTTAGAAGCCATATGAATAATTGAAGATAAGCCGGCAATCAACAGTCAAGCGACAATCTGGAATCGCACATTAAAACTATTTTAAAATTCCACTCGCAGTTTTACCAAACACATTCAATCAAAAAAGCGATGAATACTGGACAAGTAATCCACCATCTACAAGAAAGATAGTTAGAAGAAGAGAAAGTTGCCAAAAGAAATTAATTAAGGTAAAATACACCATGGTCTTCAACAATATATATATATATATATATATATATATATATATATATATATATATATATAGTAAACCTTCGATCTTCGATATAACGAACTATATGGGGCGGGGGTCATTCGTTAAACCCGATGGGTGTTAAAAGCAATCGAAATAACGACCGAAGTTCGTTATGGATATGTAATACGCATGTAATTACTAATAAAGTTAAGTGGATTACATAACATATATTCATACGAACCTTGCCCTGTAGTAGACATGTGCCACACCAACACTCACTCAGGTTGATCGTAACGCTTGCTTGTTAAACCAGATGGATTTCGGCTAGGAAATTTGGTTCGTTATATCAAGGGTTTAATATATATATATATATATATATATATATATATATATATATATATATATATATATATATATATATATATATATATATATATATATATATATATATATATATATATATATATATATATTAGGGTGTTTCCCAGGTATAGGGGTGTAAAATAAAGGTTGGAATAATACAAGCTCTAACTACCCAGTATTGTTTCAATACCTACAGAAACACTCCTTGTAAAATTTGGTGTAATTAAAATAATATTTAGGTGTGTCCCTGCAAGTTTGAACAATGGGCCATTTTCCTTAATATTTGACTTAAACTATTTAAGAGAATCGCCTACTCAAAAACACACCCAAAGAGGATAGTTGTGAACTCATTATTGAAACCATTCTCTTGAACCCACCATTAAAGCCATTTGATGCTTATGTACGCACCATTCCCTTACCCCACCCCTCTTAACCACTTGGAAGGGGTGGGACAAATGAACGGGGTAGAGTCGGCTGCACTGCGGCTAGCGAGGGTAGTTTGCTCTCAGGGTTGATGATGTGACGTTGTGTTACGGTGCGTTCTCTGATACCCCTAGTAAGTCTATTTACTTGTTTAATATCACGGTGTCTAATTCTATGCACTTGTATATTCAGAGACAGCTTCCAGCTTAGGTTATAATGTTGAAGACTTAAACATAAATCAGAGCTCCATTCATCGCAAAAGAATATAACATCGTACCCAAGCCCATGCTACACCCAGACTTAAAGACGAGCTTCAAGATGTTCCATTCATCTTGCACTGGGATGGGAAGTTGAGGAAAGATCTCACTGGAAATCAGTATGTGGAGAGGCTTCCAGTTCTGATAACTGATATTGGTACCAGTCAGCTCTTGTGTGTTGCCAAGCTCAGGAGTGGAACAGGTAGCGAACAAGCAATGCTGTCATATCAGCATTGCAAGACTCGGGCCTGGCAGATCAGATTGTAGGAATGGGATTCGACACCACAGCCACCAATACAGGGAAGTTTTCTGGAACCTGTGTCATCCTAAACAGAGGTTGAAGAAAGATCTTTTGCATCTGGCCTGCCACCCCCATGTTCTTGAGCTCATCCTTGAAGCAGCGTTCCCCGCCTCAATGGGTTTAACGTCTTGCCCTGAAGTAATTCTTCTCAAAATGTTTAAAACACATTGACACACAAGTGACTATGGTCCAGGTTCAATAAGCACCTGAGCCGACAGTGCCGAGGTGGAATAGTTTCTGATTAATAGTAAAGAACACCTAACAGCTTTCTTTGACGATGTTCTCAAGAATAAGAATCTTAGTCTTCGAGATGACTACTGTGAGTTGGTAGAGTTGTCTCTGATCTTCCTGGGAGGCACTCCTCCACGAGGGCTTCGTTTGTTAACTCCTAGGCCAATACACCATGTCAGATGGATGAGTAAAGCAATTTACTCATTGAAAGTGTGGATGCTGCGAACACAGTTCAAGTTGACTCGTCGTGTAGAGAAAGGAGTACGTGAGATCTGTTTCTTCGTTGTACTTCTGTATGTCAAGGCATGTATACGGGCTCCTTTCGCAGCAGTTGCTCCCCGTCAAGACCTTGAGATGCTGAAAGCTATGGCTGGTTACCACAACAAGACCACAGCTGAAGCCACTGAATCAAAGTTAAGTCAACACCTCTGGTATATGTCAAAGGAAATGGTGACAATGGCTTTGTTTGATCCTCTGGTCTCAACAAATACAAAGAGAGCCATGGGTGTAGCCATATCAAATAAGGAAGGTGCAAAGAAACCCCTCTGAAGCGAATCAATTTGAACGTGTTCTCTGTTTCATCATCCAAGCTAGAAGATTTCTGTAGCAAGAACTCAATGTCCCCTTTCACAAAGCTGGGACTGCCAGATTCCTTCTTACGCTCTGACCCAGAAATTTGGGAAGGCAACATTGATTTAAGACAGCCTCGTATGTCACTTCTAACCTCAAGGCTGACAATGACAATGTAGAACGAGGGATCGCATTGATTCAAAAATACAATTGCGATTTAAAACGAGATGAAGATCAGATTCAGTTTTTGCTTAAAGTAGTTTCGGAGCACAGGCTCAAGTTCCCTGAAAGCCAGAAGAAAACCTTGCTCAAGCATCAATGAGTGGCAGTAAAAATATAACAGCTACTCAGTTACAGGCCACCGTGAACCGGCCCGCTAGGTCTCAAATAATCATCTTCTTTCAATGGGTGGTGGTTGGGGTGTAAGGGTGCGAAGATGTATCAGAGAAAAATTCCTTCCAAATCGATAATATTAATAGCCCATTAAATTACCAACTCAGAAAAGGCTAAGCCATGGAGTAATAGCTAAGAGCATCGGCGTTTAAATCTTCCGCTACCGAGTTCGAAACTCTATAGTCCACAACTTTTACGAAGAAAAATAGATAAGTTGGATTCCAGCAAGTTATTTAAGTTGGAAGGTAGTAATAGGACTAGGGTTGACCACTTAAAAAATAAAAAACAAAGCTGCAAGTAGGATGTTAGAAAATATTTTTTCACCAATAGAGTGGTAGATTATTCGAATAGTTTGCCATCTGAGACGGTAGAGAGTCCAAACTTGAATGTTTTCGAAAGCAGATTAGATGATTTTATGGGGATGAAGGATTAACTTTGGGCGTGCATTCTGGACTCATTCCTGTGGATGCAGGTTTTTAAGATTGCATAACAAAACAAAATTTCACGGATGACAAAAGCCACAAGGGCCTATCAAAGGTCACCCGTATCCATCAAATCCCACCCACATAATGCATCCATAGGATTTTGTCAGATCATGCATCTACAATATACAAATTTAAACAATCCATAGGATTATGTCAGACCATGCATCTACAATATTTAATTTAAAGCCTCCATAGGAGTCTGTCAAAACAAAATCAAAGTCTCCCAAATTAGACAATAAAAAGAAACTGCATCCACAGGAATGAGTCAAGAAACATATCCACATACCAAAAAGTAAGAAATCAACCCTCCATCTCCATATAATCATCCAATCTGCGCTTGAAAACATTCAAGTTTGGGCTGTCTACAGTCTCAGCTGGTAAACTATTCCAATAATCCACCACTCTGTTAGTGAAAAAAATATTTTCTAACATCCAGTCTGCAAGTCTGTTTTTTAATCTTTAAGTGGTGGCCTCTAGTTCTATTACTACCTTCTAACTCAAATAACTTGCTCAAATCCAATTTACCCATCCCAGAAAAGAATTTAAAAACCTCAATCATATCTCCCCTCACAAACCCTCTTTCAAATGAAAACATATTTAATACCCTCAGTCTATCTTAATATTCAAGGTGTTTCAGGGATGGTATTATTTTTGTTGCCCTCCTTTGTACTGACTCTAATGAGTTTATATCATGTCTAAAATGTGGTGACCATGCCTGTATACAGTACTCTAAATGTGGCCTGACATAAGAGTTGTATAGTTTAAGGATGACCTCCTTACCCTTGTAGCTAACATTTCTTTTAATGTAACCTAGCACCCTATTTGCTCTATTTTTTGCCTCAATACACTGCTTTGAAAATTTCAGTGACCTCTCTAATACTACTCCTAAGTTCTTCTCATCTTTAACTGAATTAAGCCAATACCCATCCATCTCATAGCTAAATTCCCTATTATCTCTCCCCATGTTAATAAATTTGCATTTATTAAGGTTAAAAGTCATCTTCCACTTCTGAACCCAAGCTAACAACTCATTTAAGTTACCCTGGACTTTAAAGCTATCCTCAACCTCTTTGACTACAGCTGCCAATTTAGTGTCATCAGCACAAATTGACACTTTGCTATTAACACCTTGCCCAAGATTATATACATAGATTATATATAATAAAGGGCCTAAAACTGATCCCTGAGGTACGCCACTAATAACATTCCTCCACTCTGACCTCATTCCATTCAGTACAACTCTCTGTTTCCTATTTTTCAGCCATTCAGTTATCCAATTTAAAACTTCCCCACATATCCCATGCAGCTTTAATTTATGAACTAGTTTTCTAAGTGAAACCTTATCAAAAGCTTTGCTGAAATCTAAGTAGATCACATCAACTTTCTCACTCCTATCTAATTCATTAGTTACACAATCCATAAAATCCAGTAAATTAGTTAAACACAATCTACCTTTTCTAAAACCATGCTGAGCATCATTAATTAACCTGCTACTCTCTAGTTGATCAGAAATTCCCTTCTCAACCATCTTCTCAAGAATTTTACAGACTATAGAAGTTAAGCTTACCGGTCTAAAGTTATTTGGGTCCTCTTTGCTTCCCTTTTTAAAAATTGGCACTACATTTGCCAATTTCCAATCATTTGGTATTTCTCCAGACTCTAGTGATCTAATAAATATCTTCTCAAGAGCTACTACAATACTTTCTACACCTTCTTTGAGTATCCTAGAATGAATGTTGTCAGGGCCAGATACCTTACTAGTATTTAACTGCATTATAAGCCCTTTAATTTCTTCTCTGTCTATATTAATAGAATTTATCACTACTTCCCTTGACCAATAATTATCATCAATTAATCTAGCTGGTTTCTCTTCTGTGAAGACTGAAGCAAAATGATCATTAAGGACCTCTACTATTTCCTCATCAGATTCTTTCAAAACCCCTTCATATTTAATAGGCCCTATTTCATCACTGTTAGATTTATTATTGATTCTATAATAGCTAAAGAATTTTTTAGGATCTTTATTATTATTTTTAACTAAATTAATTTCGGCTGTCCTTTTGGTCTTCTTAATCATCCTATTTAGTTCATTTCTGGTTGACCTATAACGGTTTAAATTATCTAAACTACTCTCAATTTCTAATCTCTGGTATGCCCCTTTTTTCTCTGAAACTTTATTTGCTATTTCTTGATTCCACTATAATGGTTTCCTACCTTTCTTCCTAATAGACTTTATCGGAATACACTGTTCCTGAACCATGTTTAATATAGTCTTAAAAATATCTCACATCTTATAAGTATTCTTTCCATGGAATTCTATATCCCACCTAATCTGATTTAGCATGCTGCGTAATTTATCGTAATCTCCCCTATAAAAATTTTGAATTTTTTTGGAGTTTGTCGTTGTTCTACCCTTAACTATTTGCAAATTAAACCGAACCATCTGATGATCACTGTTTCCCAATGATTTCCCTACACTCAATCCTTGAACTAAGTGATCATCATTTGAAAGAATTAGATCTAATATATTTGCAGCCCTTGTTCGGTTATTAACAAATTGGGTCAAAAAGTTATCCTCAAAACACTCCATAAACTTACAACTTGATCTATTTCTTCCTATCATATTTTTCCAGTTTATTTGGATTTCGACGAGTCTTGATGATGATGATCTTTGTTTTTGATATATCCTTGTGTATGGTTCGAATTGTATATTGTAGATGCATGATCGGATACAATCCTATGGGTTGTTTAAATTGTATATTGTAGATTCATGATCTGAAACAATGCTATGGATGCATTTTGTGGGTGGGTTTTGATAGATGCGGATGACCTTTGATAGGCTCTTGTCGCTTTTGTCATCCGTGAAATTATGTTATGTTATATCTCTCGTTAGGATAATTTTATGTACACTCTCCATATGTTTTTTTCTCCCTCCTCTTTGTAGATGCATCGTTAATCTCCTCGAAAGCCTGGTAGTCCTTGTCATGTCAATAAATTTAGAGTTATTATATATATATATATATATATATATATATATATATATATATATATATATATATGAGATCCAGAGAGGCTTATGCTCTGTGGTTAGAAGTAAACAAACCTAGGAGTGGTCCAATTTTCCATCTAAAAAATTCCACAAAAGCCAGATTTAAAGGGGCACTTAAATGTATTAAATTAAATAAAGAAAATCTATAAAAGGAATCCTTAGCCCGCAAGCTCTTTAATATGAAAGTAGATAAAAGAGAATTTTGGATAGAAATTAAAGTGCATAACAACAAAACATTTAGCCTACCTCATGAAATTGAAGGTAATTCAGGAGCTGAAAATATTTGTAACATGTGGAAAACACACTATCGGGAACCGTTTAATTGTTTGCACGATAGTTCACTATCCTCAGACAACAATTATGCAGTCTCTGATAACTATAAAAAGGTTTTAGTATCATGCGAATAGGTGGCAACCATGATAAGAAAACTTCATGGAAATAAAAGTTGTGGATTGGATGGAATTCAAGCTGAACATTTTAAATTTAGCAGTGCAAAAATTATTCCATTATTAGCTATGTGTCTCACTGGATGTCTCGTACATAGAGTCTTACCTGAAAGGATGTTGTCTGTTGTGTTAATACCTATTATTAAAAACAAAAGTCAAAGTATAACTATAAAATCCAATTATAGGCGAATTGCGTTAGCTAGTATCTGTAGTAAAATTTTAGAAAGAATCATACTTAGTAGAATAGAATCATTTATCCTAACAACGGACAACCAATTTGGATTTAAGATAAATCATGGTGCAGATATGTGTATTTACTCATTAAAAGAAATGATATTGAAATATAATAGTCTTAATAGCAATATATATTCCTGTTTTTTGGATGCGTCAAAGGTTTTTTGACAGAGTAAATCACACAGTTCTAATAGACAAGTTAAGTAAATTTAAGGTTCCATTATATATTATAAGAATAATTAGTTACTGGTATGCTACTCAAAAAATGTGTGTAAGATGGTCAAATACCATATCTGACTTCTTTACCGTAAGTAATAGTGTTCGACAGGGAGGAATTCTTTCTCCTTACCTATTCTGTATGTATATAAATGATTTATGCATAGAATTAGACAAAATTAAATTAGGTTGTATAATAAGTAATGCAAAAACGAATCATTTTTTTATGCAGATTACATTGCACTAATTGCACCATTTGCAAGTGGTCTAAATATAGTAATTAACGTTTGTAATGATTTTGGGATAAAAACTGATATCAAATTTAATAGTTCTAAAAGTGCGGTGCTAGTTTTCAAGTCTAAATTTCTTAAATGTTGTAAATATGTTAGTTTTAAGCTAGGTAATGATACAATTTCAATAGGGAGCAATATACAGTATTTAGGGCATATAATTAGTGATGATCTTAAAGACATATTAGATATAGAACGCCAGCGTAACAAGCTGTATAGACAAAGTAACATGATTAAAAGACATTTCGGACATTGTACTGAAAGTGTTAAAATTAAACGTTTTAGGTCTTATTGTGAGTCAGTTTACGCAGCTCATCTATGGTGGGATTATACAAACGCTAACCATAGTAGATTTATTGTTGCTTATAACAATTGTCCCAGAATTTTGTGTGGTGAACCTAAGTATTGTAGAGCTAGTCCGATTAGAGACATTTCGGACATTGTACTGAAAGTGTTAAAATTAAACTGTTTAGGTCTTATTGTGAGTCAGTTTACGCAGCTCATCAATGGCGGAATTATACAAACGCTACCCATAGTAGATTTATTGTTGCTTATAACAATTGTCTCAGAATTCTGTGTGGTGAACCTAAGTATTGTAGAGCTAGTCCGATGTATGTATGTAGAAATATACCTTCGCCTAAATAAGTAATCAGAAAACTTGTAATTGTTTTTTCAAATACGTTATATATATATATATATGTCTAATTACAGACCAGTAAGTTTGACATCAGTGGTAGGGAAAATGATGGAATCTATTATAGCAAGGAATATTAGAGATCACTTGGATAAGCATAAGTTGATAAAAGAATCACAGCATGGCTTTAGTAAGGGTAAATCCTGTCTGACTAATTTGCTGTCTTTTTATAGTAAGGTGTATGAAGCAGCAGATAATGATGAAAACTATGATATTTTATACTTGGACTTTAGTAAGGCTTTTGATCGAGTGCCACACTTACGACTTCTGAGCAAAGTTAAAGCACACGGGATCGATGGCAGTATATTTAGGTGGATTCAGTCATGGCTTGGTGACAGACAGCAAAGAGTTAGTATAGATGGAGTTAAATCTGAGTGGGGTTGTGTTAGCAGTGGAGTTCCTCAAGGATCTGTTTTGGGTCCCTTGCTATTCTTAATTTATATTAATGATCTTGACATAGGTATAAGTAGTGACCTGAGTAAATTTGCTGATGATACTAAGCTAGGTAGGGCCATTAGGGCTGATTCTGATGCTGTTGTAATGCAGGAGGAATTGACCATTCTGTCCAATTGGGCCGAGAAATGGCAAATGAAGTTTAACATAGACAAATGTAGTGTACTTAGTATAGGTAGAAATAATCCATTGAATAGTTATAAATTAAATGGCAGAATTTTAGGGAGGACTGATTGTGAGAGAGACTTGGGTATTTTGGTAAGTTCAGACCTTCGTCCTAGAAAGCAATGTCTAAATGCTAAGAATAAGGCTAATAGGATATTGGGATTCATTAGGAGGAGTGTAAGCAATAAGAGTGCTGAAGTCATTCTAAAACTGTATCTGGCGCTAGTTAGGCCTCATCTAGACTATGCAGTACAATTTTGGTCACCATATTATAGGAAGGATATTGATTTGCTTGAGTCTGTGCAGAGAAGGATGACAAAGATGATTGGTGGGCTAAGGAACTTACCTTATGGTGAAAGGCTCAGAAAACTAAATCTACATACATTGGAAAGGAGAAGAGTCAGAGGGGAATTGATTGAAGTCTTCAAATGGGTAAAAGGATATAATAAAGGGGATCTGGGTAAGGTTCTTATACTTAGTGAACATGACAGGACACGTAGCAATGGGTTTAAGCTTGATAAGTATAGGTTTAGGAAGGAGATTGGGAGGAATTGGTTTACAAATCGTGTGGTAGATGAATGGAATAGGCTCACTAGGCATGTGATAGAAGCCTCCTCTCTGGGTAGTTTTAAGAATAGATTAGATAAATATATGGATGAAGCTGCTAGATGGGACTGACTTTTTTTTATGTACATATGTATATATTTTTCTAAGGAGTGGGAAGATTATATTTTGCGGTTGCATGAATGGACATAATCCTCTGGATGCATTTTATGTATATTGTAGATTAGATCTGACGAACTCCTGTAAAGGGTGACAATGTTGATGACTTTTCTCTGGTAAGAAATCTTTTGTGTGTTGAATGGAACAGGAGCTGCCAAGTGTAGGCTATGAATGGTCTTTTGCAGTCTCCTTCTTTTCTTATGTTCTTATGTTCTTATGTTAGAAAGCAGCTCAAATAAAATTGTTTCTGGATGCAATCCTCTGGATGTAGTTTTCCTGGGAGTTTGGGTGCCTTGAAAAAGAGGCCGCTTGACTCAGATGACCTATGATGAGCCCTTGTGACTTTTGTCATCCGTTATATTATATTGTGGGGGACTTTGATTTTGTCTTCCCCTGGTGATGTTGCTTTTTGTGGGTGGGTTTTGACGGAGGCGGATGACCTTTGATAGGCCTTTGTGGCTTTTGTCATCCGTGTAATTATGTTATGTTATGTTATGTTATGTTATGTTATGTTATTTTTCACTCAGATTGTAGGTATCTTTCTGAAATTACTACTCACATGATAAATATTACCCATTGCATTAATCCGGTAATATTAAATATCAGTAGATTGACATTTCATTTAAATAGGTGAATAAGTATTAACAGCAAGATAGTGGTAATTTTAGTTGTTAAGGTAAATATAATCTTTTGGTGCCTTTTGGATAAGTAATATCGAAATTTTATACTTCAAAATTGTAATGTATTTTTATTTTTTTATGGTTCACCGAAATCCGCAATAAAGTTGTTTGTTTGTTTGTTTTGTTATATATATATATATATATATATATATATATATATATATATATATATATATATATATATATATATATATATACCTTGACCCTCTACTTTCTAGAGGTGCTGAATCAAAGGCGATACATCGCACTTTCAACTGATTTGAACCGCACATTGAAACACCGCCTCTTTCAACACGTGTTTATATTCTTTTCACTGTTCTTATTACTACTAATTTAAACGTTCATTTAAGTGAATAAAAATTTATTTTTAAGTCATTATTTTATTATATTTTTAATCCTAAACCATAGCTATGTATCATTACTTAGGGATTTTATACTAGTTCTATTCTTCGATCGTATTCGAATTAAAACTAGGTGAATTTAATTCGAATTTACAGTGATTGCTACCATGGACAATGATTGTGGTAAGTATTTATAGGAATATAAGGCTCTTGGGTTGCGAGTATGGGCGGATGCGATTCTAGCTTATTTTGAGGGTCGGCTCGTTTTTGGAGACTGCTCACCTGAGGGATAGGCCTACCTTCCTGCGACTTCAATCATTTGTGGGTGGTGGTCTGCAGTATATAATCAGAGGTAAATATTGAAGGGCGGGCCGCTAATCTACATATTTACCTTGGTAACACCAGATTCAGGGCGCACGGTAGATGGCACTGTTAGTCGGCTATAATTTTGGGCTATAGCATATCTCTTATGACGTCAGACGGTAGCGTCAGATGTGAACAATATCGGCGTAATATTTTTTTGTATATGAGTATCTACTGGGGGCTGTGCCCCCCCAGACCCCCCCAATTGATTGAAACTCAGGATCATTGCAGGGTGGTTCACCTGCAGTGATATATCCCTCACGAGCAGTCCCCTTGAATTTCTGGGTTTTTTTCTCCCCAGCAGCTTTTTACTGGCAGAAAAACCTAACCTAATAACAAACAATTCTTACTTTTATAGGTTTCATGATTAGTTTATGCACCTCGAGATAATTAAAAGTTTCTCGCGATCATACAAAGTAAAGCCGAATTCGAATAACAAAGAAGCACATGGAAAGCACGAAAACACAATAACGAAAGAAAAACATTTGCAAAACGGGTCCTATTTATAAGCTACGATGTTGCCAGTAAGAAGCTGTTATCGTTCGCAGTAAACAAAAATAAGAAAACAAAACAAAAAGACATCAAGAAACCTTACCTAACTTAGAAAAAAAATATATAAACGAGCAGAGCGCAGATATTTAGTAAACAATAGACTAAAAGTTACAAATCCCCAAAAGAACGAAAAAATAGAACGCAGTGATTGTCACATCTGACGTTACCTCCTGACGTCATAAGAGATATGCTGTAGCCCAAAATTGTAGCCGACTAACAGCGCCATCTACCGTGTGCCTTGAATCTGAAGTATTACCCAAATATGTACATTAGCAGCGCGAACGATGGGACGTAAACTATTTTATATGTGTTCCAATATGTTACATTTTTGCATTAAATTTAAGGGGGACTGCTTGTGTGGGGTAAACACTGCAGGGGGACCCTCTACGATGATCCTGAGTTTCAATAAATATATAGAATAATGGGTAAATATGTAGATTATTGGTGCGAACGATGGGATGTACTATTTCGTCCGTGTTCCAAAATGTAAATATGTAGATTAGCGGCCCGGCCGGAAAAAAATTTGTGTGTAAATATTATCGTTCACTCGTGTCGGAATATTCATGCGCTAATTCCAATCGATCCAACCCGCTTCCTACACTTTCCGGACGTGAGAAATTGAGGGAGAATGAAACGGATTGTATATACAGTCCCCTTTACTTACAAAAGAATGGAACAGGAGCTGCCAAGTGTAGGCCATGAATGGTCTTTTGCAGTCTCCTTCTTTTCTTATGTTCGTATGTAGTTATATTTACAGCAATTTTGTATTTACAAGGGAAGTGTGCACACTTCCAAATGAGGCCAAATTTCCCAATCCAAATAAGATGCCAAAAGAGAATTTTATAACAGGTGAATACAACAAATTTACTTATATATCTACACAAAACAAAAAAACACAACAATAACCGAACACACTCATCTTCATCCAGACAATCATTCTTCTCTCTTATATATGAACACTTTAAAATCACCCAATTGTAGTGCACACCGCTCAAACATTGCAGATGTACTACATTAGGATTCAAACCCTTCATCTTCTCATCCTTGTACACATTCGGCCTCTCACCACCAAAGTGCCCATAAACAATCACTCCATACAAACGACTCACTACAATCAACACTTCCTGAAATGGCGGGACCCCTTGCATACACATCCCTCTCAATTCTTTCATGAAGTTCCGCACCTTTGCCATACCAATGCTTTCAGGCTTCCTACACACTTCATTCATTACCTCCTTCCTTAAATCATTTACACTATCGGGCACTCTCACATCTACTCCATCACTCTTCAAATCTTGCAAACCATTCCATACACTCTCAAACAAGGAATCACCTCCACCCTTACTCTCTTTTCCATTGATAATCCCTTTCGGCAAATACTCAGGATCACTCACTCCACACACATTTTCATCATTCGTACCAGGATACCTTGACATCAAATCAGCCACTCCATTCCGTTCACCAGGCACATAGTCAAAGTCACTCAAATCTTCCAAAGTCCTTGCAATCCTACTATCAGCCCACTTCATACGCTGCAGATACACAAGAGGTTGATGATCGGTTTTTATCACAAACCTCACACCATACAAAAATGGACGCAACACTTTCAAACAATATCTTATCGCAGCCAACTCTCTTTCCACAGTCGAATACTTTCGTTCTGCAACATTCATAGCCTTGGATACATACCCAATTATTCGCCTGACATTCTCTCCATTCAAACGCTGCTCTTGCATCAGAAAACCTCCCATACAATACCCACTCGCATCTGTATACAGTTCAAGCATTTTAGCATTTACACTATAATCTGGGTAAGCCAATTCAACATCTTCAGCCGCTGCCTCTTTCAGTCTCTCATACGCCTCATTCATCTTATCATTCCACTTGACAACCGTACTACCTTTCTTGCCCATCCACTCAGTCAGAGGCTTACTCACACCAGAACAATCACGTATAAACTTTCGCTGGAACTCAATCAAACCCAAAAATGACTTCAGTTGCTTCACAGTCACCGGTTTAGGAAACATTCGCACCTTCTCAACATACTTCGGTGATTTTCGCAACCCATTCTCACTCACCATATGCCCAAGGAATTCCACTTCTTTCGCAAACCATTCACACCGCCACTTTCACCTTCACACCAACACTCTCCAACGTTCCCAACACATCATTTACCAATCTCATATGCTCCTCAAAAGTCTCAGTCATAATCAAAATATCATCTATAAACGCAATCACATTCTTACTCGCAAACTTACTCAACACAACATTCATTGGCCGCTGGAAGGCTCCGGGAGCATTAGCCAACCCAAAGCTGAGGTTCTGGAACTGGTAATGCCTCTTTGAGGAAGAGAAGGCAGTTACTGGCCGGCTCTCCTCAGCAATGGGCATCTGGTAATACCCCCGTACCAGATCCAACTTCGTAAACCACTCCATCCCATGCATACTATACACACACTCAGATACCACACACATCGGAAACCTTTCTTTCACAGTCTTTTCATTCACCTTTCTATAATCCACACCCAGACGCAATCTTCCATCTGGCTTACGTACAGGTACAATTGGACTATTCCATGCACTCTCGCTCTCTTCAATCACCCCCAATTGCTCCAATTCCAAGCACTGCTCCTCAATCTCATCAGCAACTGGATGTGGGAAATGCCTTGGCCGCTGATAGATTGGGGAGTCCTCCTTCAGGACAATCTTGAATTCCGGGAGCTTTGCAACCCCGAAATCCAGATCACCCTTACTGAGGGCTCCCTTTCGTTCAAATATCATTCGATACACATCCTCCCTTTCATACTCAGTTAAACATCCATCCAATTCCACCATGCTCTTCACATCATTATACGTCCATTCACACGTCTCTTCACCTGCAACATTCACCCTGACATCCATACTATCATCCATACCTACCTCATTGACAGTGGAGAGGTGGCCCAGTACATCTCCGACTTGGATTCCCCTCACCTGCCCTTTCACACTGGGGTCCGCCTGCACACATACAAAAGGATCATTCATTCTCATCAAGCCATCAAACATACAAGCAACACGCCTTACCTTATAACACGCATCCTTTCCATCCAATATCACAGTGTTCTCACTCACATTCAAATTAACATCCTTACTCCAACTCACTCTAACAGACACCCTTTCACCCTTCACAAGCCTTACATTCTCCATAGCAGTCACCTCAATACCAGTAAACACACTCCTCAAAACGCTACCATCTTTCCCTACATACAACTTATACACCCCATTTTTAGCAATCTTTCTCTCAATCTGATCACTCGCAGGATGCACAACCATACAATTCATTTTCATAAAATCATAGCCCAAAATCACACCATACTCACTACTCACCTTATCAATCACAGAAAATTCACATTCATTCATCATCATACCATGCATTCGAACAGGTGACCTTATGATTCCAATCACAGGCACTCTCCTATTACCAATACCTACCAAACTACCCTTGCACTCAGACAGGAGGGCTTTCTCGCTAACCTTGTCATACACATCTTTATACACCAAGCTCGCCTTGCATCCAGAATCTATTAAAGCCAAACACTTAATTCCATTCAACTCCACCTTCACACTCAGGCAGCACTTTCACACTAGACAGACTTACCAACACATTACTCATACTCATGCACCCAGAGGATACTTCAGCAGGTACCCTCTTACCATTCAGTTTCCCGCTTCAGACTTTCCATTCACACCTTGCGCTCTCAGTCTAATCCAACACTTTTCACTCAAATGTCCTTCCATCGCACAATAGCTACATACATTCCTCTGGTCACGACACATCCTTGCATAATGACCAGCCTTTCCACAATTACCACATGCATATTTCATACTTTCCCCACCAGTTGCTCCACCATTCAACCATCGACAATCTTTCTTCAAATGGCCTATTTCTTTACACTCAAAGCACTCTTTCACACTTTCCTGGCAATCCTTTATCATATGCCCTTTCTCACCACACCCAAAACATGCACCAGACGTCCACCTACATTCTGCCAACATATGACCTTTCCTTCCACACCGACGACATTCCACAATCTTTCTCCCACCATTCGGTCTCTCGTTTGCTGGGACATACCTCGGTTTCTCTCTCATATATCCGTTCCCACGCTTGAAATTCTCATCTGCCCCCTTCCATTCGACCACCCTCCATTTGCCCATCCATTCTGCCGGCCCAGGAAGTTTGACATCACTCCAGCTGGTGCAGCCTTCAGGGCATCCCTGTAGCTGACAACCTGCTGGGGTGGATGAAAGCTCCTGGGCTTCTTACCTCCAACATTCACACTGTACCATCCATCCTCTTCTAGATCGCTTTCATCATCAAATCGTCCATCTTCTAACAGTTCCAACACATCCTCCCACATCAACCGTTCACCTGTCAGTCTCACTCTCTCCTTTCTCTTTCTACTCAGCCATTCACTCACCTTTCGCGGGATCGTGTCCAAAAACTTCCTCATGAGTGGTTTTACATTCATTTACATCATCATCACCATACCTCGTTCTTGCCATACTCTCAAGCCTATGTGCATACATATTCACACTTTCACTCTTCCCCATTCGAGCCTTCTCAAATTCATTCACCCTTTTATACTTCACACTCTCTTTCATTCGTTTCACCTGCCCAATCAATCTCTTCTTCACTCCATCGTACTTTGGCTCTCCCACACTCGTTATCACTCGCAAGAACTCCAACACTTTCCCATCCAAATACTCACCCAGTGACCCTTGTTCTGCGGGTACTTGAGCTTGCAGTACCGCTCAAAATCCCCGAAGAACTCATCCATACTCTTTCCCCCATGCAATCTAAACTTATCAATCCTTGGCACTTCCCTAATCAAAATTCCTTTCCCCACATTCACTTCACTCTCCGAAGAGCTACTCTCGGTCTCCCTCATCTGAGTATAGCGAATCCACACTCTTCCCTCTCGCCTTCCTATCCTTAACCTTAGAACCATGCTTACTTCTCCTCTTACTTTCCACTCTCTTCCATTCACCCCCTTTCCTACCACTCACAGTATCTTCTTTAGACTCAATCATACTGCCATCCATTCCATTTAGCGGAGTCCCTTCATTAGGAGCAGTGGTCAGGGTTGTAGGTCCTGGGACTGATCCAGCCCCTGTCATCATGTTATACAGGTCCTGCATCCGTCGGTCCGTCTGATCCTGTCGGTCTCCCATTTCCTTCTTCATCCTATCAGTCTTTTCATTCATCCCTTTTATTTTATTCTCTATTCCCTCCATCATTCCCCGCAACATTTCACACTCCTCTTTTTCTTTCTCAACTCCAGTCTCAATCGCACTACTTCTTCATTCAATGTTTCCGCTACAGCCATTGTTCCCAAGTTAGTAAAAAGATCGGAGGAGGGAAAAAATCAGTCAAACTACTTGTCACACTAATTGGGTATGGACTGCAATCCAATCCCGTCACACTCCCGGTTTCGAAGTCTCCCGTCCCTATTCGTGCGCCAAATGTAGCGGGCCGAAAATATATCTCTAATTCCAATCGATCCAACCCGCTTCCTACACTGTCCGGACGTGAGAAATCGAGGGAGAATGAAACAGATTGAGAATACAGTTATATTTATAGCAATTTTGTATTTACAAGGGAAGTGTGCACACTTCCAAAATGAGGCCAAATTTCCCAATCCAAATACGATACCAAAAGAGAATTTTATAACAGGCGAATACAACAAATTTACTTATATATCTACACAAAACATAAAAAAAACACGCAACAACTGAACGAAAAGGGGCACGCGCTATCACTTGTGTGCTCGAGGTGGGTGGTAGTAAGCTAACATAAAAGGAGGCGGGTGTGGTAGTTCAGGTTTCTAGCGAGGTATGAAAGCCCTCCGTCCAAGCTTCCACTCTCTCTAAATGTATATCCAAACAATCCTCAGCATCAACAATTCTCCAAATATTTAACTCTAAAAACTACTCTTTCAAAATATAATCTTTTGATAAAAGATTATTTTAAGCAAAGTACAATCTGAGAAAGAGAAAACAATGTTAATACATGAAATCAAATACATATATATACAAAGAGAAAATATAAAAAAACCTCATTCCCACTCACACACATTCTTACAGAGGGAGGGAGAGGGTACTGAGAAAAGGGGTGGGAGAATAATGGCCCTTTTACACACACTCACATTCGCTCCACCACAACATCATGTAGTTAAAGCATTGGTAATACTTCAGATTCGAGGCGCACGGTAGATGGCGCTGTTAGTCGGCTATAATTTTGGGCTACAACATATCTCTTATGACGTCAGGCGGTAGCGTCAGATGTGACAATCACTGCGTTATATTTTTTTTTGTTTTGGGGATTTGTAACTTTTAGTCTATTATTTACTAAATATCTGCACTCTGCTTGTTTATAGTTTTTTTCTAAGTTAAATAAGGTTTCTTGATGTCTTTATTGTTTTTTGTTTTGTTTTCATATTTTTTGTTTACTGTGAACGATAATAGTTTCTTACTGGCAACATCGTAGCTTATAAATAGGACCCGTTTTGCAAATGTTTTTCTTTCGTTATTGTGTTTTCGTGCTATCAATGTGCTTCTTTGTTATTCGAATTCGGCTTTACTTTGTATGATCGCGAAAAACTTTTAGATTATTTAGAGGTGCATAAACTAATCAAGAAACCTATAAAAGTAAGAATTGTTTCTTATTAGGTTAGGTTTTTCTGCCAGTAAAAAGCTGCTGGGGAGAAAAACCCCCACAGTAAATTGAAGGGGACTACTCGTGGGGGAGATATCACTACAGGAGGACCACCCTGCGATGATCCTGAGTCTAAATCAATTGGAGGGATCTGGGGGGGCGCAGCCCCCCAGTATATACTCGTATATAAAAAAATAAAGGCTCAGAAAACTAAATCTACATACATTGGAAAGGAGAAGTCAGAGGGGAATTGATTGAAGTCTTCAAATGGGTAAAAGGAATATAATAAAGGGGATCTGGGTAAGGTTCTTATACTTATTGAACATGACAGAACAAGTAGCAATGGGTTTAAGCTTGATAAGTATAGGTTTAGGAAGGAGATTGGGAGGAATTGGTTTACAAATCGTGTGGTAGATGAATGGAATAGGCTCACTAGACATGTGATAGAAGCCTCCTCTCTGGGTAGTTTTAAGAATAGATTAGATAAAATATATGGATGAAGCTGCTAGATGGGACTGACTTTTTTTTATGTACATATGTATATATTTTTCTAAGGAGTGGAGAGATTATTTTGCGGTTGCATGAATGGACATAATCCTCTGGATGCATTTTATGTATATTGTAGATTAGATCTGACGAACTCCTGTAAAGGGTGACAATATTGATGACTTTTCTCTGGTAAGAAATCTTTTGTGTGTTGAATGGAACAGGAGCTGCCAAGTGTAGGCCATGAATGGTCTTTTGCAGTCTCCTTCTTTTCTTATGTTCTTAATTTAATGAAACTCAGGATCATTGTAGTGCGGTCCATGCATCGTGTTTAACCCCCCACGAGCCGTCCCCTATAAATGTACTCCAAAAACGTGAAATATTTTGGAACACAGACGAAATAGTACATCTTATCGGCCGCCCCCTCGTCTACATATTTACCGAGTTTTCTTTGAATGATAGCTGCCACCATTTTTTGTATTAAAAAATGCCGAAAGTAAACAAACCCAAAACGCTCTTTATGTAGGCCATTTTTTTTTTTTACAAAATTGCCCGAAAAAAACAAATGAAACACACTGTTTTCGTACTTAATTCCAGTAGTTATACTTACGAAATAGCGATGACGAAAGCCTATTATTTTGCGCGTCTGTGTCCTATTCAAACTCTAGCTGACTTGAATCAAGTTTTATTTTAAAGCATCTAAATTCAAACTGAGGGGTCACATCTAATGCCCGGCCACAAATGTCGCATTCACTTTTAATTTTAACTAAATTATGAACATCCAAAAATGTGAACAATTTATCTATCAGAAACTAGAGTTAATAATTCCGAAATACAAGACGAAAAAATGCACAATTCGGTACCATTTTCACACTGCTTAAAAGATGTCTGATTTATTCTTTTCAAACTGCGTAAAAGGGGAATGTTTGACACCCAAACTGCTAAAAAACAAGTAGTTCCTTGAAATGATCTAGCTAATTACATTTAAATGTATAAAAGAAGGTAATAAAAATAGTAAAATGGGGAAAAATATATTGACAAATAAAAATGACTCCGGATGAGGATAATAAAAAGCTATTAAGTAGGAAAACAAAATTGAAATCAAGCATTTCTGACATACCCCACCCCCAACCCATATTATAATTCATAAAACGATTAAAGGCGCTGACATGATGTAGTTAAAGCATTCACCTCTGTAAATGTCAGAAAATTATAACAATTAAGATTATATGCTGGGGGGCTGCACCCCCCTAGACCCCCCCAATTTAATGAAACTCAGGATCATTGTAGTGCGGTCCACGCATCATGTTCCCCCCCCCCCCCCCCGACGAGCCGTCCCCTTAAATGTACTCAAAAAACGTTAAAATTTTTGGAACACAGATGAAAATAGTACGTCTTATCAGCCGGGCCGCTCATCTACATATTTACCCATTTTTCAAATAATAATCGCCGTGAGTGTGAGGTCTGATGTCAGAAATGAATGAATTGAATTTTTGGTAATTCTCAAGATCCATACCCCATGAGCTTTCCTGCTTGCATTCACATAATATTTCATCCACTTTCCAACATGTTTTGGTAACACTTCAGTTTAGGGGCGCACGGTAGGTAGGCTGTTTATAGGCTACAATATGTCTTATGATGTCAGACGGTAGCATCACATGTGACCAATCACAGCATTATTTTTTTTGTATACAAGTATATACTAGCGGGGGTGGGCTATGTCCACCCCCCCCCCCTTGAATTGATTGAAACTCAGGATCATCGTAGGGTGGTCCCCCCGCAGTGATGTCTCCCCCAGCTTTTTACTGGCAGAAAAAACTTGGTAACCTAATGACACAATACTTACTTATGTAAAGTGATTAGTTACAAAAAAATATGAAATTTGACCAATGTTTTAAACTTAAAAGAGAACCTGTGAAAATGTACCCCTATGTGCTAATTGTTTGAAACGGCACTGCTGTTGCTTACTGTTTTTGTTTACATATATTTTATTGCAACAAAATATTAAAGTTTTTGAAAAATTTAAATTCCACTGCATTTTGAGCATTTTATAGTTTTTTGATTAGTTTATGCGCCTCTGAAAAATCTAAAAGTTTTTCGTGGCCATGCAAAATAAACCTGAATTTGAATAATGAAGAAGCACAACTAGAGAATGACGAAACTGAAACATTTGCGCAGCCGGTCCTATTTATAGCTACGACATTGCCAGTAAAAAGCTGTTATCATTCGCAGTGAAACAAAAAATATGAAGAAACAATAAAAGACATCAAGAAACCTTATCTAACTTAGAAAAAATTATAAACAAAGAGAGGCACATATATTGAGTTAATAATAGAGAATAAAGGTTATAAACACCCCAAAAAATATAATGCGGTGATTGGTCACATCTGAAGCTACTGTCTGATGTCATGACATATATTGTAGCCTACTAACAGTGCCACCTACCATATGCCCCTAATCTGAAGTTTTACCCAACTATATGATTAACTATTGTTTTATTACTTGTTCCTGATGGCAAACCCATACCCCATAACCCCTGCTCGCTATGCTCGACCTCAGGAATAAGTAATAAAACAATAGTTAATCATAATTGGGTAAAGCATGTTGGAAAGTGGATGAAATATTATGGGAATCTGAGTGGGGAAACTCATGGGTTATCGATCTTCAGAATTACCGTTTTAATATCTAATGCCCAGCCACAAATCTCGCAATTGCTTTTAATTTTAACTAAATTTTGAAAGTTCAAAAAGGTTTAAAAATTTCTCTTAATCCGAAAATAGTTAATAATTAGGTAATAGATGATAGGCACACTTCGCAAAAGGATACTATTTTCAAACTGTGTAAAAGGAGTCTACTACAACCAAACCGCTAAAAAAAAGTAGTTCCTTTAAATGATCTAGCTAATTAGATTTAAATGTATAAATAAAGGTAATAAAAATAGTAAAATGGGGGATAATATATATTGACAAATAAAATGACTACAAATGAGGATAATAAAATATATTAAGTAAAAAATAAAATAAAAATTCAAATCAGTCATATGGGGTAAATATTTACAAGAGATAAGGGTGAATAATCCTACTTAGAAAGCCAATCTTAATTATGAATGTTAGCAAAAAGATTTCTAAAAAAATTTTATCCTTTAGATAATGAGCGTATAGGTATCGCGATGTGACACCTGGCAAACATATGGCTTTGGATTACAAATGTCTAGGTGGTGTGATGTATCTATCCCCTGGGCGGCAGGAGCTAGTTAACTACATTGCTTTACATGCATCTACGTGTCAGGGTGTACATCTTGGAAGACACTCCGGTACTTATTTAGATATTGGGAGAAAAGGTGTGTTTTCAAACAGCCTGGTATACAAGGGAAAACTTGTGTGTTAAATACCGAAAAATGAGCACACTGAGCTACAACCTAGTTTTCTTTAAAGGCTAATATTTCTGAAACTAACAGTGCCAGTGTCACAAAAACTGATAATACTATAGAACTCTCAGATCTACCCCAGTCCAAATTTGGCACTCCTAGTTAATAACGGTGCTAATTTGAGTGCCAAAGTCAAGGCTGATGTATTTCAAATATCAATTTTAACACCACCATGGTCTAGTATCTTAAAAATATGTCCTTTCTGTGCAAAACTGAAAACCATATATGATGACTGGAATGCATAAAAAGACCATTAGTACTTTTCTAACACTAAAAATACCGCGTAGATTTTCTGAAGTTTGATAAAAAGTTCCTTTGAGAGCCAAATGGGTGCTTTCACCTTTTGATTCTTCCCGCTCAATTTTAGAATACCGAAATGTTCATTTTTAGGGATAGGCAGGAGTTTTTGACAATCAGGACAGGGATTTCCAGCCAAATAAGATGATGGGGTCCCTAAAAAAAAGCAATTAATTCTTTGTGGTTAAAAATTTAATTAAGAATTTTGGCTCTAGTAACTGGGCAACTTTTACAAAAAATAGCAGGCACAACCCACCATACCCGACGAAAGGTGTTGTTCCTTAGACTGTAAATCAAAATAAAAAACAATAGTTAATTTGGCATAGATGACATCATGATAGGCATGCCAGCCAATTTTGATTTTCATATATACCAAATAAAACATTAAGTTATAATTTGTATTTATAGATTATTGGTATATGTATTTGGTTACTGGAAGCTGTTTTCGAGTCATGCTATGTGTTGTAATAATGGGAGGGAGCTCCCCCCGCTCGCTACATTAATTTTTGATCAATGGCCTTTTCAAGCTCAAAGGTTAACTTTTATTTGACCTCGTTTATATATATATAAAATTAAAGTTTTAGGAGTTACTCAAGCGTAAAATTGTAGGTTCCTGTTGATATTTTGCTTTGTCAAATATAATTAGCTTATTTTTAAATAATTTTAGAGGTCAGGAAATGTGATGTCAACGAGTCCAGTTGAGGGGAATATAACCAACAGGTCGAGAGGAATGGTGTTGATCATGAATGAGATAAAGATTAAACAGTTAATTGTTGGATAAAATATGAACATTCCATATTGGGTGATTTGAGCCAAGGCTGTTACCCCTAAATGTATGTTAGATAAAATTATATTGGCATCAAAGGGGCATTTATTTCTAGGAAAAAATTGCATGGGGCAATTAAGGCAGAGATAATGAACAAAGTTGTGATGTTAAAAAGTTAATAATTATGAAATTAAAGTGGCAAATAAGGGAAAGAAAGATTCCAAAGGTTTCTTTCAATTAGGATGTACTGTAAGACATTACATTAGATTGCCATTTTTGTTGCATAATGCTGTTATAAAAGTGGCTTTTCAGGTTTATTCTCAATTTCAGGCACATAGCTTGAATGAGGGCATTTATCACCTGATATTAATTTACAATTCATTAACTTTGACAATTTCATTTTCGTTGTAACAAATGTTATTTCCAAGATAATGAATATGATAAAATAGGCCCACATAAAACTAGACTGATAGTGATACACTGGCTAGGATAATAAATATTTTCATTATTTATACTCAAAGAGAATCTAATTTTTAAAAAGGGGGATAAAACATTAATAGAGTGGGGAAAATTTTGGCTACTAAGCTCTCTTAATTTCATTGATCAATATAATTTTCTGATATGCTTTCTTTAGATATGACCTCATCTTATTGAGATTTATATTTAAAAAAAAAGAAGACAAAATACACATTAATGATGCAAGGAGTAATGCAGAAATGCAATTTTCATGATGAATATAGTTTGGAGCTTTAATTACTCATATACATATTAACAATGATGATACCCAGGTAATATTATTGAATAGTATTTTGTGTTCCATGGAAAAGTGCCTCAATTATGAAAGAATTTGCAATTATATCCTCTGCAAGCAAAAGTTCCCTTGTTACAATTATAAAAGGATAACAAAAATAGAGGCAAAAGTCAAAACATTGCATTTATTGTGTTGTACCGATAGTCTTACTGGTGGTAAATTGAGTATAATATATTTAAATTCATAATTAAGATTAGCTCCCAGTATGATTTATTTTCTTAAATGAAAAATATTTAAAATGCTCTAGATAATAATAATGAAATAATTCCTCTTACATGTATTAACTTTTGGCAGGCATTCTTGGGTCTAACCATCAAGATGAGTCTCCAGGGAAGAAGACAAAAAAGAAAGGCGAAAAAAATTGGGTTGAGCCATTCAAGATTGAGCCGTCGGATGCACCAGTCAAGCCTATTGATACCTCCCTTTGGCCCTTATTGCTAAAGGTAATAAGGCATTTTTGTTTGACCCTTATTAATCAGACTTTTTCTCTACTCTCCCATCGTTAAGTTTCAGAAAATGAATGGAAATAATTTCTTCCATTGTGCGAGCTACTAGTGTGGTCAGAATAGATCCTCTCAGGAAGCATTTACTTTACACTCATGCTTATACATCATCCCACCCCTATTCTGGAAATACACACACACACCTTATTACTATTTTTCCCCTTAAAAGAAACAACCTTCTCTCCCCCAACAGAATTCCTCTCAACCCTCTCCAAAAACACTTGAATCAAGGACATTTCAAATTTTGCACCCCAACTCCCATTATGAAAAATGACCATTTCTACTCCATTCCCCATCTCTTCCAGAACAAAGGGAATGCTATTTTCCAATGTATGGCATAGCTGATATTTTTTATACATTGAACCCGCCCACCTAATGATTTCTTGTATGTAATCTGCATTGTATCACTGATGTCAGTGACATTTCTTTTCCTAGACTGGAATTCTGATATTTTTGTGCATTTATGGTTACCAATTATTGATTTATTTAAACTATATTTTGGGTGCCAAAACATTAAATTTTAATAATTTGAATAGCATTGGTCCCGGTGATTCTCTCCCATTTTTCTGCCATTGCTCCCACATGAAATAAGCCTGAGCCAACCATCTACTTCCAAGAGGATTCTTATGTGGGTTCATTTGTAGCTTAGTGACAGATAGCAAGTTAATATATATGGGATTATATCTGATTGAGGTTCATCAGGGGCCATTGTTGTTGTTTTCTATTAATGACCTTGACTTGGGTATAATTAGTGACCTGAGCAAGTTTGCCGATGATACCAAATTATGTAAGATTGTTAGGTCTGATGCTGAGGTATTACAAAATAATTGGCCATACAACTCCAATGGACAGTGTAGTGTAGTGCACTTAAAATAGATAGGTGTAATCCACTGAATAATGATAAAATGAATGGGAGATTTTTAGGAAGGTCAGAATGTGAAAGAAACTTTGGATGTCCTGGTAAGTTCTGACTTGGCCTAGAAAGTGTGTGATCATCGTGCAGTGTATGTCAATACACCTCTTAACTTGTCTAGAAAGCAATCCATACGTGCTAGGAATAAAGCTAAAATTTATTGAGAGAAGTTGTAATAGGGTGGAGTGCTGATATCATTCTGAAACTACCTACCATAGGTTAGGCCTCATCTTTACTATGTTGTGAAATTTTAGATTATTTTCTGGGTTCCTGGATCTAGGGATGGCACAGAATGAAGGGGCAAAAGATTGTGAGGACTGGGTGATCAGACCAGCGTTTTGCGCTTCCTCACACTAACTACATGGCAGGAATCAGGTTATTCCTTGAGACTGCCTGAAAGTAAGATTGTAACTTATTGCCATTGTGTCCCTGTGGACCGACCTACCTACCTTGCCTCAGTTCCATGTCGCTTGTGTCATTTTGAATTGGGCACACTCATATGACCCGCCCATTTGATAGAGCATTTGTTCCTCTGCATCTTTTATCAAACTGTTTGGGGGGATGTTTGTGCACATTACTTGTCCTGGTAATGGGGAGACTGGGATTGCTACTGCTTGTCCCTTGTACTCATAGAATTAGGGCCTCCTTGTATTCTTGGAAGAGACTGCCCCCCCCCCCCCATTTTGACTCTTGCATTGGTTATCTGCTCAGGTGCTGGTGGGCTCGCCTGTGACCCTGGAATGTGCCGCCTTTTTGCTTTTATCTTTCAGTAGCCTAGTAATAATAGGCTGGATTGATTACAGCAACAAATGTCCTTCATTGGCAGTCACCAGATGTCCCTTTAAAAGGGAATAAAAAATACCCCCCCCTCCTTCTCTGATGTTGAGGTCTAAGGTTCAATTCCAAGGGAGAATGGACCTAAACATCAGCACACACAGATGTCTGATTGGTGGGCACCCTGTGCTTATCCTGTGGGGGTATGATGTTGCCCTTGACCTGTCTTCATGACATGAAATACCCACTCTTCTGAATTGCTGGCAAGGTTGCTGTCAAAACAATTACAGACCTCGCATTTCTTATGTGGCATTGACTGAGCACAACCATACAAAACACTCTTCATTATACTAGAGATCACCAAAGCTTTTGATGGTATCCCCATCCTCAACTGCACCAATGCTGTCCACTCCAATCTTTTAACTACATACATGATGACCACACCCTACTCAGCTTTATACACAAATGACCCCTCATGCACATCCTGAAACAAAGACATGACTAACCATCTCCAACACAAAAGGGGGAAAAAAAAAGCATACAACAGACTATTTGATTTTGTATGTTTGTGCTGGGTCATTGGCATAAGAGATTCTTAGTGTTTGGTATGTAAGAAGAGAGCACTTTTGCCTGAAACCATGTTGCATGTAGACACTTAACTACCTTGATCATTGATGTCCACTTATCTGATGGAGAATATTTTTTTTCTCAATTTTGATTTCTTGAGGTTAGACATTCAATGATTTGATTGGCCTCATTTTCTTGCACTCCTAACATTGCTCTGTCTTCCTTTATATTCTACTTCCATGTTTTCTTGGGTCTACCGGCCTTCTTCCATCCACCTCCAACTCTCTCACCCTATCAAGTGCCTCTTCTTGGTTGGGTCAAAATAGCCCCAACCAAATTTGTGCACAGCTATTACTCCCGCAGACCCTATATGCTCTGTCCTTAAGTATCACCTTGGCTGGAGAGGCACATAAATATAAATACTAGCCATACACCCAGAGCCCCCACTCCCTCACACAAAGGAACAACATATGCTACATTAGAGATAAAATGCCAACTGAATCCAGCACAAACCATCTTTCAGAAACACATTTGCACCCACTTCCCTCCACCCTCTCTCATTAGGAGCTAATCTAAGCATTGGTGGCCACATAAGTAGTCTAGTGGTGGGACCATTTTCCCGGCTGTGATGTGTACATCACCCAGCTGAAGAGGCTGGATGTAACCACAGCAGATGCCTGCCCACTCCTTGAGTGCTGTGGCAAAACCCAGTACAGGCTATATCCTACCTCAGGATCTTGGGTCCTGCTCTACCTGACAACTTTGGGATCAGCCACATGACCCTCCCCTTCCCCAAGCCCCAACTTTTAACAATCGCCCCAGAATCACAAAAGACACTAAAATAGATGACACACACGCACCATAAATACCTGCAGCACATCAACAATGACTTATACAGTAGCAACCAAAAGAGGGCAGTATGTGTAGTTTTACTGTCAATCTGCATTGCCCTCGCATTGTGGGGGATTGGTTGAAGCTCGGTTTCTTTCTTTTTGTTGTGGGGGTTCTTTTGTCTGCCTTTCCTATTTATGGCTAAAGTTGTAATTTGTGTAATTATTCCTTTCAGAATTTTGACACACTGAATGTGCGTACAAATCACTACACACCACTTCCTAATGGACATTCGCCCTTAAATAGACCTTATTGGGAGTATATTAAAGCAGGATTTATTAATTTGGATAAGCCTTCAAATCCATCTTCACATGAAGTTGTGTCTTGGATTAAGAGGATCCTTAAAGTGGAGAAAACTGGACACTCTGGCACACTGGATCCCAAAGTTACTGGTAAGGCAGAGGGCACTTACAAAATTTGATTTCATTAGTGTGTACAGGTTTATGAGTATTGGGTAATATTTCTACTTGGCCACTTGTGGTAGTATTTTCTTAAATCTGTACGCAACCTTCCTCACATTGTGTCTGATTTGGTATACTTTATACCTTGGTTCCTAGCAACTTCCATCAGTTGTCTACTTCCATGAGGTGAGGATAACAATATTTAGCCACCTTCACACGGCATTTGGGTGTTCCTGGGTTTCTCATCCAAATCAAGTGATGGTATCCATTAGATCTACACTTTTGGTATCAGTGTAAAAGGGGTTTCACTCACTCATGAGGGTCTGACCTCAGCTTAGCCTCTTCTCCTTCCTTCAAAACACTTGTTTCCTCGCTTTTCATACAACCTCTCCCACAACTTTCTCTGGTCAGCCTCTAATTTCACAGGGTAGATGCTGACCTCCTTCTCAGCGACACCATCCCGGATCGGGGCTAAGGGGGGAGGGGACAATGTTCCCTAACCCCTGAGCTCTGGTCTGGGGTGGCTGGTTTTTAAAAACCTGCCTCATCCCCACCCATACCTTCCTCACATCCCTTTTCCTCTCCTTCACATTCAATCAATTTTACGCCGTGTTCAAGGTGGAACCGCCAGGTGTGGGGGGGGGGGGTCCCAAATGGCGGCGCCAGTCCTGTAAGCACCTCTTGCAGTGTGGGCAACTGTGAGAGGTGATGAGCTATTGCTTCCCGTAGAAAAAAGAGAGTCACCATGCCAATGTATGCAAATCTACAAAAATCCCCCAAATCTCTGCCCATTTCCCCTTGTACATCGACGGAACCGCCCTCTGGCAGCTCCACCAAAAAAAATGGAGGTCCCCCCCCCTATTCTTGTGCAGGGGACCCTCCATATTTCTTTAACCGGAGAGGAGGCTTACTCCTCTCATATGCCTATGGGTGAAGGGGACTCCCCCTTACCCCCTTCTCTGGAGGTGCTTTCGGGCACCTCTATTTCCAGCGGCAACCCCCTCCTTTGCTTTCTAAGGGGACTGCCAAGAGAGCCAGCAGGCAGCCCATTGCCGACCGCCCCTCGTGTAAGCAGCTTGGTAGGGCAAACCCCCCCCCCTTAGGGGAGGAGAGGGAAGCTAAGCCATGGGGCAGTCAAGGTCGAACGTGTGATGAGAAAACAGGGAGGGGCCTCGAGACCCACCCCTACACTCTTCGTCATGTTCGACAGTGACAAGCTCTCTAAGTCGGTGTGTGCCGGTTGGTACCACTACCGCGTGAAGGAATTCGTGCAGCTGCTGTGGCGCTGCTATTACTGTCACCGCTTCGGCCATACGAATCGTTCTTGTAGACGTGCAAAGTCGGGGTTGGCCAAAGTCTGTATAAATCGCTCCAAGGCCGCACACGATAAGTCTAAATCGTGTGTGGCCAAGTGTGTCAATTTCGGAGAGCCGCACCCCGCTTCTTCGAAGCAATGGGGTGCATATCTCCTTGAGAAAGAATTCCTGGACCGTTCAGGCCCAGGATCGACTCTCATTCCGCGAGGCTAAGGACTTGGTCCTGGCGCGCCCGGCTCTGCCTGAGACGTCATATGCCTCAATAGTTAGAAAGGCACCCTCTACTCCTGACCCATCCAGGCCAACGAGCACGGTTGTTTCCACGCCCATTCACAGCCCTTCTGCAGGCTCTACTCAACCTGTGCGCTTCCCTCGTAAAGCTGGTGGCAAAAAGGGTTCACACCCAGCCCCGGCTAAAACCAGGGCTCCCCCTTCCCTCAGCGTGACTAGTTTCCTGTAAGGCCACGCACCTCCACCGAGTCGTTAGACTCACAGGAAGCAACACCCCTGAAGTTGGTCGCTAGGCCATCTTACGGGGGTTCCTAAAGCTGTCCCCCTGAAAGGAGGACAGCAACAAAGGAGCGAGTGGCTCGGAGACGGTGGTTCCTCAAAAAGAGGGCCCCCCCTGCCTCCGAAGCCGCAACGCCCACCTAAGGTTTTGAGGTGGGGGGAGGAAAAGACTCACATGGCGAGCCCAACCTCCCCAATAAGTCGTCAAAGGCGACAACGCTTTGTCCGGCCAACAGCGTCTCCTCCGAGGTAGGCCTGGAGGGCATATTCCTTCAATGGAATTGCCATGGACTCCAGGCCAACTGGGAGGAGCTGTGGAGGCTCATCTCATCCCGTTCCCTGTTAGCTATCTTTCTGCAGAAGACCATCCTAGGCGCGTCCCCCCTGCCCGCCCTCCCAGGGTATAAGGGTCTTGCGACTCAACCACCATGAGATGGCCAGGCTGAGGGATGCGCGGTTTACACCTGGCATGATGTCTTCGTTCTTCCTTTCTCTTTAGATACCTCCTTTCAGGCAGTGGCTGTGCAGCTGCACCTGGATAGGAGGTATACTATCATTTCTGCGTATATTCCACCGTCAGCTGACTTCGACGCGGGGGACTTCCGCCGTATCGTGGCACAGTTGCCGAGGCCCTTTCTCTTGCTTGGGGATCTGAATGGCAGGCATCCTCTCTTGGGAAATTACTCAATAAATCCCAGGGGACAAGTCCTTGCTGATCTGATCGAAGAGCTTGAGATGGGTGTCCTAAACGTGGATGAGTTTACGCATCACTGTCCGAGAACTGCTTCATTTTCTTGCCTTGACCTATCTTTGTGCATTTAGGATGCACATCCTGATTTTGATTGGGGGGTGGTCGATGACCTCCATGGTAGTGATCACTTTCCCATTCAATTATCATTTTCACTGCAACTGCCGCCTTAGAGCCCACCTCAGTGGTGCTTGGCACGGGCGCGGTGACCTGCATTTCAGGAAATGACTGAATTCTCTATCTCAGTCGAGGAGTTTAGTTCGGTAGATGAGGCTGTTGAGTTGTTCTCCGGCAACCTCATCGCCTCGGGCCTGACTACTATTCCTAGAACATCTGGCCGTTTTGCTTGCCGACCATCCCATGGTGGTCGGCTGGGTGTGAGACGGCCCTCAAAAAGAAGCGTTATGCCTACATGCGCTATAAGCGCCACCCGAACGATTTCACTGTCGGTGAATTTCGTCGGGCCAGGGCTAGGTTCCGGTATATTTCAAAGCACGCTCGCCGTTCTTCTTGGCGGGCATACGTGTCTTCACTTAACGGGAAGACCACTTTAGCAAAGGTGTGGAAGCAGGTCAAAAGGATTTGGGGCAAGTTCTCAGGAATGTCCCCCGCTCTTCTTGGTGGGCATACGTGTCTTCACTTAACGGGAAGACCCCTTTATCAAAGGTGTGGAAGTGAGTCAAAAGGATTTGGAGCAAGTTCTCGCAAGACCCCCCTCCCATTCTCCAGGAGAATAGGTCCACAATCTGGGACCCTGCGTCCGTGGCGGAATCCTCCGTGATCGCCTTTTCCGCATACTCTAGCCCGGATGCTGCTTCGCCAGCATTCAATGCACGCCGTGATGTTGCAGAAGGCTGCCGGCTGGACTTTACCTCCAGAGGCGGAGAACCCTTCAACGACAGGTTTACTGTCAGTGAGTTGATTTCCGCTCTCGCTTTGCCCGCGGACACCGCCCATGGTCCGGATGATGTCCCGTACGCCATGCTTCAACACCTGGGTGAGCGAGGCATGGCATTTCTGTTTGATTTGTTCAACAGGATCTGGGTGGAGGGTCTTTTCCCAGATTCCTGGTGAATCGCTACTGTGCTTGCCTTTCGCAAACCGGGGAGAGATCACTCTACTCCAGCCGGTTTCCAGCAATCTCTCTAACCTCTTGCGTGTGCAATTTGATGGAGAAATTGGTAAATGTTGACTAGCCTTTTTCCTGGACAGCGGAGGCTATCTTTCTTCTGCACAGTGCGGCTTCTGCAAGTTCCACTCCATGTCGGATATTCTGCTCCTCCTAGAAAATGCTGTCTGCGAGGCTTTCCTTCGTAGACAGCACTACGCCAGGTGTTTTTCGATCTGGAGAAGGCCTATGATACCACATGGCGATATCGTATCATGGAGAATCTGAATTTTTGCGAGATCGTCGATTCTGCAGACGGGTGTGGAGGAGCTCTCTCTAACCCAAAGGAGCAGGAATACGGTGTCACACTTTGCCCTGAGCATCAACGGCATCACCCTGGTGGTGCCAGAAGATGTTCTCGCTACGCTCTATGTGGATGACCTTCAAATCTCGTTTGACGCGGCCCAGATGCCAACTCTGGAGGGTTGACTCCGACAGGCATTGAACCGCATCTCTTGGAATGCCGAAGCGCACAGGTTTCGGTTTTCTTTGGCCAAGACTAAGGTGGTGCACTTCCTCCGCCATCCATGGCTCCACCCTGACCCAGATTTGTCTCTTAATGGGGTTTGCCTGGATGTGGTTGTCGCACCATTTCCTTGGTCTTGTATTTGACCGACGCCTCACCTGGGAGGCTCATATTCACAGCCTTAGGGTTTCTTGTACCTCCGTCATGGATATTCTCCGTTCCGTGACGTTCAGCTCTTGGGGTGCTGACAGGGCTACTGCCCTACTTTTTTATTGATCCTTCTGCACTTCCCCCATTGAGAGCCTGTTGGTCGATGCTGGGGAGATGCCATTCGCTTCGCTCTGCGCCGCGTGCAGTGCATCACTCGCCTGTACGCGCGAGCCTGGCGCCTCCCTCAGTCGCTAACAGCTTTTACTGCATCCGCAGCTGATCTCGATGGTGCCTATGCTGCCGAGAGACGCCAATCATACCCTAAACCCACCAGGAAACTCCTTCAAGAGCTAGATATAGCTCTTTGCCCCTGGTTTTGCCCAGGATGCCACCCTGGAGGGTAACACATTTGGCCTTTTTGTCGCCAATCCTCTGCTACCAAAGCTTGTATACCGCCGGTAGTATTGAGTTCGACCTTTTTGGAGCACACCTCGTGTCACGCTGGAACCGTGCTAGTGTATACAGATGGCTCCAAGTCCCAAGAGGGGGTCGGCTTTCACGCCGTATCCCCTCTGTTGGAAGTCAGCCGGGCTCTGCCAGGTGCTGCGTCTGTCTTCACGGCCTAGCTGGTGGCAATACACCACTCGGTACGGGAGATTACGCGACGTGCCTGTTTCGGAGAACGGATTGTGATCTATAGCGACTCACAAAGCGCCCTGAGTGCTCCCTGGGCATTGGAATCTCCGCTTCCACTGGTTCGCGATATCCGTGACTCCATGGTTTTGGCGAGCCGGGCAGATCTTGGGATTATCTTCTGCTGGGTTCCTGGACATGTAGGGAATGAGGGCGCCAAAGAGTCTGTGAGGACTCTGCGACTGGACCAGCCTTTCGCTCTTCCTCACACTGACTACATGGCAGGAATACGGTCAGCTCTTCGGACTGCTTGGCAAAGAAGATGGGAGACGGTCGAAGGGAACTTAAAGTTGCGTGCCATTGCGCCGCGACTGTTCCCATGGACCTATCCCCCAATGCCGCGACGGCTTCAGGTCACTTTCTGTCATCTCCGAATCAGACACACTGGTGTGACGCATCTCTATTTGATGGAGCGCTTGCCTGTGTTGTCCCCCAGCCTTTTTGGCACATTCTTGTCGAATGTCCCAGTCTGGGTGATCTTCGCGCACGTTACCTGTCCCGGTACCGGGATGGGCGGGGTCGCTACCCCCTGTCCTTTGTACTCGGGACGAGTGTGTGTGCACATTGACTGGTGGACTTGTTGACTTTTGGGGGGGAGGCCGGCCTTCTCCCTTTCATTTAACTAGCTTTAGTTGTTTTTGTTATTGTTTTGTTATTGTTATTGCTTCCTAATTGTTATTTCTTTTTATTTTTGTTTTTTGTTCAAATTCTTTCAAGTATCCTAGAACTAGGCTGTTTGTTTACGGCGACTTATGCCTAAGTGGGCAGTCGCCAAATAGCCCCTCAAAAAAAGAAATATCCATTAGGGCATGCTGTCTTGCAATATAGGTAAGTGGCAGCAATAATGTGCAGTTAATATAGGAACAAGTCATCTCCAACCTGCTTGAAGGATCCTCAATACCCATGATAGGGTAAAGCCCCTCTTTTACAGTGATGGCAAAATTGTAGGTTAGCCCCAAAAAGGGAAAAGGGAAATTGTCTGTCAAAACTATTTTTATGAAAATTGATTAATATTTTATCATATAAACTTATTTGCCACTAGTTTCTAATTGCTTTCTTTAGGAATTCTGTAGCAGGAGGAGATAAAATGACTTTGTGACACACTTTTCAGATAACAAAATTTCTTGGCTGTCATGCAACTGACTTGCCATTCCATCACCATGGACCTTCTTCTGAAACCATCTTTCTATAGCTGTATGCTTAGGATCATCGTCCCTTTTCCTGGCATCTTCAGTTCCTTTGGTGATGACTGGAGATGGTTCTCAAAAATTCCTCTACATCTAACCTCATATTTTCTGCAATGCTAGGAGGAAGTCCACCATTTTATGAAGATGAAGACCAGCCCGATAGCATTATACTCCTGCAACCTTCATGATATTCAATGTATCATGAGGATCTTACTGTTAGGAAGTCTACCAGTTCCTGAAGAGGAAAAACCCTCATAGCTTTGTGATGGTATTCTTTAGATCATAAACATATCCTGGCTGCCTCACAAAATGTAGCTAATGCTTTTTCTCAGGTTCTTCATAGCCACAGATAAAAGATCTTGCTAAATAAGAACTTTTAGACTGTGGTTACTTGAACCATTGAATTGTGTCACTTGCAGTCAATGCAGGGATTCTCAATTGCTGTGATATTTTCCTCTATTTCAAACCTGTAGTGTGAAGTTTTAATACTGTAATCTCTCATCTTTGGACAACTCGATGAAAGTTGGCATGGTGGATCTTAGACCAAAATTTCTTAACCTTGTAATGCTTGCAATCAGACATTGCATCATTACTCCTGTAGTGTAAAGTAACCGATGCCAAAAGCTTATCCAAGAAGTTCTAAAGATGTAGCTCATTCATCCTTATTGGTGCAATCACCGTGCACTGTGTGCCGAGGCACCTCTTAACTAACTAACCAATTGTACACTAAAATTTAGAGAGCATTTTTTTTTAAGTGTATTCGATACTTTTGCTGTTAATTTAATTTTTTATGTGTAATTTTAACTTTGCCAAATGAAGGCTAAACTAATAGTTGCTTAGTATATTAATTAGAATAGATAAAATAAACACTGGCAATCTATTAGATATTCATTGTTCTCACTTTTCCCATAGAGGAGCCATTTTAGGTGTGGTTATAGACTTATACCCGGTACCTGGGGGGAGTGGGTTCTCTTAGTGTGGGAGGTGGGTAGCCAAGCTTCGTAGTGCTTGGGGAGTTGGCTTCCTTACAAGTGGTGTTATTACTCCATTCCTCCTGCCCCCCCCCCTCTTATCTATCCTTTTACGCCATCCCAAGGGGTTGTCATTTGGCATCTGGAGGATCATGTCCCCTCTGAACCCTACTGCTTCAGGGTGGGCCTATATCTTGCCCATAGTTTCACCTCTCTCTGAAGACATTCCTGCAGTGATGCCCCTGGTTTGAATGTGCTTAAATTTGGGGTGGGGGCATGATAGCTACTGGCCCTTATCCAGGCTTAATTTCCTTTTATGCTTCTGCTGTGTGTTTTCCTGCTCCAATTCGGGCAACATGCCCACTTTAGTCCACTTTTTATGCCATGGTCTGGAGGGTATGGGTATTCTTCTTATCCCCTCCTCCCTTAATGCTGCACTATTCCTATATGTTAAATTTGATTTAATATACAAATTACACCTGTGAAGTAGATTGGTTTATCCTCTCACTCAAAATGGCTCCATACCTGTTGTCTGGTAATTTTTGTTGCGATTCAATGGTCCTCTACCTGTAATGAGACCCATTTTGTGGTCATGTTGATTTTAACCATTTTCATAATTCTAGGGGCACCCATTTAAATTTTTGAGATGTATAGCCATTAATTTGGGTAAATTTTTTTTATATACAGGGTGTTTGGTTGTCTGTATTGAGAGAGCGGTTCGGTTGGTAAAGTCTCAACAAGGAGCTGGTAAGGAGTATGTGTGCATGTTTCAACTCCACGAGCATCTGGACAATGTCAATAAGGTTTCTCAGGTAATCTTGAATTTGTCTAAATAATTCCTCTACAGAAGCGATATTTCTGTGTACGAATGTAATGCAACAACCATGGCAGGCAATTCATATGTATGCAATTTGCATAGATAGAGAAAAGATTTGTCTTGCCCTACATACAGGCATATTATTAATAAAATGTAATTTATAATGCATGAAATTTAAGATACTGTAGCTCAATACTGATGGGTTGGAAAAGTGAATTGCATACATCTTTCCATGCTCATGGTTTATAATCTCAACTGATTTTTATTCCCTCACACACTTAAGACATTTAATATTATCTAGACTTAATTTAGTCTTTAATCAATTTAGTTAACCATTACCCCTAGATTTCTTATTTTGAGATGCCCCAAACCTTTATTTATGGGAGAAGGTTGACACCGATTGAGGCATATGTGTTACACATTAAAGCTGAGTATAATCAAGAGGTTGCGTGCAAGCGCTACTACATTAGAGAGAAGCAGCCCTCTTCACATAAATACCTCGCCCAGTTATTCCTCACTAAATCTTTCATCCCTTAACTATTTGCATGGCTTGATGTTTCTTCCACATGTGAATGAAATCTTCATTGCGCAATGGCTGCCTGGCCTCATCCTTTCACTTCTCCCGCCATAAATAAGTGGTGCTGGTCAGGCTATACCAAGGTTGTACTTGTTTAAATCGCAATAACCTTTGTCCTGGGATCTCCCACCCACCTGCTGTACCAGACTGACCCTGTCATGCACATTCATTGGGTGCCTCATTTATGTACTTCCTCATAAAATTACACATTTGTCCACCTCCCACCCCCACTTGCATCAAATCGCCATTAAGCTTGGCTTACCAGTACTAATTGTGTTTGCATTCAGGCACTTGAGAAGCTGAAGGGGCCCCAGTTTCAGAAGCCACCCCCAATATCAGCTGTGAAGCGTGTGCTGAGAGTGCGCTGTGTCTTTGACAACAAACTCCTTGAATTTGATTCAAACAAAGATGTAGGTGAGTACTTTGCCTTCACTCTTGAAGTCCTTCCTTATTAATTTGAATCCATCTTGACAGTGTAACTTTACTCTTATCCATACCAAATGTTACGTATAATTTATATCACTAAATGGAATCATCAACTTGCATGTGAGGAAAGGTTTAAGGAGCGAGTCTTTCTTTATATGGTTTATTTCTAATCTCAGGAATTGTTGTATATTGCACTCTATCAATGCTACTCATTTTGTTGAGATAGCAGACTGATGTTGCACTGAGTTTCTACACCTTTGTTGAGGTTCAGAGCTCTTCCCCTCGAGGTATCAGCATCTCCACCTGCCCTACATTGCAATTTTAATGCTATCATGGTTATTTGCAGTCGGAACTGTTGTGGTTGTCTTCCTATGGGTCCTTGGATATATTTGTGTAGGGGTTTCTTGAAATCAGAGCATGCTGATTCTGGTGCCAGGCTGTTAGTACGGACTGAACAATTCGGGTCATTGCACTTTCTTTGTGCATGGCTGGAATCAGATCGGCCATGCGGGAATGTAACTGAATGCTGTGTGTGTTTTCTGGAAGGGGAGGTTAGGAGGTTGAGTGGGGAATGTAAGAGGTTGAATGATTTGGTGTTTGAGGTGAGAAGAGATGCAAGTGTGCGATTGAAGGGTGAGATTAGTGCTAAGAGGGTGGAAGATAAGGCTAGGACTGGGAACAGTGTGGAAGTTGTGAGTGATGATGAATGGTGGGTGAAAATGGATAGGATAGATAAGTTAGGACAGGTTAGGTGTGTGAATGAGATGCTGAGGTGCTAATGATGGGTGACTCTCAGATTAGGTATTTAGATAGGAAGTTGAGTGATAGCAAGTGGAAGGGAATGAGAGTTTGTCTGCCGGGTGTTGGTGTAAGTGATGTTTGTGAGAGGTATGATAGGCTGGTTTCTGGGTGGGAGAGGGATGCAGTTGTGATTACGCTTGTTGGGGTGAATGATGTAAAGAAGGTGGGTACATGTGAGTTACGTGAGCAGTATAAAAGGTTAGTTGAAAGGATGAGTAAAAGCAGGGTAAAAGGTGTTGTTTCTGGTGTGCTTGTGAGATTGGATGTGGGGGTAGAATGGTTGTCGCCTGCAATTGGTTTGAATGAATTTGTGAAAGGACTGTGTCAGGGGAGGGTTTTACGGGAATAGGAGGTTGTATGCGATGGATGGGCTCCATCTTAGTCGGGCAGGTGTTGAGGTTCTATGGGGGGAGCTGGATAGTGTGATTAGGTCCTTACGGGTGGGAAACTAGAAGCTGTTAGAGGTAAGGGAATAACAGGAATAGAGGGCAGGTGTAGGAAATGGAAGGGATGCAGAGATAGAGGAATAGCTAGGGGAGAGGGCATACTGATGCGTTATAGGGGGACTAATGCACAAGTGAATGAGCAGATAACTAGGAGTAGAAAAGCACGATGCAATGAAGATGGGAATAATAAAAAACTTAAATATACTACACAAATGGTCGGAGTATAAGGAATAAGATAGATCTCTTAAGAGCGTTAGCGAGTGAAGAGAATTTTGATATAATTGCGATAACAGAGTCATGGCTTGATTTGGCAGGTAATCACTTTAAACCTGAGGTTGAGATTGAGGGCTTTAACATGTTCCATATAGATAGGAATAGGAAGAGAGGAGGAGGGGTTATTATTTATATTAAAGATAATCTCCAGTGTTGTGTAAACAGTACAATTAAATTAGATGATAACACAGTCATTATGGCTAAATGTAAAGGAAGGTAAAAACAAGCTTTTCATAGGATTATTATACAAACCACCAAATCTTAGTAAGGAAGCTTCAAATCTTCTGTGGCAGGAGATTGAACGGACATGTAGAAGTAAGCATGTGTGTATAATGGGTGATTTTAATTACAGAAATATAGACTGGGATGCTCTTGTGGGTGATCAGGAGGCTGAGGAATTTTTGAATGTTGTCCAAGATAATTTTTTGAGGCAGATTATTAACGAACCCACTAGAGGTAATAATATACTGGATTTAGTTCTGACAAAAAGGGAAGAAGTTATTAAGGATACTGAGATTGGAGGAAATTTGGGTAATAGTGACCATTGTGAAATTAGATTTAAGATGAAATGGAATGGTATTGATAGTAGCATGAACAATGTTAAAATTCCTGACTTTAGAAGAGCAAATTATAATGGGCTAAGGACTTACCTGGAGGCAGTTGTACAGAAACCAGGCAATGAAATCAATTCAGGAATAGATTCAATGATATCAGTTGGTGGAGACAATAATCACCAGGAGGAAGAGATTACAATTGAAGAGGAGTATGAAAGAATAATTGAGCAATTAATTATAGGTCAGATGATTAACATTCCATATAAGGAGATTAGGACTAAAAATAATGACCCAAAATGGATGACAGATAAAATTAAGCATTATATTGGCATTAAAAAGGGCATTTATAGGAAAATAAAAAATGGAGAGGATCACTTAAGGCAGAGATATAATGAACTAGCAAGAGATGTTAAAAAGTTAGTTAGAGTAGCAAGGAGAAATTACGAAATTAAAGTGGCAAATCGGGCAAAGAAAGATCCTAAAAGTTTTTATCAATTATACAAAACTAAGGTTAGAGATAAAATAGGCCCACTTATAGATTCCAATGGAGAATTAGTGAGTGATAGTGACTCAATGGCTGGAATGCTAAATGACTTTTCTCTCAGTATTTACACAGGAGGATACTCTAAATATACCTGAGGTGTCGATGATCTTTCGGGGTAATGATGAAGAGAAATTAAAGGATATCTTGATCACAAAGGAGATAGTGACAAAGGAAATTGATAAAATCAAAAGTAGTAAAGCACCCGGTCCTGATGAGGTCTTTCCTAGAATTTTGAAAGAATGTAAGGATGTTTTAAGTGAGCCCCTAGCATGCATCTTTAGAAAATCATTGGAGAGTGGCATTGTGCCAGTGGCATGGAAGAAAGCCAATGTGATACCTATATTTAAGAAAGGGGATAAAACAAATGTGTCTAATTACAGACCAGTAAGTTTGACATCAGTGGTAGGGAAAATGATGGAATCTATTATAGCAAGGAATATTAGAGATCACTTGGATAAGCATAAGTTGATAAAAGAATCACAGCATGGCTTTAGTAAGGGTAAATCCTGTCTGACTAATTTGCTGTCTTTTTATAGTAAGGTGTATGAAGCAGCAGATAATGATGAAAACTATGATATTTTATACTTGGACTTTAGTAAGGATTTTGATCGAGTGCCACACTTACAGCTTCTGAGCAAAGTTAAAGCACACAGGATCGATGGCAGTATATTTAGGTGGATTCAGTCATGGCTTGGTGACAGACAGCAAAGAGTTAGTATAGATGGAGTAAAATCTGAGTGTGGGTGTGTTAGCAGTGGAGTTCCGCAAGGATCTGTTTTGGGTCCCTTGCTATTCTTAATTTATATTAATGATCTTGACATAGGTATAAGTAGTGACCTGAGTAAATTTGCTGATGATACTAAGCTAGGTAGGGCCATTAGGGCTGATTCTGATGCTGTTGTAATGCAGGAGGAATTGACCATTCTGTCCAATTGGGCCGAGAAATGGCAAATGAAGTTTAACATAGACAAATGTAGTGTACTTAGTATAGGTAGAAATAATCCATTGAATAGTTATAAATTAAATGGGAGAATTTTAGGGAGGACCGATTGTGAGAGGGACTTGGGTATTTTGGTAAGTTCAGACCTTCGTCCTAGAAAGCAATGCCTAAATGCTAAGAATAAAGCTAATAGGATATTGGGATTCATTAGGAGGAGTGTAAGCAATAAGAGTGCTGAAGTCATTCTAAAACTGTATCTGGCGCTAGTTAGGCCTCATCTAGACTATGCAGTACAATTTTGGTCACCATATTATAGGAAGGATATTGATTTGCTTGAGTCTGTGCAGAGAAGGATGACAAAGATGATTGGTGGGCTAAGGAACTTACCTTATGGTGAAAGGCTCAGAAAACTAAATCTACATACATTGGAAAGGAGAAGAGTCAGAGGGGAATCGATTGAAGTCTTCAAATGGGTAAAAGGATATAATAAAGGGGATCTGGGTAAGGTTCTTATACTTAGTGAACATGACAGGACACGTAGCAATGGGTTTAAGCTTGATAAGTCTAGGTTTAGGAAGGAGATTGGGAGGAATTGGTTTACAAATCGTGTGGTAGATGAATGGAATAGGCTCACTAGACATGTGATAGAACCTCCTCTCTGGGTAGTTTTGAGAATAGATTAGATAAATATATGGATGAAGCTGCTAGATGGGACTGACTTTTTTATGTACATATGTATATATTTTTCTAAGGAGTGGGGACATTATATTTTGCGGTTGCATGAATGGACATAATCCTCTGGATGCATTTTATGTATATTGTAGATTAGATATGACGAACTCCTGTAAAGGGTGACAATGTTGATGACTTTTCTCTGGTAAGAAATCTTTTGATTGTTGACTGGAACAGGAGCTGCCAAGTGTAGGCCATGAATGGTCTTTTGCAGTCTCCTTCTTTTCTTATGTTCTTTCAGGCTCTTTGGTGTCCCTGCTCAGGGGGTGGTTAGTAACATGTCTTTTTTTTTCCACAGGCCCTTTGTCTCTTCACTATCCTTTTACGCACCTGCACAGAGATGTCATGCAGGTGACATCTTGAGGATTCTATCCCTCTGCTGCCTCCCAATAATTGTAGTATCTGCAGTATTAGAATTATCCACTCCTTTCATCTATCTCTCATCTTTTATGGTCTTTTATTTCAACACGTCTTCAGCTTCCACACATATTTTCCCAATCCACTGTTCTGCTCTATGGGTCCTAGATTGTGGGGTGTTCTTCCCAGAACTGGGTGATATGTTGTTTGATTGTATGTTGGGATGTATTTACAAAGCTACCCTTTTGGAGGTAGGATGCGGCATTAATTTGGAGATGGGAGGTTTCCTTCCAATGCCTTTGAGTAAATCAATAATACTTAGATAAAGCAATGTGGTAACCATTCCCTGTATTATTATTGATGCGTCATCTACCATCAAAATTCAAACTTGTTACCTTCCCCAAACTGCAGCTCTCAAACACATCCTCTATTTATCTTCCACATATTTTCACCTCTAACTTGACCATTTTACACTAAGGGGTGGACACCCTCTCGCGCTTGGGTGTCCAGACTGCACACTTTCTGGTTGAGTCCTCTATTACTCATTTTTAAATTGCACACCGCAGTCACCTGAGCCTATGTTGTACTATTTTAATTACCATTACCCATTTGTTTGGGTTAGCTTTTTTTTTTCTCACTATCCATTCGCTCATCAGTGGTTGCTAGATGAGAACAATTAAACTGACTGTCCCACGCTTTCTCTGTGCAGGTCTGTTCTGGGTGTACTGTGAGGCTGGGACCTACATCCGGACAATGTGCATTCACCTGGGTCTACACCTTGGAACTGGGGGGCAGATGGTTGACCTAAGGAGAGTGCGGTCAGGTAAGTGCATATAGGCCAGGGGTCATGCTTCCAACCCTGAAAATGAAAACCTGTCTTAAAATGACCTTTTGGTTGTCCTCTATATTTTCTCAGGGGTGTCCCGAAGATTCTCTTAGAAGAGAGAGCACTTCCCTATCTCCAATTGTGATAGGTTCAGGGGTTTCCTACTTACATCTTTTTTGAAGATTGCCTTCAAGTAACTCCACTTGCGTTGGGACCCCCTTTGCTTTCTCAGTGGTCTCCTAACGACACACCCTAATTAGTGTTGCAAAACCCCCATTTTTTATAGTTTTTTATTAAATTAAAAAATTTTTAAATGCTTTTTTTTTAACTAAAAACAAACAAACATTTCATTTATATCTGATAGTAATTTTGATGTTTAGCCTGATTGAGGACCTATTTTAAAGTGTTTTCTATCATCCATGATTACATTTCGTGAAAAAAACTCATTTTTACTTTTATCTTTATTTCATCGTTTTAATATGTTCCTTTCAAAAAACTTATTCTTTAGTATATACTAATATAGTAGAACAGAGTGTCATTACTCCAGAAGATAATTCAGGGTGTAAATCTAGATGCTCTTTTTTCCTGTCTGTCTAAGCTGTAACTAAATAACCGAGCATTTTTCAGTAAGTAGTTGACTCTGTGCTTGCTATTCTATTCCAAAGGCATTATTAACTGCTTCTACAGATCTCTTTATTTATAGGGGAAAATACATAATGTGTATTTAGACTTTCCCAGAGATGTATTTAACATGTTTATAAAGTTGCAAGCAAACTATATGACATATCAACAATATGACTTGATAAGTGAACTACTGTTCTTAAATAATAAATAATGCAGAAATCAGACATGCTACTATAATTTCAGTATATTGTATCACTATGCAAATTGCAAGTAAGATATATCAAATAGCCCATTCCATTTAAAAAAAAATTACTGACAGTTTAGTCCGTTCTACATTATACATTTGGCAGTTCATCATCTGATGCTTCTGAATCCGAATCTTGAAGTGAGAGCTCCATGTTTGAATCAGTTTTGGATTAAAACATTTCATCAGGGATTTCAGGTGCAATGTGTTTTGTCCTGCTGCCGCTAGTTGATGGCATTGCTGTCTTTGATTCAGCTTTCTCTCAGCTTTTTGGCATACTGCAGTTTTTAAATTTTTTCTTGATCATTGCAGTCACTGACATTCAAAGCAAGGTTATGGGCAATATACACAAGTTTTGATGCTCTCTGTAGTCAGACGATTTCTTTTAGAGGAATGAATCCACACTGGCGACTGAATGAGCATTCTACAGCAGCACTTGTCAGTGTCAGACAGGATTTTTGCTGCAACTTTTGAAAGTTTGTGTGGAGCTGCAAATTCCATTTCACCAATTTGTTGGAGTAGTTTGTGTGGCTGCCTTCCAAACAAATGGCTTTGCAAAAATGTCTGCATTTGGTCTATAATCTGCTAATTCATCCAAAACCTTGCTGTCATCTATGGTTGGAGTTGCTCCTATTTTCTGGATCATTTCCATTGTATCCACCTGAAAAAACATAATGATGAATCATGAATGTTTGTAATAAATGCTAATAACAAATTTAATAATTACACCCCAACAATGATTTTGCTACAGAAATGAGAAAGTAGTTTTCTATTGTAGTTTTTTTGTGTAGCTTTCGAAAATGACCTTTATTTATCATGAAATGACTTCAGTTTTTTGTAATCTGCACATTTAATTTTTTATTAATATTAGATTATTCAGTATCTAGAGGTATGTGTCGTAGAATGGACTCTCGACGGTATACTATATATAACTATTCGTTGAGGGAACTATTCAATTATATTTAGAGTGCATGGTTATCTGGTTGACCGATGTTATTTATCTTCAATATGCTTAAAAGGTGGAACTGAGCTCAAGGATAATAATATGGCTATCATTAATAAAATAGTTTTATTAATTAAACTATCAACAACACACAAAACGGAAAATGTTTACATAGACAGTGAATGGAAAGGGTCGTAAGAATATCTGGCTGATCCGAGGATTAAGATTTGGGAGAGATTTAAAAAGGTAAAACAAATAAAAATTAAAGGGATGGGATGGATCGGATCGCTAAACCATTTAAAGCACAGGGTAGGGTTGATGAAAGGTTAAATACTCAAAGGTAATGCTCAGCTTACGTAAATAAAAGTTGTTGTGCAGAGGAAGGCGACGCGAAGGAATCTTCGGTCCGCTGGCGAGTTCCAGCCGAAGGGGGGGGATTAAATTATCCTGACGTGGCATCTTGGGAATGAGAACCGTTTCTTGACGAACGGGCTTGAAGAACGGCTGTTCTACGTTGTTCTCTTCTGAACAACAGGGGGGGAGAGTGGGAACCGTTTCTTGTCAACGGGCTCAAAGAACAATGGCTGTTCTAACGTTGTTCTCTTTCTGAACAACAGGGGAGGTCTTGTGGACTTGGCGTCTTGAAGGCTTGAACCTTGGCACTCAAGGGATATTGTCCTCTTCTGGACAAAATAGTGGATCTCGAGGTAGAGGGCCCTGGTGCACAAGGTGAGACCGGATCGGCGTGATGTCTCGCGAAGATAATCTGGATCTGAATATGCTCTTATTGGTAAAGTTTCCATATAAATAGTCGAGCCATCCCCTTGGTGTAGGGGACAATGGAGTGGGGGCTTCGAGGGAATGCCCAGCCGCGCCTGCGAACAATACCTTATCTGCCCATAAGCCTAACTCAATCTGGCTTGATCGGCGCATGGGGCGAAATGGGGGGGGGGGATGAACCTCCTTGGTTAAATATTGACTCAGGTGGGGCGATAACACGCCCGGCTTCAAGGCCAAGATGCACGTGGGTAGCAACGTGTTTCTAAACAACATGTGATAGCGGTTGAAATTAAGCGGCCTCAAACCGTTCTATCACAGTATGAAATATTTGTTATTTTTATTTTATTTGACAAAAAGTACAAAGATAAGTGGAAACAAAAGCTTATTCATCAGATATAAAAATATATTTAAAAAACAAAGAAGATTTAAGATTTTTTTCCAAATTGCTGAAATCTATACAATAGTCATATATTTTTAGAATATTTATGCTTTTTATGTACATCTTGTCTGTCTCTGTGAAGGGTCCAGCAGAAATCAGCAAGCATTGCAGGACTCCATTTTCCTTTCTAACGATTTTCTATAGTAACAATATCTTGGTAGAATCTTTTAACATGCTCATCACTGACCTCTGCTGGATTCTCTGGAAAGAAAGACATGGGAATGCAAAGAATGCACCTTTAGTGACATACTACATCCCAACTCATTATAAGACCTAATCAAAAAATTCTGAATAAGAATGTGGTAATTTTCTGATTTGTGCCTTCCAAGGAAACCATTACATACACCTTTGAAACTATACCAGGCCTCAAATTCTGGCTTGCTCAATTTGGCTTCAAACTCACCATCTACCATAAGTTGTTGAATCTGAGGCCCAACAGAGATTCCTTTTTTAATTTTAGCATCACTAATCTTAGGAAATTTTGTTTTTAAATATAAGAATGATGGCTGTTCATGCTTTAAGGCTTTCACAAATTGTTTCATTAAACCTAATTATATGTGAAGTGGAAAAATTGTTTTCCTTAGGAACCAATGGTTCACTATGACATTATGACAACCTTTTTTTGTCTCTTCTCTTAAAGGCCATTCTGAGCCTATGTAATGTTCTCCCCGAGCTTTACTGTCCCACTGGCACAAAAACACATGAATTTTGTGTAGCCTGACTGCAAGCCATTTAAAATGGCTACTACCTTAAGGTCAGCAGAAATCAAACATTTATGTTCACTGTATTTAATGCTTTTTAAAATGAAATCTAAATTCTCATGTTTCTTTCAAAACAACAGTGAGCTACTGGTATCGATAGTAGTTTATTTCCATTATGCAGAAGCACAGCTTTACTACTATATAAAGAAGCGTCAATGAAAAGTCTCCATTGACTGGGTTCATAATGTATATCCAATTCCTCAAAGATACATGGAATATTATTACAGTAGCATAAATTGTTGTCAAATGAAAATTTGTCTTGTAAATTGTTTAATCAAATGCGAAACTTAGTAATTTAAACATCTTCTGTTACTAAATTTCTTTCTATCAGTCTCAAGGCCAGGAATTCACTCTGTTGCTTTGTTAAGTTTAGATCTCTTACAAGATCATCTAGATCATTTGTGAGAAAAGTTCCTGGTTTAGTAGAGCAATGTCTCTGAGAACTTTCATACAGTTTTGTTGGATATTCTCAGCTGATTTGATCTTATTTATGTCACTTAAAGACCAGGTTCAAAGTGTTTGCCATACAGCCATATGGCTGAATGTGAGGAAATTCCGCTTGAACAATCTCCGATGCCTTCCTCATATTTGTTGCATTATCTGTGTAGATGCCAAGAACTTTCATGGGTCCAACGTCTTCAATTACTTTTTTCAAAGCAATGTAATCTCCAGTGTGACTTTCTGCACCTGCAACAAATATCTTTCTATAAGTTTCTAAATTGTACTATTTGAGTTTCCCATAATTATATTGCTCATTGGCACAGCCAATGGTTGGAGGGACATTTTGGCTGCCAAATTTAGGTAATTTCTATATAATTATTGGCTAAAATTCTATAAAAAAAATGGCCCATGCTTCTACCCCCTCCCTTTGCATGAAAATGATGTTTGGCCCCCTTTCAAATATCTTGGCTATTGTAATTCTTAAATCATTTTATTTTTTAGGTGCACAGCTGGGCACTCTATTTTTTGCTAGTGCAACCGTACCTGTTGTGATGCTCTTCCAAAATATGGGCTCAGGAACTGTTATTATGAAGTTGATGGTCCCTTCATTCCTGCAAAAAAGAATTAATAGACTGGTGCATACTTAAGTTACATTGATAGCAACACTTGAAGCTGAGGCTACCATTTCTGCAGCTGTAGTGACTGTGTCATGGTACACTTTCTCAAGTAAACAATTTGATATCATGTCCCTATTTGGTACCACAAATGAGGGCCGAAGAATAGCAAAGAATGCCAATCATCTTTGTTCTCAACCATTCGCAAGGGGCAGCCGCTTGTGTAAATGGCTCATACCAATTGAAGTTGAGCTTCTTCCTGTAAGAAAAGTTCAGCTTATTGGTTTTATTTTTGATGAGTTATCAATATCATCTTCATTAGTCGATGCTGTCATCCTATAAGACTATCATTATCAAAATTTTATTTTAAGATATTTATGAATGAAACATTATCTTAACAATAAAACTATCGTTATACCACCTCTTTAACTGCTCTTCCAACTGCTTCCTAAAATCCATTCAAAACACGATAGCCTGTTATTCTATATCTAAAACTGCTAGGTCAAGTTTCATAATGTGCAATTTTAATGGTGTGTCTCATAGTCTCATTATACTCTTGTTAGTCTTGTATTGGCATTTTTGTATAGTACAAGATAATAGATAGAATTATACAAATAATTCTATACTTACTCTTTGAGGCTCAGACATGTAATCCATGTACTTAGTTAGCTTGTTCTTTGAGGGCAAATAATCACCCTCCAGAAGCAGACCTCTGTCTTGAACTTGATGCTGTAGTTCCATGCTCTTCAGTAGATTCTCTGAGATCTAATAGTTGGTGTTGAAGCTTGCACTGTGGGAATGCTGCTGTCCCCCGTAAGGGGCGTGGTGATTTGCCTTCCTGGCTGCCATGCTGACAGGGGGCAGCGCCCTGTCCAGGCCCCAACTTAGCCTTTTCTCCTTCTTTCAGACAGCCTGTATTTCTCCCTTACTTCCCTCACAACCTCTCCCACAACTTTCTCTGGTCAGCCTCTATTTTCATAGGGTTGTTGATGCTGACCTCCTTCTCAGCCAACTATCCCGGATGGGGGGGGGGGGCAATGTTCCCTAACCCCTGAGCTCTGGTTTGGGATGGTGGGTTTTTAATAACCTGCTTCATCCCCACCCATACCTTCTTCACATCCATCCCTTTTCCTTCTCACTTCATTATCTATTTTGTTATGCCGTGCCTAAGGTGGAGCCGCCATGTCTAAGGGCTGCCAGGTCACCAGGTAGCATGAGGTTCCTTAAATTACATCACCTGGCTCTGCCAGCACAATACACACCCCTCGCAGAGCGGCCCATTGCGATGGGTGATTAGCATTTGCTTCCCGCAGAAAGAATAGGGTCCCCATGCCCGATGATGTAAAACCCCCAAACAAAACTCTTCCCCTTTCCCCCTCACCATTAACGGAGGCGCCTTCGGGCAGCTCCACAGAAAAAATGGAGGCCTCCCACCCTTTGCTCTTGCAGGGAACCCTCCAAATCTCTTTAACTGGGGAGAAGGTTTACTCCTTAGCCTATGTGAGAGAACTCATGGACTACTCTTTAGAACAGCACTGAAGAGCTGAGTGACCAGGGAGTGTGTAGTGAGAAAACAGAGGGGGCCTCAACTCCCACCCCTAACTCTTCATCATGTTTGATCATGACAGGTTCTGTGATGTGGTTGGTATTGCTACTGCATGAGGGCATCTGTGCCACCGCTTCAGTCATACAAATTCCTCTTGTAGGCATAGTTGGGTTTATCTGGTTTATGTAAGTTGCTCTAAGGATGTACACTGTCATTATCCTCTGTGTACAAGTGTGTCAATTGCAGAGAACCGTGCCCTTCTTCCTCAACACAATGTGGTACATTTGTCGTAAGGATTTGGTCATGGTGTGTCCAGGGCTGCTTGGGATGTCTTATGCCTACATTTAAAAAAAAAAAATCTTTTCTGGCCCATTTGGAACCCTTCTGCTGTTTCTCTGCCCCCTCTGGTTCCTTGGTATAGTTGGCTGCACAAATGGTTCTCACCAAGAGCCCCCTCCCTCCTGGTTTTCCATAAGGCAAAATCGGTGCTCTCCTCCGAGTTGATAGACTCTCAAGAGGCAACTTTTTGAAGGAAGTGGTGAGGCCAATGAAGCTGCGGCTCCTACACCCCCACCCAAACTTGGAGTGACCCACTCGTAGATTCAGCACCTATGGCTCCTCAGCCATTTGTCTGGTCAACCAATGGTTTTGGAGGGAGGAAAAACGCATTGAGGGCCCCCTTCCCCTTCCCAATGAGTCATTAAGGTCACAGCAGTTATTTTTATCTGGCAACTGTACTGTCATTCCCCTCATGGTCTTCTCTGAATAGGAGAGCTATCCCTGCCATGGTGTGGGAGGCTTGGGGCTTCTGCCTTGTCCTGGCATAGTCATTAAGGTCCTTTCTACTGCTTGGGGGTTTGAACCTCAAGACATCCCATCCCTGTTGTCTCCAGATGCACAGCCTGAGTTTTGCTAGGGGGTGGCCGATGACCTTCATGGTAGTGACTATTTCTTTTCGCCCTCAGTCATTACCCCCTGGAAACCCAGTGGTGTTTTCTCTTGTCAGATTCACCCATCCCCTCTCTCATCCTTTTTACCCTAGGGCTCAGGGTGATGTGGTCACTTCTGCTGCTCAATTTTACCCCCACCATTTCTCCTCAGGAATCCTGAAGGAGGGCCCTGGCATGGTGACTCTCCACGATGTGCTCGATGCCCAGTATGTCATGGAGCACTATAAGGAAGAGGGGTATATGCGGCGGGTGGTGCAGCCCCTTGAGGGGCTCCTGGTGTCCCACAAGAGGATCATCATGAAGGTAAGAAAGCAGAGGCATGCCCATTGTTCAAAATGTTGGCGTTCTTTTTCCTGCGGGTCGTGATTAGTGTTTATAGTGGGGGTTGCTCCTGTGAGAACCCTTAACTGGGAAATGAATAAACACAAAGATCTGAATGACAATTCTTGGTTGGACGAAGGCACCGGGTGGTGGACCTATTTGTAATCCTTAGATGTGGGCATCTGTTCTGTCATGGTGGGTTTGTGGGTATGAATCCCGCCCTCCTGTTCCTCTCTCCCTAGGAAACCTGTATTCTATTGGCAGGAGTGTGTATTGTACTGTGAAGATGTGCCTGATGGGCACATACACTGGATGGTTAGTAAAGACTAATTTTTCTTATGCCAGTCCCTGCTGTGATTTTAACCTACAATCTTGATGTCAGAAATCAATGGCGAGGGCTCTAACTCCCCCGCCCCCCGTACCTCATACTATCACTTGTTGTTGCAGGCTGCATTTGGGCCCCAATCTCTCTTACTATCCGCCCCTCCCCCCCTCACATGCGCAAGCATTGCTATGCCCTCGTTGGTTAGCTCTTTTTGTATTCTAAGAACAATCTCTGTGTGGGGCAGGGGTAATATTTGAGTCGTGTAGGGTGTGACTGACTCGGTTGGATTACTCTTTTTGTAGGACTCAGCCGTGAATGCCATCTGCTACGGGGCCAAGATCATGCTGCCGGGCGTCCTCCGTTATGAGAACGGCATCGATGTCGAGGACGTGATCGTCATGTGCACCACGAAGGGCGAGGCCATCTGCCTGGGTGAGTAAATGGGGGGGGGGGTAACTTCTCTGGGGTCCTGGTAATCCTCCCACAGATTAAGACCAAGTTAAGCCTCACAGAGAGTGTGAGTCACGATTCGGTTCGAGCTCACTTGGGGTTACTATAGAGAGCACCCATGGTTCAAGACCCTGTGTTAATCCTTAGGTCCCTTAAAATATAAATAAAAAGCCTCGCTGCCAAAATCAATTTCATCTGCACGTAGTTTAGTTTCTGGTTCCCTGTAGGGCTTTCCCCTATGCTGGATCAGTGACTGTGTTGGAGTCTTGACAGGGTGCCCTTTCTGTGGGTGGGGGGGGGGGGGGGTATGTGTATCTATTTACGGTGGGAGCAGGTCTTGCTGTTGTCATGTATGGGGTGCTTAAGTATAGCTCTCACGACCCGAGGTCATTATACCTTAGGACAAAGTTTGCAGCAGTTGTTTTCTCTGTTGGATTACACCATTGTTGACGTTGAGTATCACTGGTCTCAGTGTAAATTTCTTTCTGTTGCAGCCATTGCCCTTATGACAACCTCGACCATGTCCACCTGCGATCATGGCGTCGTAGCCAAGATCAAGCGCGTCATCATGGAAAGGGATGTGTACCCCCGAAAGTGGGGGCTCGGACCTAAGGTAAGGTGGGGGGGAATCGAATCACCACTCAACCCTTTCTTGTTGTTAGGGTGACTATCTATCGAAAGCCTCCACTTCCTTTCCTAATTAAGGGCGGTGCGATACCCAGTAGGGCTTCGCCACGAAGGGTGTGTAGGTTACGACCTTCGCCCACGGGGTAACATGTCATACAGTGCAGTTGGGACTGAAATTCCAATCCCTTTTCTTTTACGACCCCGAAGGTTCAAAAGTATAAAATGAAGTTGCTCGGAATTCAGGGGTAAGAGGGGTCGACATGTTCTCTGTGGTTTCATTTTCCCATCCAACTAACTGCGGTAGGTGTGGCTTAACCAAACCTAGTCTTGGTAGGATGAGGTTACCCTAGCCTGCATACTCTTTGTTTCCACCCACCCCCACCCCACATCTGGCTCTTTACAATGCAGGAAGCCGTCTGCTCCTCGAGGCCCTTGTCCTTACTCTTGCTGTAAACGTGTTATGTTCTCATGCTGCTTCTTAGCCTGCAATTTGAAAAATTTTGCTGCTTGGTTTGCCTCAAAAGATCAATCACTCCCCAATACCATTTAAACATTGAACTGTGGATGATGGGGGACAAAGGGTTTGAAGGGATAGGAGGAGAGGGAAGAAGGATTTTGATTCTTTGCCGTAACTGATGAGGAAATGCCTCTTTCAAAATCGAGGCAAGACCCACCCCATAAAGACGAGGGATATGTAAATGCACCCATTAGTGATCAGGCTGTTGTCATAACCCCCCGTTCCCCCCTAATGGTAGAGTTCAAGGGCAAACCTCACGAGTTCTACTTTCCTAATGGATAATTCTATCCTACAGGCGTCGCTGAAGAAGAAGATGGTGAAGGAGGGTCTCCTGGACAAGTACGGCCGCCCCAACGACAAGACCCCCTCAGATTGGCTGACCAACTATACTGACTACACCAACATAAAGTTGGAGCCTGGCACCATTGGTAGGCCCCGCCAGGCCCCATTCTCACATAGGGAGTCTGTCCTCCCTGATCTGCCTGGGGAGCTGTCGGCCTCTACTGACGACAGGAAGGTGAGAGGGAAATTGTCGTTGTAGGGCGGGACTCCCTTAGTGCTCTGACAGTCGCTTTGTCTTCATCCATCTGCCCTTGTGTAATGCTCCTCGCACTCCCTCGCTCTCGTCCCATTTGCTCTGCTACTCCTCAATTCCTTACAACTTCAATGCTTACGACACCCTCCGGTGGCCCATCCTGAGATGATTTAGGCAAACGACTCCAACCCCTTTCGCCCCGACCATCGCTCCCCCTTCTTTCTCTTTGCCCCTCCCTCTCGTACGTAGGCGGTCCCACAATGGCGGAAGAGGCTCCCGCTTTGAGCGAATCCCCTGCTATTTAGACAAGATTGGTGGTCTGCTTTAACTTAGGGACCACACGCGGGAGGGTGCGGTGGGGTGGGGGCTTTAAATCTATGGTCACAGCAGCCAGGAAGGCTACAAATGGGTCACATCTGCCCCACTCGGTGATGCCAGAAGGAATTGATGCCGCCGATTCGCAGCAGCATTGGGTGACTTTTACACACCACTGGTAGGTCTCTGCTGAGGTCTCGTAGGATCAGCTCAGCCCACTGGTGTAACTTTATTGTCCACACCATTCAGAAACCCCTTTTACTTCCACACATTGATTGGTCCCTTTTCATTATTGTTCATCTTCGTGGATGCTTACACACACACACACACACACACACACACACACACACACACACACACACACACACACACACACACCCCGCGAAGTGAATTGAATTCTGTGACAAGGGCGGGATAAGTTGTTGCGGCGCTCCCTGACCCTGTGTAAATGAGGCAGGCCTCTCAACTGGGCCATGGGAAGTGGTTTCGCTTCCTCCTCGCCCCCCCATCCTTCCCCACCCCACACCATACCTTTTGAGTCAGGTGCGTGCGACTCTGTTATTATGTCGGTTCCGTAAGTAGGTTGGTCGGATGGTAATAACCATTTTACTTTTCAATGAGATTTTTGTCAATAACATCATAACTATTCGGCCGATTCTAAAAAATTTTGAAACCCTTATGTTGTTTTAGATTCTCTTTCCAATTATATACTTGTCAAAGTTCTCCCAAGATTAGCCTGGGAATTATTGAAAGTTTTAACGGTCATAAGTCAGATTATTGAGAGCACGCGACTTAGGTTTGTTGACCTTGTTTCTATAACTATCCTCTGCAACCCTTTGCCTAGATTTAAGGACTGGACCCTGTTGTACCAGAAGAGAGGCTTTGGAACGTCTATAAGTAACTAACTCCTGTGGAATGGGCTGGCCACCTACCTGCTCCTGTTCTTGGGTACATAAGTGAGTACTCTTTATGGTGGGGTGCCTTTACCTCCTTTTCGGCTGCCAGGCCAGCGAAAGAAAAGTCTGCATCTACCATAACATGTTCAGATTACTTTGTTCTATCAATGATTATTAATTAGTACGATCCATAAGGAAATCCAATCTTGAGAGTTGTGGCCCTTGGGGATCAACCAGTTGACTTGGTAACATCTGCTCATTGTGTGTCACTGACCAGGTAGGAACACTAATCTTAACACATCCAGTGTGGAGGAGACCTGTAAAGCCCAAAACCTTGAGTTACTGATGAGCTAGACACTGGATATAGCCCGCCCCCACCCTTTTATTGGTCACAAACTTGGGTAGTTTTGATTGCTGGCAAATTTTCATTAGTTCTGGGAACACTTCCAAATCCTCACCCAGCCTTGTGTTGGGCAGTGGGGATGATCTTTCATGGCAGCACCACTCTGACCGGTGGAGGGCCTCCTCTTGTACCATTTGGCTGCTGCAAAGGGGCTTCCCCTCTGCCATCTTCGGAGCTGATCCCAGGCAACTCCACTTTTGGGATGTAGCTAGAGCTTCCCCTTTTTATAGTTGCCTTTGGCTATCATCCATTTTCAGTGTGTCCCTGCAAAATAGGAGGCTCCTTCTCAGTTCCAGCCCAGCTATTGGGCTCAGAAGAACCACCAGAGGTAGTGTACCTTTGGGCCTTGCTGTGAAACCTCAACCCCTCTCTCTTTTTTGTTGAATACAGGTCCCCTCGTAAGGAGCACAGTGATTTGCCTTCCTGGCGGCCGTGCTGATGGGACTCATTGACCCTTGCATTACAAAGGGGTCACCATTCCCCTCTAGCATCACCGGAGCCGCCAGCTTAGCCTCTTCTTCTTTCTGACGCCATGTCTTCAAACTCTGCTTCCTGACTTTCCATACAACTTCTCCCACCACTTTCTCCAGTCGGCCTCTAATTTCACAGTTTAGATGCCGACCAGCTTTCTCTCAGCCAACCATCCCGGATTGGGGGGGAGGGGACAATGCCCCCTCACCCCTGAGCTCCTGTTTGTGATTGTGAGTATTTAACAACTTTATTCACATCCCCCTTTCTTTCTCCTTTCACTATCTATCATTTTTTTTATGCCCTGTCTAAGGTGGATCCCCCATGCCAATGGGCTGCCAGGTCACTAGGCTGGAGGACTGGCCTCAAATGGCAGCAGCTGGTTCTGCTGGCCCCGTATTCACCCCTCGCAGAGTGGGCTACTGCGTGGGGTGATGAACCTGTGCATCCCTTGAATTACAAAGGGTCACCATTTCCCTCTAGCATTGCTGGAGAGGCCTTTGGGCAGCTCCACTGAAAAATGTAGGTATCCCCCCTCATCCCATGTGCTCTATCAGGAAAACCTCTAAATTTCATCTGCCAGAAAGGATGCTTACTGCTCTCTTTTCCCTGCGGGTGCAGGGGACTCACCCCTTTCTCTGCCACTTTTTCCAATGGCAGTCCCCCCTTTACTTTCCAAGGGTACTTACTGCCAAGAAAGCAGGCAGGTGACCCATAATTGACTGCTCTCATTTGGTAGTACGGCTTGATAGGGCCAACTCCATTAGGGGAGCAAAGGACGCCAGGGCCCGTCGGACCGTGCCACTTAATGTCCGGAAAAGGGGATCTGTGATGTCTTAGTGGGGAATGGCCAAATGGAGGCCCCCCTTAAGATGGACTTAGTCACTGAGGTGATGCAGCCTCAGGTGGTATGACCTTCCATGGGGTCGAACCTGGGCTTGGTGCCAAGTACTGAACGCAAGGACCTGTTCAGGCGGAGGATAGAAGCGGGTCCATTTCCCGCTCTCCTCTTGAAAAGGACAAACTAAGAAGACTCTGGGCTCGTCTCCCTCAGCGGAAGCCAAGGAGACGGACGGGTCTGCTGCCGTTTCGGTAAGCGACCGAGCCAAGATCGTCACGTCTGACCCCGTTGCTCTCTCGGTAGAGACACGCAAAGTCGGGATGGCGATTTGCCATCCTGGCTGCCCTGCTGACGGGACTCAGCACCCCGTCCGACCTCAGCTTAGCCTCTTCTCCTTCCTTCAAAACACTTGTTTCCTCTCTTTTCATACAACCTCTCCCACAACTTTCTGGTCAGCCTCTAATTTCACCGGGTAGATGGTGACCTTCTTCTCAAGCCAACCGTGCCGGATCGGTGCTGAGGGGGGAGGGGACAACGTTCCTTAACCCCTGAGCTCCGGATTGGGATGGGTTTTTTCTAACAACCTGCTTCATTCCCACCCATACCTTCCTCACATCCCTTTTCCTCTCCTCTTCACAATCTATCCTTTTACGCCGTGTTCAAGGTGGAGCCGCCATACCGATGGACTGCCAGGCCACCAGGCGGGAGGGGTGGTCCCAAATGGCGGCGCCTGGCTCTGCCAGGCCTGTAAGCACCTCTTGCAGTGCGGGCAACTGTGAGAGGTGGTGAGCTATTGCGTCCCGCAGAAAATTTAGGGTCACCATGCCCAATGATGAGAAAATAAAAAATCTCCCCCTAATTCCCCCTTGCTCATCGACGGAGCCGCCCTCGTGCAGCTCCATCAAAAAAATGTAGGTCCCCTCCCCCCTCTGTGCTTGCGCAGGGAACCCTCCATATTTCTTTAACCGGAGAGGAGGCTTACTCCTCTCCTTCGCCTACGGGTGATGGGGACTCCCCCTCACCCCCTTCTCTGGAGGTGCTTTCGGGCACCTCCCTATTTCCAGCGGCAGTCCCTCCTTTTCTTTCTAAGGGGACTGCCAAGAAAGCCAGCAGGCAGCCCATTGCCGACCGCCCCTCGTGTAAGAGGCTCGGTAGGGCAAACCCCCTTAGGGGGGGAGAGGGAAGCCAGGCCCCTTCGATCGCTTCCCCCAAAAGACCTGCTGGCAAGAATATTTAACCTAGCCGGGGTCAAGGCCTGTGCCTCCCCACAAAAGACTGGTGACGCTGCCAAGGGGACCTGCGATGTCCTGGGAGGGGATGGCCAACCGGAGGCCACTCCTGTGATAGACATGGTCCTTGAGGAAACCCAGCCTCAGATGGTAGGGCCTTCCTTGGGGGGAATCCTGGCTGGGCGCCAAGCACCGAACCCGAATCCGTCCCTATGCAAGGTCCTCCTCAAACGGCTGAGGGCTCCAAGGCAGTACAAGGAGGGGAGGGATCTCCTCTGACCGGTGCCCCTGCGACCACCAGGACCTTTTCCATTTCGGAGAAGGACCTGGCTGAGGCCGGTCCATCTGGCCTAGGGGCTTCTGTCGGCGGAGGTGAGAAGCGGGTTCATTCCCCGCCACTTTGGCAAGCGACCAAGCCAAGATCGGCACATCCGGCCCCTCTGCCTCCCCGGGTGCGGAGCCTCGATGACATCGGGGCCCCTCGTTCAGAGGTTACCTGGCGTTTTCGAGCCCGCTGGCTTCAAACGCTTCCTCGTTATTCACTCCACTGATGGCAGCATGTTGGCCAAGGGCAACATGATCCATCTGAGGAGAGGATTAGCTAGTGCAATTGGTAGAGAGCCGAAGGTGACCCGTTTCTCGGACGGGAGTCTTCTGGCGAATCCCGCCGAGGCGGCCAAGATAAGTGCTCTTCGGACACTTGATGGCACCCCGGTGAGTGTGACGCCGCACTCTACCATGAACTTTGTGAAAGGACTAGTTTATGCCAGGGAACTCGTTGGCTACTTCGTGTAGGACATCACCCTAGAGCTGGCCGACCATGGGGCGGTCAAGGTCGAACGTGTGATGAGAAAACAGGGAGGGGCCTCGAGACCCACCCCTACACTCTTCGTCACGTTCGACTGTGACAAGCTCCGAGTCGGTGCGTGCCGGTTGGTACCGCTACCGCGTGAAGGCATTCGTGCCACTGCCTCGGCGTTGCTATTACTGTCACCGCTTCGGCCATTCGAATCGTTCTTGTAGACGTGCAAAGTCGGGGTCACCCGAAGTTTGTGTTAATTGCTCCAAGGCCGCACACGATAAGTCCAAATCGTATGTGTCCAATTTATTTATTTTTATTTATTTATTTATTTATTCCATATTAATCCAATGTACAGTATAAACATATTACATTTTAAATCTTAATGACAAGTTACTATAAGTACTTATACATACAAAGATTAGTTATGGGCCCAAAATAAGTCAGTGACTTTTAAGGCAGAAACTTAAGACTAAGCATAAAATTATCAAGACTAAAAATCCCTTCATGTTTATACAAATATAAACAACTTAATATTCATTTGAGAACCTAACTATTGTAATGATTGCAAATAACAAATAATTATATAATTTAAATTTAGAGATAAATTAAAAAAACTTTTATTTCCGGCGATTATTTCAAGAGATATGTAGTTAACATAGTCAACAGTCTTATATAAATAGTAACATATTTATAATGTATAAATCAAAGTAGTAGTACACAGTATAATAGTGTACGGTAACAAATAAATACACAATAACAAAAGCTGAATAGAAATTTATTAAGCCGAAATTATATTGTTTTTAAGAGCTTTTTTGAATTGAGCTAAATTGGTTTGGGATTTGATATTGTCATCCAAGCCATTCCATATTTTGATAGATTTGTACAGAAAGCTACATTGTGATTTTAATTTTGAATACAAGGGTGAAATAAATTTTGTTCTATTGCGGGTTTGGTGATTATGGGTATTATCAGCTATTTGTAACATATTAAATATATAGCTATTATAGGAACACTTTATTGTTTTGTAAAGGAAAAACAAAGAGATCACCTGAAGTCATTTTTGAGTTCTTTATTTATTGTAGATGCAATGTTGCTCGGTTTGTCATATGGCAAGGGAGTTGATAAGGCACTATCATCAGCGAATAATATAAATTTAAACAGAGAAGATGATTTAACTATCATTAATATAGATTAAAAATAACAGTGGCCCTAGCACGGAGCCTTGTGGGACCCCAGTTGTAATTTTAAGGTGGGATGAGTCATGACCATTGACGGAGACAAATTGCTTTCTTTCAGTTAAATATGATTTGAACCAATTTTGACAGTTGCCTCTAATTCCGTACATAGCTAATTTTGACAGTAGAATATTATGGTTGACACAATCAAAAGCTTTTTTAAAATCGAGAAAAATTGAGAATACAATGTGGCCCTTTTCAATGTTATCATATAAATATTGAAGGTGGTTAATTATCGCGTGAATGGTTGATTTCTGACGTCTAAAACCATATTGGTGTTTATACAACAGTGAATTAGATTCCAGAAATTTATAAAGTTTATTGAATGCTATTTTTTCAAATATTTTACTGAACATTGTAAGTGAGAGCCGCACCCCGCTTCTTCGAAGCAATGTGGTGCATATCTCCTTGAGAAAGAAATCCTGGCCGTTCAGGCCCAGGATCGACTCTCATTACGCGAGGCTAAGGACTTGGTCCTGGCGCGCCCGGCTCTGCCTGGGAAGTCATATGCCTCACTAGTTAGAAAGGCACCCTCTGCTCCTGGCCCATTCGGAGTCGTTCTGCGGGCTCTACCCAACCCGGGCTCATTCCTGGTAAAGCTGGCGGCAAAAAGGGTTCATACCCAGCCCCGGCTAAAATCAGGGCTCCCCCCTCTTCCCCCAGCGTGACCGTTTCCCGTAAGGTGAAACGGCCACGCGCCTCCACCGAGTCGTTAGACTCAGGAGGCAACACCCCTGAATATGGTCGCTAGGCCATCTTCGGGGGTTCCTAAAGCTGTCGCTCGAAAGGAAGACAACAACAATTGAGCTTCGGCTCCTTCGCCCACGCCCCGAGGTGGAGCGAGTGGCTCGGAGACGGTGGTTCCTCGAAAAGAGGGCCCCCCGCCTCCGAAGCCGCAACGCCCGCCTAAGGTTTCGAGGCGGAGGGAGGAAAAGACTCGCATGGCGAGCCCAACCTTCCCCAATAAGTCCTCGAAGGCGACAGCGCCTTCAGCGCTTTGTCCGGCCAACAGCGCCCGGGGTTCTGCCCCCGGGAAGCGTACGGCCATTCTCGTGAGGGTCTTCAGTTCGAGGAGGGCCCCCGCGTCTCCGAGCTAGGCCTGAAGAGCATATTCCTTCAATGGAATTGCCGTGGACTCCGGGCCAACTGGGAGAAGCTGCGGAGGCTCGCCTCGTCCTGTTTCCCTTTAGCTATTTTTCTGTAGAAGACCATGCTAGGCGCATGCCCCCTTCCCGCCCTCCCGGGGTATAACGGTCTCGTGATCCCACCTCCGCGGGATGTCCGGGCTAGAGGATGCGCGGTTTACACCCGGCATGATGTCTCCCTTCTTTCTCTTTAGATACCTCCTTTCAGGCAGTGGCCGTGCAGCTGCACCTGGATAGGAGGTATACTATCATTTCTGCGTACATTCCACCGTCAGCTGACATCCGCCGAGTCGTGGCACGGTTGCCGAGGCCCTATCTCTTGCTTGGAGATCTGAACGGCAGGCATCCTCTCTGGGGGGATTACTCAATAAATCCCAGGGGACAGGACCTTGCCGATCTGATCGAAGAGCTTGAGATGGGTGTCCTAAACGTGGATGAGTTTACGCATCACTGCCCGAGAACCGCTTCATTTTCTTGCCTTGATCTATCCTTGTGCTCTTCGGATGCACAGCCTGAATTTGATTGGGGGGTGGTCGATAACCTCCATGGTAGTGATCACTTTCCCATTCAAATATCATTTTCAGGGCAATGCCGCCTGAGAGCCCACCTCGGTAGTGCTTGGCGCTGGCGAGGTGGCCTGCATTTCAGGAAATGACTGAATTTTCTATCTCAGTCGAGGAGTTTAGGTCGGTAGATGAGGCTGTTGAGTTCTTCTCCGGCAACCTCATCGCCGTGGGCCTGACTACTATTCCTAGGACGTCTGGCCGTTTTGCACGCCGACCACTCCCGTGGTGGTCAGCCGAGTGTGAGACGGCCCTCAAACAGAAGCGTTATGCCTACATGCGCTATAAGCGCCGCCCGAATGATTTCACTGTCGCTGAATTTCGTCGGGCTAGGGCTAGGTTCCGGTATATTTCGAAGCACGCCCGCCGCTCTTCTTGGCGCGCATACGTGTCTTCACTTAACGGGAAGACCCCTTTAGCAGAGGTGTGGAAGCGAGTCAAAAGGATTCGGGGCAAGTTCTCGCAGGACCCTCCTCCCGTGCTCCAGGAGAATGGGACCGCAATCTCGGACCCCGCGTCCGTGGCGGAATCCTTAGCGACCGCTTTTTCCGCATTCTCTAGCCGGGATGCTGCTCCGCCATTATACCATGCACGTCGTGATGTCGCGGAAGTCCGCCGGCTGGACTTTACCTCCAGAGGCGGAGAACCCTTCAACGACAAGTGTACTGTGAGCGAGTTGCGCTCCGCTCTCGCTTTGTGCGCGGACACCGCCCATGGTCCGGACGATGTCCCGTACGTCATGCTTCGACACTTGGGTGAGCGAGGCATGGCCTTTCTGTTAGATTTGTTCAACAGGATCTAGGTGGAGGGTCTTCTCCCAGACTCTTGGCGAAAGCTACTGTGCTCGCTTTTCGCAAACCGGGGAGAGATCACTACTCCGACTGGTTTCCGCATAATCTCTCTAACCTCTTGCGTGTGCAAGTTGATGGAGAAATTGGTAAATGTTAAATTAGCCTTTTTTCTGGACAGCGGAGGCCATCTGTCTTCTGCACAGTGCGGCTTCCGCAAGTTCCACTCCACGTCGGATGCTCTGCTCCGACTGGAAAATCCCGTCTGCGAGGCTTTCCTTCGTAGACAGCACTACGCCACGGTCTTTTTCGATCTGGAGAAGGCCTATGATACCGCATGGCGATACGGTATCATGGAGACTCCACACGATGGGGGCGAGGGGACGCCTCCCAATGTTTATATCTTAATTTCTGCGAGATCGTCGATTCCGCGTACGGTGGGGGGAGCCCTCTCCGGCTCAAAGGAGCAGGAAGAGGGTGTCCCGCAGGGAAGTGTCCTCAGGGTCACACTCTTTGCCCTGAGCATCAACGGCATCACCTCGGTGCCTCCGAAAGATGTTCTCGCCACGCTCTACGTGGACGACCTTTCGATCTCTTTTGGCGCGGTCCAGATGTCGACTCCAACAGGCAATGAACCGCGTCTCTCGCTATGCCGACTCGCACAGGTTTCGGTTTTCTTTGGCCAAGACTAAGGTGGTGCACTTCTGCCGCCATCCACGGCTTCACCCCGACCCAGATTTGTTTCTTAATGGGGCGCTCCTGGATGTGGTGGAATCGCACCGTTTCCTCGGTTTTGTATTCGACCGACGCCTCACCTGCGAGGCTCATATTCGCAGCCTTAGGGTCTCTTGTACCCGCCCCATGGACATTCTCCGTTCCGTGACGTTCAGCGCTTGGGGCGCTGATAGGGCTACTGCCCTACTTTTTTATCGATCCTTTGTTCGTTTGAAGCTCGACTACGGATGCGAGTTTTATGCATCCGCAGCCGAGCGTTTATTGCGGAAGGTGGATTCGATCCACCACACCGGCCTTCGCCTTGCGACCGGTGCCTTCCGCACTTCCCCAATTGAGAGCCTGTTGGTCGATGCTGGGGAGATGCCACTCGCTCTGCGCCGCGTGCAGTGCATCACCCGCCTGTACGCGCGAGCCCGGCGCCTCCCTCAGTCGCTAACAGCTCTCACTGCTTTCGCAGCTGATCTCGATGGTGCCTATGCCGCCGAGAGACGCCAGTCATACCCTAAGCTCTTTGGTTTAGGGCCAGGAAACTCTTCGAGAGGTAGATATAGCTCTCGGGCCGGTGGCGCCCAGGACGCCACCCTGGTGGGTACCACGTTTGGCTATTTGTCGCCACGCCTCTGCTCCCAAAGCTTGTACTGCGCCGGGAGTATTACGTTAGATCTTTTTGGAGCACACCGTGTAACGCTGGAACCGTGCCAGTGTATTCGGATGGTTCCAAGTCCCATGAAGGGGTCGGCTTCCACGCCGTATCCCCTCTGTTTGAAGTCAGCGGGGCTCTACCAGGCGCTGCGTCTGTCTTCACGGCCGAGCTGGTGGCAATACACCACTCGGTACGGGAGATTACGCGACGTGCCCGGTTCGGAGATCGGATTGTGATCTATAGCGACTCACAAAGCGCCCTGAGTGCTCTCGGGGCATTGGAATCTCCGCATCCCCTGGTTCGCGATATCCGTGACGCCACGATTTTGGCGAGCCGGGCAGATGTCGAGATTATCTTCTGCTGGGTTCCTGGACATGTAGGAATTGCGGGGAATGAGGGCGCCAAAGAGTCCGCGAGGACTCTGCGACCGGACCAGTGTTTCGCTCTTCCTCACACCGACTACATGGTAGGAATACGGGCAGCTCTTCGGACTGCTTGGCAAAGAAGATGGGAGACGTTCGAAGGGAACTTAAAGTTGCGTGCCATTGCGCCGCGATTGTTCCCATGGACCTATCCCCCAATGCCGCGGTGGCTTCAGGTCGCTTTCTGTCGTCTCCGAATTGGACACACTCGTGTGACGCATCGCTATTTGATGGAGCGCTCGCCTGCGCCGTATTGGACAGTCTTCTGAGTGGGTGCCCGTTACTAGCGGGGTTCCTCAAGGTTCTGTCCTGGGACCACTACTATTCATCATCTACGTCAATGACATGGACGGTGACATGGTTGCCAAGATTTCCAAATTTGCCGACGATACCAAGCTTGGTATGAACGTTGCAAAGGATGGAAATACTGCCCGCCTGCAGGAAGATCTTTGGAAGATTGGGGAGTGGTCGGACACGTGGCAAATGCCTTTTAACGTGGGCAAATGCAAAGTGATGCATATCGGCCACAGAAACCCCCAATCTCAGTATATCCTTAAGGGCACTGCTCTTGAATCGAGTGACACTGAGAAGGACTTGGGTGTTACTATCACTAGTGACCTCAAGTTCCCTGAAACAGTGCATTGAGGCGGAGAAAAAGGCCCAAAGGATGCTAGGCTATATTAAGCGCCAGTTTGGTTATCGGAACCAGGAGATTGTACTGTGCCTGTACAACTCACTTGTCCGACCGCACCTGGAGTATGCCGTACAATTTTGGAGTCCTTCATTGCGAAAGGACATCGCGAGATTGGAACGCGTACAAGCCAGGGCAACCGAGCTGATTCCCTCTATCCGACAAAAAAGTTATGAGGATAGACTAAGGGAATTAGATCTGTTCTCGCTGGAAACCCGTAGACTGCGTGGTCAGCTCATCGAAATTTTCAAAATACTTCGAGGGTTCGACAATGTTGACTACCGGGATATTTTCACACTGAGTGAGAACAGAACGCGCCATCACGGCTTCAAACTTGAACTGAAGCGTTACAACCGCAATATGTGTGGAAATTTTTTCACCTACAGTATCTGCGGTAAGTGGAACGCACTTCCAGTGGAAGTTGTCAACAGTGAATCTGTTGACCAGTTCAATTCAAGACTAGACAAGGTCTTGAAAAGTGGCCGTTTAGGGACGTAAAACAATTGAGCAGCCTTGTGCCCGCTCGATTGCAAGTCCAATGGTACCCTCTTTGAATGGACCGTAAGGTCTCCTAGGGTACCTTCTTTCCTTGTTGTTACTCCTTGTTGTTGACTGCGTTGTCCCCAGACTGTTCGGCACATTCTTGTCGAATGCCTCAGTCTGGGTGATCTTCGCGCACGTTACCTGTCCCGGTACCGGGATGGGCGGGGTCGCTACCCCCTGTCCTTTGTACTCGGGACGAGTGCGTGCACATTGACTGGTGGACTTGTTGACTTTTGGGGGGAGGCCGGCCTTCTCCCTTTCATTTAACCAGGTTTAATTGTTTTTGTTATTGTTTCCTGTTCAAATTTTTTAAAGTAGCCTAGAACTAGGCTGTTTGTTTACGGCGAATTATGCCTAAGTAGGCAGTCGCCAGATAGCACCTTAAATAAAAAAAAATCTTCTTCGCTTTATATAGCTCCTTTCAGGCAGTGGCTGTGCAGCTGCACCTAGATAGGAGGTATTCTGTTATTTCCGCTTACATTCCACCGTCAGCCGACTTCCGCCGCGTCGTGGCGCGGTTGCCGAGGCCTTTTCGCTTGCTCGGAAATCTGAACGGTAGAAACTCCCTCTGGGAAGACGACTCATTAATCCCCTGGGTCAAGTCCTTGTCGACCTTATCGACCAGCTTGAGATGGGTGTCCTATATGTGGATGAATTTACGCATCACTGCCCGAGAACCGCTTCATTTTCCTGTCTCGATCTATCTTCCTTGCTCTCCGGATGTACAGCCTGATTTTGGGTGGGGAGGTGGTTGATTACCTCCATGGTAGTGATCACTTTCCCATTCAAATAACATTTTCTAGAGCCCTATCGCCTGAGAGCCCGCCCCCGGTGGTGCTTTTCCCGCCGCATATCAGGAAATGACTGATTTCTTTATCTCAGTTGAGGAGTTTAGATCGGTTGATGAGCCTATTGAGTTGTTCGCGAGCAACCTCATCACCCTACGCCTAACTACTCTTCTTATAACGTCAGGCCGTTTTGCACGCCGACCACTCCAGTGGTGGACTGTGAGACGGCCCTCACTATACCCCCCCCCCCCCTCCCCGAACGATTTCTCTTTCGGTGAATTTCGTGGGGCTAGGTTCCCTATATTTCGTAGCCCGCTCGCCGCTCTTCTTGGCGGGCATACGTGTCTTCACTTAACGGGAAGACCCCTCTCGCAGAGGTGTGGATGCGAGTCAGAGAGATTCATGGAAAGTTCTCGCAGGACCCCCTCCCGCTCTCTAGGAGAATGGGACTCCATTCTCGGACCCCGCGTCCGTGGCGGAATCCTTCACGACCGCATTCTCTAGCCGGAATGCTACTCCGCCAGCATTCATTGCGTGTTTTGATGTCCCTGTCTGACCTTTACCTCCAGAGGACGGAGAACCCTTCAACGACAGGTTTCCTCTGAGCGAGTTGCGTTACGCTCTCGCTTCGTGCGCGGACACCGCCCTGTTCTGGACGATATCCCGTTTCCAAGCTTCGACACCTGGGTGAGCGAGGCATGGCCTTTCTGGTAGATTTATAAGACAGGATCTGGGTAGAGAGTATCCTCCCAGGTCCTGGCGAATCGCTACTGTTCTCGCTTTTCTCATATAGGGGAGCGACCACATTACCCTGGTCGTTTCTGCCCGATCTCTAACTTCCTTCTTATGCAAGTTGATGGAGAAATTTGTAAATGTTAGATTAGCCTTTTTTGTGGACAGCAGAGGCTATCTGTCTTCTGCACAGTACGGCTTCTGTAAGTTCTACTCAACGTCGGATGCTCTGCTCCTACTGGAAAATCCAGTCTGCTAGGCCTTCCTTTGTAGACAGCTCTACACCAGTGTTTATCGATCTGAAGAAGGCCTATGATTATGCATGGCGATACGGTATCATGGAAACTCTCCAAACAATAGGGGCGAGGGTTCGCCTTCCTAACTGAATTTTTGCGAGATCGTTAATTCCGCGTACTTGTGTGGGGAGTCCTCTCCGTACCAATGGAACAGGAAGCGTGTCTCCTTTAGGGAAGTATCTTCAGTGTCACACTCGTTGCTCTGAGCATCAACGGCATCACCTCGGTGCTCCCGGAAGATATTCTCGCTACGCTCTGCATGGACGACATTTCGATCTCTTTTGGCGCGGCCCAGATGCCAACTCTGGAGCGTCGACTCCAACAGGCATTGAACCGCGTCTCTGGCTATGCCAAAGCACACAGGATTCGGTTTTCCTTGGCCAAGACTAAGGCGGTGCATTTCCCGCGCCATCCACGGCTCCACCCTGACCCAGACTTGTTTCTCAATGGGGTGCGTTTGGAAGTGGTGGACTCGCACCGTTTCCTTGCCCTTGTATTTTCCGCCGCCTCACTTGAGAGGCTCATATTCGCAGCTTTAAGGTCTCTTGTGGACTCGATCCACCACACCCGCCTTTTCCCAGCGACCGGTGCCTTCCACACTTCCCCCATTGAGAGTCTACTTGTTGATGCTGGAGAGATGCCGCCCTCTCTGTGCCGTGCACAGTGCATTATTTGCCTGACGCGCGAGCCCGGCACCTATGCGGCCGAGAGGCGCTTAGTCATACCCTAAGCCCTTTGGGTTTAGGCGCAGGAAGCTCCTTCGTGAGGGCCAGTGGCGACCCTGGTTCTGCCCAAGACGCCACCCTAGAGAGTACCACCTTTGACCATTTGTGTTTACACGCCTCTGCTCCCAACGCTTCTACAGCGCGGGAGTATTGTCCTCGGCCTTTTTGGAGCACACTTCGTATCACGCTGGAACCGTACCAGTGTATACGGATGGCTCCAAGTCCCAAGAGGGGGTCGGTTTCCACGCAATATCACCTATTTGAAGTCAGCTGGCCTCTGCGTTTCTCTTCTCGGTCGAGCTGGTTGCAATACACCGCTCAGTCCATGAGATAACGCGACGTGCACAGTCCTCTCGGGGCATTTTAATATCTGTATTTCCTGGTTCGCGATACCCGTGACGCCACGGTTTTGGCGAGCCGGGCAGATGTCGAGATTATCTTCTGCGGGGTTTCTGGACATGTAGGAATTGCGGGGAATGAGGGCGCCAAAGAGTCCGCGAGGACTGGGCGACCAGACCAGCGTTTCGCTCTCCTCCTCACACCGATTACATGTCAGGAATTCGGGCTCCTTGGAAAAGATGATGTGAGAGGTTCGAGGGGAACTTAAAGTTGCGTGCCATTGCGCTGCCACCTTTCCCATGGACTTATCCCGCCATGCCACGACGGCTTCAGGTTGCTTTCTGTCGTCTCCGAATTGGACACACTCGTGGCACGCACCGCCATCTGATGGAGCGCTAGTCCGCACCATATTGTGACGACTGCGTTGTCCCCCAGGCTGTTCGGCACATTCTTGTTGAATGTCCCAGTCTGCGTGATCTGCGCGCACGCTACCTGTCCTGGTGCCGGGATGAGTTGGGGTCGCTAACGCTTGTCCCTTGTACTCGGGGGGGGGGGGGGCTACTGGCCTCCTCCACTTTAGTCTTTATTGTAGGTTGCCGCAGCGTGCTTGTTGCCCTTTTCCTTTTTTTTACTGTTTTATTTTGCATATTATTATTTTAAATTAGCCAAGTACTAGGCTTATGTAAGTACGGCGACTTATGCCCAAGTAGGCAGTCGCCAGATGGGCTCCTAAACTTGAAAAAAAAAAAACAATAGATGTCCGCATGCTGGGTCCATTGATGTTCTTGTTGGGCCTTAGCCCCTTTGATTTCCTGTTCGCGATAACGTCACATTATGGGGGGGGGGGAGTAGGAGGGTTACTTGGTGCCCGACCCTTAACCTGAGTCCTTAGGTGACGGGCTTGGCTTCCACACTGTATCCCATGTTTCAATGAGTCAACGGCGCTGCTTCTCTTTCACAATCCCTCATGTCTGATTTGGAGACAGTGTTGTGATATTTTGGCTAATACCCACAAAAGCGCCTTGAACGCTTTCTGGGCATTGAAATCTCTCCACCCCTCGGGATTATCTTGTGCGGGGTTCCTGGACAAATAGGGATTACAGCGAGTAAAGGTGCTAAAGAGTACGCGAAAACTTGCGATTTTTCCACTCGCCGATTATAGAGCATGAATCAGGTCAGCCCTCCACACTGTGGCAAAGAAGATGGTTGAGGGGAACCTGTGTGCTATCGCCCTGCAGCCGTTTTCTTGCACTTCCCCACAATTCATCGGCGCATTCAGATCGCTTTCCGTCATCTTCGATCTCGACATGATTCCTCATCATCTTAACGCTTCCACACATTGGTCCATCCAACACCTGAAAACCTAGCCTTGCCTCATTCCTTAGCCCCCATTCCCTCCCTACCCTACCCTACCCTACCCTACCCTACCCTACCCTACCCTACTTGTCTCCGCTATTTTTTACATTTTGTTGTTTTTATGTCAGAGGAAACTGTCTGTCTCGTCATCGGGATCCGTGCCCCCCGCCGACCTGAGTGCTGTCTCCATCAAGCAGGAGGAAAGGATAAAGCGGAAGAAGGAGAAGAAAAAGAAGAAGAAACAGCGTTTGGAGGAGGAGGCGGCGGAGGAGCCATTGGAAGAGGTGGGTGTGGTCGTGGGTTATTCCCCTCGTAGGGGAAAGGCGTGCGTCATGGCTTCGGTGGGGGGAGTGGGCTTTTCATTCGCTTCTGGGTTTGATACCCTCTTGCCTCTCCCGATAATTCCCGGGGTCGGTGGTCCCAGGGGTATTCTATCAGTATGTGTTGTACCCGTGCCCTCCAGCGCCTCGTACTAGGCGGCTAAGCCCTCATAGTGGATTAGTGGTTATTTAAAAAGAAGACCTGAGTGAGAGATGTTTATGGTGTGAATGAGATGGTGGTATGTAAGAAGAATGTATAAAGATTTACTTCGCAGGGGAGAAGGGTTGGAAAAGCTCGTAAATTGTGGGTTGTGTAGAGGAGTGTTTGGGAGAGAAAGAAGTGGATGATTGCTGTACTGTGAGTGTTGCGGGGGCGTCCGGCCTTGTCCATGTCCACCACCACCTCATTCACATCATAAACGTCCTCCATCTCAGCAGGTTTCTCACTCCGAGAAGAAAAAGAAGAAGAAGAAGAGCAAGGAGTGAAGATGGAGCGGTCATCATGGCCGATTCTTCGGCAGCAGCAACGATGTCTTGTAGATGCCATTAAAGAGTTATTTTTTGGCCGTATTTGCTTTTGAATTCCCTTGGTTGGCGTGCCCTCCATCCCCCAGCACACGTGGGTTTCGTTCTTTACAGTCCTTTTAGCTGAGATTCTCTCTTTGACATTTCCCGCGTAACAAATTCTCACGCAGCCCCTAAAACGTGTGGTCAGCCCGCATCGACACCTTGACTGGAATTCACGCGCGGCAGAGGTGTAAAACGACATTGACTGGGATGAAAACCCGTACCAACTGCCTGGGGGAATAGTCTCTTTTCTTGACACCCCCCATGATTGGTTGGCCATCTCTGTTCCCTTGGTTCGTCCCAGGCCCAGAACGGCTCTAACTGCTGACGAAAGTGTGTCGGTGGGTTCATTCATTCCAGTCTCACCCTTCTGCCACGCTATGTAGCCTCAATCATATCTAGCGGCGGCAGGGTCGAATTCTGTGCAACCGATAAGTGATAGGAATTATGCCAGGAAGATAACTATGCCCTTTCCTCCGGCTGCATTCTGGAAGACTGCCACAGCATGTGGTCCTCGGAGTTTGTCAGGATAGGATTAAATGGGTGGTGTTGCAGGTGGTTCGCTTTTGTGATCACGTCTTGTGGAGTTGGTGGTGTCCAAAAACTGCCCCTTAATATTGAGCTGTGTAGGTTGGGATGATGTTGCGCAGCAAATTGGCTTTGTGGGTCATATACCTTTTATGCGGCGGCCATACAAGTATGGGAGTAGTAATGATTCTTGTTTGCAAGTTGTTTGTTGAGTGATGTGTGAGGGAGCCGTTTGCCAAGCTGTTTAAATTTGTGTCTATATGTGGTATGTTTGTTTATGGTGGATTGGGTGCATTCTGTGTTCGTGTGTTTTGTATGGCTTTTGCTGAGGAGCAGCGGCACTCTTAGTCGGTTATGTTTTTGTGCTTTGCTGCAGGTGTCAGTTGTGTTTTGATTGTGGGCGAGAGCTTAACAGAAGGTAGCTTGTTATCGATGCAGCGAGCCCATTCTGACTGCGAGTGACCGAATGTATTCCCTAATAAAGTAAAAGTCACGAATAGGTAGACTGCAGCGAGTCTGTTTCTGGGTACCCGCAATTCGAGCTGCTTCATCGTTAGCCTGGACTCGGACATGAGACTAGGAATCTGGCAGAACTACTTTGCATCAGGAGTTATTCGCCAGCCGGAATATTTTGGAGACAAGTGGATAGTCAGAAATTAAACAGCATATAATACGCTCCTCGAAAGGACAGGTAGATAAAAGGCTAATAAAACTGCATAAACCTCCTTGAAGCGATTACCCGATGGAATGTCAGTCTTGAAAATATTTAACATGGCGAATGTGCACCTCGGCCGGGCAGGAACGTGAAATATAAAAGTATATGGATTGAGATCTGTCATAGGCGGCGAAAGACACTGCTAGGTCTCTGAGCAAGAGAGTTTTTGAATAAAAATAAAACGCCAGCCTCAGTATAGGGTAAGGAGCAGAATGCACCTCAATACCCAGTCAACTGGCGTAAGACGCGCTATGTGGTGTGATAGTCTTTGTATCGAATACGGCAGCTACGAGTAACCTCTATGCGGACAAGCTCCGTCTTATTCTTCCTTGAGCCACGCTGATATGGATTTAGGAGGCTATGGTATTCCAGGAACTACTGCATGCGAACATTCACCATTTTCTCCAACAACTTTCTAAGACAGTTTGGGAGGACTAATGCCCTGTAGTGGGAAGGAGACTACCCGTCTCTACCTACTCTAGTACGGGGATGGATATGCCCGAAAAAGTCGTCTGATATTTTTTAGGAAGGGAGACGTCAGGGCACGCCGAGCGCATCTCTGCGGTAGTAAACCAGGTAGTAGGGTTCCTGTCCACCGCCCTAGAAACTCAAGCTTCACCCTCCATCCAGGGCAGAGCCCAACGCTGCTAACCGGTGAAAAAGGATGCCAATACATGGGCAAAGCTGGTGCCATCGCAGAAGATTGAGCTATTCATCTCAATTCCAGGGGTGGAGTCACTAGCACACCGACCCCTGATTCTGTGCCTAATGAACAGATGCCGTGCGAGAAAAAAAGGCACTGACTTTATCAGAGTATCTGAAGGGCGAGCCATCCCTGATTTAGAGGGTCGGGAGCTAAGTTTGTTTCGACAGACCAAAGTAGGTAGGTCATGGCCCGGGAAAAAGGGTAGGGACGATGGATTTGGGGGGTAACTTTAATCCCGTGGTTTTCAAATGAACAGGTTTAAGGTTAGAAACCAGTGGGTAGCTGCCCAATCCAAGTGGATTCTAGATGGCAGCTAAGATAAAACTAGGCAAATCATCTATAAAAGGTGGAAGAGACCACTTTGTGCTAAAAATTTAAAAAAACAAAGGGTTAAAAGATTCCTCCGCCAATATGAATCGAAGACGGGTGTGTTGAGGAATAGTTAAAATGGTCGGGAAACAGGACAACCGGAGAATGGCGAAAAAGCTACAATCCAATTAAAGGTGGGCAACCGATTGGTCCCCACCGCTCCGAATCGGACACACTCGTGTGACGCATCGCTATCTGATGGAGCGCTCGCCTGCGCCCTATTGCAACGACTGCGTCGTCCCCCAGACTGTTCGGCACATTCTTGTCGAATGTCCCAGTCTGGGTGATCTTCGCGCACGATACCTGTCCCAGTACCGGGATGGGCGGGGTCGCTACCGCCTGTCCCTTGTGCTCGGGACAGATTCGTGCACATTGACTTGTGGACTTGTTGACACCCGAAGCAAGCTGGCCGTGAGTAAGTCTCGTGTGGCCAATGCGAACTCGGCAAAGGGCCACCTCACCAACGACCGCATTCTATGACGGCTCGAGGGCCAAGAGTTAATAGAATATTTAATTTTCTATAGTTTGGATGATGAACAGTCATCCCTTCATTCTGCCACAGTTGAAAAATAGATTTTCTTATTGAAGGAAAGTAGTTCCTAAAAGGCAGAGCCGAGTTCTCAGGGAACACAGAATGTGCTGAGCGGGCAAGCCGATCCGCCCTCTCGTTGCCCGGGACCCCCACATGCCCAGGGACCCAGCGAAAAATAATTATATCGGGACGCATTTATGATCAGCTAGTTGCAAATATTTGTGACTAAGGGGTTGGACGCATTAAAAGATTAAAATGACCGTAAAACACTCCTTGAGTCAGATAAAATGACAAAATCACTAAAAAGTAAAATTTGGATGAGTCTAAAGGCTAAAAAGATTGTGGAATGTTAAGGTGTAAAAATGGATGCTGCTGGCGGCAAAGATAAAGTTAGGAATTCTTCTGGGTATATGGCTGCGGCGCCCACGCCACCGTCCGACTTAGAGCTATCCGTGTATATTGGGTAGCATTGTTTGTGTGAGATCGAATGCTCCAAGAACAGGCTCTTAATGATACGAGGGTCCATGGAGGACTTATCCAGGCTCCACATGTTGGTACATACTGTGTGGAGACGAGCACGCCAACTAGGGGTCAGTAAGGAGCACCCAGGTTAGAGAGATGATCTCCTATGCGAAGGTTCAAGAGGGCGGGGTAAATATGGCAACTTATCATATGCCGCCGTTGATTCGGCAGCATACAGGCATCTGTAGACATCTGATACAGGGGCTTGCTGTACTCGGCAGAGGTATCGCATGCATTTTTTAGTCTATGGTAAGGCAAGGGAAGTACCCCACTCTCGCACTCTGTTGACAGGAGAAGTACGGAAGGCTCCACTAGAAAGGCGAACTCCGAGGTTTCGAATGGGGTTCAGCATTTTAAGGGCTGAAAGGGAAGCCGATGAGTAAATTTGACAGCCATAATCCAATTTGGATTGGACGAGGGCTGTGTATAATGTCCACAATGTTTGTCAGTCGCTACCCAACGAAGTATGTGAGAGTACTTTCAAAATGTCTAGAGCCCGCAGACAGCCTGTTCGAAGTCGGCGTAGGTGTGGTAACCAGGATAACTTTGGATCGAGAGTTACACCAAGGAACCGAAACTCGGAGACAAACTCTATATCTTCGCCTTGTAGGGAGATAGATGGCGGAACAAGAACCCCTCTACCTCGGTGGAAATACATTGCTTTGGTTTTGTTCGTGGAAAAGCGAAATCCCTTAAGTTGTGCTCTTTTGGATACAGCATCGACCGCCAGTTGTAGCCCACGCGCTGCTGAAGGAAGGCGAGGTGAGGAACAGTATAGTGCTAAATCATTGACAAACAGAGTTGCCGATACACCCTCTGGGAGAGACGAAATAATATCGCCGATGGCAATTATAAAACATAAGGCACTTAAAACACTGCCCTGAGGAACTCCCTCCTCTTGGGGTTGCAAGTCAGAGTATGCGTCTCCAACACGTACCTTGAAGGATCGAGATGCTAAATTTTTTTGAATAAGTGAAGGTAAAAGGCCTCTCATCCCCCAGATGTATAACTGCTTCAAGATGCCGCATCTCCATGTTGTGTCGTAGGCTTTCTCAATATCGAAAAATATGGCCAGGACTCGGTGCTTTAATGAGAAGCTTTCCGGAACGATCCCTCGAAACGTACTAGTAGGTCAAGGGTACTATGACCTTTGCAGAAGCCACATTGAAATGAAGAGAGAAGGTGATTGGTTTCTAGGAAACAGTTTAAGCGCTCCAATACCATTTTTTCCAGCAACTTCCTCAAACAGCTGGTAACAAGGAAAGTAAGTACCCTAGGAGACCTTACGGTCCATTCAAAGAGGGTACCTTTGGACTATCTCAATCGAGCAGGCACATGACTGCTCAATTGTTTTGCGTCCCTAAACGGCCACTTTTCATGACTTTGTCTAGTCTTGACTTGAACTGGTCAACAGATTCACTGTTGACAACTTCCACTGGAAGTGCGTTCCACTTACCGCAGATACTATAGGTAAAAAGATTTCCACACATATTGCGGTTGTAACGCTTCAGTTCAAGTTTGAAGCCGTGATTGCGCGTTCTGTTCTCACTAAGTGGGAAAATATCCCGGTAGTCAACATTGTCGAACCCTCGAAGCATTTTGAAAACTTCGATGAGCTGACCAAGCAGTCTACGGATTTCCAGCGAGAACAGATCTAATTCCCCTAGTCTATCCTCATAACTTTTATGTCGGATAGAGGGAATCAGTTTGCTTGCCCTAGCTTGTACGCGTTCCAACCTTGCGATGTCCTTTCGAAACGAAGGCCTCCAAAATTGTACGGCATACTCCAGGTGCGGCTGAACCAGGGAGTTGTACAGACAAAGTACTATCTCCTTGTTACGGTATCCAAACTGGCGCTTTATGTAGCCTAACATCCTTTGGGCTTTCTTCTCTGCCTCAATGCACTGTTTCGAAAACTTGAGGTCGCTAGTGATGGTTACACCCAAGTCCTTCTCAGTGTCACTCGATTTAAGAGCAGTGCTCTTAAGGATATAATGAGATTGGGGGTTTCTGTGGCCGATATGCATCACTTTGCATTTGCCCACATTAAAAGGCATTTGCCACGTGTCCGACCACTCCCCAATCTTCACAAGATCTTCCTGCAGGCGGGCAGTATTTCCATCCTTTGCAACGTTCATACAAGGCTTGGTATCGTCGGCAAATTTGGAAATCTTAGCAACCATGTCACCGTCCATGTCGTTGACGTAGATGATGAATAGTAGTGGTCCCAGGACAGAACCTTGAGGCACCCCGCTAGTAACGGGCACCCACTCAGAAGCCTGTCCATTTACCACCACCCGTTGCCGTCTGCCACTTAGCCAGTTCTCGATCCAGCCGGCTACTTTTCCGTCTATGCCCAGCGCTCGCACTTTCCGGAGAAGGCGGCGGTGTGGTACCTTATCAAAGGCTTTCTGAAAGTCTAAGTAAACCACATCCACCGCCTTGTCTCGATCGTGCTCACTGAACACGAAGTGGAAGAATTCCACAAGGTTCGTCAGGCATGACCGTTGCCTTCGGAAGCCGTGCTGGGAACTCCTCAGTAGCAGGTTTGACTCTAAATACGACGTCATTTTGTCCACCATGATGCTTTCCATGAGTTTACCGACTATCGAAGTCAGACTGATAGGTCGGTAGTTTGACGGATGGTTGGGGTCTCCTTTCTTGAAGATCGGAGTCACCTCCGCCTCACGCCAGTCTCTAGGAACGCATCCGGTCCGGATTGACATTTTAAAGATAGCGCACAGATTTCGTGATACTTCATCGCACACTTCCTTCAAGACCTTGGGTAGAAACCCGTCCGGTCCAGGGGACTTATTCGTCTTTAGGTCAGCGATCTTTTTCTTTATTTCTCCTTCGGTGAAGTCCATTGCCTCCAGCTTTTCCCCCGAGTAGGAATATGTGGGCTGGGGGATGGGACCACACTCTTTAGTAAACACTGAGGAGAAGTAGTCATTGAGAAGGTTAGCATTTTCTGCATCTGAGTGAGTTAATGCACCCTCCTCGTCCACTAAGGGCCCAATCCTACGATGGATTGGTTTACGGCTATTTACATAGCCGAAGAACTCCTTGGGATTCTCCTTGCAGAGTCTCGCCACTCGGAGTTCCTCAGTACGCTTAGCTGCCCTTATGCTGAACTTCACTCTCCTGGCTAGCCTCCGGTACTCGTCAAAGGCACCCGGGATCTTCGATCGCCGGTACGCATTTCTCTTCTTCCTAAGCAGTTGGCCGATTTCTCGATTAAACCACTTTGGTTGAACAGAAGACCGACGGAGGCATTTCAGAGGGATGCAACTTGATTGGAGACTCATGAACTTATTTTTGAAATGCTTCCACGAATCCTCAACCTCTTCGCATACCTCTAGCCTTACATCAGTCAACCCAGCACGAAGGCTTGCAAAGTCTGCTCTTCTCAAGTCAAGTTTCCTTGATTGACTGGCAACAGACCTTACCTTCGGGATCTTGACGGTAAATCTAACTAGCTGGTGATCACTGCCACCGAGCTCTTCGCCTACAGAGACATCCTCAACGATATCATCCTCAGAGGTGAAGACCAAGTCGAGGATATTGTCTCCTCTCGTCGGTTCTCTGACTCATTGAGTGAGGAACTCGTTGTTGGCGAACTCCAGGAGTAGTGCGTTCTCGCCACAGGCTGCTCTGGTTTCCCAGTCAACTTGTCTGTTGAAGTCGCCCATAACGATGCACACTCTGCCTTGAACAAGCTCACCCAGCAGCTTGTACAGTTCCCTGTCCTTCTCAACGGGTTGGGAAGGGGGTCTGTAAAGCACCAGGGTCCTGTATCTGACAGGACCTATCTCTAGGTCAACGCCTAGGAGCTCGTGATCCGATATAATGTTGGAGTTCGTAGATTTGATTGTATCCTTGGTGAGAGCTATAGGGCGGTAGTGATCTACGTCTAACCCGTCCTTGCCCGGTTTGACAAAGGGAAGGATGATCCCAATGCACCATGATGAGGGGTAAAAACCCTTCACCCATATAAGGTTGTACAAATCAAGTAAGAAGAGAGTATAGTGTGGATGTAGGTGCCGAATCATATCGAAATCGATCTCGTCAAGACCAGGGGAAGTAGATCTGCAAAGGGACAAAGCGCTGTGCAATTCATGGATGCTGAACAGAGCGTTATATGGAAGGTTAAATTTTGTTGTGAAGTTGAGAGAATGAGATTCTTCCTTTGATTTGTAGGATTGAAAATCCTTATCGTAAGGGCTGACATTGCTGACGGCGCCTAAATGGTCAGCAAAAGCATTGCTGACCACCAGGCCGTCATTCTCCAAGGAACCGTCTGAGTTGAGTGTGGGGGTATGGTGATCAGCATAACGGCCTCTGATCTCAATAATCCTCTTCCAGATCTTAGCAGTAGGTGTCATAGAGGAAATTGATGAAACGTATCTGCGCCATGAATTTCGGCCAGCCTGACGAAGGGTTCTTTGGCGAAGCGCACGAGCTCGGTTTCGGTCGACCTTGTTGCACAAAGTTGAGTTCTTTCGGAATCGGGTATGGGCTAACTTTTATTTTTTGATAGCTGTTGCACACGTCGAGGTCCACCAGGGCACGGTTGAGCGGCCCGTGGTGGGTCGCCTCCGTGGGATGGTATGTGTTGCTGCATTGTATATAGTCGATTTCCAGTATTCTACTGCCGTGTCCACTCCATTGAAGTTCCCCAAGGATGTACTTGTGAAGAACGCCTCTTGGAAACCTTCCCAATCTGCATGACCTAAATCCCACTTAAGGGGCATGGTTGTATGAGGGCTAACTTGAAAGGCCGACAAGACAATGGGGAAGTGGTCATTCCCATGGAGATCGTCAAGAATTGACCATCGAAATTCAGTGAAGCAATCTGAGGAACAAACAGACAGGTCAACACAGCTAAAAGAGTCCGTCTGGACATGATAAGAGGTAAAATCGCCAGTATATAAAACACAAAGAAAGTCAGAAAATAAAAGAGACTCTAAAACAATGCCTTTTGGTATTTCGAGTGATGTCACCCCAGTATGGGTGACGGGCGTTAAAATCTGCTAGTAATAAGATTGGGCAGGGAAACTGGTCTATAAGTTCTAAAAGGTCGGGACTTGACAATGATAAACAAGGGGGGTAGGTAAATAGAGCAAACGGTAAAAAGCTTAGTAAGAAAAGCCTTCACGGCAACAGCTTGGAGGGTAGTATGTAGAGGGATGGGAGAAACATGGTAAGATGAAGATACCATGATTGACACCCCTTCCGTATGAGAGGAGCTTCCAGCAGGAGCAATAGAGTTGAAAGTGAGAAAGCCGGGTACCGGCGGAAAAGGGTTGTATACTGTGATAGAACGGGTTGAGGCCGCGTTAATTTCAACCACTATCACATGTTATTTAAAACCACGATGCTTCCCACGTGCATCTTCGCTTTGAAGCTTGGCGCTTTATCGCAGCCACCTGAGTCAATGTTTAAACAAGGAGGTTTATCTTTCCCCGTTCGCCCCCATACGCCGACCTCGCCAGATTGAGTTAGGCTTATGGGCAGATAAAGCATTGTTCCCAGGCTCGGCTGTGCATTCTCTCGAAGCTCCAACTCCATTGTCCCCCACGCCAAGGGAGTGTCTCGACTATTTAGATGGAAACTTTACCACTAAGAGCAGATTGGAGATCCAGATTTTCGTCACGAAACATCACCACGACCCTCTCTCACCTTGTGCGCCAAGGGACCTCGACCTCGAGATTCACCATCACTTGTCCAGAAGAAGGACAATATCCCTTGAGTGCCAAGGTTCGAGCCTCCGTGACGCCGAGTCCACAAAGGCTTTCCCCTGGTTGTTCAGAAAGAGAACAACGTTAGAACAGCCATTGTTCGTTCGAGCCCGTTGACAAGAAACGGTCCTCACCCTTCCCCTGTTGTTCAGAAGAGAACAACGTAGAACAGCCATTGTTCGTTTGAGTCCGTTCGCCAAGAAACGGTTCTCACCCTTCCCCTGCTGTTCAGAAGAGAACAACGTTAGAACAGACATTGTTTGTTCGAGCCCGTTGACAAGAAACGGTTCTCACCCCCCCTTCCTGTTGTTCAGAAGAGAACAACGTAGAACAGCCATTGTTCGTTTGAGCCCGTTCGCCAAGAAACGGTTCTCACCCTTTCCCCTTGTTGTTCAGAAGAGAACAACATTAGAACAGCCATTGTTCTTGAGCCCGTAGACAGGAGACGGTTCTCCCCCCCCCCTGTTGTTCAGAAGAGAACAACGTAGAACAGCCATTGTTCTTCAAGCCGTTCATCAAGAAACGGTTCTCATTCCCAAGACGCCACGTCAGGATCATTTTATTCCCCCCCCTTCGGCTGGAACTCGCCAGCGGATCGAAAATTCCTTCACGTCGCCTTCCTCTCCACAACAAGTATAAATTACGTAAGCCGAACGTTACCTTTGAGTATTTAACCCTTTTGTCAATTCTATCATGTGCTTTAAATGGTTTAGCGAACCATCACCTTCCTTTAACTTTATATTTGTTTTACCTTTTTAAATCCTTTAATCCTCGGATTAGCTCGAGTCCCCACGATCCTTTCCATTCTCTGTTTATGTCAATATTTTCCGTTTTGTGTGTTGTTGATAGTTATTATTAATAAAACTCTATTTTATTAATGATAGCATTATTATCCCTGTGCTCAGTTCCACTTCTTAAGCATATCGAAGATACATAGTATCGGCCAGCCAGACATCTACGCACTCTAAAGATAATTAAAGAAGTTCCCTCAACGAATAGTTATATATGGTATATCGCCGAGAGTCCATTCTACAACATATACCCAGTATATTCTCCCGAAAACAAATAACAACGGGGTGGATAGTCGTCAAAAGAATTTTGAGTTCTTCCCACATTGGAAGAACGCCTTGGCAATTCCATTGTAAAATGGAAGATATTCTGTCGGACGATTAGATACCACATACCTCTTTTGTGACCGATATTGTATTTGAGGTTCGTCCCAAAGAGCTTGGGAGACGGAGAGCTGATTTTGAGGAGCTTGCTTTTACAGGGGAAGAGATCTCAGATGGAGCAGTAACTGGGGCTTTTTTTTCGTGGGTTTTGGAGAACCGACCGAGGCCCTTGATTGTAATTCGGGCTCATAACCTGGCGGAAAAGTAAGATCGAGAAGGGATTTTCGGCCGGTAGATCAGGATTCAAGGGTTGAGGGTATTTTCGGTGTCTGGGGAGTTGGTTCAACCGCCGCGATTGGTGCTGTTGGAGTATTAACTACTTCCATCGGATCATGGGTTGATTGGTGAGCTGAACAAATAGGTGATCTGAGCGAGGTGTTAGGAGCTAGGTCTATATCTGTAGGGGTGCAAAAATATATCAGAGAAAAATTCCTTCCAACTCCATAATATAAATAGCCAATAAATTTACCAACTAAAGACGGACTATAGCCGGTCGTGAGGATTGAGTATTGGCATTCAAATCCAACGGTACCGCGTTCGAAACTCATGAATCCAAAAACTTTTAAGAAAATCTCTCAAGAATGAAAACGGAAAGAAAGCGCTTTAAGGACCAACTGACCAAAAAAATCAGGAAATCAAGAAGAAATCAAGACACCAATATAAATGGAAGAAAACGAAGATTACGGACCAACCCAGCCACCAACCCAGCCAAGAAGAATACGGAAGTCAATATAAAAGGAAGACAAATGTTTGAAGGGTCAACTAAAAGAAAAAAACGAAATTCATTCAAGAAGAAGAAAATGCATCGAGGAAACCAAGAATAATAAAGATAAATAAACTAAAGGGGATAAGCCCCCTCCCATAACATGTGACCTTCAACGGCCGAACAATCTTCTGATCTTCATTACAACTGCCCCTCCTCTCCTACTAGAGATTTAAGAAAAAGTGCTGCTGGGAACTTTGGAGCCCCGGAGAAGGGGAAGCCATTACTCATTTGATTAGAGACAAGACTTCGTTAGCTCTCCTCAATCCCACTGAATTAGCTCTACTCATCCTGCAGACTCGGAGGCCGTAGGAGGTAGAGCTACTACTCCTCGATTAAGAAATCCAAGACTAGTCTCTCCCCAATCCTCAAATTCACTCCGCTTTCTAGAAAGGGACCTGTGTAGGGGTGCGAAAATATATCCGAGAAAAATTCCTTCCAACTCGATAATATAAATAGCCGATAAATTTACCAACCAAAGACGGACTAAAGCCGGTCGTGAGGCTAGAGTATTGGCGTTCAAATCTAAAGGTACCACGTTCGAAACTCATGAATCCAAAAACAATTATGAAGATCTCCCAAGAAAGAAAATGAGGCTAAGAAGAAAACGGAAGAAAAACGTTTGAACGACTAACTCAACAAGAAGGACAAAGAAATCATCAACCGAAGATAAAAGGAAGAAAATGAAGATGCATCAAGAAAGGAAACGAAGATTAAGGACCAACCCAGCCAAGAAAGAATACTGAAGTCAAGAAAAAGTGAAGATAAATGTTTCACCACTACAAGAAGAAGAAAAATTCGAGGAGTACATACCTGCATCGAATTAAAAGGTGATAAAAAGGATATCCCCCCATCCCCCTATTTCTGCCATCGTTTAGATCAGGATGGGGCCTAAGTCCTGTGAAGGGCGGGACGGACTTAAGGGCATAGAATGTTCAGCCATAGGGGAGGAGTCCATTGAAGATTCCCGAGGCTTGGCCGAGTCAGCTCCAAAGGCTGCCCGCTTATTGGTGGTCGATGACCCAGGTGAGGAATCCTTCCTCTTATCACTGCGCTTTGGGTTTCGGGGCCGGGTGGATGAACCTTCACTGGTCGATGTTGAGGATTCTTTCAAATAGCGTCTGATGTCTTCAAGTGTCTCACCCTGAGCGTCTCTCCTACCTAGAGCTGCTGGAGAGAGGGGGCTACATTGGTTATCTCTGTGTGAGAGCGATGCTTTGACTGCATATTCTGAATGTTTCCGACGCTGCGAGTAGATGTAGGATGAAGTTCTTCCGGCTGGTCAGAACTCGCACGTGATGGTCGGTTTCGTCCAGAGTCACATAAAACGTCAGAGAAGAGCCGGCCGAGTAGTGAGGTTTGTGTCGAGCACGCTGGCGGGCCTTTCTTGTATCTAGACGTAGGGAGTCGCGCAAAGTGAGCACCTCCTTTTCACATAAAAATATAGAGCAGAGTTTTGACGCAGCACTGTGGGTACCTCCACAGTTGGCACAGAGGGGTATTTTGGTGCATTCGAGGCCATGGTAGTCAGAGCTACAATTCACGCAGGAGCGAGGGTGCCGACAGGCACGGCCAACATGTCCTCATTGATTGCAATTGAAGCCGCATCTGGGTAGTTCGATGTATGGACACGAAGGATACCCAGCTTTAATATACTGCGGCTGTTCTTGTCGTTCAAATGTTAAAATCAGTGTGGTGGTTGGGACTCTAGTGGAGCCTAATGTTTTAGTTACACTGTGTACGTGTGTGACACGTTGGGTACTAAGCTTACTCTGAAGGCGGGTGGGGTAGAAGTCTGTAGTTCGTTTAAACGGACGACACCTTTGACAAAATTCAGACGCGGATGGGGCACGACAGGTATTGGAATTTCAGCTATTGAAGATAGATTTCGCACAAGGTTGTGTTGAGAGTGGGATGACACCTCGACTACGACATCACCGCTTCCTCATGACCACATCCGGCGGGGTCCACCACAACGGGACTTAAAAGATTCATGGAAGTCAAACACATCGACTTTTGCAAGTGGGATGTCCGATGATGAATTCATGACAAGAAAGCGGGGATAATCTAGATCTGGGTTTACTTCGTTGGAATAGGAGTGCAACGAGCGAGGGAAGCCTGAATGGGGAGCTAAGGAACGTTTGGGACGAGAACCCTTACGAAAAGGGGAGGTTTTTGGTTTATGGCTAGCCATTGCAAAAAGAAAAAAACTTCGTATTCTCCTTCAGGACTCCCCAACATGAAGGCCTCCAAGGGCCCGAAACTACTGCAACTATACAATCAGTTACATCCGGTATGTCGTCTTGGAGAATGGATACGGATCCACCACACCATCTTTAGAAACCTAAGAGGCTGCCCGAGTTCTCCTATGCACGGAGAAAAGGGGCCAACGATGGGTTTCTCCTTGGGAATTCGGTAGACGAAGGCGGTGGAGATGCCCAGCCTCTTTCACCTTCATGAAAGAACAATTCCGAATCAATCCATTAAACGAGCAGAGGTCGGGTATCCATAAGGACCACTAGATAGTTGTGGAAGAGGGGGAAAATAAAGGGCAGTGGAAGAACGTAATAGGGAAGGAAAGAAAGAGGGGCGTGTTAAAAGTTTTGTTCGCAGCACCATGGGTCCCCTAGGGGGCCCAGGGCTGACCCCCCTCGCCACGAGAAGGCCAGAGCCTCTCTGGGAACAACCTCTGAAGAAAAGATCCCAGAGAGGGAGGGGCCAAATGAACAGGGCTATCAGGAAAGGGAGATAGAGTATGGCCTTGGTCTGAAGGTAGTGGTATGGGTAAAGGAGACTTTGATGCATCGTTACCTTCTGGGAGTGTGGATATATCACTGGGTAAATGATAGACCACCTCCGCCTGGGGGAGGTCAGAAGTTTCGTTTATAGGTATTAAAGTGACGGGTGTTGGGGGAGGTGGCGATTGCCAGCCGTTTTTGGAAATTAACTTTCTATAGGGAGAGTGGAAGTCAGGAGAGGCCTTATAATGATCGAACTATGCAATAGATAAACTTCTGGCACCAAAATTGATGGATTCAATCGGCCCAAAAGATACCTCTACAAAATAGACGCGAATTGGTCCTAATAAATCCAAGCATTCCTTATTAAATATATATAATGTAAAGATTCAATAATGTATGAGAAATAGAATGGGTTTGTAAATGTACATACGAGTATGTATATGTAAGCAAGCAAGCGTGATACACAGAGAGGAGCGAAGGAAATGGTTGAACACCTGCGTTTGATAAAGCTGCACAAGTTGTGTAGAGATAGAATGATCAAAGGCAGATATTTAAGGAGGAGCCCCAGTAAATACACTCTTGACCGTAGGTGATTGTGCAGCGATACTCGTATTTAATTATACAAATAAGAGTTTATCATGTAGATGTACACACTGTACACAGGCTTCCTATCCCCGCCCAGATGGTGGAGAAATGACCATAACGGAGGTAGGCCGTCCCACGAGCATCTCTAGACCACGCCCTCTGCATGAGGAGCGCACATATAAGAAAGGAAAGAAGAAGAAGAAGAAGAAGAGAGAGATAATAGTTGTATTCACTCACGCTCCCGCCTAAATCCATTGGGTCTTGTCTTGCCCTTAACTCGCACTCGCGTCGATAATTCAATGGAGAACAAATTTCAACTCTTTGTTTAGCGACTTAGATTTGTCAGTTAATTATACGTAATTTGGATGCGCTAAACACGAATTTTTACTTCGTTTTGCTCTATCAGGTCCTGATTTTGTTCAACACACTTCCTCTTTGATCATATTCATTAAAAAAATGATATTTTATCAATATTTGTTGTCTTTTTGCAGTTCCACATTATAATTATCTATTAGTACCTATGTAAACTAATGTTTCTTTTATATTTTAGATTTTGAAAATATGGAATTGAAATACCTTTACAAATTGAAAAAAAACAATCAAGTAATATGTCCTCAAGTACTAGAAAGTTCATAAGCTTCATTTTGCTACATATGTGGAAATTTTACGAGGAAATATAACGGACTTCGTGAAAAGAGCTACCTTAGCTTATTTTAGCATAATTTATTATTATTATTATTTTGATAATGAACACAAAATTCTTGTGAAAAAAGCCTAGCAGCCATTTCCTTGAAAACAAGCTCCCACAGAACACACTGTCCATATGTCAAGTAAGAAAGAATGAATGCTAGAAGAAAGAAATTGAAATGTGTAAATAAATAAATAAAAATAAGTTTAAAATTATTAAAATCAAATCAATATTAAAATTATGAGGCAGTAGCACCCACCCTTAATCCAGCATTGCAACCTCGTTTGAAGATATTAAGATCTTCCTGCATAACTTCTGCAGGAAGATCATTCCACTGCTTTACCGTACTTGGCAAAAAGCAACGCTGAAACTGAAAAGTGCGGCAGCGGGGAATGCATAGTGCATGTGGATGTTGTCCATCCACAAACCTTGTTGCTCTAGCAAGAGGCATGGGCTCGGGAATTAAAAATGATAGTGGCAATTCCCTACTGAAGTAGTATCTATGGAATATCGACAAACATGAAATCATCCGTCGACGATCCAAGTCATAGCTAGCCCCATAAGGAAAAAGGAACCTACATCCACGAGTAACCCTATCTAAGAGAGACAGATCTCTGACAGATGCTGATATCCAAACTGGAGAACAATACTCAAGAAGAGGGAGAACAAAGGACCTGAAACAAGTGGCATTAATTTCATTATTATGGATATATGAGGCCTTACGTACAATAGCAAGTTTTCGGGCAGCATTAACAGATACATTTAAAAAATGCTTCTCAAAAGTCAGGTGAGAATCATAGGTAATGCCAAGGATCGTTGGGGATTCCGACTTAGCAAGAAGTGTATCTCCAACACAGAGTGGAGGATGAGGCGGCTCATTGGTACGAGATCTACTAACCAAGAGGGTCTTAGTTTTACTTGAATTAAGCTTCATACCCCAACGATCACACCATTTCCTAATTTTTTCTAAATCACGCTTTAGACTCATGGCAACTTGGTTTCTCATTGTTGGAGACCTGACTACTCCAACAAGTGTAGTATCATCTGCATACTGAACAACCTTGTTTTCAACACCTTTTACCAAATCACTTGGGTATACTAAAAATACCCAAGGCCCAAGAACACTGCCTTGTGGAACTCCAGACACATCACGTCTAGGTTCACTAAAAACTCCATCTACAACAACACGTTGCTGGCGATCAATTAAAAAACCGTTAAGTAGTCCTAGGATGTAGTCACCTATTCCAAGGTTTTGTAGTTTAAAAACGAGTGCTTTGTGGCTAACACGATCAAAAGCAGCACTAAAATCAATCTGAACTAATCTAGATTCAAAACCCTCGTCAAGATTATCTTGGATACTACAAGTCAAATCTAAAAGGGCATCACAAGTACCCAACTGCCTCCTATATGCATACTGACTTCTAGCTAGTAAGTCATTTGACTCCAGGAATTTATACAGGGGCCTAGATATCGGCTTCTCAGCAACCTTAGAGAGCACAGGAAGTATTGAAATAGGCCTGTATTAACTGCATTCGGCAGATAACATGCCCTTAGGAATAGGCACAACATTGCTCAATTTACGATTATCAGGAAAGGTGCTTCGTCTAAATAAAAATCTATATAGTCTACTTAACTTAGGTGCTAAATCAGTAGACACCTTTTAAAAAAATAAAGGAAAAAAATTGTCGGGGTCAAGATAAATCATGGGTTCCACATAAAACCTGCACTATATGAATTGAAAGACTACAACATTGAACGAAAGGTTCGTAGTCAAAAATACCTCTTGTAATTCCGATAGTAAGTTTATGATTTTATAAAACTAAGTAACTTAGTCATTTGTGTACTGTAAATTACCTAAGTGTAATTGTAACTTAGGTACATAAACAACTTTTGATAAAATTCGCTTTTGTTAATGCATGTAGGGGAATCGTCACCCACCCGTTCTCTCTCAGTGGAGACCCGAGATGGTTACCGCAAAAACATCCTCACCCGGCACCGTGAGGTCAAACTCGTACCACAGCGCCTCGCCATTCGTCGCCATGAAAGGCCTAAAGGTCTTCCCTACGAGAGTGATATTGAATTTCACTTCAAAGAAGAAATTGGAGACGCGTTTCTCTCAAGTTCGAAGGCTAACGGGAGCCGATGTAAGACTTGGTGAGAAAACCATTTGGAATAAGAACCCTCCTGGGCCCGTCCCCAAGCCCCCCCCCCTCCTACCCCTCCTCCAGTGGGGTGACGAGGTATAAATAAGAAACACTGAGGAAAATCGAGGTAGAATACGTCAGTCTCCAGGTGACGAAGTCCCCTGATTAAGATCGGGCTACCGAGACTGGACAGGTAGATTACTTGGGTCGCCAGACTACGAAGTACCCTGCAAGGGAGGCAGGGCTACCTACCTAAGGGGCTAAGAAGCAGCTCATCCTCGAGCTATTCCCTGGTTATCAAACCGAAAGTTAAGTTAACTTTGTTAAGCTCAACTTATTCTCGTCAGAGAACCCCCGTCCTCCGTTATCCTCGGCTTTGAGGAAGACTGGAACTAAGAAGAAGCTCATACTCGAGCTAGTTCCTGGTTGCCAAACCGACCTTTAAGTTAACTTATTCTCGTTAGAGAAACCCCCCCTCCTCGATTCTCGCCCTCGAAGAAGACCCTCCCCGAGTACAGTCCTCGCCCATGAGGAATTAGGTAACGAAGGAGAAAAGCTCCCCCTCCAGCCCGTTACTCGGTAGTCACACCGAACTCTAAGTTAATTTGGTTTAAGAACCAAGTTCGACTTACTCTCGCCAGAGAGACCTCGCCTACCTTGATGCCGCCTAAAGCACCGTGATTGTAATGAGAGAAGAAAAGGCATAAATATATACATGCCTCGGAGCCTCTATAGCCTTAGTACATGCATTACTATGTAATGTTAGGTGTCGGTATTATGTGTATGTAGGAACCTAACGCGAGATACGCCAGTTGTGAATGATTATATATAAAAATGTATTAGGTATCGATATATTACTGTAATACGATATGCCAGAAGTAGGCCAATTTGGACTCAGGGATGCGCATATGTGAATGTGGACGCCCTGTGCGTTATTATTAATATTGCCGATATTAGGAGTGCCAGAAATAACTTCACATGAATATCTACCTATGTAATGTTATACGACTTATTAGTGATTCCATCACTGGCGAGGGAGTACCTGTAGTGATCGAACTAGGCAATAGGTAGACCTCTGGCACACACCAAAATTGCTGGATTCAATAGGCCCAAAAGATACCTCCACAAAATGGACGCGAATTCGTTCTATTAAATCCAGGCATGTCTTATTAAATATATATAATGTAAAGATTCAATATTGTATGAGAAATAAAATGGGATTTGTAAATGTACATACTCGTATGTATATGTAAGCAAGCAAGCGTGAGACACAGAAAGGAGCGAAGGAAATGGTTGAACACTTGCGTTTGATGAAGCTGCCCGAGTTCTGCTTGAGATAGAATTGTTAAAGACGGATAGTTAAGGAGGAGCCCGAGTAACCACAGCTGTTGACCGTATAAGATGGCGCAGCTACAATTGTATCAAAATATACAAATAAGAGTTTATCATGTAGATCAGTGTTTCCAACCTTTTTTTAGACTAACGCCCCCTTGGACATTAAATCTTTTGATATGGCTCCTTATGCCAACGGAATTTCATCGTTCTTAAGTTACAAGACATTATTTTTCATATAAAAAAAAGAAGAATCTCTTTGAAAACTTAACTCAATATGTTTTAATGAGATGGTTGACTTTGGTGGTTTTTGACTACCTCTTGCACCTTAGGTTCAATCCTACTAAGAAGTAACCTTAAAACTCCTCTTTTTGTGATTTGTAGGTGGTTTCTTTGTTTTGTGAGAAGTCGAATAACTGCACTAAACCCGCGTTCAGCCATATATGAAGATGGGAAAGCAATGAAATATAGTTTAATGGCTTCCCACAGTTTTGGATACTTTTCAGGATTTCTTTTTGTAACCAAAATTTGTGGTATGATTGCTTGGATAGGGGCTTTAATTCGAAGTTATTTATAAACCAATTAATTCTTCTTGCATTGCAAGATTAGTTTCATTTGTATAAGCATCTTTTAATGGGTTTACCAGTCAGTCAAGTATTTTCATATCTATGAGATCTTGATATCTAGAGCTCATGTCCTCGTGTAACGTTTTCAAATGTTCGCAATAAATCAAGAGGTCATCATCCAATATGGAATTATTAGTCTCATCATATTCCAGTTCATTTAGATTTGGAAACAGAGAGATTCTTACGACAAATATTATTCTTGAAGAAGAAAGCTTGTCCAAGAGTGCGCAAATTTTAGAGTTTGCTTTGATAAGAGTTATATCACAGCCTCTCAATTGCAAATCCAGATCATTAAATATGCTGAAAATTTTCTGTTAAATAGGCAATGTCTTTCTTGCAAGATAAGAGCTCATCACTCAAATAACTACATTTATTTTCTCGAAGAAATTGAATAATGCTGTTGAAAAGTGAATAAAATCGCTTTAAACAGTTTCCTTTCTATAAACACCTCACTTCGGTAGGTAAAAGGAGGCGATCAAATTCCTCACCCTTGTTATCACAGAGCTGCCGAAATATTCGGGAATTAATGGGACTACATTTTATTTTATTTACTGATGTAATAACAACGTTAAGAGATTTATGAAGCTGATCACTCAAGTTCCTGGCAACCAGATGTTGTCGATGAATTACGCAATGTATTGTAAAAACACCGGGAAGAACTTTTTAAAAAATGCAAGAAGACCTTTATATCGTCCTGTTAGTGCTGGAGCTTCGGCAGTCGTGCAAGCAATAATATTGCTCATTAGTATGTATTTTTCTTTGAAAAACTTCAACTGCAGTAAAAATAGATTTACTTTTAGTGTTTCTTTCAAATTCCTTTGGAAAGAGCAGCTCTTTCTCAATTTTGTTATCTTTAATAAAGTGAACAAATCCTAAAAGTCGTGTCTTATTGCCTGGCAGTGTAGACTCTTCCAACTGTAAACAAAATTGCTGTCCCATAAGTGTGTCACATATTATTTCTTCAATGTCTTTGGCCATTTCGTCAACTCTTCTTTGAACAGTATTATTACTAATTGGAATTGCTTCGGCAATTGTGCTTGGTGAAAGATGATGTACTACTGTACGCAAGACTTCCTCTATAGCTTGCAAAATCAGTTCTCCAATTGTATGAGGCTTCCCAAACCTGACAATCATTTTGCAGATATTATATGAACAAACAAGTACATTATCGTATTCTGGGGATTGTTTTGTAATAAAGGAGTCAATGGTTTCTCTGTTGTTAAATCTGTCTCGTAAAGTTTGAAAATATGACAAATTCTCTTTTTCCTTATCAAGATGAATCCTCTTTAAGTGATCAGAAAGTCGGGATGGTTTCATGGCCTCGTTAGAGAACACTTTCTCACAGAGAAGGCACATTAGCAGTTGGTTGTTATTAGGAGAACTAATAGATCCAAACTTCATATATTCAACATTATATTGTCTGCACTATCGTTTTGAGGAGTTTTCAGACATGATTATGGGTAGTTAAACACGGTCACTCTAATTCAAATATATCAGTAAATTGCAAACACAGAATTTCACCACCAATAATGATTACAGGGAACACGCCTAACTCACAACTGAAATAATCGAGCACAGCAAACATAAAACTGAAAAAAGGGAAAACAGCAAATAGATGTATTAGCAAGATAATGATTAAGTTTGTATATAGTTATTAAAGTTATACAAAAATCACCATTCCTACTACTTGCATTTGTCACCATATTGGCAAATGTTATGAAAAAATATTACAACATCATAGCTTATGTACAAACTATTGCAAAAAAGCACTAAATAACTAATATCACGCAAAGGAACAGCACTTACCAACACAGAACTTACGCGGAAACTAATAACAATCCAAAACAGATGTGGACCCAAGAGAGTGTGGCTGTTACGTACATTTTTATACAATTACAAAACGGATCAAGTTTAAAGCAACAATAACGAGTGGAAGCTTTGTGTACTTATTTTATACAAGTACAGGTCGAACCTCAAGCATGTTTAGCATTATCGAAGAAGTTATAGCAAACTATAAGTCAGCTATCAGAGGTTTATTAAAACGTCATGAAACAAACTTTTTCAGTAACAGTTTGCATCAAACACGTCACCGTAAACTAAATGCTGCGTGAAGAAGTATCAACAACTAGTCGTACAATACTGTTAATACAATGCGTTTACAATATTAAGATATGCAAATAATTTATAATTGCACTTACATAAGTATCGACATTAATTTTTTAATGGCCACAGATATACAGGTAATCAATTTTCACGAATTATGACTACGAGGTTGCCAATTTGGCAACCCTGCGGTCTAACACCAACTGAGCGAGAAAACAAGCACACTAACACACCGCTGGCATCCAGTAGAATTTTCTGTAGAATTCTATAAAATTTCTGCAATTCTGCAGATTTTAGTCCTTCCATAGAATTGCAGTATTTCTATAGATTTTAACAGGTCATACCATTAGGTATGCTATAATAATTGAGTAATATTTAAACTTGATATGGTTAACATTGAATAAATGCCGAACGCCCCTTAAGTGTAGCAACACTTACAGCACCCCCTTGTACCTCAACAATGCCCACAAGGGGGCGTTAGTGTCCCCGTTGGGAATCACTGATGTAGATGTACACACTGTACACAGGCTTCCTAGCCCCGCATAGGATGGAGAAAGACCATAACAGAGATAGACCATCCCACGGTTATCTCTAGGCCACGCCCTCTGCATGAGGAGCGCACATATAAATAAACAAAGAAAAAGGAAGAAGAACATAGAGAGAATAATAACGAATTCATTCGCGTTCACGTTCCCGCCTAAATCTACTAAGTCTTGTCTCGCACATATAAATAAACAAAGAAAAAGGAAGAAGAACATAGAGAGAATAATAACGAATTCATTCGCGTTCACGTTCCCGCCTAAATCTACTAAGTCTTGTCTCGCCCTTAACTCGTACTCGCGTGGATAATATACAGACTACTAGTCTCCCGCTTAGTACGCCCGTGTCACGCTGCTTGCATCATAATATTCCTATTAGAATAAATAATTTATTTTCGTATGCTTATCTTTGCCTTGAACCTGGAGGAGGCTGGCCTCCTCCACTTATTTTGACTGTTTTTTTGTAGATCGCATGTTCCTGCGCCGGAGGGGGGCGGGGGGGGATTTTCTTTGATGCCGGACGGCACTTCCTTCTCGCTGCCTTTTTGCTTTCTTTTCTTTTTTCTTTTTTTTTAGCCTGTGTCTTAGCCTTTGTCCTTTTTTTATCTTTGTTATTTACATATTGTTATTTGTTTGTTAATCTAGTCTAGTAGTAGTCTCTCTCTCTCTCTCTCTCTCTCTCTCTCTCTCTCTCTCTCTTTCTCAAAATAAGACAAGGCAAGAGCACTCCTGCGGCGAGCCTCTGGAAACACCGGGAGCGTGGAGAGGATTGTTGGTGAATTGTGCGAATTATATTAAGTGAATGTTTGGATGATTATTGGTTGTTTTTTGATACGAGAATCTAGGTACGCAGGATTTGTCAACGGGAGTCTTTTAATATCCAGCCACTTCTTGATTCGAGAGTTTTGTTTGCATAGCCCTCGCAAGGTAAACTACATATGGTTGTATTTCAATGTGTTGAAGTGACATTTAATGAAAGTATTATTGATTCATGAAGTTCTAGCCGAGTACTCTTGAGGCAGGAAAAATAGTTTTTTTTCCGGTTTTCGCTGCAGTTATTTGAGTGAGGCAGTGTTCTATTCTTGGTAGGCTTTGAGCCTCTTCCGGTAGTCCAGGAATGCTGGTTGGTGTCCACACCACACCTTGGCTAGATAAAATCTTCACGAGGCAGTGTGGATGTCAGAGGGTTGTGCATGTAGAAGGTTGGTGCACGGCATGGGACTATGTTAAACGCCTTAGTTATGCTACTGGTAGCCATAATTGTTTTTTGGTTGCGACAAGTTTGAGAAAGGTGATTTTGTACTGGTGAGCCCAATGAGTGTTTTGTGTATTGGGGGATGGAGTAGCTAGTGGTTGGCTTGAGAATTGGGATGTTTCCTTTTTATGGTTTTGTCATGGTGCTAAGAGTGGTTAAATACCATTTGAAGAGTGCTTGCATAGTGTTGGGACGAATGTGTTTCAGGTGTATGTTGTGGAGGTGGACCCTTTTAAAGATGGGATGCTTTGGGCTGTGTCAGCTGTTTGGAATGATCGAGGCTCTGTGGTGTCAATATTGGTTTGTAAATTTGAATTCGATGGGAACGTCTGTTTGGAGTTTATTTAGGGCTTAATTAGGGCTGACTGGAGGAAGGGTGCTGTAGTTATTGTCCAGTGATTTATTTTCCTGTTGTGGGGGCATTCGACGAGCTCGTATGACATGACTCGGTAAGTCTGGTCTAGCACTACCTACCTCATACCGAGAGGATGAGACCCACCAAGCGAGTTCAAGTTTGGTGAGAGGTGTTGTTTCTTAGCTTTTATGCATTGAAGAACTCCTTGACATGTGGAAGGGATGAAAACTGACCAACCAGCTTGTCACTGCAAGCTGAACATCCGTTAAAAGTGATTAGCCTATTGGGTGACGTCAGAAGCTTGCACAATAGAAATGGTATAAAAGTAGTTGAGCGATGCAGGGTGGATGCATAGCTGAGAACAGAGAACCTTACCTGATTTAGGATTTTGGTTGGATGTATCCAGAAAGAACTTCCGTGAAGCAAAAGATGGAAGACCAGAGAGTTCACAGGCTTTCAGCCCAAAAGGGTGTCACACAGGAACGTGGCCAGATCATTGAAGGCATCATCTACGTTATAATTAGTCGACCTTTCGATCTCTCTGGGTTGGTGCAGCTCAGATGCCAACTCCTGGCCACCGACTATCAACAAGTATTGTACCCCGATCCAGAATTGTTCTTCAACGGGGCTCGCCTGGAAGTGGTAGATTGCTACCAGTTTTTGGCCGACTCCCATATTCACAGACTTAGGGTCTCTTCTACCCGCTCCATGGACATTCTTCTTTCATTGACGTTTAGCAGCGGGTGATGATAGAGCTATTGACTTACTTTTATACCGATCCTTTGTTCGTTCGAAGCTTCAATACGGAAGCGAGTATTATGCAGGCGAGCGTGAATTGCGGAAGGTGGACTCTATTCTCCACATCGGTCTCCGTGGGGTGACCCTTGAATTACGGGCGCCCTCTATCGAAAGGTCTCTTGTCGATGCAAGTGTATAATGTTCATTGTACTCGCCAACCTGGCCTCCCTGAGCTGATAACTGCTCTTGTTGCGTTGACGCCCTATGCCATTGAAACACTCGCATACTCTAGGAAACTCCTTCTAGAGCTCAGCTGGTGACATCTCTGGTTCCACCCAGGAGAAACCCTGGAGGCTACTACCTTTGACTACTTATCATCACGCCTCTTCTTTCACAGATGCAATTGAAGGCAGTCTCAAGATGGGTGTTTAAAAAAATATTCACAACGCCAGAGTATTGCGTTCGCCTTTTGGGAGCGTTCTTCTTGTCGCGTTATATCGGTGTCTGAGCACGGATGGCTCCACTCAAAAAAGGGGATCTGCTTCCACGCCGGATGTTGAGGTCATCTGTTTTCCCATACATAAGGGAATGAAGTCGCCATAGAGTCCGCGAGGAAAGCCACCTCGCTGGATGCACAGCATTTTGATGCAGCGCTCCTCTGCATCTTGCTGCGACCATTGCCTTGTCCCCCGGACTGTTTGGAATATTCTTGTTAAATGTCCCAATCTGGGTGATCTTCACGCACCTTACATGATCCAGTAACCGGATGTACTGGGTAGCTATCTCTTGTACTTTGTCCTCGGTATGGGTTCGCGTCTACACTTGTGGAATATACGCTTTCTGGAGGAGGCTGTCCTATATGTTATTTGAATACCTCTGGTGTTGGTCGCATGGTCTAATGCCGATTTGAAGTGGACCTCTTCACAAGCCATGTATGCTTTTTCATATTGCCTTTATTCGATATAGACTAATGATGGGCAAAAAATTATTATAACAACTTGTGTCTTTAGTGGGAACTAGAATGAAAGCCTAAGTTGAGTTTAGTCGAGCAAGCCATTGCATACGCACGTGCGACAGTCAGCGGCGAATTTATTGTGGAACAGATCTCTTATAATTTTAAGTTAAGTGTCTGTAACAAGGTCTGATACTTCCAATAGGACACTGAAGATCATGCAGAGAAGCCACGGATTGCTCCTTCGCTATTGGATTTCCAGATTTGAATATGGGCGTAGTTTGTGTCCTGTCCGACCCTGTCCGACGAGGACAAAGAGACTCATCGGATGGCTAGTTAGACTGTTCTGACGACTGCAATTACTAGTATATGGCTTTCGTCAGGGTAGTGCGTGCTATTAATTCCAGTCTCCTATCATAAGAGATTGAGATAGCAGCTCAGTAACTAGAAACTGAAGGTGTGTAGGAAACAACAAAATCCAAGTATCAATTTCGTAATCTTTGCGAATGTCCAAGACGACGACGGCCAGCGTGGAACTATGGGGCGATAATCAGAAAATAGGTCCCAGAACACTGCGTATTTAGAGGGAACTAGCTTGACAGTCCGGAAACCAATAATGGGGCGGCGTAAATGGAGAGATGCGGAGCAGCCATTCTCTCTGCCAGGTCATGATTATGTATGAGTAGGATGAAATGTCCAAGAGTTCTGCTTCCATCTTGAACCCGAGAGAAAATTACCTCCAACCAAATCGAGACGAAAGTAGATCGCCGATACGTGGGGGAACACTTTTCCATGCCTCTTTAGACCATGTAAAAGGTGTAAGAGGGCGTTAAGCGTACTGAAAAACAAGTTATTCTAGATATAAAAGCTGGTTATAAGTCTTCACTATTGGGAGTGTGTTGTCTGGGGAAGACAAATTTAAGCGAGTTCAAGCGCCATCCTCTCCTCGGCAACCATTCCGAATAGATTCCCTTTGGACAGGTGGGCTGTAGTGACGAGTTTATACGCCAGACGTGATTGTAGCGGGACTTGAAATCCTGGACACTTGCGCTATACAGGCGTGATGATCCTTTATAAAACCATAGAGGAAATGCTCTTGCCTAGTTCGTATTTTTGTGGAAAACGGGCGTGGTATTATTTTACACTCGACCGAAGATGGATCCTCAGAACAATTTACCCGACCGGGGGAGAGTAACGATATAACCATTTCGAGACAGGCAGGATCAGACGAACTAGAGGCTTTAGTTAGGCGAGGATCACGACTAGAATAGTATGGGTTGTATCTTGGTGCGTCATCTGAAAGGGAAGTGGCTGTTAGGGTGGGCAAGACTAGATAAGGTAGGTTATGATGGGAGAGGGACGGATGTAGAGTATGAGAAGCAAATGAGAGGAGAAAGGTTAAGTTTAGGATGACGCTAGATGGTATATGCACCTCCGCCACGATAAATCTCTTCATGTGGGTGGGGACACCAACAATGGGCTGCTACGCATAGCAGGAAGGTTGACCTGGAAGTAAGGCGAAATGGCTTCTATATCTGGAGGAGAAGCACAGAGTTTACGCAGGCGATTCTGGTTTCGACGGATTGCAGTAGGCTTTAGCTGATCCGGGAAGCCAAATAGGCGAGGCCCTCGGAACTGAGTGACGTGACAATTGTGCGGGTAGTGTGCGTTATTGAATGTGTTTATTGGGGGAGGGCCTTCGTGTTCAAACCCAAGGGACCATGGCGAGGGCGTACTTGTTCCTGTGCCTTTCAAGCACTGAAGAAGGCGATGTAGCGGACGTACTTTTTGAATTGAGCTTGGTAGCACGAATATAGGGTTATGTAGGGCGGTCACTTGCTACTGAAAGGTTACAAGAAAAATAGAGGAACAATATAATATGTAACAAAAACAGCATTTAGCTAGAATGCAGACGATCATACGCCCATACACTTACAATCAGCCTCTCTTCAAAACTGTAGGAGCTCGTTGCAGCCATCTGAAATAGAAAATAAAACCATATGAACGAGGGGTGACAAGACTTTCGGCAATCTCAAATAGAAAATGAAAACCATATTAACATGGGGTGACAAGACTTTCGGCAATCTCAAATAGAAAATGGAAACCATATTAACGAGGGGTGACAAGACTTTCGGCAATCTCAAATAGAAAATGAAAACCATATTAACATGGGGTGACAAGACTTTCGGCAATCTCAAATAGAAAATGGAAACCATATTAACAAGTGGTGATAAGACTCTCTGCAATCTGAAATAGAAAATGAAAACCATATTAACAAGGGGTGACAAGACTCTCTGCAATCTGAAATAGAAAATATAAACTTTTTTTACAAGGGGTGACAAGACTTTCGGCGATCTGAAATAGAAAATGAAAACCATATTAACATGGGGTGACAAGACTTTCGGCAATCTCAAATAGAAAATGAAAACCATATTAACAAGGGGTGACAAGACTTTCAGCAATCTGAAATAGAATATGAAAACCATATTAACAAGTGGTGACAAGACTCTCTGCAATCTGAAATAGAAAATGAAAACCATATTAACAAGGGGTGACAAGACTCTCTGCAATCTGAAATAGAAAATATAAACCATATTAACAAGGGGTGACAAGACTTTCGGCGATCTGAAATAGAAAATGAAAACCATATTAACATGGTGTGACAAGACTTTCGGCAATCTCAAATAGAAAATGAAAACCATATTAACAAGGGGTGACAAGACTTTCAGCAATCTGAAATAGAATATGAAAACCATATTAACAAGTGGTGACAAGACTCTCTACAATCTGAAATAGAAAATGAAAACCATATTAACATGGGGTGACAAGACTTTCGGCAATCTCAAATAGAAAATGGAAACCATATTAACGAGGGGTGACAAGACTTTCGGCAATCTCAAATAGAAAATGAAAACCATATTAACATGGGGTGACAAGACTTTCGGCAATCTCAAATAGAAAATGGAAACCATATTAACGCGGGGTGACAAGACTTTCGGCAATCTCAAATAGAAAATGAAAGCCATATTAACAAGGGGTGACAAGACTTTCAGCAATCTGAAATAGAAAATGAAAACCATATTAACAAGGGGTGACAAGACTCTCTGCAATCTGAAATAGAAAATATAAACCATATTAACAAGGGGTGACAAGACTTTCGGCGATCTGAAATAGAAAATGAAAACCATATTAACATGGGGTGACAAGACTTTCGGCAATCTCAAATAGAAAATGGAAACCATATTAACGAGGGGTGACAAGACTTTCGGCAATCTCAAATAGAAAATGGAAACCATATTAACGAGGGGTGACAAGACTTTCGGCAATCTCAAATAGAAAATGAAAACCATATTCACATGGGGTGACAAGACTTTCGGCAATCTCAAATAGAAAATGGAAACCATATTAACGAGGGGTGACAAGACTTTCGGCAATCTCAAATAGAAAATGAAAACCATATTAACAAGGGGTGACAAGACTTTCAGCAATCTGAAATAGAATATGAAAACCATATTAACAAGGGGTGACAAGACTCTCTGCAATCTGAAATAGAAAATGAAAACCATATTAACATGGGGTGACAAGACTTTCGGCAATCTCAAATAGAAAATGGAAACCATATTAACGAGGGGTGACAAGACTTTCGGCAATCTCAAATAGAAAATGAAAACCATATTAACAAGGGGTGACAAGACTTTCAGCAATCTGAAATAGAATATGAAAACCATATTAACAAGTGGTGACAAGACTCTCTGCAATCTGAAATAGAAAATGAAAACCATATTAACATGGGGTGACAAGACTTTCGGCAATCTCAAATAGAAAATGGAAACCATATTAACGAGGGGTGACAAGACTTTCGGCAATCTCAAATAGAAAATGAAAACCATATTAACATGGGGTGACAAGACTTTCGGCAATCTCAAATAGAAAATGGAAACCATATTAACGAGGGGTGACAAGACTTTCGGCAATCTCAAATAGAAAATGAAAACCATATTAACAAGGGGTGACAAGACTTTCAGCAATCTGAAATAGAAAATGAAAACCATATTAACAAGGGGTGACAAGACTCTCTGCAATCTGAAATAGAAAATATAAACCATATTAACAAGGGGTGACAAGACTTTCGGCGATCTGAAATAGAAAATGAAAACAATATTTGAAATAGAAAAACAAAAAAATATTTACAAGGTGTAGCAATACTTTCGGACCACCCTGTAGATCATGATATTTCAAGGTTCTATAACCACCGAGATGAATCGATAATGTGGGGAAAGCAATAAATGTACACAAAATTTCAAAAATAAATATGTTTTGAACAAAGAAAAATATAACATTTTAAATTGCTTGAATCGGTATGTTGGAAATATAATAAATGGGTAGATAATTCAATAAACTAATGTTAATTAACAACTAAGTTGATAACGAACAGGAATTTGCTACAGGTTGGAACAATGAGGAGTAAATATGAGCTTTGACACATTAATTAGTCTCAAGGAAATCAGAAATACTATATTTTTAATACATCAGTGAATTTAGGGTTTATAATATATATATATATATATATATATATATATATATATATATATATATATATATATATATATATATATATATATATATATATATATATATATATACATACATACAAAAAAACGGGCCTGCACACACTTTTTGTGATATATCCTTTATTCATTCATGTCGTGGCATGACACTACATTACATAAATACCATATTATATCTATGGGAAAGGGACCGATAACTACAGGCGAACCGACGAAGGGACGGAACACCACTAATTTAGACGGGCTGAGTAGTGTGAGAGAGTGCAACGAGGTTAGGTAAATTATGGACAATGGCAAAGCTCAAGGTGATTTAAAGAGGCATGTACAAAAATATAATTTTATTTACCTAAAAATAATGAGAGAATTGATAGGTAAAATTACCTCAGAGAATTAACGGATAAAATCACATCAGTAAAAGAAGGAAGGGGGGGGGGAATTGTAGTTATAAATCAGACTATGAAGTTAGAACTTAAGGTATTACAGGAGGAGACTATTCAAAGGAGGAGGGGGGGGGAGAGAATTAACTCAATTGGGTTACTGAATGGGGTTAGAGGGGTTGGCTTACGGATGTCTTCTGCACGTGAGGTGAGGCCTCTTGGAACTTCTGAGCGGGAACTTGAATTGATGACGTTTCTCCAAAAACAGGTGGGGGAGGGGGGTTAACTTCCGGTCCAGGGGAGAGTATTTCGGCCACCCGAAATAAGGGGCGAACGAAGGAGGGCTTCGACAGGAGTTGATGAGAGAAGTCCAGAAAATCACTCGGTGGCAATCGCTATTTGGTGATATGACCTTTCGTCGCTAGTACAGCTTCCAACCGTTTTACTTATGAGGTTCTTACGAATATTTGTATGAACCCATTCTTCTTGGCCCATTCTTCTTGGCATATTCTTTTTAAATCTGTTAGATTTCTTGGGTCCCTTTTCTGAATCTTTAGTTTTAATTCTCGCCACAGGTTCTCGATAGGATTTAGGTCTGGCGACTGACTTGGACATCCCATAACCTTTATTTTCTTCTGTTGAAACCACGCTGCAGTGCCCTTGGCTGCATGTTTTGGATCGTTGTCCTGTTGGAATGTCCATCCTCTTGGCAACTTCAAGTCATCTGCAGACTGTAAGAGATTATCATCCAGAATCCTGCGATACATCTGAGCATTCATTTTTCCTTTAAGAATATGGAGCCTTCTAAGACCTGCAGAGGAGAAGCAGCCCCATACTATTATGCTGCCTCCTCTAAATGTTACTGTTGGGATAAGCCGGCCATCAACGGTCAAACGACAAGCTGGAATCGCACATTAATATTATATTAAAATAAATTCCGGTCACCAGACTGGCCCGTTTCCTCTAACGTTATGCTCAACCTAGGCGGAATAAATACCCCTTAAAAATCGTTTCCTTTCACTCTGCCAGATTCTCACTCCACTCATTACATCGGTAAAAGAGGTAAGCACATATCAAAACGCTCCGAAGATGATCGAATAAGATCGAAAGCTCAGCAATTTTAGTTTGGTTTTTACAAAACAAATTCATTTAAAAAAGAGATGAATACAGGACAAGTGATCCATCATCTACAAGATGGAATAAAAAAGATAGTTAGAAGAAGAGAAAGTTGCCAAAGGAAATGAACTAAGGCAAAATCACCTGTGGCAGCGTTATTAATTTTAACTTGTATTTTCTTAATATTTCTTACAAATGAAACCACTACATAGGAGCCAGAGGTTTAATTTACGGGACTAGTTTCAGTATATAGTTTATCATACCCTCTTCAGTCGTATACTGAGAATGCAATTGCTACAAAAGTCTATAAATAGCGTACAGATCATAAAAAAACCAAAAAGAAAACCCACAAAGGAACACAAAACTGGGGAAAAAGGTCATTATTCAGGGGGTGTAATTCTAAGGTCGTTGACTAAGCTGTTTACGATGAGGTTACGGGAATGGAGGCCGCATTTCAATTGCCCATCTGACAAATTAAAATTCCCAATTTCTCCTATTAATATAGATTCTACTATTTTTCTTTTACGCAAATCTTTACAATTATATATGATTTGTTCCTTTGAATAGTCAATTTGGTGGTTGAAATTGCTAATATGATTAAAAATACTGGTTGTGGTACTGCCTCGTCTGACATCCCTTTTATGTTCATAAATTCGTTTTCTTAAGGTTCTTCCGGTCTCTCCTATGTAGAATGAGGGACAGCTTGTAGAGCCACACGGTTGGAGGGAAAGATATAAGGATAGAAAAAGGGTATTTAAATGTGGTTAGGCCTGGAGAAATAACTTTGTTCATTCCTTTAAGGAGGGGAGAAAAAGAGAGGGATAGACACTTCGTATTACTAAATTTGTTTTTATCTTTGGGACGGTATTGAGTAGATTTTGCTTTAGATAAACTTCCATTGATCATGTAGAGGGGATAATTTAATTCAATGAAACTGCAGGTTATATATGTAATCTCGTCTTCTAGAAAGCAAGGGTCACATATCCTAAGTGCTATTCATGGTGAGAAAAGAAATGGATATAAGAGTTAGAATGGGTTGGTTTTCGGTACACAGTGAAGCTAATTTTGTCAATGACTCTAACAATTTATACATCAATAAAGGGTATAGAATTATCTTTTTCTCACTCTACTTTAAATTTGATAGTGGGATGTAAGTCTTTAAGATTTTTAAGGAAATTGTCAAATAAGTTTAAACTATTTATAGTCCAAATCGACATCATCTACATACCTATACCGTACAAACTTATGATGGGGAATTACAGAAGGGAGTAGTGATACTTCGAAATGCTCCATAAGAAAGTTACATAATATGGGCGATAAAGGATTACCTATGCTAAGACCATATGTTTGATGGAAAAAATCCATATCGCTGATAAATACATTGTCAGTAACACAAAATTAACAACATTTATAATTTTATCTTTGCCTAGAGGAAGGTTTAATTTTTGATTATCTAATACCTCAGATAGAACATTAAGAGCTTCGTTGACTGGGACATTAGTGAACAGGCTGTCTACATCAAAGCTTATTAAGTGGCTTCCTTTTATGTTGATTTTCCTATCTTTTTCAATGAAATCAGAGGAATGGATTATGCGTGAAGGAGAGGTCAATCCAACGGCGCCAGCAAGAAGGGAGGCTAACCACTTCGAGAGTTTGTATGCATGAGAGTCAATACACGATATAATAGGTCGGAGTGGCGTTCCTCTTTTGTGGGTTTTAGGCAGACCATACATACGGGGAAGTGATGGGTGGTAGATTTAAAACCTAACAACCCATCAATTCCCCGGATAAATATATATATCCAACCTCACTGCAGGAAAGAGAAAATGCAATCATTTTTCTTCCTAAATAATTATTTCTTGCTTCGAAAAAATCCGAGCTGGGGTGGGATTCGAACCGTGCACACTGAGGCAGCGAGTAACCGCTTTGATCTCAATTAAACCGCCCTTTAGACCACTCGGCTACGCGGAAGACAAAAATCTTCCGAATAAACAAGCTTTTTAAGGCATGCTTCACATGGTCGAACGGGAAGGAGAAAGAGAACTAATTGGGGCTTCAAAGGACAAAGGAGAAATTGAGTTAATCGCGCGGCAAATACACAAATGCATATATCAAAGCGGTTACTCGCTGCCTCAATGTGCACGGTTCGAGTTCCACCCCAGCTCGGATTTTTTCGAAGTAAGAAATAATTATTTAGGAAGAAAAATGATTGCATTTTCTCTTTCCTGCAGTGAGGTTGGATATATTTCATCATTCTCTCGCGCTCATGATATATATATATATATATATATATATATATATATATATATATATATATATATATATATATATATATATATATATATATATATGTGAAATCAATAACTCATAAAGTAGCACGTGAGGTAGGTTCGCAATGAATGCAATGTCCCGCAGGAAAAATGAAAAGGTGCTTCCAAGTACTTTCGAACTTTATTCAGTTTATTATCAAGGATAACTACAAGAGAAAATAATATAATGAGAATATATTCATAAGCTAGTAAAAGATAAAGGACCGCCTCTAAGACAGGAAATCACCAGGTAGCAAGGTCAAACCGAGAGTCAAGAACATCGCCAAATGGGTTAAAATGATTAAAGGATAAAGCGATAGTCTACAGAGGGAGATTAAGAGACACATGAGAAGTAAATTGAAACGAAGGGAAGAGGGGCAAGGAAAGAGGAAGAGAAATAAAATAATGTAAATACCAAATCAATGCAATAATTAAATTGACACATCAGGTTGCCATAAAAATGAAAATTGCCCCCCAAAATAGGAATATAAGTTAAGGCTAATTTCTTTAAGAATGAGTTTTTTCATGACAGCATCAATTTTAAAAAGGCCAGGGGAAATGTTAAAGTTATTAAATTGGTTTATACATGAACATTCAACAAGGTTTCTTTTAATTGAGTCATTTGAGCGAAAAATAAATTTTGCTGAATTCCAATTAATTAAGTGTTTATTTTCAGACATATGCACAAAAAACGCTAACTCTATCACCCTAGGTCCATCCTAATAAGAAGTAATCTCAAAACTCCTCTTTGGGGATTTGCAGGTGGTTTCTTTGTTTTGTTATAAGTCGAGTAATTGCCCTAAACCCGCGTTCAGCCATACATGAAGATGGGAAAGCAATGAAATATAGTTTAATTGCTTCCCACAGTTTTGGATACTTTTCAGGATTTCTTTTTGTAACCAAAATTCGTGGTATGATTGCTTGGATAGGGGCTTTAATTTGAAGTTATTTATAAACCAATTAATTCTTCTTGCATTGCAAGATTAGTTTCATTTGTATAAGCATCTGTCAATGGGTTTACCAGTCAGTCAAGTATTTTCATATCTATTAGATCTTAATATCTAGAGCTCATGTCCTCGTGTAACGTTTTCAAATGCTCCCAATAAATCAAGAGGTCATCATCCAATATGGAATTATTAGTCTCATCATATTCCAGTTCATTTCGATTTAGAAACAGAGAAAGATTCTTACGACCAATATTATTCTGGAAGAAGGAAAGGTTGCCCAAGAAAGCACAAATTTTAGATTTTGCTTTGATAAGAGTTACATCACAGCCTTGCAATTGCAAATCCAGATCGTTGAATATGCTGAAAATATCTGTTAAATAGGCAATGTCATTCTTGCAAGCTAAGAGTTCATTACTCAAATGACCACATTCATTCTTTCGGAAAAATTTAATTATGCTGTTGAAAAAGTGAATAAAATCTCTTTAAACAGTTTCCTTTCTATAAACACCTCACTTCGGTAGGTAAAAGGAGGCGATCAAATTCTTCATCATTGTTATCACAGAACTGTCGAAATATTCGGGAATCAATGGGATTACATTTTATTTTATTTACCGATGTAATAACAACGTTAAGAGATTTATGAAGCCGATTACTCAAGTTCCTGGCAACCAGATGTTGTCAATGAATTAAGCAATGTATTGTAGAAACACTGGGCAGAACTTTCTTAAAGAAATGCAAGAAAAGCTTTATATTGTCCTATTAGTGCTGGACCTCCGGCAGTGGCGCAAGCAATAATATTGCTCAATGAGATATCTTTTTCTTTGGAAAACTGTTCAACTGCAATAAAAATAGATTCACCTTTTGTGTTTGTTTTAAGTTCCTTTGGAAAGAGCAGCTCTTTCTCAATTTTGTTATCTTTAAAAAACGAACAAATCCTAAAAATAGTGCTTCATTGCCTGGCAGTGTAGACTCATCTAATTGTAAAAGAAATTGCTGGACCTTAAGTGTGTCACGTAGGAATTCTTCAATGTCTTTGGCCATTTCGTTAACTCTTCTTTGAACAGTATTATTACTAAGTGGAATCGCTTTGGCAATTGTGCTTGGTGAAAGATGATGTACTACTGTACACAAGACTTCCTCTATAGCTTGCAAAATCAGTTCTCCAATTGTATGAGGCTTCCTAAACCAGACAATCATTTTGGAGATATTATATGAACAAACAAGTACATTATCGTATTCTGGGGATTGTTTTGTAATAAAGGAGTCAATGGTTTCTCTGTTGTTAAATCTGTCTCGTAAAGTTTGAAAATATGACCAATTCTCTTTTTCCTTATCAAGATGAATCCTCTTTAAGTGATCAGAAAGTCGGGATGGTTTCATGGCCTCGTTAGAGAACACTTTCTCACAGAGAAGGCACATTAGCAGTTGGTTGTTATTAGGAGAACTAATAGATCCAAACTTCATATATTCAACATTATATTGTCTGCACTATCGTTTTGAGGAGTTTTCAGACATGATTATGGGTAGTTAAACACGGTCACTCTAATTCAAATATATCAGTAAATTGCAAACACAGAATTTCACCACCAATAATGATGACAGGAAACACGCCTAACTCACAACTGAAATAATCGAGGAAGGCAAACATAAAACTGGGAAAGGAGAAAACAGCAAAAATATGTGTTAGCAAGACGATGATTAAGTTTGTATATAGTTATTAAAGTTATACAAAAATCACCATTCTTACTATTTGCATTTATTATTATTATTATTAAAGTTCCAAGCCACAACCCCAACTGGAAGAGCAAATAGCTATAAGCCCAAGGGCCCCAGCGGGGAAAGAAACCTGGTATGGAAAAAACGAAACAAAGATTAAGAAAAACATAATAAATAAATAGAAAAAAAAAAAAAAAAAAAAAAAAAAAAAAAAAAATTAAATGCTATAATGTTAAAAATATTATAATATTTTATATGTGTGGATAATGAATAAAATATTAAAGTTATAAGTTTCTGTTAATTAAAAATGTATTAGCACCCACTTTAAATTTCTGAAGTTCCAAGGACTCAACAACAACACTAGGAAGTTCATTCCACAGTTTAGTTGTGTTAGGAATGAAACTTCTTGAAAACTGTGTTGTGTTGAATCTCATAGGCGTAAAGGCCCTACTATTGGCATTTAGTACACCTCTGGTAACTCGTTGAGGGGCATATAAATTGGGCAGATCGTGATGCAGTGGATGATCTGCATTGTTAAAAATTTTATATAAGATGCATAAGGAGCTTATTGCTCGCCTGTGCCACAGATCAACTTTGAGGTCAGGAATTAAAAATTTTATTGCTCTCAAATTTTTATCTAATAAATTAAGATAAGAGTTGGCTGCCGAACTCCAAACAGGGGCGCAATATTCAAAACACGGAAGAATAAAAGCATTAAAACAATTTTTAAGAACAGTCTGCTCTCCAAATACTTTGTAAGATTTCCTCAAAATGCCAATTTTTTTAGCAATAGAGGAGGAAATAGATCGAATGTGATTCTCAAAAGTAAACCTAGAGTCAAGCATAACTCCAAGCAACTTAAAAGAATCACATATGGAGATGGGAATGTTATTTATTAAAAGATCTGGATGGGGAGGATCTAGTGTTCTGGATCTGCTAACAATCATACTCTGGGTTTTCTTTGCATTTAACTTCATGCCCCATGAAGTGCACCAAACATTTATCTTAGCCAGATCTCTATTTAAAGACTCTGCAACCGATGCTCTCAACTCAGGAGATGGGACTGGGGCTATTAGAGTAGCATCATCAGCATAGGCTATAAGTCTATTTTCCAGTCCAAACCACATATCATGGGTATATAATATAAACAGTAGAGGACCAAGAACACTGCCTTGTGGTACACCAGATAGCACCTCTCTCTCATCACTAAAATTATTGTCAACATAAACCTTTTGATGTCGATTTGTTAAAAATTGTTCAATAATATTTAAAAATACACCACCTACTCCCAACTGCTTCAACTTAAATATCAGGGCCTTATGATTGACACGGTCAAATGCGGCACTGAAATCCAGGCCAACTAAGCGAACTTCTTGACCAGAGTCTAATGATTTTTGGACAATGGTGGAGACTGTGAGAAGTGCATCACAAGTGCTCAGACCCTTACGAAATCCAAACTGCAAAAAGGGAAACAGACGATTAAGCTCGGCAAAAGTACTTAAACGTTTAGCTAGTAAACGTTCAAAAATCTTAGATAGAACAGGAGTTATAGAAATGGGCCTATATTCAGTAGGGTTAAAACTACCACTTGCACTTTTACATAGTGGAGTGATGTTACCAATTCTCCAACATTCGCAAAAACTACCACTCCTCGCCAGCTTCCGAAGAATAACGGAAAGCTTGGGAGCCAAATACTCTGCAGTTTTCTTAAAGAATAAAGGGAATATACCATTTGGGTCAGTACCACCATAAGCATCCAGATCAAGAAGTAACTGTTTTACTTCACTTGAACGGAAAGCAATCTTGTTTAACCTTGGTTCAGGGAAACAAGTGTCAGGTAGAGTTAGATTCTCATTACTTTGTTTATTATCAAAAACATCAGCCAACAGTGTTGTCACAATATGGGCAAATGTTATGAAAAAAATATTACAACATCAAAGCTTATGTGCAAACTATTACAAAAAAAGCACTAAATAACTAATATCACGCAAAGGAACAACACTTACCAACACAGAACTTACGCGGAAACTAACGACAATCCAAAACAGATGTGGACCCAAGAGAGTGTGGCTGTTACGTACATTTTATACAATTACAAAACGGATCAAGTTTAAAGCAACAATAACGAGTGGAAGCTTTGTGTACTTATATTATACAAGTACAGGTCGAACCTCAAGCATGTTTAGCATTATCGAAGAAGTTATAGCAAACTATAAGTCAGCTATCAGAGGTTTATCAAACGCCATCAAACAAACCTTTTTAGTAACAGTTTGCATCAAACACTTCACCGTAAACCAAATGCTGCGTGAAGAAGTATCAACAACTAGTCGGACAATACTGTTAATACAATGCGTTTACCATATTAAGATATGCATATCATGCATAGAATTTTAAATCTGTATAACAGTAAAATTTATAATCGCCCTTACATAAATATCAACATTAATTTTTTCGTTGCTACAGAGTTATAATAATATATAATATAATAATAATAGGTATTTATAATGCGCCCTTCAGGGCTGTTAGCCCTCCCAGAGCGCAGCTTGTGTAGCGAGTGTAGAGAAAGTTTACAGGGGAGAGAAGGCAATTCTGAAGAGATGAGTCTTCAGGAGACGTTTAAAAGTAGCAAGGGAGGAAGAGGATCGGACTTCGGCAGGAATAGCATTCCAGAGTCTAGGAGCACAAACTGAGAACGAACGGTCGTCCAACGAGCAGAGGACAAAACGAGGAGTGTTCAGGATGGAAGCGAGGTTATACCGGAGTGCCCAAGGAGTTTGATGACGGGAGAGGCTAGACGAGAGATAAGGTGGAGCCTCAAGGTTTAGGGTCTTGTAGGTAATAAGAAGAATTTTATAGTGGGTACGGAAGCGAATAGGTAACCAGTGTAGCTCCTGTAACAGAGGCATCGAAGAAGAGAACCGGGGGCGGTGAAGGAGGAGCCGGGCAGCATAGTTTTGAACTAGTTGTAGGGGGCAAAGTGACGAAGAAGGGAGATTCACTAGAAAAGAATTGCAGTAGTCTAAGCGTGTAGTGAAAAAGGCATGAATAGCAGTATCAAGGCTTCGTCGATCAAAATGGGATCGAACACGTGAGAAGTTGCGGAGGAAACCGAGGGAAGACTTACAGATACGATGGATGTGCGGTTTAAACGAGAGTTGCTCGTCGAAAATATGACCAAGATTACTGACGGTAACAGAGAAGGCGACATTGGTTTCCCCAAGGTTAAGGGAGGGGGAGAGAGCTTTAGATTTCTCCACCATCGAAGCGGTACCAACGAGGAGAACTTCAGTATTATCGTGGTTAAGTTTGAGAAAGTTGGCAGACAGCCATTCGTTTATGGAGGTGTAGGGTGAAAGGAGCTTAGTAATAGATTGAGCGAAGGACACAGGGGATGAGGAAAGGTATATCTGAGTGTCATCAGCATAGAGGTGGAAGGACAGGCCCAAATTGCGAAGAAGGGAGCCAAGAGGCAGTAATTAGATGCGAAAGAAGAGGGGACCAAGGACTGAGCCCTGAGGCACCCCAAATGAATGTGCGCAGGCTAGGAGGAGAGGTTATCGTGGGCGACCGACTGAGTGCAGGAGGAGAGGTATGAGCGGAACCAATCAAGTGCAGTGCCCGAAAGACCAAGGAAAGTGTAAAGACGATCAAGGAGGACAGTCTGGTCGATGGTGCGAAAGCAGAGAGGTCTAGGAGGACTAGAATAGACGTATAACCCCTATCGGCTGTTTTACGTAAACGGTTTCAGCAGAGTGCTTCGCTTTGAACCCCTACTGGTACATTTCATCGATATTGCAGTTAGAAATATGGTCATTAAGGCGAGAGATAACCACTCTCGAGAGGTGTGTTTTTTTAAGGATCAGACGAATTGAGGCATGGTTGAAGGAAGAGGGAACCACCCTTCTGCTAAGTGAAGTGTTAATGAGATGAAGAATAAGTGGAAGGGCAGCAGGGAGAATTTGGTGGAGGAGTTTAGGTGAAAAGACTTGATCTTGGGACGAGCGAGGAGGTAGGTGGTAAGGAAAATCGAATTTAAAATTAACCAAGAAGTGGTGGGAAATCGTATTAGAAAGGTCAGTTACTGTTAGATTAGAGGTATGGAGGTTCGAGATGATTAAGTCCAGGGTATTACCATGTATGTGTGTTGGGGGTGACACATCCTACGTAATCAATTTTCACGAACTATGACTACGAGATTGCCAATTTGGCAACCCTGCGGTCTAACACCAACTGAGCGAGAAAACAAGCACACTAACACACCGCTGGCATCCAGGAGAATTTTCTGTAGAATTCTATAAAATTTCTGCAATTCTGCAGATTTTTTGCTTTCCATAGAATTACAGTATTTCTATAGATTTCTACAGGTCCAACAAGTAGGTATTCTATAATAATTGAGTAATATTTAAACTTGATATGGTTAACATTGAATAAATGCCGAACGCTCCCAGTGTGCATTCAACGCCCCCTAAGTGAAGCAACATCTTACAGCGCCCCCTTGCACCTCAACAACACCCGCGTTGGGAATCAGTGGTCTATCGTAATCCGACTAATTCTTCCCCCTATATTTTCACTTTTCCGCCTGTCATCATATTAAAGTTAAGTTAAATGTCTTTTTGTTTCTATGTTTCTTAGAGCGCTTCGCGTCCTTAGTCCTGAAATCTTAGACACTGAAATTTCTAAAATTTTGGACATAGGACACAGTCTTTGGTATCCTTTCCATTTTCTTGATAAATCTCTTGAATTATCTAAAAAGTCTTTTTACCGTTTCGCACCTCACCCTCCTTTTAATAACAATAATGCTCTCGTACTTCCTTTTAATCTAGCTTTTGCTACTCTACCTCATGTTTTAAAATCATTTTACATTTCTATTGTATTTAACTATAAAAATAATACTTATAAACTTGCGTAAAATGTATAGATTGTTCTAAATATTACTTTGGGCAATCTGGTAAATGTTTGCCAAAGCATAGATCCCAACCAAATATAATGCTGGAGGTGGAGAAGAGGGCAGTTCTTTTTATATACATATGTCCCAACTTAACCATAACATCGATTGGAACTCGAATAAAATCATTTGTCATGCTAAAGATACTATTACGCTTAGATACTATTGAACCAACATTAATTAGTAAATTCCCTAATTTCAATTTAAATCCTGGCTTGTATAAACTCTATGATAATATTATATATTGCATTTACACAACATTATCCAAACTTTTCTCGTGTAATTTATATATATATATATATATATATATATATATATAGCAGGAATATGAAGACCCAGGTGATTATACTAATCATTTATTGGCCGGACGTTTCGGACCTTTACTAGGACCATCTTCAGCGACTATATCGTCCAATGAGAAGGGAAAGGAACATTAATTGATAACACTCAAAAGAATGCATTAAAAAAAAAGCGGAAGAAGGCAATTTAAAATAATAAAATTGACAATAATTAAAATTAAAGTAAAAACACTACTAATATATAGAATTAAATAATATTACCCAGTGGTATTTAAAAAAATAGAAAGTGAAATTATAACAAACTGACTTGATTATCACGTATTAAAAGTTACTGAAGTAAACAAAAAAATAACATTATATTAAATTGTAAAAACACACATTAAAAAACAACAAAAACCCCGAAAATAAATCAGAATGAACAAAGAGACTGACCTTTAACGTGGGAGTTGAGAAATCACCTAACTAAACATATACAATTACTGACGAAATTTATTCGGTTGGTCGGTTGGCTAGTTAATCTATTGAAGTGTTGGTTGGTTATATTGTGAATAATTTAATTGAGGAGGAGTAATTATTTAGGTTTGGATTTATTTTAATGATATATAGTGACTCTAAGATTTTCAAATCGAGAGAAGTTAAGGCTGAAGATATTATGGTCAATGAATTAGGATTAAGAGGATGATGGTGATACTCTGAATGTTGCCTGATGGAAGAGGCTTCAGGTTTAGAAATGGGAATACCAGCCCGATGAGACAAACCCAAGTGCTTCACGATCCTGCAGTTGAATTGTAAGCCATTTTGGCCTACATAACGACCGTGGCAGGTCGTACATGTATAATTGTAAATTCAACTGCAGGATCGCAAGCCCGAAGGGATTGGCTCCTTATGGAGCCTTATGGAGCCAGGGTTGGAGTTTATACAAATGAATTGGCATTGACAGAAATGGTTGTTGAGGGTAGAGAGAAGGAGTTTGTTAAACTCGGATGTCAAATGCTCGAGATAGGGTAGCTTAATGAAAACCTTCTGTTTAGAAACAGTAGTAAGTAAGGGTCGAGGATAGTATATTTTGGAGAGAAATTTGGATATTAACTGGTCGAAGATGAAATTGGGGTAATGATTAAATTTGAAGAAATCCTTTAAATAAGCCAGTTCTTCATGAAACGATATCCAGTTAGAGCATATATGGGTAATATTATTTAATTCTATATATTAGTAGTGTTTTTACTTTAATTTTAATTATTGTCAATTTTATTATTTTAACTTGCCTTCTTCCGCTTTTTTTTAATGAATTCTTTTAACTGATATCAATTAATGTTCCTTTCCCTTCTCATTAGACGATATAGTCGCTGAAGATGGTCCCAGTAAAGGTCCGAAACGTCCGGCCAATAAATGATTAGTATAATCACCTGGGTCTTCATATTCCTGCTACATATCAGATTCCCAAGGAACAAATCAATTATCAGTATTATATATATATATATATATATATATATATATATATATATATATATATATATATATATATATATATATATATATATATATATATATATATATATATATATATATATGTGTGTGAGGAAATTCCACGTGGAATCACTTGTTCAGAACGGAACCCCCCCTTCCCTTCCACAAGCGGTAGCCTCGAACCGCGTCCACCACGATTCACCTTTATGCGGGCTAGAATAGCCTCTGCAAGAAGATTCGAGGCCATTCGAGAGTACAGCTGTTTCCCGCTAGCCCCCCCTTCCCGGGAAGAGCCTCGAACATAAATAGTGCTCGACTCCCATTAGGAGACACAGAGTTGAGAAGTCTCGCCCGGACCCCAAGAAAATTCCCCTAGTTCCAAGTCAGGTGCTAACAACAAAGCAAAGTGACAGCTGAACTATTTTTGTGTATTGGAATTAGCCCCAGTCGGTGAGGTAATTCCATTTAACGATCGCTACCGAGTGATTTTTCCGACTTCTCTCCTCAACTCCTGTCGAAGCCCTCTTCGTTCGCCCCTCGTTTTCGGGTGGCCGAAATACTCTCCCCTGGACCGGACGTTACCGCCCCCCCCCTTTTTTGGAGAACCGTCATCACTTCAAGTTCCCGCTCCGAAGTTTTGAGCGCCCTCGCCTCACGTGCAGAAGACATCCGTGAATCCTTGCCCCGTCGTCTCACCCGGTATCTTCCGTAAGCCTACCCCTCCCCCCCTTCAGCAACTCATTTGCGTTAATTCCCCCCATTTGAATAATCTCCTCCCGTAACACATTAATTTTAACTTCATAGTTTGATTCATAACTTCAATCCCCCCATCCTTCGTTCATCTGATGTAATTTTGCCCGTCAATTCTCTCAATATTTTTATGTAAATAAAATTATATTTTTGTACATGCCTCTTTAAATAACCTTGAGCTTTGCCATTGCCCATAATTTACCTGACCTCGTTGCACTCTTTCTCGCTTCTCAGCCCGTCTAAACTAGTGGTGTTCCGTCCGTTTTCGGTTCGCCTCTAAGTTATTGGACTCTCCCAAGAAGATATAATATGGTATTAGTGTAATATAATGTCATACCACGACAATATATATATATATATATATATATATATATATATATATATATATATATATATATATATATATATATATATATATATATCTTAAGAGAGCAGAGGGGTTGCGCGTTGCCAGGCATATACGTATTTTTAGGATAAATAAGGAGGCTAAATTTAGGAAGTTCATTATTATATTATATCTTCTTGGTACCGACGTTTCGGGTAGGAACCCATTCTCAAGGATGTGAGATTATAAATATATACAAACATAAGAATTTTTTAGAGAAGTTATCAGATATTTATAAATTAATTATATGGGAAATGGGAAGCAGCAGAGGTGGTAATATTCAAATTATAGAAATTATAGGAAATATGTTTTTGTTTTTAAAATAAAACTAAAATTAATTAGTTTTGGTGTCTTCATTGTAAAAAGGGGGAGATAATAGATATATTTAAAAGATAGGGGTTGTTTTGGAGGGGGGAGTGGATTTGGTGTGTGAAAATTGTGGAGGATTATAGTTTTAGTAAAAGTGGAAAGGAGCTTGTGTCAGAGTTTAAAGTGGGGTTTTTAAATCTAATATAAAGAGATTCCAGTGTACGTAGTTGATTTTCGTTGTTTGCTGTGTCTTTAATTGAAAAATTATTTAAGTTTGGTTTATGGTGTGGATGTCTGTTTTCGTAGTGTATTCGGATAGGGGAGAACTGGGGTGTAGTGAGTGGGGCTCCAGTTCTGTTGCTGATGCCTAAATGTGCGCAAATACGGGTATGTAGTGTGCGCTGTGTCGATCCTAAATACACCTCGGAATTACATCTTGAGCATTTGAATTCATATATGATGGAGGATCGAAGCAGCGTTGGTATTTTGTCTTTAATGTTGAAAAGATGTTATACTTTGCGTGTGTTTTGAAAAATTAGTATAAAATGGGTTGCAGGAAATGAATTCTTAAGAAATGGTGAGAGTTTGGCCCAGATTGCATGGTTGGAAGTCTCGTCCCTCCTCCTTAAACCACAGAACGTCACCGAGGAGGAGAAAGTAGCAGCAATAATCCAGCGATTGCCCATAAGTACCTTTATTCAATTCAGGGAAATGTTAATATACGGGGGACAGGCTGGTGTTCTAAACCGCCTGAAGGAGGCTTTCTTCAATAGATACGCTAGGTCCCAAATAGACGACCTGAGAGAGCTCCTGAATACTCAGGAAATGGCAGATAAGTCCTATTTCTTTTTTAACTCACCTAAAGGACCTTCTCAGGGTAAAAGGTGCTCAAATCGAACTTTTTAGCCCTCTCCTCACTGAGATTTTTATGAGAGGAGTCCCCGAGGGAATCAGGCCATTGATCATAAGCTCGAACCCCACGAGCATTGATGAGGTTGCTGCAACCGCAGACAAAATGTATAAAAGTCCTTACGTGAATTGGGGCAACGGCCAAACTCACGGCTCATTTAACAATGCTTCAATGTCGAAGGTTCGAGGCACGTCGAGCTCCTCTGACGAACGGGCCGAGCGTTCAAGGGTTCCATCATCTCTATCGATGGACCTTGAGGCTTCAATACGGAGGATGGAAGCCGACATCCAGCGGTTAAAGCTGCAGCGGGAATCACAGAGCGATCACAGACACGGGTTTGGCGATTAAAGGCGCAGGTCCCGCTCTGGTTCACGAAAGAGAAACCAAGGAGGGCATCCCGATACAAGAGTTGAGAGACAGCAAAATTTTAACCTCGTTCTTCCAACTATTCTCACCATCTTCCACACCATCAGGGCCTATGCTGGTATCAAAGGTACGGGCACAACGTTGTACACTGTACACAGATTTGTAGCCACAGTTATGCTTCTTCACATACTGCGTTAAGTAGTCTTCCGAAGTATAACGTTTCCTTTTCCTCTCATCCAACTCAATGGTGCTGGTACCACAACAAATATGGTGCACAAGCTCTAAAATTATTGCAACCGTGCACATATTTGGACCCAGTACCTTCTCCAAATCCTCAAACTTCAAGTTCCTGCAGCCCTCTCACTCCAGTCTCTCAATCACAAACTTTAAACTAGAAAGGCATGGGACAAAATGGTCTACATCCCCTGTCTACACCTCATTTCCTCAAGTAGCTCGTCCATTTCTTATTTTTTTACCCACTTTGTGAATTTTCATTCTTGGGGGACACTGGTGCTGAATGCAGTGTCATACCAATTTCTAAGGCCCACAAAGCTTCTGCCCCTTCAGATTTAGTTCTGAAGGCAGCCAATTCGACCAATATTAGGACCTATGGAAGGCGTAACCTTCAAGTCTCACTCGGTCTCCGTAGGGTTTTTCGATGGACTTTCATCATGGCTGAGGTAGATTGTCCAATATTGGGCCTTGACTTTCTTTCGGCTCATAACCTCTTGGTCGATTCTCGACAACGCAATCTTGTCAACCGCAAAACTCTCCTCACTGTCTCAGGTTCGTACTCACCTTCTCAGAGTTCCCTCCTCTCTATTCGTCTCCCATCCACCGAGCCACCGATTCAGCGCCTCCTTCAGGAGTTTCCTGAGCTCACCCTTCCACCTTCGAAGAACAGGCCAATAAAACATAGTGTGGTGCCTCGGATCGAGACAACAGGAGGTACTGTATTCTCACGGCCACGCCGTCTAGCACCTGATAAACTCTCTGCTATGCGTGATGAATTCTAATTCATGATTGATTCAGGCATTTTTAGGCCTTCCTCTTCTCCGTGGGCCTCTCCACTTCACATTGTGCCCAAATCCACCCCGGGGGAATTCAGAACAATTGGGGATTACACAGCTCTTAAAGCTGTAACAATTCCTGATCCTTATTCCTTGCCATACTTAGCCGATTTTACCTCTTCTCTCCATGGCTGTACGATTTTTTCTCGCTTGGATCTAGTTCGTGCTTTCAACCAGATCCCTATTCACCCAGATGATGTCGCAAAGACTAACATCACCACTCCATTTGGTGCTTTTAAAATGGTCAAGATGCTATATGGATTGCGTAACTCTGGTCAAACTTTCCAGCGCTGTATGGATCAAATCCTTAGGGGTCTTCCGTTTGTATTTTGCTACATCGATGACCTCCTAATTTCATCTTCCTCGCTGGAGGAACACCTTTCTCACCTTCGCCAAGTGTTTTCTCGTCTTCAGGAGTACGGTATCGTACTCAACACCTCCAAGTGCCTCTTTGGTGTCCCGCAACTCTCATTCTTCGAGCACCATGTCTCGAGTGCAGGGATTAACCCACTCAAAGATAAAGTTACTGTGATGCGAAACTTTTCTCGTCCTACATCACGCAAACAACTTAGGAGTTTCTTTGGCATAGCCAATTTCTACCACAGATTCATCCCTAAATGTTCCCAGGTCATGCAACATTTCAACTCTATGCTCACCAAGACCAAAAAGAACTCTCCTCTTGAATGGTCTGCTGAGGCGTGCGATTCATTTTCACGCCCGAAAGAGGCTATTGCCGGCGCTGTGGAATTGGCTCATCCTTCTCCAGGAGCCCCCATCAGCGTCGCCTCAGATGCATCCTCAACCCACGTAGGTGCAACCTTGCATCAGAAAGTTGGTGACCAATGGCAACCTCTTGCTTTCTTCTCTCGCGCTCTTACAAAACTCTCAAAAGAAATATTCAACGTTCTCTTCTTTGGAAGGGCGTGAATTTACCATTTTTACTGACCATAAGCCCTTGATCGGTGCATGTTCGTCTCGTAGTACTTCGTCAGTACACACTGCAGTTGACACTCGTCATCTTGACCTTATCCTGCAGATGACGAACGATATTCGCTACGTTCCTGGTTCTTCAAACGTCGTACCGGACGCGCTCTCTCGCATTTCATCGATTCCGGGCACGCAACTCTCCTACACTGCGCCCATCGATCATGCAACAATAGCGCTTGCTCAGGAACAAGATAAAGACACGCAAACACTGCGTCACTCTGTTCAACTCGTCGTTCGCGATATGGACTTTCTGGACAGTCCTTCCAGGCGCATCCTGGTTGACTATTCAATTCCTGACTGTCCTCGTCCTCTCATTCCTCTCGCTTACCGTCGGCACATTTTCGACGAAATTCATGGCCTCTCTCATCTTGGCGTCAATGCCACACGCACGCTCGTTGCTCAACGCTTCGTTTGGCCAGGTATGAATGCCGACGTGGCCAAATGGACTCGCTCATGCCTGCCATGCCAGCGTGCTAAAGTCCACCACCACACAAAAGCTCCTCTGGTCCCTTTTCCTCTTCCTTCGTCACGTTTTGACGCCGCTCACATTGATCTAGTAGGTCCTCTTCCTTACTCCCGTGGTTGCAATTATCTTCTTACCATGATCGATCGTTTTACTCGCTGGCCAGAGGCGGTTCCTATCTCGGACATCAGAGCTTCCACTGTCACTCGAGCTTTCGTCTCAGCATGGGTTGCTCGTTTTGGCGTTCCCTCAACGATCATGACTGATCGTGGGAGCCAGTTTGAATCCCACCAATGGGATGCACTCATATCGGTGCTTGGCTTCTTTCGCCTGCGTACTACAAGCTATCACCCCCAGAGTAACTCTAAGGTAAAACGTCTGCATCAGACCATTAAAGCAAGCTTACGCTCCACCGATCCAAACATAACTTGGGTGGACAAGCTGCCATTGATTCTCCTTGGCATTCGCGCGTCCTTGAAAGAGGATTAGGCTTGCTCTGCAGCGGAATTAGTTTACGGTACTCAACTTCGTCTACCCGGTCAATTTTTTTCTTCCTCTAGCCGACCTCTACCTTCTCAAATGGGATCCTTCTTCATACGTACATAACCTTGTACGGGTAATGGCTGAAATTAAGCCAACTGCCCCTAGAGTGCCTGCTATTATAAAACCTTCTTGCCGAAGGAGATGACAACATGCTCCCATGTTTTGGTCCGTCGCGATTCAGCTCACACTTTGTTGCATCCAGTCTATGATGGACCCTTTCTCGTTATCTCCAGGAAACCGAAATTCTTCGTCCTAAAGCTCGGCACCAAACAAGATACTGTCTCTATCGACCGCCTAAAACCCGCTTATCCTGAAAATGTTCATCTAGAACCCCAATCACCTCATTCTCCTCCTACTATACCCCTTTATGGTAAAGTAATTCCCCAAAACAACATCAACCCCACCTTTTTAACTACTCCTGCCTCTCCAACTCCACCTTCCGTTTTGCTGCCTCCTCTTCCTTTGTTGCAGGCACCCTCGTGGGCAGAAGTGGCTAGTCAGGAGCAAATCTCTTCCCCACTAGTCACTCCGTCAGCGGACAACGGGACTCAGGACTCCCACATGCCGCTTGACGCCATCTCGGAAGGAACCAACAAGCGGATCACCTTCGCTCCATCAACCTTCTCTCGTGCCAGTGCCTCGTCCAACGCTACTTGCTCTGCCACACCAAATCTGTGATACCGGACCCGCAGCCAAACCAATGGCACTGTCCCACGATCCGGTCGTGTCGGTAGGAGACCTCGTCGGTACTCGGAGTTGTAATCTTAAAATAGTAAAAGGGGCAGGGTAACCTTCTTAGGGGTGGGAGTGTTATAGCAATGCTCTCTGGGCATTCCTATAATAAAAACCTCCTGGGAAACTTAAATATATATACATCAATTATTATATAAAATTCATATCATGCAATTCTTTTACATTTGTCAATTAAATCGTTCAATTATTTTACTTAACTTTTGTAAATTAAATCATATTTTATGTAAAACTTAATAATTAATTAATTCATTTATCTTACTTGTCAATTCATTTAACGTACTACTGTTTCAAACAGCATCTCTTAAAATTTCGCACACAAACAAACAAACACACGCTTTCAGCTCGACCTTCTGGAACAATTTTCTTTCCCATTCGACTCTCACCATTCTCCGTATAAAGCCCCCAATTAAGTCCATCGTAGTCACCACATCATATTCACCATATTATTTCACCATATTATTTCATATTTATTTCACTTACTTCATTTCACTTCACACCTTGTTACTGTAAATCATATTTTACCATATCTTACATTGTATACCTAATCCAACTTATCTCATTGTACATTCGTTGATTCTATGAATATATTTATATTTGTTAAATTGTTTTTCTTCAAACCCAGTTCATTATTTCAAAATTTAATTCGCTTTCGTCTTAGGCCTAAAAACTATCCAACGGAACTTTCATCAAACAATTTATGGTTATGGTTTTCGAAACGCTATTTAGGCTGATTTATTAACGGAAAATAAATCCCATGAATAACCATAGACTATGCAGTGATTAAAGTTCTGCAAAATTGCTTGATTCTGTCAGAGTGAAACCAAACGTAGATAAGACGTTCTATGAGCTTTGCTTTGGTTGCTATGGGAACTTCGTTTATTTAATTTTTTAGAAATATAATATAAACTCTCAATAGGGTTCATGTCTAGGGAATTTCCAGGGGCGGACAATAAGTTTTGCAACTCGGATATAAGGAAACGAGATATGAGGAAAAGTGTTTTATTATTTTTCAATATAACTACCCTCGACTTCAATGCACTTGAGCCACTTGACCCTGAGGCTTCGAATTCCCGACAACCAGAAATCTCCCTACTGCTGTTCAATCCACTCCTGGACGGCGAGCTGGACATCTTCATCGTCCCCAAACCGGCGTCCACGCACTGGAGCCTTGAGCTGGCGGAATAAAAAGTAGTCGCTAGGGGCCAGATTTGGTCTGTAGGGGGGTGGTTGAGATCCTTGAATCCGCACTCGCGCAGGGGAGCTTGTGCAACTCTGGCCTTGTGGACTTTGACGACGTTGAAGTCGATCATGGGGCGTAAGGTTTCTAGGGACCCAACGGACACAGACCTTGGTCATGGCCAAATTGTCGTGGATGATGTTGATAACACTTCCATATGATATTCCAAGTTCTCGCTCGATTTCTTCGACCTTCACCCGTCGATTTTCGAGGATCATGCTCTCCACACGGGCCACATTGTCCTCGTTGGTCACGTCTGACGGGCGTCCTGGACGGAAGTCATCTTCAAGGGACTCACGACCATGGCGGAACTCCCTATTGCAGCGAGCAATGGTTGCATAGGAAGGGGCGGTGTCGGTGTACACTGCAACCATGCCTTCATGGATCTCTTTTGCATTTTTGCCTTCCTTGGTCAAAAATTTGATCACTGCGCGGTGCTCAACCTTCTCCATTGTTGAAAAATTTGTGACTGACGATCTGCGATCATCTACTGCTTCTTAAATAGACGATGTAGGAGTTTGCGGCTGCAGCTCCTGACTTGTCATAACTTGTCCTAATACCCCCACAAACAGCCATCCCCCTTCCTCTGTTTTGCCCTACCGATTCGCAAAACTTATTGACCGCCCCTCGTATATATCACCTCTATGTCAATTCGGTTAGGTAATGGCAATAGTAATAAAAAATTCCTTAATCCACTCGAAAAGTGTTCTGGAATGTCTCAACCCTCTTCAGGAGCGCTACTCATTGCCATCCATTTCTCTAAAAAGAGAAATTTCAAGAAGCCTTTTATAGGAGTTTGCCCTTGGAAATTTAAGAGGAAACTAAAATTGTGGTTATTCTCTCCGCTATTCACCCATCTAATTTTTGATAAATGAACATTAACGTCCAATCCAACGCGGTTAGGTAAGAGTAATTGTAAGGACATTGTAATATTGGAACGAATCGATCGAAGAAATTAATTCTCGAATTTAGAAATAGAACTTACGAAGAAATACTGAGACACGACAATTTAATTTTACTTTCACTGTTCATTAAAATTATTAAACGGGTTTACTAATATAAATTATGATTCAATATTTGAGTTATATAACCTAGTGGCAACAAAAATAAGGGATTCGAGGTAGTAAGGAACGGTAGACCTCCCATAGCACAAAATTTAATTTCTTATAAAATTACACAAAGTTGAAATAACTTGTATCGGAATGTCGAAAGCGCTGTAGTAAATAGGAGGGGGGGGGGGTTGCTAGGTAATATGTACCATAACGTTTATATATTAGAAAATAACAGCGAGTTTACTTTTTACAAATATATTAACCCAAGTTACATGTTAAATACTTGAAGGATTGTAGTAAAAAGCTATGAAATTGTCATCTGTCTCAAACACGGCCTCCAGGCGGTGTTTGAATCTGTCGAGGTTCTTTTCAACCGTCTCCTCTTTAACTGGATGAGAACTCTGGCAATCCTGGCCCTAAATCACTCTTTAAATAGTGGGGAAAATGAGTTAAATCTTATTCAGTAGTATTGCACCGCGCAGTGGTGACGTCATCGAGACGTAGCGTGTTCAGTGACGTCACTTTTGAGGACACTTTGATGGCGCCACTCCTCGAAATGCGTTGTGCCTTATTACTCTGTGATAGAACGAGTTGAAGCTGCGTTAATTTCAACTCCTATCCCATATTATTTAAAACCACGATGCTGCCCACGTGCATCTTCGATTCGAAGCTTGGAGCCTTATCGCAGCTACCGGATGTCAATGTTTAAACAAGGAGGTTATCGTCCCCCCGTTCGCCCCCATACGCCGACCTCGCCAGATTGAGTTAGGCTTATGGGCAGATAAGGCATTGTTCTCCGGCTCGGCTGTGCGTTCCCTCGAAGCTCCCACCCCATTGTCCCCCACGCCAAGGAGATGTCCTGGCTATTTATATGGAAACTTTACCACTAAGATCAGATTGGAGATCTAGATTTTCGTCGCGAAACATCACCACGACCCTCTCTCACTTCGTGCGCCAAGGGACCTCGACCTCGAGATTCACCATCACTTGTCCAGAAGGAGGACAATATCCCTTGAGTGCCAAAGTTCGAGCCTTTGCGACGCCGAGTCCAAAAGGCTTACCCCTTGTTGTTCAGAGGAGAACAGCACTAGAACAGCCATTGTTCTTCGAGCCCCGTTGACAAGAATCGGTTCTCACCCTTCCCCCTTGTTGTTCAGAGGAGAACAGCATTAGAACAGCCATTGTTTTTGAGCCCGTAGACAAGAGACGGTTCTAACCCTTCCCCCTTGTTGTTCAGAGGAGAACAACATTAGAACAGCCATTGTTCTTGAGCCCGTAGACAAGAGACGGTTCTCACCCCCCCTTTGTTCAGAAGAGAACAACGTAGAACAGCCATTGTTCTTCAAGCCGTTTGTCGAGAAACGGTTCTCCTTCCCAAGACGCCACGTCAGGATCCTTTTATTCCCCCCCTTCGACTGGAACTCGCCAGCGGACCGAAAATTCCTTCGCGCCACCTTCCACTGCACCACTAGTGTAAAAGTTACGTAAGCCAAACGTCACCTTTGAGTACTTAACCCTTTTCTCAATTCTATCCTGTGCTTTAAATGGTTTATCGAACCATCCCATCTCTTTAACTCGATATTTGTTTTACCTTTTTTAAATCCTTTAAATCCTCGGATTAGCCCGAGTCTCCACGACCCTTTCCATTCTGTTTATGTCAATATTTTCCGTTTTTGTGTATTGTTGATAGTTATTATTAATAAAACTCTATTTTATTAATGATAGCAATATTATTATCCTTGAGCTCAGTTCCACTTCTTAAGCATATCGAAGATACATAATATCGGCCGCCAGACATTAACGCACTCTAAAGATAATTAAGGAAGTTCCCTAAACGAATAGTGATATATGGTATCGTCGGGAGTCATTCTACGACATACTCTCCTATTTACTTTATTCGATGGCGGCTTCGAAATCTGCTGCAGCCATTCTCAATGGACCCCTGTTTAAATGGATGAGAACTGTGGTGATCCTGGACCTAAGCTCCCCCTTGGTGGTGCAGAGAGACTCGGTAGTGTCTCTCTCAACCACGTCCCACACATAATAGTCCAGGGGATTTGGGATTCCATAATATGTTCGGACTGCCAAGACTGGGTCCTCCTACTTGTGAGGTATGGTGCAGTCCTGCTGACACACATACGGCCTTCTAGTGCAACATCAACTCCTCCCAGGCAATTAGTAGAGCCCTCCGGGAAGATAAACGGGGATACATCGTGGCCCTCGCTACTGATTGACCACCCCAATCACCATGATGTGATTCGTCTTCCTAACTTCTTTGGGGGACATCCCCCAAGGCAGCAGTTGCTTTGCAATTTCACCCCCGAGGGGATGCTTCAGTTGGTTCGCAGCACATTCTGCTCCCTTGTCCGGATCTTCTGCGACAGAAGCTATTCTATTTTCATCTTGTATGAGTAGTATCGGATGTCATGGTTGCACTAACTGCCTGGTGAGGGACTCTGACAATCCCTTCTCCCTGACTATGGACGTCAGTGACTTGCTGGCATAGTTGTCAATGATGACCTGGATCTGCGCGACAAATGCGAGGGTTCTTTTCGTATCAGAACGCTTAAACTGAGGTTTTGGGACTGCCTTCCCCTCTTAAGCACCTCCTGACTCATCTAACTCTTTCCTGATCCTCTCCTACACACTCTTCTTATTGACTCCCTAACACCTTCCTCATATTGACTCCCAAACATTCCGAGATCTTTGCAGTGGAGCTCCCGTTCTCATGTCAATCCCAAGTAGCGCAAATTGTTGTCTTTTCGTAATTTTGTGTAGGATTGACTTCAGCAATGGTATTGCTTCCTCCACCCAAGATCAGCATCTCAGGAAGGATAGGAAAAGAGAACGACACAGGACAACAAGCATGGGCAGAGTTCAGAGTTACGAACGCCTGCAAATTACCCACCACACCTTGTATGATTAAGAATAAAATCGACAAATATTAAAATATGATTTTGCAAGAATAAGAGCTGTGGTCCTAATTCTTTAGCCTTGCCCTCTTTCTTTTTTATCTGTCCTTCACTTCCAACTTCCATCCGTTCCCTCTTTTATGAATCAACTTCGAGTGGTCTTACGGTTTTTGTTGGTTCGTAATTATGTTATTAAATGTAAATAAACAACCATCAAAAACGAATAATGATATGCCCACAAAAAGAACCGTAACCACCCCCCAATCAACGAATTGGAACAAAGGAATGAGAGCGACAGAAGACCCATCTGAGCATCGAAACGTCTGCCATAACATGCAACGTCATCATCTACAGCTAGTCCAAAAGGTGAGATCGGCGTGGCTTCAATGCCACTAAAAACTCTCAACCATTTTATGTTGTATTAATTGTAGGAGCACTAATTATTGTGTCCACGCCGAAGGCCTTTCATAGCGATAGTGGTGTGTGGGGGGGAGGAGGATTTGCGCTGTATCATCTTGTTTTATCTGGGGTCACTCCTGGGAAGAAGACACCAAACATGCTCCCTCGCATGGCGCTAAGTACCCAACCTGAGTCAGCCCCTGTGTAAGCTTCTCCTCAGATGGCTCGTGCCCCCGAGGACTCAGAAGGAGAGGAGGGACCTACTTCCGTGGCTGGCGCCTATCCAATAGATAGACCTTTTCCATCTCAGACAAGGATCTTGCTGAAGGCAGTCCATCCGTCCTAGAGGCTACTTCAGACGGCGGAGAAGCGAGTTCATTCCTCACCCTCACGGGCCTGCTCCTGTTTTGACAAGTGACCAGGCCAAAATCGGCACGTCCAGCCACGAGAAGCCTCAAGTAAACTGAGGGAAGCCTCGATTACCTAGAGGCAATTAATTGAGACACTATCTGGCATTTTAGAGTCCGCTGGCTTCAAATGCGTTTATTTTATTCGCGTTACTGATGACACCATGTTGACCAAGTGCAACATGATCCATAAGAGAAGTACATTAGCTAGCTTGATTGGTAAAGAGCCGAAGATGTCCAGTTTCTGGGACGGGAGCCTTCTGGCGAATGCATCAGATCCCTCCGAAGTGGCCATGATGACTGCCCATCGACACTAAATGTCACTCCAGTGAATGTGACGCCCCACTCTACCAGGAACTTCGTGAAAGGAATGATATATGCGAGGGAACTCGTGGACTACTCAATAGATGAGATCACCCTACAGCTGGCCGGCCATGGAACAGTCAAGGTCGAATGTGTGATAGAGAAAGGCCTCGAGACCCACTCCTACACTCCGTCATGTTCGACCGTGATAGGCTCCCTGAGTTGGTGGGTGCCGGATGGTATCGCCACCGCGTGAAGGCATTTGTGCTACAACTGCAAAATCTTCGACTATACAAATCACTCCAGTAGACGCGCAAAGTCGGGTTTACCCAAAGTCTGAGTAAGTTGCTCAAAGACCACACGCGATAAGTCCAAATCGTCTGAGGCCAAGTGTGTCAATAGTGGAGAGCCGCACCACGCTTCTTCGAAGCAATGTGGTGCGTATCTTCTTGAGAAGGAAATACTTCCTGATCAGGCTACGAATCCTATCTCAATTCCCAAGGCTAATGATTTGGTTCTGGCGTGCAAAGCACTGCCTGGATGTCTTATGCTTCAATTTTGTTTAACAAATGCACCCTCTGCTCCTCTTCTATCCAGGCCTACGAGCACGCTAGTTTCTGCGCCCATTCGGAAACATTATGTGGGTTCTACCAACCGCGGGTTCTCCCATGATAGAGCTGGCGAAACATTAGGCTCACATCCAGCCTCAGCTAAATCCAGCCCCCCCGTCCCACAAAGCGTGACCGTTTCCCGTAAGGCGAAATGGCCTCTCGCTTGCACCGAGTCGTTAGACTCACATGAGGCAACACCCATGAAGTTGTTCATGAGGCCATCTTCTGGTGTTCCTCGAAAGGAGGATAGCACCAAAGCAGCTTCGTCTCCTACGCCCACACCCAAGGCTTTGCTGAGTGGCTCGAAGAGGGTAAATCCTCCAAAGAAGGGACCCCTGTAACCAAAACCACCTTGCCCACCTAAAGTTTCGAGGTGGATAGAGGAAAAGATTCGTATGGTGAGCCAAAGCTCCCCTGATAAATGCTCGGAAGCGAGAGCGCTTTCAGCTCTTTGTTCGGCCAACAGCACCCGGAGTTCTCCCTCCGGGAAGCGTGCGGCCATTCCCTTTAGGGTTTTCTCTTTGGAAGGGGCCTGCCTTCTTCAGGGAGATAGGCCTGGGAGGCATATTCCTTCAATGGATTTGACGCGAACTCCGGGCTAACTGAGAGGAGCTGCGGAGGCTCGTCTCCTCCCGTTCCCTGTTAGCTATCTTTTTGCAGGAGACCATGCTGGGTGCGTGCCTCCTGCAGACTCACGGAGTATAAAGTTTTCGCCCCCCTTCCCCCCCATGGGATTGGAGTCGGACAGGAGGATGCGCGATTTAGACCCGGCATGATATCTCCGTTCTCCTGTTTGCTTTAAATGCCTCATTTCAGGCAGTAGCAGTGCAGCTGCACCTGTATAGGAGGTATACTGTTATTTCTGTGTACATTCCACAGTCAGCCGACTCCGACGCGGGTAATTTCTTCCGCATCGTGACATGGTATCCCAGATACTTTCTTCTGTTCGGGGATTTGAACGGTAGACACCTCCTATGGGGAAACTACTCTATCAATCCCTTGTGGATGAAGTTACGCATCGCTGCCCCAGAACCGCCTCATTTTCCTGTCTTGATCTATCCCTGTGCTCTCTGGATGCACATCCTGATTTGGGGTGGGGGGTGGTCGATGACCTCCATAGTAGCGATCATTTTACCATTAAAATATAATTTTCTGGACTACTGACTCCGGAAAGACCCAGGGTTTTACTGTGGGGGAACTTCATCGGGCTAGGGCAAGGTTCCGGTATGTTTAGTAGCACGCCCGCCGCTCTTCTTGGTGGGCATACGTGTCTTCACTTCACGGGAAGACTTCTCTACTAGAGGTGTAGTATCGAGTGAAAAGGATTCGGGGCAAGTTCTCGTACGACCCCCCTCCCGTTCCTCAGGAGAATTAGACCGCAATCTCGGACCACGTGTCTGTGGCGGAGTCTTTCGGGACTGCTTTATCTCGGCATTATATAACTGTAATGCTGCCCTGCTGGCATTCAATGCGCGTTGTGATATAGCTGAAAGTCGCAGACTGGACTTTACTTTCAGAGGCGGAGAACCCTTCAACGACAGGTTTACTGTGATTGAGTTGCGTTCCGTTCTCGCTTCGTGCGAGGACACCATCCCTGGTCTAGACCATGTCCCGTATATCATACTTTGACACCTCGGTGAACGAGGCATGGTCTTTCTGTTAGATTTTTTCAACAGGACCTGGTCAGAACGTTTCCTCTCTGACTCCTGGCGAATGGCTAATGTGCACGCTTTTCGCTCAATCTCTTTAACCTTTTGCTTCTGCAAGTTGATGTCAAGTTTGGTAAATTTTAGACTAGCCTTTATCCTGGAGAGTGGAGGCCACCTCTCTTCCGCACAGTTTGGCTTTGCAAATTCCACTGCACTTCGGGTGCTCTGCTCCGACTGGAAAAGGCCGTCTGTGATGCCTTCCTTCGTAGACACACTAGGTCACGGTGATTTTCGATCTGGAGAAGGCCTATGATACCGCATGGCGATACGGTATCATGGAGACTCTACACATGATGGGAGCAAGGGGACGCCTCCCAATCTTTACCTTGGAGTTTTTGCGAGATCGCCGATTCAGTGTGCGGGTAGGGGGAGCTCTTTCTGGCGCAATGGAGCAGGAAGAAAGTGTCCCGTAGGTAAGTGTCCTCACTATCACACTCTTTGCCCTGGGCATCAACAGTATCACCTCGGTGCTGACGTATGATTATCTCGCTACACTCTACGTGGACGACCTTTCGACCTCTTTTCGCGCGGCCTAGATGCCAACTCTGGAGCGTCGACTCCAACAGGTATTGAACCGCATCTGTCGCTATGCTGAACCACACAGGTTTCAGTTTTCCTTGGCCAAGACAAGGTGGTGCACCTCTGTCGCTAACCACAGATCCACTCCGACCTGGACTTGTTCCTAAACGTGGTTTGTCATGAACTGGTTGATTCGCACCGTTTCCTTGGTCTTGTTTCAGACCGATGTCTCACATTTGAGGCTCATATTCGCAGCCTTAGTGTCTCTTGTACCCACGTCATGAACGATCCTCGTTCCAGAACGTTCAGCACCTGGGGTGCTGATAGGTTGACTGCCTTGCTTTCTTATCGATCCTTTGTTCGTTCGAAGCTTGACTACATATGCGAATTTTATCCCCCCCTTCCTCCCCCGAGCGTGCATTGCGGAAGGTGGACTCATTCCACCTGCCTGTGCCTGTGGAGTGCTGAAAAGTTGGAAAGTGTGTTTTTAAGTGACAAACACAAATTTTATTTGCTCATATTGGATGTGAAGCCGCCTGTATAGGGTCTTGCAAATTAAAAATTGAGTCACACGAAAAAGATGGCTAAATTTGAAGGTGGCGGCAATATGGCATGGGGAATTTTATCACGCGATGGATTCCATTCCCTCGTCCGTCTAAGAAGCAAAGTAAACCTTGTGTATACAAAAATCTGCGAACATCGAGATTTATATCAGCCTGTTTTTATGCAGACCGTTGGTCCGTTCCACGCACAGAAGACTGAAGCAGTTCTTGGATGATGAAAGTATCGACGAAATTAATTGTCCTGCCCTGATTTGAACTTAATGGGAAACCTAAAGAAGCCGCTCAATGGGAATGGTATGACTCGAAAACCGATGAATGTTGAAGATGCGTGGCAAAGATGTGGACAAAACAGGAATAAAACAATGCGACAAATTGGTGAATTTCTGCGGTCTAACATGTGCTTAACTCACCGAGAACAAATGTCTGCATACTTATTATTATTATGAGATGAAAGATCAGAGTTCTCCGAGGCAAGATTCGAAGACTATTCTGTGACATGTAAATTTAGAGAGCAAGATTTTGTTCTCTAGTTTTGGACGGCACTGCAGATAAACCCATCCCTCACTATTCCCACTTAACTTTCCCTCATTCCAATACGCGCTTCTCTCAGTACTTCTTCCATATGGATATTAAAAAGACATGATGCCATCACACAACCTTTTCTTTCACGCGCACGTTGGTCAAGTCACTCTATCTGGCTATCTTTCATTCAAACGCACACTTTACTTCCAACATAAATACTTCACACCACCCAATAGTTTACTACTCACTCTATGCATTCTTAGCACCAACCACAATACTTCTCTTATCTACACGATCATGAGCTTTCTCCAGATCCAACACACTTCACACCTCTACTCTATTTTAATCACTCGTTTCACTTCCTTTTTCATGTATTCAATTGCATCACCCTGTCATTTTCAACTGCACTATTAAGCATGTGCATCTACACCCCCGTTTTGACTTCCACTACATCGTCATTCCAACATTCAGCTTCTTCTTTTAGGTTCTGTCACACACACACACACACACACAACCTTTGCCCTCTTTGAATGGACCTTTACCCTCTTTGAATGGACCGTAAGGTCTCCTAGGGTACCTTCTTTCCTTGTTGTTGTAAATCTCAACTTAATCGTCGAGCTTACACATTCATACCCAACCATCACTTGATGCCACACCTCCTTCCTTTCCACCTACCACCCTGATCGCACCCCATTCCACCCAAACACTCTTCATTCCCCTTCTTGATCTCCTTTCTTATAGCAAGCACCGGTAATCTCCCTTCTTTAAGGACACATTTGCTACCCCCCCCCCACCCCCCTCACCGACCCAGATCACATTAACTACACCCCCTCGGGATAACCCTGGCGTGGCATAACCAACTGGAGGGTTCGCCACAGTCCCCTCATTGGGTGTCGCGAATCCACAATCAGGACTTAGTCGCCTCGGGCAACACACGCTGGAGGACGGCACGAGGGGCTCTTCTTCTTCTTCTTCTTCTTCTTCTTCTTCTTCTTTCTCCTATCACCCACAAATAATCACACTGATAATGTACTACTAAAACTACTACTGCTACTACCATCGTCCCACCGACTCTCTACTGAAAAGACGTGCTCGCTCTGTGCTCCCGCTAATTTCACTGTGCTCAGAATTTATCGTGCCTCTGCTACTGAATACTTTTATATATATCGCCTATTCAATATTAGTCGCCGTATTATAAAGTTCGATTTTTCAATAACCGTATACAGTATATTATTAGCTTGTGCAGCTTGTTTTCTAAATTAGTGCGAATTAAAAAAAAAAACAAAAAAAACCGACAATGCCCGTTATTAAGATCGAATGCTCAAGGTGCGCTGCTTCATTTAATAAGGAAATTTACGTTCCCTCGAACCTTGAGCAAATTAGAATATGTCGCTTTTGTATATTGAACGAAGCGTTTGAACGCAAGTTGTCAAGTGCGATCAGCGAGATCAAACTTGAATTAAATACCGTTGCAAGGGATGTGATCTCGACTAACCGTAAAGTCGATGACTTAAATTCCAAACTAGATTCTGCTATTCACGACATGCGCGGGAGGGAAAATAGTAATAAAGATAGGCGGCCTGCAAATTCGAATCATCAGGTAGTTGTTGACGAGCAACAACGAATTTTAAACTCGTTTAGGCCTCAGGAATCGCAATTTCGAAGTGTTAGAAATGGGGCTAGACCAACGAGGGATCAGAACTTCGTTTTACCCTGTTCGAACCCTTTCGCGTTGCTAACTCCTTTCGAGGGGGAAGAGGAAACCGTTTTAATGGGGGACTCCTTAATTAGAAGGCAGGATCAGGAGTTTGCTGCGCGTAACCCTTCTAAGCGTAAGCGCTTTTGCTATCCCGGTGGCCGCATTAACAACGTGGCCGCCGAGATCGAGAAATTGGAAGATACGCGTGGTGAACGAACGATCATCACGATGGTAGGGGGCAACGACGTCCATAGGTATGACAGCACCCCGGAAGATATAGTTTATCGTGCCAGAACCATGATAGATACGGCGAAATCCAAAGCAACCAACGTGGGAATTATTGGTGTTCTCCCCCGACTTAAATCCACGTTGCGCCTCCAATCTAGAGCGATCTATACTAACGAATGTCTTAAGCGGTTGTGTCGAGAAACTGGTGTTAGCTTTTTTAACTTATGGGATTCATTCCAGGACCATCCGTCACTTTTCCAAAAGGACGGAATTCACCTAAGCGATGTGGGTAATAGTCGGCTGGGTAGGATCTTAGACGAGTCCGTACGTAGCATTTTAGGTAGGAGAGTTGCGCGGCCACGTGATGCCGATGCGCCGGGCCGGCCCACGCGTGAAGAGGGCACTATCGACGGGGTGCAGGGAAACGGAACGGATCTGAGTGTTATAGAAGAGTTAACGTAAAGCGCAAACTGAGATGCATATATGCGAATGTTCGTAGCTTAAAAAATAAAATTGCCGAAATAAAAGCCGTTATTCTAGAGGGTAATTTCGACCTCGTATTCCTAAGTGAAACATGGTTAGACACTCATACGGGGATCAGTGTTTGCGAGTTCGATATAGCGGGGTACAAAATTCATTACAGAAATAGACAAACCGGTAGAGGAGGGGGCGTATTAATGTATATAAAAGAGGATCTAAACGCCATAACGATGGACTCGTCTAAGGATGATATGCGAAGTGATGCTTTATTAGTCCAGCTAAGTTTAGATGCTATAAATAAAATTAACTTAGTCGTGCTATATCGTCCGCCTTGCCAATTGGAAAGAGAAGATGCTGCACTCTTCGATACGCTTACGTCTTGGATTAGAAAAGGGACCACATTAGTCTGCGGCGATTTTAATTTACCTAATGTTAACTTTAGCAACCTTACTTCTGATAAACCGGGTGAGAGGCTATTAAACTTTATGTTGGAGAATTTTCTCGTACAAAAAGTGGAAGAGCCTACTCGTGATAGCAATATTCTTGATTTAATCATGGCAACCGATGAGTCATTGTTAGAAAACGTACGTGTGGGTGAACATTTAGCTTCCAGCGACCATAATGCGATTAGATTCGATCTAAACACCTGCGTAGAAGTTAGAATGAGCTCGCAGCTCATCCCTCGTTTTGGTAGCTGTGATTTCGATATTTTTCGCGAAAGGATTAAGGATATAGACTGGGGAATACGATTCGAGAACAGGTCGGTAGGAGAGATGTACGCAGAACTTCGATGTACGCTGCTTCGTGTGAATTCTGATTTGGTTAAGTATGTGCGTAAGAGCGGGAAGTCGGTGAGAGCTCCGTGGCTTAGTCCGTTAATACTACGCTTAATCCGGGACCGAAATAGAAAATTTAAAATTCATAAAAACAATGGGTCAGTTATAAGTCGGCAAAATTACATAGATTCTCGTAGGGAAGTTAAACGTGCGGTCAGAGATGCGAAGAGGAAGTATGAAATAAACCTCGCTAAGGATTCAAAGAATGAACCGAAACGGTTTTATGGGTACGTAAATAATAGGAAACCCGTAAAAGGATCGATAGGGCCGATCAAAGATAAGGATGGTCGTTTGACTGAACTTCCGACAGAAATGTCTAAAATTTTAAATGAGCATTTTACGAGCGTGTTTACTGTGGAAGATTCTTCCGAATTGGAATCGTTAATTGGGGAAGTTCGTAGTGCTGATAAATGCATATCCGATGTAAGTATAAAGGACGAGGAAATTCTTAAATTTATTAAGCTAATGAAAAAGTCGAAATCTCCGGGCCCCGATGGGGTATATCCAATTCATTTAAAGGAGCTTCAAAATGAACTCGTTAAGCCATTGCGTGAAATTTTCAATCGCTCATTAGAGGATGGCGTAGTTCCGTTGGATTTCAAGCGAGCAAACGTTACACCTATATTTAAGAAGGGGAATAGATTTGAAGCAACGAATTTTCGGCCTATTAGTCTAACTTCGGTAGTTGGGAAGCTTTTAGAATCTGTAATTAAAGATAGAATAGTGAGCCACCTCGAGGCAAATAAGCTGATTAACGATACCCAGCATGGATTTAGGCGTGCGAGATCGTGCTTGACTAACTTGCTCGAATTCTTCCACAAAATGATTTGCGTGTACGATGAAAGCAAAGCTGTAGACGTAATATATTTAGACTTTAAAAAGGCGTTCGACACCGTCCCCCACCAAAGGTTATTAATGAAAGTTAAAGCGATTGGGGTGACTGGTAAGATTTTAAACTGGATTAGAAATTGGCTGAAAGATCGCTCGCAGCGGGTAGTAATAAATGGGGAATGTTCAGATTGGGCCAGCGTTAGTAGTGGGGTACCGCAGGGCTCTGTTTTAGGCCCTTTATTGTTTTTAATTTATATTAACGATTTAGATAAAGGCATACTTAGTCGGATTTCGAAATTTGCGGACGACACGAAGCTGGGTAATCGTGCCTATGTAAGATCGGATGTCGATAAATTGCAGGGGGACCTAAACTCGATTGCCAATTGGGCGGACAAGTGGCAAATGGAATTTAATTTAAGCAAATGCAAGGTAATGCACTTGGGTTGCCATAATTTAAGAGTAGATTATACCATGAAAGGCCAAGTCCTCGACGCGGTTAAATTAGAAAAAGACTTGGGAGTATTAGTCTCAGACGATTTTAAATTCTCGAAGCAATGCGCGGATGCGTGTAAAAAAGCAAATCGCGTTTTGGGTTATATCGCGCGCAATTTCATCTTCAAATCTAAGGATGTAATTTTACCTTTATATAAATCCCTTGTGCGGCCACTTCTCGAATACGCTGTTCAATTTTGGGCTCCATATTTAATGAAAGATATCGCACAATTAGAAAGAGTGCAGCGTAGGGCTACGAAATTAATTCCAGAGCTGAGGAATAGATCATACGAGGAAAGGCTCAGGGCTTTAGATTTGCCATCGCTAGAAAGCAGAAGATTACGTGGCCAGCTAATTGAAGTATTTAAAATACTAAAGGGTTTCTCAAACGTTGACTTTCGCAATCTGTTCGAACTGGATCATAGGGGAAATACTCGTCAGCACGGGTTAAAATTAGTGAACAAGCGTTTTAACACTAGTATAGCCCAAAACTATTTTACATTTAAAGTTACTCAAAATTGGAATCGGCTGCCCACCCACGTAGTAGATAGCACTTCGGTTAATATGTTCAAAAATCGTCTCGACGTGCATTTGAATAGTTTAAATATAACGTAGTTGAGCACTGTGAATTTGGACGTCCTTGCAGAGAGAGAGAGTTTGGAGCGGAGGTTTAAGGATATGAAATTATGATGACTAAAAATGATGCCGGCGATTCTCTGCATGTGTAGCTTAGATGTCCCATTTCTTTTCCGCCTATCCTATAAGTAGTCTCTATCCCTAAATTAGTTTTTCACCACTAGCAGTCGAGTGGCTGCGGAAGATGAGAAGAAAAACTTTCTATCTCCCCCGACCCCTAGTTTGATTAGTTAAAATTGCACGATAATGTACACATGTAGATAAGTGTGTACAGTAGATAGTATTAAAAAAAAAAAAAAAAAAAAATAGCATGTTAGAGATACACTCGTAGATAAGGGTGTATCGTAGTTTTTGATTTAGTGTAGCGGACTAGCCTCGAGCGGACCTTAGGGTCTTTGCTGGTCCTAGATTCTGTAGTTCTGTAGTTCTTCTTTCTCCTATCACCCACAAATAATCACACTGATAATGTACTACTAAAACTACTACTGCTACTACCATCACTACTACTACTATTTGCTATTACTACTACTACTGCCACTACTATTACTACTGCTACTACCATTACTACTATTACTACCATTACAATTACTACTACTATTAAACGACGTTCGTGTGTGAGGGTGACTCCAGGATCCTCCGCCCCTTAACCTTCTCGAGCCAGACACGCTTCTGTTCACGCAACTCCCCCTCCCCCCCCACCCTGCCACACATACACCCTCCCTCCTCCTCTCAGGCATCGTCTGCACATCTCCTGGCGCCTCCCCCCCCTCCCCATCCCTCAGGAGCGACTGGTGCTGACACCGTCAGTGTGGCAGTGCCGGTGGTTGGGTGTGGTTGTGTGGCTGCCCTCGAGTGCCAGGTTCGGTGCCGCCTCCATTGCGGGCTCCAATTAACGGGGCTTCCATTAATGGGAAACAGCCATTAGTTCTCCCTCCACCCCCCCCCCCCCTTTTACGTGCGGAAGACCTGATGCAAATTACCAGCAGGAAAATGAAAAATACATTGCTTTTATCACGGCTCTTTCAGGAAGAAAGGTCTCGGTATCTTGTTTTCATTTTTCTGCCGGTAATTTACATATATTAGTTTCATACAAGATTAATGTGTTCATATATATATATATATATATATATATATATATATATATATATATATATGTATATATATATATATATATATATATATATACAGGGTGGCCCCAAAGTGAGTATACATACGTTCTTTTGGGCCACCCTGTATATTAGTACGACCGATGTGGAAGCTTCCATGACGCTCTCCCATACCATTCCCTCTTCTCGCCTTCCTCCGTTGGATTATCTGGTCCCCCATTAATTATCTCACTAAGAGAGGAGTTGAGGAGAGTTGCGCACCCTCCACGCCCTAAATAATCTCCACCCTCAACACTTTCTCTTATTTTCATTCTCTCCCCATTTGTTGTCCTCGTTGGTTTTCCGTTTCTGCTCCTCCCAAAAACACCTCACGCACACTATGCAGTTACCCAGCTCACCTCCCCCCTTCCGTCTCCTCCCTAATCAGTGGCATCCCAAAGCCCTACACGCCCCGGGCTGACTTTTATAACTAATAATAATAACGAAATATAAAAGAGAAGCGGAGAGAGGAGGTTGCCGTGGCGACGAGGACGACGCTGACGTCATCGCGACAGGTAAGTCACCAACCCCGCTGTTGCAGGTCGAAGGGGGAGCTGGGGGTGGGGGGGGGAAGGGGGCGATGCTCCGAAGAGCGTTGAAGTGTAACCTCGAGGACGAGCTTCATCACCTTCGAGGGAGGCCTTGAATGAGGGTTCAAATGCCCCTCCCCCAACTCCCTCACTCCTGTTTTCTCTCTCTATTTGAGGTGCAGAGGAAAGAGAGAGAGAGAGAGAGAGAGAGAGAGAGAGAGAGAGAGAGAGAGAGAGAGAGGGGGAGAGAGTATCTATATCATTACAAGAGGTGTGTCTTTATCCCCCCCCCCCGACCCTCTTTCCTCCTCTAATCAGCTCCCGATGAAGAAAAGAGGTGTAGTAGAAAGTGGGCTTGGCTTAGGAGCTACAAGGAAAAGAAGTACCGCAGTAGATCTTACGGTCCATTCAAAGAGGGTACCTTTGGCGTAACAGTTGCAGTCCTCGAAAGTGTCCATTGACGCCCTCGAAGAACACTCGCACAACGGTGGTTATGTGCCCAAACGGCCATTTTTCAAGACTTTGTCTTGTCTTGTCTTGACTTGAACTGCTCAACAAAATTGCTGCTGTTGATAACTCCCACTGGAAGTGCGTTCCAAGCGCCACAGATCCTGTAGGTGGAAAATATCCCACACGGATCACGGTGGTAACGCTTCAGTTCAAGTTTGTAGCCGCGGTTTCTGGTGTAGGTGGATCAAGTGCCGTGTAGTGACAACTTGACTCGGATTCTTTCAACCTCTTCAACTAAACATTTCTTCTCCACTCCACTCTCTTATTCTCATTTTCTCTCACAATCTCTCCCATTCTCTCACCTTCTCCCCCCCTCTCTATCTCTCATACTTCCATTCTTCCCTTCTACATTATCCCATTCTATCTCAATCTCACTCTCTCACTATCACTATATCCCACTCTTACGATTTTCAATTTTTATTCTCTCACTACTTCACTCTCTACCTATAAGTCTCTCATCCTCTTTCTCATTAGCTCTTTTTATCTCTCTCTTCTCATTCTCTTTCTTATTTTCATTTTCACAGCATTCTATCTCACTCTCTATCTTATTCTCATCTATCTATCCTCATTCTCTCTCTCTCTCTGCGGATTGACATGATTTAATAAACTATGCGATAAGCTGTGTGATAAGATTTGTGATAAGACGACAGATTTTTTTAACTGATTTATCAAGGAATGAATAAAAATGTATACACGAATTTGAATTTGTGGGTTTGTGTTATACAGAATGTATTATCGGGCCGTTGATTCTCATACGTTTTGTGTCGAGGGACGGCAACGAGTGGTCTCATTTCCACTCGACTTTAAATTTAAGGGAGGGATGCAAGTGGTTGAGATTTGGAAAGAAGCTCTCAAAATTGTCAAGATTATTACAGGGTCAGCGAGAGAAGAACACATCAACATATCACAACCACACCGAAGGAAACTGTGTAATTTGGGGGTAGTAGTTCTTTTGTTTAGTTAAGATACGTTGACGATGTATTCTCTTGCTGGCCCTCCCAGAAGCTCCAAACAAGGTGAAAAGAGCTTGATCAGATAATACTATTACTCATAAAATAATATAAAACTAATACTACTAAAATAAAATAATAATAATTAACTCTATCCCTCTATTTAAATGGGTATATACCTGGGATGTAGGCCTCACACACACCCCCCCACACTCCACAGTCATTAGTCACGCTCACACACTAGTTAATTCACAATACAATCTATGTAGACTGCTGCTGAGAATCATGATTTCATGCAATAGGATGGCGAATAGGATGCAAAATATGAGACGCAGGACGTGTAGAGTAATTTTAGCAATTTTGTTAAAATTGAATTAAATTGTACCAGTTGAAGATATTATTGATGAAACTTCTACAAAGCATTGTTTGGGTTAGAAAGAGTCAGATAAACCATAGCCAGTTAAAAAATAATTGGTGCAGAATTACTAACGATTTTTTGTAAATTAGGTAGAAACGAGCCCCCTTAATGTGGGGCCCTAGGCTACCCAATAAGCCAATTGAGGTCTGTGGGGTTTGTCGCCCCTCGAAATATAATAAATACCTAACTTTCTGCAAGGATTACCCCCACCCCTACCTTTGAATCTCGGCATCTGACCACCTCCTTTAGGGTTAACCCCCACTCTACTCCCCACAAATAAAGGTATCTTTTACCCCACCGCCCTACACCCTATCTCTTCATTTTATTTCCTCTCTTTTTTCATTCAAAATGTTTTTTTCACATCTGCAGTGGCGGTAGTAACGATTTTATGGTTTTAATATTTTAAAAATCCTCCGTGGGATTACTCCTATGGAAAATACCTTTTAATTTCCTCAAAACGACCTGTTACCGTCGAGGCAAGGTTGTGTGTGTATAGGTCCACGGAAAAGGTCGAGCGATGTAATTTTATGTTCCCGTCATCCGTCTCCCATCTTCTTTGTCAGGCAGCCCAGATTCCTGCTATGTAATGGTTGTGAGGAATAGCAAAGCGCTGGTCTGATCGCCCAGGCCTCGCAGGGCTCTCATTTCCCGCAATCCCCACATATCTATGAACCAAGTAGAAGATAATCTTTACATCGCTCCGATGGATACCGTGAACCAGAGGATGTGAAGATTCGAATACCTCAATGGCCTTTAACGCACTCTGTGAGTCACTATAAATTACAAATCGGGCTCCAATCGTGGAAAGAAGTTTTATTTATCATACAGTTGGTGTATTGAAACCAGTGTTTGTAAAAGGCTCAGCGATTTCCACCAGGTGGCGACGGAGGGGGAGGGTGAGGCAAAGCAACTGCACCTTCGGACTTGGAGCCATCCACGTACACCAACACGGTTCCACTATGACATATGTGTTCCAAAATAGCACAATACTCTAGGTGCTGTAGAAGTTGTAGGGAGCATAGGTATGGTAACAAACGTTCATAGGTACTGTCTTGGGCAGAGGTATCAGCCCCAGCGTTCGAGACTAAAACTGAACTCTCAAATGAGTTTTCTGGCCTTAAATATTTCGGGCTTAGAGCTCGGTTTTGGTCGGAGAAGAGCTGAACCCTTTTATGTACCCATCCATACCAGAGTGACAACAAGGAGAAGGGTGGTAGAACACATTGAAAGATTCGGCATGGGTGCGGGAGCTACCACTCTCGTATGTGTAGCTGGACAAGTAGTAGAAGGTTCCATTTATTTAACCCTTCTATACGAAATATGGTCCATGGTTTAGACGGCCGAGAGCCATTTCTCGAACAAATACGAATTGTATTGTTGAGAGAAAGCAGAACACGATCCTCTACAATTTACACGTTTGGTTGTGCACGAGACAGTCATTGCATACATAATCTTATAGCAGGCTTCTCTTAGCGTTCAATGTTTACCTGGGCGGGATCGGCCGCATTAAAACCAATAAGTTTCCGTCCAAAAAAACGGGAGACATTCTGTTTTCTAGTGAGAGCCCTAAAGCCTGATGCTGATGGAGCATGTTTCCGTCGGACAACTTTGCTCCATCGTTAGAACCGATGACTAGAAACTTTTTAAAGCCGGCGGACTCAAAGAGGCTTGCTATCTTCTCTGTGAAGGGGGCAGTACGTCATCAAGGATATATCAATCTAATGATTGATCATTTTGGTTGTAGATGGTAGTCATCCCTGCCTAATCCCTTATGAGATGACTCCAAGGCCGGAAAGACCTGTCTTGGGCTAGTATTGCGTCAAAACGACGAAGAACACACCCAAGCCACTCGGAAGTGGGGATTCTTTGATTTTATTCTTTGGGTGCGACCTGATGTCCACGGCAAGGTCCCGCTCGAAGTTGGAGCTTGACTGGGGATTAGTTTTCAGCGAGCCCTATCTCCTCCGTTGGGAGCTCATCATCCTGGGTCGGGTCAGGGGTCCTACAGAAAATTAATAACAAAAAAGAGAAGAAAGTGAGAAAATTTATTAAAAAAGTGACACAATTTATAAAAAAGCGGAAAATTTAAAAAAAGATTTTGATTGAATGAAGCATCCTCTAGGACTCACCCAGCAACTAACTCACTTGTCATAAAATACCAGTTTTCAGCCCAATTTAAAGGTATATTTACAATATTATATCTAGATGTAACACAAAAGTATCATTACTGCATAGTTATTAAACAATCGCATTTTTGACAATGAGCTCCTGCCATGTTTCAATGTATTTTATTAACTTTAAGTACAAAGGTAAACATTCAATTACATAAACTACAAAATTATTTAATATTATGGTTACAAAAAAAAGTTTTCCAAGTTTGGTAAAGCAAAATTATTTCTTTTTAAAATAATCACTCATTAGTGAGGCTTTTGCTTCTTCTGATTTTTGGTCTGAATTTCCTCAACTCGTTTGGCCTTCTTTTTTCTTCTTAACTTTTTGGTTGGCAGCATCGAGTAAAGAGTTCGCAAGAGCTACATCAGTAAAATATTTATTTGCCACTGCTCTTCTTAGTTTCACAGTAGCTTCTTCCAAAAATTTGTCTCTCGTCATTATTTCCACACTTTCATTTTTCTTTGCTTCTTTTACCTGAAATTTTATTTCTTCCAGTTTTTGTCTTTTGGAACTAATTTCCTTCAGTTCTGATTATCTTTTCGTCTTCTTTTTTCATTTTTGTCATTGATCATTCTTTGCTTATCCAAAAAATGCGGATAGCTCTTTTTGGCTGCTTTGGCTAAGGCCTGTAACTTTGCTTCCATTGGGAGAAGTTTTAGCTTGTTTTTGTAAATCATCGTGTCATACTTTATGAAGTCTTCAATTAAACATCTATTCACGCATTACTGTTCTGTCTTCAGTCATGATTCTTTTTGACTTAAAAAACACTCTTTCTATAGCAACACTTCCATGTGGAAGCGATAAGCAGGATTTTACAATTTGGGTGATAAGTGGATATTTTAGAAACATAATTTCCTTTATTACGAATTCCATCTCGAAGAAGAGGAATTTTTTTTTATCAACCAGAGACATAAATGAACGACTTAAAAATCTACTTGAAAATGTAATAGTGATGTCTTTGAGCTCTTCATACAAAACGTGTATTAATAGTTTCTGAGCTTGAAATTTTTCCCCAAACTACAAAAGTACTTTAGCAAGAGACACTATGAAAGGCAGTTTTGCTTTCATTGATGGATTTTTTAAACAATTCACAATATTTGTATATATTGCAATTGATTTTAGATATTTTGCCTTCAATGGTATAAAATGAAGAAAGTACTGTTCCATGGCCGACCACTATTCAAAAAATCTTTCAACTTCTGGCTCTAATGTGAGACATCGCGTGGAAAGCTGTTTGATGAAAGAGTGGCTAGGCGAATCCAGTCAATCTGTATAACAGAAAAGTCTTCCTTAAGACTCTGCCATTGAAAAAAACTGTGAACATTTTGAATGAAATCAATACAATCCATATTTCCAGAAAATGATATTCCTTTCATATAAGCATTGTGAACATTATATAAATGTTAATAACATTATGTTAATATCTTCATTAGATCAAACGAAAAACTTTTTTATTAACATTTGGTCCATCTAAACCAATTGCTAATATTTTCTCACGTTTAAGTGATGCACCATCTAATGCTCTATCAAGACAGTTCCTTTCAACATTTCAGACCAATACTGAACCATAACTCGCATCTCTTTAAATCCAGCAGCATTTATTTGTCCTCTCATCAAATATCAAAGAAAAGTAAGAATCTCCCAAATCCTCAAGATGTTTTTCTTTAAAATATGGTCCAAGAGCTTCTGTTACAAGATACGAAAATTTGTGAGAACTAAGTTTAAAATCGCTTAAAGCACTGCAGTTAGGAAACATATCCTTAAATGTTTCTTCAATGTCATCACAATCTGTGCTAGGATTATCACGTAGAACTTCCCGGATGCACCATTTCAGTTCTGAACTTTGGGATAAGATTTGTGGGGAGTAAAATGAAAATTATGGGTTTGGTGCATTTTCATCAATACCCAATCTTTCATCAGTTGCATTTATTATCATGGTCTGCTGACCTTGAAAACTTTGACTCTTTTTAAAATGCTTTAGATTATTGCTGTGATCAATAAGAGCATGTTTTTCTTTTAGCTTAAATTAAATATTTTGATTGAAAAATATACACAAAGCATTACCATTGACTGTGTCGACTGTCCTTCCCAGAAAGTTGTTGCGTGAGCGTCTTCGATTGCCCCGATGATCAATTCCATTCCCAAAGCTCTTGATCGGTATTCTTATCGTCCGTCTTCTGATTCATCGTTCTTCTATTATTTAGTGCTCTTTAATCAGTGTTGTCACGTTGTAATCTTAGTGCTTTTTAATTAATTTCATTATGTGAACTATAATTACCGCATTGTGTTTAATGCTTTTCAATTAGTTAGTACTGTGCTCCGCATTCACTGGTAGTCTCGCTTGCGAGTGCGAAATTTGATTTGTAACTCATTGCTCATTTCGGCCTCAATATTAACTTCCTTCTCACTCCATTTGTTCATTTGTTGCCACGTGTAGCTCTTTGTCTTTCTTCATGGCTAACCCTCTCCTACTCCCACGCCTTGCGTCGGCAAACCCGCCCCTACACCCACGCCTCGCCTGGACGTACCCTCCCCCACTTTCTTTGAGATAGGGTTAAGTTTTCCCGTCTGCTGCGTTCTTCAGAATTCTCGCTTTGCTCCATCCTTTCTCCCCCACTATGTATGATAGGCACTCACTCCTCTCACTCAACTCTTTAAATTATCGTCTTTCTCCAGCTACATACGCGAAGATAAGGGGGGCTGGTATCCCCCGAACTCGCCCGACTAGGAGGGGGCCAAGACTTTCGGCCTCTCTTAGGAACCTCTTTCGCCCTGCCATTATTCCTTTACCCAACACCTCCAAATCTGCCCCTTCCTCCTGTGCTCATCACAGGCGCTGTTAGCGTCTCTTCTGAACATTAGGGGCCTGACCAATAAGTCGAAGTATGTCCATGACCTCGTTGTTCGCACTGGGGTTTCCTTTCTTGGCCTTACAGAAACGTGGCTCGAGTCTGATTATGGTTCATGCACTGCCCTTGCAACCCCCCCCCCCCCCCGGGTAATTCTTTCCTGCATGTTCCTCGAAACTACCGTGGAGGGGGAGTTGCACTGATTTCAAACTCATCCTTCTCCATGAATCTTCTCCCCTCCACCCCTCTAGCCTCATTTGAGGCGCTCATTGCTGTCTCACATGCTGTGTTTGCTCTGACTATTGTGGTCCTTTATCGCCCTCCCAGCTCGTCTCCAGCCTTATTTCTCGAGGAGTTCAGTAACCTATTCCGACCTATCCACTACTGGTTCTCTCCTTATTCTCGGTCACTTCAATCTTCCGAGCCACAATGATCTCACGCTCTAACAATTCTGAATCCCCTAAGGGCGTCTTTCCACCCAAACTCCTCCATCAAATTCTCCCTGCTGTCCTCCCACTGGTTCTTCATCTCTTTAACACTTCACTTGCCACAGGGGTGGTTCCCTCTTCCTTCAAACATACCTCAATTCGTCATATCCTTAAAAAAAACACACCTTAACCCCTCGGAACCATCTAGCTATCGGCCTATCTCACAGCTTCCATTCCTCTCTAAGATCCTCGAAAGAGTGGTTTTCTCTCGCCTTAATGACCATATTTCTAACTGCAATATCGATGAAATGTACCAATCGGGGTTCAAAGCGAAATACTGCTGAAACCGCTTTTCTTAATGATTCAGACGGTTCACGTAGATCAACCTATAGGGGCTGTACGTCCATTCTAGTCCTCCTAGACCTCTCCTCTGCTTTCGACACCATCGACCACACTGACCTCCTTGATCGTCTTCACACTTTCCTTGGTCTCTCGGGCACTGCAATTGATTAGTTCCGCTCATACCTCTCTTCAGAGCCCGCGCCCATTCATTTTGGGGTGCCTCAGGGCCCATTCCTTGGTCCCCTCTTCTTTCGCATCTAATTACTTCCTCTTGGCTCCCTTCTTCGCGATTTGGGCTTGTCCTTCCACCTCTATGCTGATGACACTCAGATACACCTTTCCTCATCCCCTGTGTCCTTCGCTCAATCAATTACTAAGCTCCTTTCACCCTACACCTCCATAAACGAATGGCTGTCTGCCAACTTTCTCAAACTTAACCACGATAATACTGAAGTTCTCCTCGTTGGTACCGCTTCGATGGTGGAGAAATCTAAAGCTCTCTCCCCCTCCCTTAACCTTGGGGAAACCAATGTCGCCTTCTCTGTTACCGTCAGTAATCTTGGTCTTATTTTCGACGAGCAACTTTCGTTTAAACCGCACATCCATCGTATCTGTAAGTCTTCCCTCGGTTTCCTCCGCAACTTCTCACGTGTTCGATCCCATTTTGATCGACGAAGCCTCGATACTGCTATTCATGCCTTCGTCACTACACGCTTAGACTACTGCAATTCTTTTCTAGTGAATCTCCCTTCTTCGTCACTTTGCCCCCTACAACTAGTTCAAAACTATGCTGCCCGGCTCCTCCTTCACCGCCCCCAGTTCTCTCCTTCGATGCCTCTCTTAGAGGAGCAACACTGGTTACCTATTCGCTTCCGATCCCACTATAAAATTCTTCTTATCACCTACAAGACCCTAAACCTTGAGGCTCCACCTTATCTCTCGTCTAGCCTCTCCCGTCATCAAACTCCTCGGGCACTCCGGTATAACCTCGCTTCCATCCTGAACACTCCTCGTTTTGTCCTCTGCTCGATGGGCGACCGTTCGTTCTCAGTTTGTGCTCCTAGACTCTGGAATGCTATTCCTGCCGAAGTCCGATCCTCTTCCTCCCTTGCTACTTTTAAACGTTTCCTGAAGACTCATCTCTTCAGAATTGCCTTCTCTCCCCTGTAAACTTTCTCTACACTCCCTACACAAGCTGCGCTCTGGGAGGGCTAACAGCCCTGAAGGGCGCATTATAAATACCTATTATTATATTATTCTTATTATTATATTGAACATTTGGCTGGCACTATTCACTCATAGCTTGACCTTCCTTGCTTTTTAAGCTGAACTATTCTTGTTTAAATTTCACATTTTTGTTAGAAGACATCTTAAAAAATATCGAGAACATAATTATATCATACCTAAATTATGCATATGTAAAAAAGTATATTCTCAAAAATAAAAAATTATGGTTAGTTATTAAATATATTGCAAAGCATAAGAATATGTTTTACTGTGTGTTAACTCTTATACATCAAATATAAAATGTTTAAAGTTTTCACGAGAAAACACAAATTTTAAAGTAATAATTTAAATAAACATTTTGTCATCTGCATTGATATTGTGCAAATCATATCCTTGATTGCAAAAATGACAAAATAATATCCTCCACAATTCACCATATCTAAGATATATTTTGTAGAAATTTAAATGTGGAGCTTCTATTATACTATCTATCTATAGGAAATATTCTTAAATAGACTAAGAAAGTGAAGAAAGTGAAAACAAAATCAAAAGTGACATAAAAAGTAAAAAAGGTGACCACAGAGAAAAAAGTGACCCCGTAGGAGCACTGGGGTTAGGTTCACCTTAGTCTTATTGTATGAACCACGCCCACCGCGGGGGGCGGCTCCTTCCGGCTATAATTCCCCGAAGGAGCAAAGACCCACCCAGAGATCTCCCCCGCCGTTTTACCCCACGTGAAGACCTTATGGGCTGGCACGTATAGGGCATAAGCGTTGACCCCCAAGAAGGTCACTATCCGCGGAAAGAGAGGTGGAGACCGACCTCCCCGCCTCTGATTACTCTGCTTAGGGGGTTTCTGTTAGCTATATCCCCCCATCGGGTGCGAGAGAGCCATCTGTATTTTTTTGTTTTCTTGGGGCGCCTCTTGGAAATCATAGCGAAGGTCTCATTCAAATCTGAATGGATGTGGGGGGGGGGGCACTTTGCAGGGGGGTGTAAAACTCCATCAGATACGGAGGAGTTTGAGAAGGGTTGCGGCTAAACCCTAGGTGGGGTTGGACACCTCATATCTAGACTGTAAGTTACGTGGGGGTACCTCAGAGGACGGTAAAAGAAAACCCCTCTACTTGATAACGGATGGATGGGGGCGGAGCCCCTCTTCCAGATAGGAGTTTTGTATCATTCCTCGCATCTCCAACGCCAAAGTTGGGCGAGCTTTTTCTTTCTTCGATTCTTCTCTCAATTTTGGAACTCGAGACCACGTACAAGAAAAGAGGGGTGGGGCTATACCTCGCACCCGGGCGTTCATGCCTATTCCATATAAAACCTTCAGACCTTTAAACGGCAACATTCTTGAGCGCGTAAACTATGGTGTTCGCGCACCAGTATGATGGCGACCGCGACTAGAAGTGACTAAACTTAAGGTGGTGGTCAGAGACGGTCTCTGAACGATCCCTCAAAGAATACAGTTCCCGAATGAGCAGCGAAAGAGAGACAGATGCAGCGGAGTAGAACTCCTGCATTGACACTCATTGTTGGCAGCCAAATTGATTTAATGGTGCAGGATATGATTTGCATCGTTGCATTAAGTCAGCTGTCAACTCTGCTAGTGTAGGCGCTTCGTGTACATCCTGGAATAGAGTACTTAGGTAAGCTGGAGCATAGGGTTTGTGTGGAGTTTCTAAGCACGGTTTGTGATGGTCCCCTAGAGGCACCAGTCAGTTTCCCTTATCACTACACTAGAAAAACTCTTATCTAAACAAGAAAAGTTTTGCCTTACCCAGAAAAACAGGGTGATATAAAGAAAAGCGTATCAATGTAATCGCAGAATTAATAAAAAAAGACAAAGATCAAAAAAGAAATTTAAAAGAACGGGAGAATTTGACGAGATTATCTTTACGGACTCCCAAATATCGATAAACCTCACTAAACCCCCACTTCACATTCAGACTAGTAATATAAATAAGTGGAACAGTAACTCGCAATATCGCGAAATATCCAAATTGAATCACGTCTCCATCTAAACAAAATATATATTATTCGCTCAACTGAAAAATCAGCTCAAAATGTACAACATTCGGTTAGGAAACACAAACAAACTCACGTTTACAATTATCGAATCATTATTCAAGAACTTTCCAGTCAAAGAAACAATAATTTGCAATGTCTACCATAACGATAACCATCGTTCTCTTGAATTAACAGAAGACTTCAAAGCATTACTAATCATCTATTCACACAAAAAACATTCAAATTTAGGGGGAAAACACATACAAACCGATGGCTTTGCCATGGAAACATTACTTTGACCCACTTTAACCGATCCGTAAATGTCCACTCGTATGAACAAAGTCTTCTCCGAGAACAACTACTTTAATTCAGAATTCTTCACACTATACATGGATGACGCCATAGAATCATTTAAATTCCCACGACATATAGCAATATACATATATTACTGATTCGTGTCTCCAATTCCTATCCAACAAATAATTGATTCAAAATAAAGTGAAAATCAACACAGAAGTCTACAGAAAAACGACAGAGAAATGAGTATACACAAACTATGATTCATACTGCCCCGAAAAATACTAATTATCTATAATCAATATAATCAACACTCTCATACACCGAGCCTACAGATGTTGCTCCACCTGACTAGTGCTGGAGGAAGAAATTATAATTAACATTAAAAGAAATATAATGAACAAGAAGTTCTCAGTCAAAAGTAGAACAAACAATATAAAAGACTATCAATATTTCGTACAAATAAAAACAAAAAAATATATTCTGAATCGAAGAATGCAACATAAAAAACGAAGAAACATCTTAAAACATCCTACGACACCGCCTTAAAACGAGGAAGATAGACCTCGAAATAATAAATTCACGTTTACTATAAAACAATGATCCTCTAAATTCTCTACAAGAAAAAATAAAAATCACGTAGCAACCAATTTTTATGTCCTGGCGAACTTTATGCGAGATCATTTATTGGTTTCACTACGAATAACCTTAAAATATGCGTCCATCAACATCGATTCCGACCAAACAAAATCAATAGGACCTTTCTAATATCCACAAATATAAGATCAAAGAAATTTCATCGAAGTTCCAAATTCTATAAAGTGGTCCCAAAAGAACAGTACTACTCTTTTAAATTCACATATCTTGGTAATAGTTAGTCCTATAATCTTGAAACAAATATAATTGCAAAATATAATGTTTCATTTAAATATAATTCATCGATTAGCAATTTTAATTAACCATATGTTTTGTTATATGTAACTCAATATGTAGTACTAAAATATGCTGATTTTGGTCATCTTACATTATACTCGTACTTGCCTTTTACAGATTTTAAGAAAATGCGTTTGAAAGAAAGCGATATTATTTTATTTGTTTTAGAAGAGAAACAAATACCGGTATCTAACGTCGTCCCGGAAGTTGTATGGCTAAAGCAACACAAATTCAGAGCACATTGTTAATGAGCTTGTTCTAAGGCATTAGGATAAAACTGGCACAAGTAAAAGTGAAGGTAAGATGCAAAGAGGACATATTTTGCGCTCTTTGGGAAAAAAGAATAATTAAGTAGTTACATTTAAGAACGTACAAAAGGTTGACCGTTGTAGCTTTATTCGCCTCAGTGAGAAGAAATGAGTAATAGTGTGCAAAAACCTTTGTAGGGGATTTAATTTAGATTACACAGTAAAAATATTTGTTTTTCTGATAAAAAACATCTACCGATGAAACTCCAAGAAACACAAAGTGATCACATCTGCTCGCAAAACCTAACCCCCAGAGCAATCGATTGTTGCGCGAGAGAACTCACTTTTAGGGGTCTGTAATTGTGTCTCTCTTTGGCTAAACATCTAAGAATAAAAACGATATTTTTTTACCAATCGTAGTATGAAAATTCATGAAAACTACTATCCTAATCCATCTTGTCTCAAATGTTGCCTGACTCACTTAGAAAACGAAAAAAAACAACAAAGTTTTCTGGAACAATAACAAAATTTATTCTTCAAAATTAACTCCATTACTCTCTACGACCTTCTTCCAGCGATCAGCCAGTATCTGAATCTGTCGCAGATACCAGTCGGTTTTTAATAAAAAAAACCTGTAAACAAGCTTCCGCTTCCTAAGTGAGTCAGGGGTTTCTAGCCAACCATATACAAATGACACTTTATTCTAGCTTCTGCCCCGCCTTACTCTTCCCAAGAAACAGTAACGTACATCAGGAATTATACTCTTAGCTTTATCGAAGCAGAGAACTGAACCCATAGAGGTTCTGGTCTTAATCCCATTGACTGTTTCGTTTGGTGAATATTAGAAGAAACTTCTACCACGATGAGACTGTTAAAAATGTCAATCATTCTCGACAAACGGCCAGAGCAGAAGATGTCGTGGATCAGGTCGAGGGTCATATTGAATCTTTCAGTCAAAGGTGAACTTTATTTTGATGTTTAGTACAATTTCCTAGCGGAAATATTTAAGAAGATATTAAAATTTTAAAATTAGTACCATTTTTATGTACCATCTTATATATGGGTCCCAAGACGAGGGCAAACTTAAAAGAACCGGAGCCAGACGACCCTGAACTTAATTTCAAAACCAAATAAAATTAGTCACACGAGACCACATGCACCTGCATTCAAAGAACCCGTTTACTAATTAATATCTTAATATCCCAATACCTTTTCCTTTTTCCCCACCTTTTTTGAACAGGTATTTACCCCCCCACGAGAGGGACTTTATAAGTCAAAGCCTCTGAATGTCACTTAGTAAATGAGGATAGATAAAAAAGTTGGAATAAGAATAACAAAATTGACATATGGAATCAAAAGAAATGGTATTACAAATATTCTAACTTTAAATAATTAATTAATATATACAGATTTTGTATCATTCACTTTATATATATATATAAAAAATAATAAATCGTTAAATTAACGAGCAAAGTTCCAACAATCTTGAGCGCAATTTTTTCTCTGCCACGATTCGACGAAGAGAGTAATTTTGGATGTTTCACAAGTATGGTTTGGTCGCTTGTCTTGTAACTGTTGGAAAGCGGGTCACCTTCCGAGAGGGGGTGATGAAAGAGGGTTTCACTATATAGGCTAGCACCACCACTGATAAAAGATTATCGTATAATAATGAAGTGGCTGGAGTGTTATGAACGACACCATATCGCTTGATAAAGGTTGAGATTTGGAGAGATAAATAGCGACTTTAGTCACGTAATTCCACCATACTATCTCACTGTTACAAACCTCCACACATAAAAGGTTTGCAAAGTCAAACCACCCGACTGACTTAGATACTATGCCAAATCTTAGCTGGTAACTTGTCGCATAAATCTGATAACCACACAATCATGTGTGAAATTTGAAACTTACACTCATTGACATGCCACATAATTTGACATCTTCTCTCATGAAGACGCTGAAATTCTGAAATCATTCGACCTTAAACAATGTATAAAGTGTGGCATTTGCATCCAACAAAACGATCCTAAATTATAACATGCTCCGAAAGAGGATTTTCATAAATGCTCGCGAATAAATTGACCTTTTGTCTCCTCGAAAGACGTTGCATAAGATTTGACTTCGGGACTCACAGAGATGTCGCATACATTTTGAACCTCGCTTCCATTGACAGGTCACAGATGGAAATGATACCCTGAAATAAATTACCCATAGAATCCCATAACTCAACGATCAGTATGTAAGCACCTTTGCCTGTCGCGCAGTCGGAAAGATCCAGGATCGCTGATCTATTCAGAAGAAGGAGCGAGCACCAAAAGGCCAGTCCATAGTTACGACGTGAAGCATGCGACCCCTGCACTCCAAATAGACAAACCAGGATATGAAGATCAGATTTAGGGGACAAGCGGACATCCGTTTGAAGTGCTGGTCTGGGTTCTGATGTAAAACCAATGATACTATATCTACCATAATCATCGGGATGGAGCATAACTGGTTACAATTGCTAAAACAAATGAATAAAACTGTACTTGATTACGCCGCTCCTGGAACAGCGTAACTTTCATAGCGGCTAAACGACGCGTAAACATGAATTCGCATTCGTTCAGATGAGCACACTTTTAGCCATGACCGAGGCTCGTTTCGACAACCTTGCCTCCTTTACCTGAAGAACTCCAGGAACGTGGTACCCATCTCCCTCCGAACCATGTGATTTCGGTACTATCTTCGTGATTATCCAAAAATATGAGAAGTCAGTAAAAGAGTGAGGATCAAATTAATCACCGTGAGTATGCCTTTGAAACCACACTTAATCCATATATGGTTCCTCCAATGGTATACTAAACGGAGAGCTGCAGAAGCATTATAAGCCTAATGATCAAGTTGTTGTTTTAATGTTCTTCTCTTTCTTCAGAGTTCGTGCTCTGACCCTATCTCGTGAAGATGTGTGTTTAAATTAGCCAAATAGTTTGCGAATGGTGCTCTGAACTTTCAATCTTCATGCTTATTTTCTATTATATCTGTATTAACTAAAGCAGTGGTTACAATTGATAAAAAAATATCTAAGCCATACTTGATTATGCGTTGTTAGGTAAATGTGAGTATTTTAAATAATCTTTCAATCGTTATTTTAGTTCGTTTTGTTACTAGGTGTATAGTACTGTTTACAAACTCGTTGACAAGTTCGTCTCTTCTCATTGCCGCTCTAATTATAATAAAAGAAATTTAACTTGTACAGGTTTTTTATCAAATTTCTTATTTGTCATTTTGTTTGTTGAAAGGACATCGAGACGCAAGAATAAATTTATGGAAAAACTACGCCTCTTCGCTCTTGTGCGGGCATCAAGATGGCATTGGCAATCTAAAACGTTTTCAAGCAAGAATTCGAATATGCAATAGTTAAATTACGCCAGACTTTTCCTTAAAAAATGATAACTTAAGTGAAAACATTGCTGATGAAAATGTATAAAACGATTCAAATATGTAATAAGATAATACAAAATAATTCTGATAAGTATTATAGATGGTTTCATAGTGACAAATGTTGCTAGATCGAGTAGTAGCCAGAAATTTCAATTGCAAGAGAACTTGTTTACTAGGCGGAGGAATTGATACCGTCATTGCGTAGTTGCGGTCGGCAGTTAAACGAAGAGAAACCTAGTTCTTATTTCAATAGGACGAACAAGTGACGTTTTTCTATCAGATACCCGCTTTAATGAATTATTAGAAAAATACCGTAATATTTAATTACCGCAATGAAGTCCAAATCAAAGCGTGTTGATTAGTGGATATATTCGGCGCATAATGCGACGGCTAGAATAAAGACAGGAAATCCTCTACTTGATCCCAATGGAAATATACCTCATGTACGTCCGGGCTAAGCTCATCTATCCCGCAGTAGTGACTCAAGCGGCAGACAAAACCTCAATGAGAAAAATGCAGCGAGTACAGAACTCTGCATCCCTACTGATCAACAAGGTCAGAAGGCGGGACCAACGCCGTCAGAGGGAACTCCACACAAGGAAAAAACTGGACCCAATCAACATCTTCACCCAGAAACTGGGAAGAAGGGTCTGGTTATCTATTACAAATGATGTCATTCCGGAATTACAGGGAACAGGTGGCAGAATTTGCATTCCGGCACGACTGCGTGGGAATGTCACACGTCGTAACCGATTCCCAAGCACCAAACACTGTACACAAGAAAACATTACATCAATGTACACATAACAGATATCCAACAAACAACACAAACGAAACGAAAACAAACAGAGAGTATCCATAAAACCAAACATGATAACAACACAGGTTAATTGCCGAGCCAAAAGCTTTAAAAGGCTTGAAAATAAGTACAACATTTGAAACACGAACAATAAGAAGAACACGCCTGCTACACGTAAATAAACCGGTACATAATAGACACTACATAATACAAATAAGTAAAGAAAATTATCCAAAAGTAAAAAGACTGCGATGCCCTCCTGCTAGGGCACCCCCCCCCATCTTTAAAAATTTTCACCTACTTTTATCTACTACTATCCAAATTTTTCTAAGAGTGAATATACCATCATCATCCGAATGGAATTCATTTACATGGGGAGGGAAATACGGGATTAGGAGGTCAGGCAACTGCGCGAAAAACTTTTATATAACACGATTTCAGAAATTAATCATTCAGGGAACGATCCGGCGGAAGGCGGCGCAGTATTACCTTAAATAAAAAGGTTATATTTCCTACATCTTAATACGCGTATTATTATAAATAAGTTTTGCCACTTAGTGATTTTAGTAAATATTGAAAACTTATTTGGTCGCTATAACATAGATTTTCTTGGGGGATAAAATATTGATGATTTTAAACTTTTTAATAAGGATAGGACTACACGTTTGGAGCGCTTGGCAGTCTCCGCAATGACTCCAATTGAAATGCCATCTTGCTAGTGGAGATTCACGATCAGCAAGCGGATGGAGAGAGGCATGGCATAGGCATGTTTGCTGTACGACAGCCGGCGAGAGAATGGCCTAACGTACAAAAGGGATTGAACTAAATTGTTGTTATGCAAACAATGCCGTTTCTCTCTACAAAAAAAAAACAAGTGTTTGGATCCTTTTGGACACTTAATTTTTCTAGTAAATTGCTTACCTGCGGAGAACTTTTGTTTTATTCATCCAAATTGGCATACCATTCACCCATATGTGGTTTATACCTATAGGGTATAATAGGCCGATTTTGGAAACGGTGCACTTTCTGTTCCAAAAGTTATGGGATAGAAATACAGGCGTTCTGATCTTTTGGGGCGCTACTGTACGTCCCGAAGAGTAGATGCAAGCGTAGTAGCGATTTGAGAAAGAAATAAATATTGTGAAATGTGATGCAAGTAGTGACAATAGGATAAATTATATTCAGTATTGGCGTCGACTCGAAAATGAGTTGGAAGTGTGAAAAAACTGTACGAAACTAATGTTGCACAGTCGTGTAAAGTAAACCCAAAGATGCTCTTTTCATATTAAATAATAAGAGGCCAGTTATGGATGCTGTGGGCCTACTTCAAATTGTGACAGGACAGTTGTTTGGTGATGCAAAGAGTATCGTGATGATTTTAAACTTGCAAATATTACGCTGATTTTCAAAAGTAGGGATAAAGTGAAGACAACAAATTACAAACCTATTAGTTGTATTTGAATATTTAGAAGATCATTGTTTATCAAATAATAAACATTTCTGATTAGGGTGTGAGGCTATTTGCCTTACAAACTTGCTTGAGTTATTTCTTAATATTACTGCTACTTATAAGTTTAAAGTTGTGGATGTAATTTACGTCGACTTTAGAAAGGATTTTGATTCGCTTCATCTCAGACTTCAAGAAAAGAGCCAAACCTTTAATAGTTTTTAATGAATAATCGGCCGAATATTAGCGTCCTGCAGAGACTTTTCGTCTGATACTTTTCTTAATTTACAAAACAATGTCTATTATTAAGTTTAAGATAACTATTTTAGGGATGATACCAAGCTAGGGCATAAAAAACTCCATAACATCGACTTGGAAAAAAAGGAGTACGATTTAGATGGAGTTTATAAGTGGTCTAAGACGTGGCTCTTGCCGTTTAAAGTAAACACATTTAAAGTGATGCCCATTGACACGCACAATTCAATTCGAGTATACTTTAGATTCAGTGTTAGATTTTTTAAGAGATTTGCCTGAGATTGGGTTAATAATTCCAAGAGACTTAAAATTTTCAAAAGTGCTTAAGTTGTAAAACAAGAAAACTGAACTCTCGGATTCATTGCGAGAAATTTTGTATATAAGAGTAGACATTCGTTACGTTAAGTCGATCGTTCAACCTCAGCTTGACTATAGTGGTCAACGGTAGCCACCTCTTTTGCGTAATAATACATCAGATAGCGATCAACATCGTGCGATGAATCATATTTTGGAATTTCGTAACTTACCTACCTAAGGAAAGGCAAAGTGTGTTACTTGCATTCTTTAAAAAATCGACAACTGCTTAGATTTGACTATTAATTTCGAATTACTCAAAGATCATTGAATGCACACTGAGGCCAGTTGGGAGGATAAAAATTGGAAAACAAAGAAAAAAGTACAGATTTAACTCACTAGGCAAAAATACGCCCTACGGGCGTTTCTTTGCTAGGGCTACGGCCCTTGTTTGCTTCGCTCACAAAATTAAAAATATGTGCGAAATAAAAACGTTTTTATTTCACAACACATTTAAAAGTGGTCTGCAAGAAAAAAAACATTGCACAATTTTTTTTTTAATGCACAGACGGAAACACACGCACACACACACATATACACACGCGCGCGCGCTAGGATAATTAAAATAAGATGTACTACGAAGAGTGCATAAATCAACCATATATTGTTAATACGTACGATAAATAGCAGAAGTTATGGTTTTAAACTTAAAGAATTCCAGGAAACAATCGTGGCTAATTCATTCACATATAAGATAACCTCAAATTGGAACTCTTTCTAAGTGATTTGCGTTTTCCGTCAATCTTTTTAAGAATAAATTAAGCTCTGTGACGGATTGAAAACAAAGAGATTCCATAGGAGTTGATAACAATATTCTTAGCATGATGCAAGAATTTTAGCAGTACGCAAAATTACTAATTTGCAAGTTGCTTGAAACATTTTTGTATTTTTCGTAGGATATTTTCAGATTAAAAAAGTGAAAAAAAAACACAAACAAACAGAAACGTATATTTTTTATGTGCGTATTAACAATGTATGATTGGTTTATACGTCCTTTGTAGTACCTGTGTACATTTTTTGTTCGCTTTTACTTTTTAAACTCTCACAACTAGTATGTGTGGATGTAAAGTTCTGTGATTATATATAAGACTTGATCTATGGAAGCGTCAAGAGCCGCCAGGTGGTCAATTTATAATGAATGAAGAAGTCTGCCCTCTCCCCTGCCTTCCCTTACTCTCGCTAGTCAGGGACAAATGTTTGAACGAAGAAACGAATCTTTATGCTGGTATCACTTTTGCATCTGCTTAATCATCTTATTCACAACATTTTACCAATATGTAAATAGTGGAAGAGTATTGGCGAACCGCGCTTCCCAAAACAACGGCCCTGAACGCACACAATGAGAGCTTATCGAATGGCATCATTCAGAAGCTTTCTTTAACAAAGGCGTCTAACATACCCGCATCAGAGAGGAGACACCGAGTCTGAAATACAGGAAATATGTGGAAGTCGAGGAAAGGGTTCTTAAAAAAAAATAGACAGGGGAGATATTATCTGCAACAGCAGTGTACGAGTGGTAATCCACTAGTACTGAAAACTATTTTTGCGCCGCTGAGAGATTGCACATCTTTTGGGGCCTAAGACTTTAGGCCTGAAGCGACCTAGCGGTTTTCCAAGCGTAATTACGTCTGTGGATCAAGCGTTGAAAAGTAATTGGTTCCTGATTCATACGAACAAAATGGAGTACATCTAAATGTTTTATTATATATTGCTTAAAATCTATTCTTTCGAACGCACTGCAAGTTTATAATCTCACAGTAGAGACGCACATATCCACTCACCGAGGGGGTATTTTTATTCATAATTCCCAGGCACTTCATATTATTTCACCCTCTACGCAATATTTTGTTCCTTCCCATATTGTTCCGTTAATGCGCAAAAAGAAAGTATAAAATAAAAAGCTAAGCAAAACAAAAGCTATTAAAATGAATGAATGGGGAAAAAAGTACCGACAAAACATACATCTCCGATATGAAATAAGATACTCCGCGTTTTGATAATTCAGTTCCTTGTTGTTGAGTCGAAAGCTGCATTTGTAGGTCCGATGAATTGGCGCCTCGAGCTTGGCTTATTCCGGCGGCTGCAGCCTAGCTATCAACAATAGCTTTTCAGACGATATTCATAAATGAAAAAGGGGAGAACAGAAGTGTTGGAGGAATGAAAACATTTCTTAGGGGCTGTATCAATTACACTTAACGAATATATATATATATATATATATATATATATATATATATATATATATATATATATATATATATATATATATTTATTCAGTAAGAAGGACAAAAGGAAGAAGGCGGGTCCCATCTTTAATTCCAACGTTTCGGGTTATTACAAAACCCATCTTCAGGAGCTAGAAACAAGTTCTAAATGAGTAATCTAAGCCTAACAACATAAATAACAGCACAAGTTCAAAGTTAAAAAAACACAGATCAGAGAAAATCATAAAAACGACGTTAAAAATATAAAATGAACGTTACATTAATGAACAAACAAAATAGTGAGGTAAAGAACAGCAGAAAAATATTTGTAAAGAGATACTATCAATTAAGGACAAACAAAGTAAACGTAATATTACAAAATTATACAATTGAAATGGAAAAATAGAGAATTGGATACAAACAAAAGGTAAAACCAAAATATAGACACTGAAACATTACCTTACATGGTCGGATCACAATGACGAGTGAAAGCAGGAAGGAATTCAAAGAATGAATACAGCTTGGTTAAGTTATAAGCAGAGGAAAGAATGACGTGGCCTCATTTAAATTTGGGTGGTTGTATTTAATACAGAGTAATTCTTTAATGCCGAGAGATAAAATAGATTTAGCAAATTTTAAGACAGAAAAATCATTTAAGGACACGTCTGCTTTACAATCAATAGCATGTTTCCTGATGGAAGAAAACTCTTTGTTACTTAATGTTTTACCGGTTCTATGGCTAATTCCAATGTGAGAACAAAAACGCGACTGGAGAGTACGTACTGTGCTTCCTATATAGGTCCCCAACTTACAGCTAGGGCAAATGAATTTATATACAATGCACGAACTAAACGGCGTGGGAATACTGTCCTTCACTTTAAAGAAATTAACAATATTTTTGTTATTAATGAACATAAGTTTAAAATTAATTTGACAATAAAATTTCCTAAAAATGGAAATTAAACGTTTTCGAAGAAGGTCATTACAAGGGCTGATGTCTGGTAACAAGACATACCTGATTTCCTTTTTGCCTTTGGGACATTAAAAGAATATAAGACTCAAGCTTTGTAGAAGAAATTTAGGTGAATATATATATATATATATATATATATATATATATATATATATATATATATATATATATATATATATATATATATATATTGATAAATGCGGTAAGGTAAGGGTAATAATAGGAATTTCTTAATCCGCTAGAGAAGTCTCTTGGAGTTCCTCAACCCTCTTCAAGAACGTTGCATATACGAAAAGGCAACCCTCCACTTTTTGAAATTTCCTCTTTTGGGGGAAAATTAAAAGTGTATTCTTATGTAAAATTTCCGAAGAAGATAATGGAAGTGGTCCCGAGTCTTTAAAGTGGCCCCCCAATAGGAGGTAGGGGCCCTTTTCCAAACTTGCCCCGTCTGTTCGATCGAGGGAATGTGAACTGGGTTTAGACCGTCGGCGAAATCTATTATTATTATTTAGTTTTTAGTGTATTTATGTATTTTCTTTCTTTTTATTAGATGAAGGGGGTGTTTGAACAAATAGTTAAAACCCTTATGAAAGGAGGTTGAAAAAAGCGGTTTTAAAGGCAATAATTTAATCATCTCAAAATTGTCTATTTAAATACTTTATCATACCAGTTATTTATTATGAATTACATAAATAAAAATCTTTTGGACTTTTAGGGAGATCAAGAGGGTATTTAAACAAATTATTAAAATACTTCTGAAAGGAAAAGGTTGAAACAAGCGGTTTAAAAGGTCAAAGAGCCCCGAGGCAACAGCCCGAAGTGCAAGCTCCCCTCCGTACGGGCGCAATGGTGAAGCCATGGCTTATATATATATATATATATATATATATATATATATATATATATATATATATATATATATATACCTGTGTAAGCAAAAATAAATGCCGTGAACCGGCATTTATTTAAAAACCTTCCAAATAATGAGAAAAATGACAAAATACTGCTGATTTTATTGGCTCAAATTATGTTAGCCTTTATATTTAATCAAAAATGTAAAGACGCCACAGAAATTCTTTTAGTATGTCGAAGATAAAATTAGAATGTTTGAAGCCAAAAATATGTTGTCTCAACCTTGTAACAAAGTTTCCAGAGAGGTATATATATATATGTATATTCTTTTATCATTGACTATTTTTTCTTCCGAATTTGAGAAAATAATACAATTCCTTCATCAAAATCGTAATGCCTTAAATATCTTCCCCTTTTTTCCATCTCCAAAGTCCTTAAACTTTGCTATTTACTGACCGCGTGTAGTCTCAATGACGATGTTGCATGACGGTATACGTAAGACATCGTAGGTTTTGTTAATTCCTTGTTTCTGCAGTGCTTTTAGAAATGAATCGGTGTTTGTTAAGTCAAAAGCTTTTTCATATTCTATGAATGGCATTTAAAAAGGGTATTTCATCTTCATTTGCTCTCTGAACTAACTCCTGATGTCCTTAGATGATTAGAGTACTATAGTTACTTCTGTAACCTGACTGTTTTGGGGCTTGATTGCAGTCAATGTCTGTTGGTTATGACTTTTATATGGAGCTGTTAAGAGACAGCTTAAAGTGCCATTATTTGAGTTTTTTCTGTCACCGTTTTTCAAAGGTACGAATGTGTTAGACAATGCCATTGGATTTCTACTTCCCCAAATCTTTTGTAACCACTCTAGCTAGCTACATGGTAAGCATGATATTCATGCCTATCATCTAAAGCTTTGTTTGATAGATAATCATCTCCAGGCGCTATACCATTTTTCATGCACTTAATTGCGTGTTAATTTTCTTCCTTCTTTACTGGTTTGACACCTTCCTTATTCCATGAGAAGTTGTCATCTGGTGTATGGTGGTCATTCTTTATCATATAATTCCTTATAGAATTCTCTAATTCTTTCAATTCTTTTTCTCTCTTTTTTCCTTCTTTATCTTTTAGTGTTTTCATTTTTTGTCTGCCAATTTTAGGTGTTTAAATAATTTATTTTTTGAGTTTTTGTTTCCACTAGATTTTTCATTTTTTTCATGTGACCACCTAAAAGCCCGCAGCAGCATTGGTCAGCATGCTGCAGCTGGCATTTACAGGGTGTTCCCCCCCCAAATAACAAATTTGGACCTTTTTTGAGAAGCAATATCTCAATAAGAATTACAGCTAGGGACATCAAAAAAAGCAAATGAATGATGAATCCTTTATCTATAAATACTTATTCGTTGTAAAAATCGTCTTAAACTCACTTAATGAGTCAATTAGCCTTTAAAAATAATGTAAAAAAACCCTTGTTTCTTAAATTTTTTGATTGATCTGTGAAGAAGAGGAAAGAAAAAATTTGGGAACAAACGGCAACATCCGGCTGGGGTTGGCCATAAAGGAGGACAAATTGAACCATTTATTAAAATGGAAATTTATTTTGAAACTTCGAACTTTTTTATGGGTTGCAATTTAGAAAAAAAACTTTTATTTACATTATTTTTTAAAACCTAATTAATTAGGTTTTAAAAAATAATGTAAAAAAAGTTTTTTTTAAGACGGTTTTTACAAGGAGTAAGTATTTGTAGATAAATGATTCATCTTTCATTTGTTTTTATTTGATGTCCGTAGCTGCAATGCTTATTGAGATATTGCTTCTAAAAAATGGTCCTTTTGGGAGGGGGGGGGGGGAGATGGGCAACGTGTAGATGATTTCGAACTCTTTAGGCTTCAACTTCTGTAGGTGAAACAGCAGTTATATATCATCTACACATTTCGACTTCATTTTCATCACTATATTTATATATCCTCTCCTTACAAACCACCGAGCAGAATTGCCCTCTTTGGTTTTCGATTTAATTGAAAAAATCTCCTCTGTCGTGGGTGCGGGGCAGGGGGCGTGCATGTTTTTTTATTTTTTTTCATTTAAAATTGAAACAAAAGTTTTGTTTTCCGTACCAATTTGAAGGTAAGGGTCTATGGAACAATTCTGGTTCGGGTATCAAGTATCAGGTAAAAACAAAACAAAATGGCCGCCAAAATCCAAGATAGCTGCCAATTTCCAGGGGTTTTTTTGCATTACACCTCATAACTTTTGTACTATTGAACTTAGAATGGTGATTTTGGTCTCTATATTTATGGTTTTATGTATGATTCATAACTTACCAACTGATCACTAATTGTGTTCTTCATTTGCCATTTTATTGGTCTCTTTTCATAGGTAGAAAAAGTCTCCATTTGCAAACTCACTTGTATTTCCAGATAATACCATATAATATTTCAGGTAATACCAAATTTTATTTGCCACGGCCCTTGCACAGACAACAGTTAATTAATATTGTTTTTTTTCTTTGTTTCTTTTCAGGTTGTTTCTGAGATGGCTGAGGCAAGGATATTGCAGTTGTGTATTTTGTGCCAAAGCAAACTGAGCAAGTGCTTGTTTGTCCTCTTGCGAATCCAGTCACCAGTCGTAGAGAGGAAGCCTACACATAAATCATTAGCCTCACAAGTCAGTTCAGAGCAATTGGTGCTGCTCCCCACCCAGACCTAAGAACTTTCAGATGAAGAATCTATGCAGAAGAATCGTGCATCCTGGCATAAATATTGTCAGCTTTACAGGGCATCAGCACTTGGCCATGCAAAAAAACGTCATAATGAAGGATTACCTCCTGCAAGAAAAAGATCCCGGCCGAGTCATGCAGCTGCTAATCGTAATCTGTGTATCTTCTGTGGTGATGAAACAAATGCAGCAGACCATTCTTTCTAGAAAGTTACACTCACCCAACAGGTACATGACAAGGCAGTCGCGCTGGAAGAAGAGCGTATCGTGGCACTCCTTGCCGAAGGCGATGTGGTTGCCATTGAAACCAAGTACCATCGGAAATTCTACCCAGAGTTCAATCGCCGTTACGATGCGATTTGTAAGCAAGACACAGCTAGCGAAAATCTCGAAGCCAGAACAGAAAATGAACTGCTCCAATTTATAAAGGAAGAAGTCCCTGCAGGTGTTAGAATTTTTTCATTCAAAGATCTGACAGATATGATGACCGAAAGATTAGAACAACATGAAATCCAGAAGACCGTGAACCGGACACGCTTAAAGGAAAGAGCCCTAGAACACTTCCCGAATTTGACAGAGGAGAAAGGTATCCGAGACCGGGTTTTCATTATTTGTTCGAAGACGGCTAGAAAGGTCATATCAGATGCAACTCAAACACCAGATGAGGAATTACGTACATTACTAATGGCAGCATCGATTCTCCGTAAAGCTGTTTTGGACTACGACACTGGATTCAGGTTTGATGGATCATTTCCAAATTGCTGCGAAGAATCATCTGTTCCACAACATATAAAGTATTTCTTCCGCCGTTTTTCATCCTTATCCTTTGATCAAGCACACGAGAAAGCCAACAAAAGGGCGAAAAGGAGTTGGTGGCATTATTGGTCTCACAGAGAACCGTGACATGCTAGAACGCTGCATCGTGACTGGCCCATAAATCAGCCGTGTCGTTGAGGAGTTTACTGGTGCAAATGATAACGATGATGATGAAGAACTCCCTCATCATGAGGATTGATATGCATCTCTGCACCGATTTTTACGCCATGCCAAAGATCTGATGAAGGTGTTGCTGAGCAATGGGAATGCTTTTGAGGAGCACAGTGGAGACCTGGTTACATTAGACAACACGGTATGCGAGTCTGCGGCTGCTGTCGTTTCTGTCCATAAAGTCGAGTCTATGGGACAAGAGCAGTACAACAACTTCAGACAGAGAGTGCTTGACTTAAATGACACACTTCTGACAGCACCAATCAAGTGAAACAACTCGCTGTTGTTCCATGAGAAGAAAACACAAAAGAAGTCAGCAATTAAGCTGAAAATGCAGCACTTCAAAGGTCATGCAGAGATTTTTGGTCAAGCTTTTCTTGTACTAGCCAGTCGCGCGGTGGAGGGGGCGGAGGGGTTCAACACGAATCTTCCCCATATCCACCTGCATTGTTGTCATCCGAAGGGTCCCTGAACTCTTGTACCAAGTCAAATTTGTTAGTATATATAATGGAAGCCAGTACAAGTAGCGCCATTTCTGTCGACAAGGAACTAGTTGCGCCAGATTTTTACGACTTTATTATTATTGACGGTGGAGTACTTATACACTCACTTCCTGGTACAACTGTCCGAGGCAAGACCTTTGATTCATATTTCGACAAGGTATTCTGCCCAAAAGTTCGCCACGAATTGAAGCGATCGACAAGAGTAGATATTGTCTGGGACCAGTATCGTGCACTGACGATCAAAGGAGGCACAAGGGAAAAACGAGAAACAGGCATCTGACAACGCATATCTGGTACTGCTAAAATCCCAGGAAATTGGCAGAATTTTCTGGTGAACATTGATAACAAAAAGTCACTGTTCTTATTCTTGTCAAAAAAGAAAACAGAAGAATATTTCCCAGATGACAAGAATGTCTACATCACTGCAGGTGATCAAGTCCACTATGTTTGAAACAGTCCACCAATGGATCAATGCAACCATGAGGAAGCTGACACGCGTGTCTTAGTACATCTCATCCACGCCCTCCAATCTTCGTCACTTGAGATGGTGTATACTGGAGACAAAGATGTCGTAATCCTTCTGAGTAATTTCCATCACATCAAGGCTCTGAATCCGGCCGCAGAAATCTGGATCTCCTTCAAAGCGTGAAAAACAACCCAAATTATCTCCCTGAACACTATCGCCACAAACTTGGGCACGACAACATGCAAAGGCATGGACCTTCTCCACGCATTCACTGGATCAGATAGTACACTTCTTCCTTTAAGTTCAAGAGTAAGCGATCCTGCTGCACGTTGATGCACGATTTGCCATCCCTTATGGAGCGATTTGAAATTATTGTCGAGACAACATTCCAAACATCGCCAATGTTGAAAGAAGTGGCAAAAAACTTTGTCTGTAGGCTGTACTCAAATGAATCAAACGAGGTTGTTCTCACAGAAGACTAGGGGCGTGGAGAGTATTTCCCCAACTAGTGATGCTTTGGATCAACATCTCACAGATACTATCTTCCAAGCGAGCATATGGACAACAGCCCACACGTCCCTGATGCCTGTCAACAACCCAACTAACCATTGGTGGAAGAAAGAGAACGGCAAGCTGCTTCCCATTTGAACCACCCTGCCCCTCGCCAAGGATGTGTTCCCCCTGGATGTGAAGTGCACTTGCCTAATTACCTGCTCTCGGTGCAAATGCGAGAAGACAAAGTTGAAGTGCACACGTCAGTGCAAGTGCACATGCAAGAAATAGCTGGACTAGAACAATTTCCAATACTAACATGTCTATAGGGGTCTTGGTTAATTTTTTAGCCATTATCTTATTGAATGTATTGTTCATGGAGTTTTTGCAAGCAATTGTGTAAGCATTTAATTGGAAGTAGGACTCAATATAAGAGAAGATATGCTCAAATCAGGTTTAATTTATTTTTATTAAATTACTCATACATGCAAACCTAGGTATAGAGACCAAAATCACCATTCTAGGTTCAATAGTACAAAAGTTATGAGGCGTAATTCGAAAAAAAGCTGGAAATTGGCAGCCAACTTGGATTTTGGCGACCCTTTTGAATTTTTTGATCTGATTGCTTGACACTCGAACCAAAATTGTTCTATAGCTCCTTACGAACTTTTGCATCAATTTGAAATGACTGAGTGCTTGGGCACCCCATTATTGTGGACACGCAGCCCTGATTCAAGCATGTTTGAAACACATTACGCGCTGAGGAACCTAATTTATGAGTAACTATTGAGGGCTGGGATCTGGGTGAGGGGGTGGGGCGATCATCAAGGGTTGAGGGTGTGTTTGAGGTTAGGCCGAAAGTTCAGAACCCCTAAATGGGAACGGCGTTCTTAAAAGGGGCCTCCAACCACTCTGAAGTGCGACTAGGGGTCTCAAATTACCGACAATATTTTTATCGATAAATTATCGAGAAAATTTTTGATTACCGGTAAATTCCCGATAAATTTCTAGTTAAATTAACTGTATTAGAAATATAAAAAATCACATGTATATAAACTTTTTAATGAAATCCTTTGCCATTATGAGTTTTTATAACTAATAAAAGTGCTTTATATATATTTAAAACGTATAGCATAAGGCAGTAATATTATCCTCATTTAAAAAAAATATTATATTTTGAAAACATAAGACATTATTTACTTTTGTCTTTCATAAATTTCCAAAAAATATAAGGCGTGAATTTTATCCTTATCTAAAACCAAAATTTCAAAAACTTAGGACAAAAATTTAAATGACATCTTTTGAAATTATGAATATGGCAGCGATGCTTACTTTTGCTCATTATGAGTATGTTCATTTTAAAGAAAATAAGATGTAGAATAGGCCTAGGCTACCGCATCAAGGGTTAGGCCTACTGCTTGAAAAATCTACACGTCATGAAATGCAAATAGGACAAAAAACCCTAGTTAAAGTTCACGTGGTGTAAATATCTAGGGCCTACACATTAAAAACAATCGAAAATACGTGGCAGTATTAATATTTATAAGAGCTAGCCTACTTAGAATCAACGAGTAAATTAATGCAACGACATAATGTTGTGAAGTTTACGAACTTCTACAGTGTTTTAGAAGATAATTATTATTATCAAAACATAGTACAATGAGTAAGAAATATATTACCAGTGATTTACTACGTCAATCAATACATAACACTCGTATTCTCAAAGAACGACACGTAGCACATACACAGCACAACTAAACATGGTCCTAATTCGTCTTTTGAACAAAAACGTTTTCTATCACAATTCACAATTAATTTCTTTCGTAAATACGAAAGAAAATTGTTTATTGAGCGTAAACTTAAATAATCATAAAGTTACATTAAATTACCGATAAAAAGGTATCGGTAAATAGGTAGAGATTAAATTGAATTTATCGATAAATTACCGGCATTTTTTTCCGGTTGCGACCCCTAAGTGCGACTTAAACGCCATCTGTTAGGTATTTGTTGTGCGGAATTGAGCCGCCCCCCCTTGGATAGGGTCTGAAAGGAAGCAGAGTAAGTGGGGGGGAGGGGGGTGAACTCTGCCACGCAGAGAGCCGCGGAACGGTGGGTAACACTCCTGTGCCAAGTAATAACCCCTGTCTCCTTCAATGGTTCGGGCTCACAAACGTTGGTGATGATCTCAAACTTTGTGAGAAAGCTGACTGACACTGAAAATTAAGATTATTATTCCCGAGGTCGACCTCGAAGTCCGTTGTGCGAAGCCCACACTCGGAGACGGGGAGAGTTCACTCCGTACATCAGTAGGATTTTTTTCTGGGAATGAAGTCAGTAGCACGTCGCTGAACTCGGGTATATCGTGTGCTCGAACTGCTACTCTAAGGCAGGGTGGCGGTAGCAAAAGGCACAATCATATCCTTGGGTTTATGAGGTAATAAATCCACGGATTTTGTCGTTTTTCATCGAGCCTTCGAAATTTCTATTACTATTAGTACTATCCCAACTCTTTCAACAAATAGAGTGGCATTGTTCCAGTGGCATGGAAGAAAGCCAATGTGATACCTATATTTAAGAAAGGGGATAAAACAAATATGTCTAATTACAGACCAGTAAGTTTGACATCAGTGGTAGGGAAAATGATGGAATCTATTATAGCAAGGAATATTAGAGATCACTTGGATAAGCATAAGTTGATAAAAGAATCACAGCATGGCTTTAGTAAGGGTAAATCCTGTCTGACTAATTTGCTGTCTTTTTATAGTAAGGTGTATGAAGCAGCAGATAATGATGAAAACTATGATATTTTATACTTGGACTTTAGTAAGGCTTTTGATCGAGTGCCACACTTACGACTTCTGAGCAAAGTTAAAGCACACGGGATTCATGGCAGTATATTTAGGTGGATTCAGTCATGGCTTGGTGACAGACAGCAAAGAGTTAGTATAGATGGAGTTAAATCTGAGTGGGGATGTGTTAGCAGTGGAGTTCTGCAAGGATCTGTTTTGGGTCCCTTGCTATTCTTAATTTATATTAATGATCTTGACATAGGTATAAGTAGTGACCTGAGTAAATTTGCTGATGATACTAAGCTAGGTAGGGCCATTAGGGCTGGATCTGATGCTGTTGTAATGCAGGAGGAATTGACCATTCTGTCCAATTGGGCTGAGAAATGGCAAATGAAGTTTAACATAGACAAATGTAGTGTACTTAGTATAGGTAGAAATAATGCATTGACAGACAGCAAAGAGTTAGTATAGATGGAGTTAAATCTGAGTGGGGGGGTGTTAGCAGTGGAGTTCCGCAAGGATCTGTTTTGGGTCCCTTGCTATTCGTAATTTATATTAATGATCTTGACATAGGTATAAGTAGTGACCTGAGTAATAATCATAGTTATAAATTAAATGGGAGAATTTTAGGGAGGACCGATTGTGAGAGGGACTTGGGTATTTTGGTAAGTTCAGACCTTCGTCCTAGAAAGCAATGCCTAAATGCTAAGAATAAAGCTATGAGGATATTGGGATTCATTAGGAGGAGTGTAAGCAATAAGAGTGCTGAAGTCATTCTAAAACTGTATCTGGCGCTAGTTAGGCCTCATCTAGACTATGCAGTACAATTTTGGTCACCATATTATAGGAAGGATATTGATTTGCTTGAGTCTGTGCAGAGAAGGATGACAAAGATGATTGGTGGGCTAAGGAACTTACCTTATGGTGAAAGGCTCAGAAAACTAAATCTACATACATTGGAAAGGAGAAGAGTCAGAGGGGAATTGATTGAAGTCTTCAAATGGGTAAAAGGATATAATAAAGGGGATCTGGGTAAGGTTCTTATACTTAGTGAACATGACAGGACACGTAGCAATGGGTTTAAGCTTGATAAGTATAAGTTTAGGAAGGAGATTGGGAGGAATTGGTTTACAAATCGTGTGGTAGATGAATGGAATAGGCTCACTAGACATGTGATAGAAGCCTCCTCTCTGGGTAGTTTTAAGAATAGATTAGATAAATATATGAATGAAGCTGCTAGATGGGACTGACTTTTTTATGTACATATGTATATATTTTTCTAAGGAGTGGGGAGATTATTTTGCGGTTGCATGAATGGACATAATCCTCTGGATGCATTTTATGTATATTGTAGATTAGATCTGACGAACTCCTGTAAAGGGTGACAATGTTGATGACTTTTCTCTGGTAAGAAATCTTTTGTGTGTTGATTGGAACAGGAGCTGCAATGTAGGCCATGAATGGTCTTTTGCAGTCTCCTTCTTTTCTTATGTTCTTATGTTCTTAAAGCTTAACGGTTAAAAATAGTTTTCCCGATTTTCTCCGTTTCTATATCTCAAATTGTCTTTCTTTTAAGCTTCCAATAGTTGCATTCTTCAGTGTTGTGATAACAATTTTCATTTCTTTAGGCATATAAATACATTTATTATATAACGTGTTATGTGATTTCAGTTATATATATATATATATATATATGTATATATATATATATATATATATATATATATAATTTCACCAGGAATGAGAATACATAGAATGCGGAGAAATTCATCTTCATTTATAGGGTATAAACAACGTTTCGAGCTGTCCGCTCATCTTCGGGTTCTATGATATAAAGGAATACATAATATTAAAAAATTTGTCTAGAAATTAGAATATTAAGAGTGTTGACAAATATCTACAAAAAGAGAGACTTTTTTCCTATAATGCAAAACCTAAGAAAAAACATAATTTATAATGAATTAGGATATTAAAAATCCTAGAGGAATACAAGGAAGAACCATCAAAACACTCACCATCGTTGGTCTGACTCCAGAGCGAAGTGGAGAGGAGGGAAGGGAATGAAGTGGACATAAGTAAGATTGTATTGGTAGTAGAGTTATGTCATAAGCAGGGGAGCAGCGGACGAGTCACAATTAAGACTAGGGGCATGGGATTTAATATAAAGGGACTCTAATATTCTTAAGCTTTGCTCATTGTTATCTTGATCTATTATTGTAAAATTAGTCTAGTCAAGGATTTTTGTATGGTATTAGAATATTTAAATGTAATATTTATATTATTTCCGTTCGCATATGATTTTAGGGGTAATGGCAGGGCTGGAGCATCTGGGAAACTAATACATTTTTTTAAAATCTTTCCTTCGCGGTGTGGAGATGGCATAGAAGATTTTCGTGCTTTCGAATGGCATCTATTTATGAGGTGAATTGGATACTTAAGTTCGATGAAATTGCAGATAAGGTGCTTAATTTCATCCTGAGGGAAGGTTGGGGGGTCGCACGTTCTATAGGCTCGGAGAAAGAGGGGAGAAATAACAGATATCTTAACGGATTTGTCATGTAATGAGAAAAAAGGTATGTAAGCATTTGAATTGTAGGCTTTCGATAGACTGAGCACTGAATATGATTATTTAAACGGTCGATATTTACGTCTAGAAACGGTAAAATTATAGGCGGATTCCAACTACTTTCGAACTTGTTCAGTTCATCGCCCCAACATGATTACCTATCAACGCACCAACCTAAATTACCCAACAATGCTCAACCTAAATTACAAACCATCGCCCCAACCCAAATTACCCACCACTGACCAACATAAATTACCCAATAAAACCCCAACCTAAATTACCCAACAATTTCCCAAACAAAATTACACACCATCGCCCCAACCTCAACTACCTATCATTGCCCAACCTAAGTTACCTACAACGCCCCAGCCTAAATTTACCACCAACGCCCCAAACTATATTACACACCAGCCTAAATTACCCACCATCGTCTCAACCTAAATTACCCACAAACACCCGAACCTAAATTACCCGCCCAAGCCCCCACCTAAATTACAGATCAATGCCCAACCTAAATTACCCACTAACTAAGTGAAGAATTACCGTCCGCTCATTTAATAATCACAGCCCAACATTTCAAGGTCATAATGCTCCGACCTCACAGCAGAGGCCGTACGGCTCTTACGAATCAAGCAAACTTAGAGTTAAGTCTTTTTCATTTTATTTTTATTTATTTATTTATGTTTTAAAGAACACTTGGGTATTTCACATCATGTCCTTTCTTTCCTCTATCTATAAGAGTTTATCCATCATCTATCCTTCTCTATCTGTCTCTTCTTTCAGCCGACCCTTCTCTTCTGTATCTAACTGTGCCCCCTTCTCTCTTTATCCATCCCGTCTCTGTTTCTCTCTGTCCTTCAGTTCTCCCTCTATCTTCTCCCCCTTTTCTCTTCTTTGGATAAGTGCTTCTTTCTCCCGACACCTTCTTAATTCTTTATCTCTTTATCTATTTCTTTCTTTAGCTCTTTTCTTATTCCTCACCTCTATTTTTTTCTTCTATTATGCTTTATTTCTTCTTTTCCATTCTCCAGTCTCTCTTTTTCTTAGTTAATAGAACTTTTCTCTTACTTTCTCTCACTTTTTTCTCTATTTCCCTACTCGCTCCTTCTCTCTGTCATCTCTACGTCTGTCTCTTTTCTCTATCTCATTTCCACTCTTTTTCTCTATCTTCTCTTTATCTCTCTTTTTAAAAGATAACATGCCCATCTTTTTCGCTTTACTCCCCACCTCCTGTGTTCGCTATCTCTCGTTCTTTTGCACTTTCTCACCCTTCCCTGTTTTATCCTTCTATCCTTTTGCGTTACTCTCTTCTTCTTTAATTCTGTCCTTCTCTCTCTATATCTGTAACCTAAATTGCCTACCATCGCCCAAACTTAAATTACCCACCATTGCCCTAACCTAAATTACGCTCTATAGGCCCAACCTAAATTGCACACCATATCCCCAACCTAAATCACACACCAACGCCCCAAACTAAATAACGCCAAATCGCCCCAACCTAAAATACCCATCGTCGCCCAAACCTAAATTACACACCATGGTCCCAAACTAAATTACACAAGAACGCCCAACCTAAATAACACACCATCGCGGGAAACTAAATTACACATCATTGGCCAACGTAAATTACAGACCATCGCCCCAACCTAAATTGCCCAGCAACGCTCCAACCTAAATCGCCCCCCCCTCGCCCCAAATTAAATTACGCAACAACGCCCCAACATTAATTACCCTTCATCGCCCCGATCTAAATTACACACCATCGCACTAACCTAAATTATACAAGCACGCCCCTCATAAATTACACATCATCTTCCCAACATAAATTACACACCATCAATTCAACATAAATTACACACCATCGCTCCAACCTAAACTACAGACCAACTTCCCTACCTAAATTACATACCATTGCCCCAACCTAAATTACACACCATTACCCCAACCTAAATTACACACCATTGCCCCATTCTAAATTACACACCAATGCCCAATCTAAATTACATACCATTGTACCAACCTAAGTTACACATCATCACCCAACCTAAATTACACACTATTGCCCCAACCAAAATTACACACCATCGCCCAACCTAAATTAGACACCTTCGCCCCCACCTAAATTACACACCATTGCCTAAACATAAATTACACAACATGGCCTCCTTAAGTTACATACAACCGCCCAACATAAATTACACACCATCACCCTAACTTAAATTACGCCCTATCAGCCCAACCTAAATTGTACACCATCTTCCCAACCTAAATTTCACACCATCGCCCAAACCTAGATTACCCATCATTGACCCAACCTAAATTACACACCATTGCACGAATCTAAATAACATACCATTGCACGAACCTAAATTACACACCATTGCTCAACCTAAATTACACACCATCGCCTCAACCTATCAACTTAAATTACACACCATCGCCCCCACCTAAATTACACACCATCGCCCCAACCTAAATTACCCACCATTGTCCCAACCTAAATTACACACCATTGCCCGAATCTAAATTACATACCATTGCACCAACCTAAATTAAACACCATTGCCCAACCTAAATTACACACCATTGTACCAACCTAAATTATACCCATCGCCCAACCAAAATTACACACCATTGCCCAAACCTAAATTACACACCATCGCCTCAACCTATCAACTTAAATTACACACCATCGCCGCAACCTAAATTACACATCATTGCCCCAACCTAAATTACACACCATTGCCCCAATCTAAATTATGCACCATCGCCCCAACCTAATTACACACCATTACCTCACCTTAAATTACACTACAGCGTCCCAACCTTAATTACACACCATTGCCCCAATCTAAATTACATACCATTGCACCAACCTAAATTACACGTCATTGCCCCAATCTAAATTACATACCATTGCCACAGTCTAAATTATATACCATTGCACCAACCCTAAATTAAACATCCTTCGCCCAATCTAAATTACACACCATTGCCCCACCCTAAAGAACACACCAGCACCCCAACTTAAATTACACGCCATCACCCCAAACTAAATTAAACATCATCGCCCCAATCTATTTAAAAATCATCGCCACCACCTAAATTAAACATCATCGCCCCAACCTAAATTACACACCATTGCCACACCCTAAATTACACACTAGCGCCCAAACCTAAATTACACACCATTGCCCCAATCTAAATTACATACCACTGCAACAACCTAAATTACACCATAGCCCCAATCTAATTACACACCATCGCCAACCTAAATTACACACCATCGCCCCAACCTAAATTACACACCATCGCCAACCTAAATTACACACCATCGCCCCAACCTAAATTACACACCATTGCCCACACCTAAATTACACATCATCGCCCCAACCTAAATTAAACATCAGTGCCACAACCTAATTTACCTACCAACACCCCAAACTAAATTACCCATCAACGCCCCAACCTAAATTACCCACCAACTCCCATACCTAAATCACATACCATTGCCCAAACCTAAATGAAACACCATTACCCCAACCTAAATTAAACACCATCACCAAAACCTGAAGTACACACCATTGCCTCTACCTAAATTACACACCATCACCTAAGCCTAAATTATACACCATTGCCCTACCTAAATAACACCCCGTTGCCCCAACATAAATAAACACCATCGCCCCAACCTAAATTACCCAATATTTGCCCAACGTAAATTACACACCAGTGCCCCAACCTAAATTACATACAATCGCCCCAACCTTAATTACCCACCCTTGCCCCACCCTATATTGCACCAACCTAAATTACACCCCATCGCCCAACCAAAATTACACACCATCGCCCTAACCTAAATTACACACCATCGCCCCAACCTAAATTACACCCATCGCCTAACCTAAATTACACACCATCGCCCCAACCTAAATTACACACCATCGCCCCAACCTAAATTACACACATTTGGCCCACCTAAATTACACATCATTGCCAACCTAAATTACAACATGGCCTCCCCCAATTACACACCACCGCTCCAACCTAAATTACACACCATCGCCCTAAACTACATTACGTACTATCGGCCCAACCTAAATTCATACCATCTTCCCAACCTAAATTACACAACATCACCCCAACCTAAATTACACACTATCCCCTATAAAATTACACACTATTGCCCCAACCTAAATTATACACCATCGACCCAACCTAAATTACACACCATTGCCCCAACCTAAATTACACACCATTGCCCCAACCTAAATTACACAACAACGCCCCAACTTAAATTACACACCATCGCCCCAACCTAAATTACACACCTTCGCCCCAACCTAAATTACACACCATTGCCCTACCCTAAATTACACACCAGCACCCCAACCTAAATGACACACCATTGCCCTAACCTAAATTACACAACAACGCTCCCACTTAAATTACACACCATCGCCCCAACCTAAATTACACACCTTCGCCCCAACCTAAATTACACACCATTGCCCTACCCTAAATTACACACCAGCACCCCAACCTGAATTACACACCATTGCCCCAATCTAAATTACACACCAGCGCCCCAACTTAAATTACACGCCTTCGCCCAACCTAAATTAAACATCATCGCCACAACCGTCTGACAGAACTTTTATTAGCGATGCTTTCATCTCCTTTGTTGTTGTCACTATCCTTTGTTCCATTAAAATTTATTTCTAATTTTAATGGGTTATCTGTTCTCCTATTTACTTCCATTGATTTTTACTAATTAATTTAACAGTAGTTTGTTCCCTTTCATTTGCTCCATTTTACAATTTGACATTAGCAGTTTTAAGTGATTATTTAGTTATGTCGTTTTTTATATTTTCTTAAAATTCTTTACTCTCCGACTCTCTCTCTCTCTCTCTCTCTCTCTCTCTCTCTCTAAGAAAGTAGAGGGAGAGATGATGCTTCCTTGTCGCGGGAAGAGAGCTTGTGTGTACCTTTGACTTTTCGAGCTATGTCGGCGGGAGTACCTCTCTTCTGTGTACCCCTGGTAGGGCTTCCCTTGTCGATTTGGTCGGAAACGAGGATCCAGACTAAGTGCGTCATTCCTTCCTTTTTCTACTCTATCTTTCTCCTTGTTCACTTTTATCTTATCTCTTCCACTTATTACATAAAAAGAAAAAAAACAACTAAAACTAAACAAAACTCTACTACTATCAAGTCACTCTTACCCTTTTTGCCATCTTTTTAAATATATGGACCTGGCAGCTACCTCACGCGTCAGAAGAGAGGCTTTGGAACCTCTATTAACAGCGCCAATTGACGCTGACTGGTTGCGAGAGACGAGGACTTGAGAGGTCTTAGGCGTTGGGGCACGATAAATGGGATGAGGGTAGTGCCCCGTTAACCCCTTCCCTGGCGCGTAATTATTGACCATTTCCAGTGATCGTTGACGGGCGCCTCTGGTAGCATCGGTCCGAAGTGATGGCCCTTTGTTCCCATGTTGGTTGTCAGTCCAATAAAAAGCCTTGGGTCGAGTCTCTTGGTGGGGCGGGATATCCATTGAACGCTACTCCGAGATCGTGGCCGTCGGGAAGGGAACTAGTAGGAGTTTAGTACGGGGCGTGCTCCGTTGTTCACCTGGTGAGAAATCGATGGCCCCTTCGGGGACCGTCAGTGCTGCTTGGTTGGGAATAGTTACGAGTAAATTTACTTTAAATCCGACTCAAAAAAGTAGTTAATAAGAAGAATAAATCTAAAATTTATTTTAGAAATTTGTAAAAATTAATTAATTAAAAACTATTAAGAGAAATTGACTGGCAGTAGTTTAAGATAAATTTTCAAACTTAGATTAAGTACATTCTATTGATATTTTATAATTGGTCACCTTTTAAAGCAATTCAATGTCTTTGTCTTATTGATCACTACCTTTTCATGTTTTCTTCATGTGTATTAACTTTAGTAAACTTGCATTCTAGCCTGAAGAGGAAAACTTGTAGTTTTCGAAACGTAGTAAAAAATTAAAAGATGTTACATCCGTTTCTGGTGGCTTTAAGATATATATATATATATATATATATATATATATATATATATATATATATATATATATATATGGGCGTCCGCAGGGGGGAGGGGGTAATTCCCCCCATCCCTGCTGGAATTTATGAATAAGTAGAATATGTGGGAGATATAGGCGGCTAGCATTTGATAGCAGTCGTTTTTTTAACATTTAAAAGCAGTCGTTCTTTCCGTTTTTTTTTTGTTTTGACCTGCTGCGAGTCAGGATAGAAGCAGAGGACACGGTCTTGAAGGATCACATGGAGAGCGCGAGTAAAAATGCGAGGTACACATCAGTTCGTGTACAGAACGAGCTGATACTTCTCTCCGAAGAAGTGATAACAGAAGATATTGTGAAGGCTGCAAAGAAATCAAATGGATTCTCAATCATTGCTGATGAAACTGCTGGCATATCAGGCACCGAACAACTGTCCATTGGCGTACGATTTATTGAGCTGCAGGAGAAACGGAATGATTCAGCCATCATAAGCGAAGAATTCCTTGGATTTGTTCCACTGGAGATGATGGACGCTGCAACAATTGCAGATACTATAATCAGCCAAGCAAAAAGAATTGGTCTTGACCTCAACAAGCTTCATCGTTAAGGGTACGATGGATGCTCAACCATGGCAGGAAAAGACAATGGTGTACAGGCCCGTATCAGGAACACTTATCCCAAAGCCGTTTTCGTGCGCTGCTCTTCACATCGACTTAATTTGGTGGTTCATGATCTGAATTCTGTCGCAGATATTCGTAATACAACTGGAACTGTAAAATCTATCATCATTTTTTTCCGTGACAGTCTCAAGCGCAGAAGGCTGGTTCCAAATCTACCTCTGTTGTGTGACACTAGATGGAGCGCAAAGTACAAAAGCATCCGCGTCTTTTCAGAGAACTTTTGTGCTACTATCTATGCAAAACTGGAGCAACTGGAGGTAAGCCAACATGAGTCACAGAGTACCCGTCAGATGGCACATTAGCTGATGAGTGCAGCAGGTACCACAGTATTCCTCATTTGTCTCAAGATTATAGCGAAATACTAAGCGAGGTTGGAGCCAGTGACCCAACAGCTACAGGTAGTCGAGATCGACATGATGGGAGTCCGAGATCACATTGACTCATTTGTTAATGAAGGCTTTCCGAGATCATCGGGATGAAGCGGGTCGTGTGTTTTCAGAAGACGTCATCCCTGAGGTGCAAATATTGTCAGGAGATATTGGTATAGAATTGACTCCGCCTCGAGGATGCGCACGCCAGATCAACGGGCCGAATGTAGGAGGGTCCATTGAGGAGCCTCTCCAGTGTCCACCGTGCAAGGGTGAACAGCCACAACACGGAGATAATGAACAGGGTCATTGACAAGTTTGGAAGTGATCCCCGACGACTCCATTTCCTGTTCACGTAGTAGTAATAATAATACTTGAATAGTGGAAAACTGAATAAACAGTTGAACAACACCCATGGTATTTTATTCATTTTGTATTTTCTATGCATTTTTTTAAATTTTCCATAAATTCTAGGGACGCAAATGCCCATCCCTGCCCCCCTTGAGGACGGCCATGAACACAGCCAATGCTCACGACACGACAAATCTCCATATTTTGCCCCCTCGCCCCCTGCATTTTTTTCTGCGGACGCCTGAAGTGCCATAAGTACATGGATAGGTAGCTAGTAGTTTCCTGTATGACGCCCCTCTAGCCCGGCGAAGTGTGGTATCGGATGCTGGTCCATGATATTTGTAGGTGTCAGATCTTGGGTGCCAACCATTCGTCTGAACTCTCCTGAATGGGCATCAAACCATTATCTTGCTGGAATACTCCATCAGTGTTGGGGTTACAGGAATGGTGGATACAGGAATGGGTGCAAATGATCATCACTGAGCCTTTCTGTCAAATGCTATGTATAAGCCGACCCTACTCATGCCGGGTGCACACACCTCCCACCAGTATGGAACCACCCCTAGCAGCGAATATGGTGTTTTGTTGATAAGTGGGGTCCATGACCCCATTGGGTATGCGTAACACCCGAACCCTACCATCAAGTGGAGCGATGACTCATTTGACCACGAGACATATTTCCACTCCAGTAGTAGCCATTTTGCCACATCAGGACCCTAGAAGCGGGGTTAACGGGGCGTCGCTCTGGTGGGTAGACAGCCCCACACCCCATGAGCGCCGCACCCACCTAGTGGATCTGCCTCCGGTACCGCCTACATTGAGCCTGCCTTGTTTTTCCATTACCATGGACAATTCTAACTAGACGCCGCCGCTGGTCGCAATCCTTAAGTACAGGTGGTCAACCACTGCGCTGTCCACGGTCAAGTTAATGGTATCCATGAGGTGGTCAACCACTGCGCTGTCCACGGTCACGGTAATGGTATCCATGAGGTGGTCAACCACTGCGCTGTCCACGGTCAAGATAATGGTATTCATGAGGTGGTCAACCCCTGCGCTGTCCACGGTTAAGTTAATGATACCCATGAGGTGGTCAACCACTGCGCTGTCTACGGTCAAGGTAATGGTATCCATGAAGTGGTTAACCATTGCGCTGTCCACGGTCATGGTAATGGTATCCATGAGGTAGTCAACCACTGCGCTGTCCACGGTCAAGTTAATGATACCCATGAAGAAGGTCAACCACTGCGCTGTCCACATGCAAGGTAATGGTACCCATAAGGTGGTCAACCGCTGCGCTGTTCACGGTCAAGTTAATGATATCCATGAGGTGGTCAACCACTTTGCTGCCCACGGTCAAGGTAATGGTATCCATGAGGTGGTTAACCACTGTGCTATCTACGTTCAAGGTAATGGTATCCATGAGGTGGTCAACCACTGCGCTGTCCACGGTCATGGTAATGGTATCCATGAAGTGGTCATCACTGCGCTGACCACGGTCAAGGTAATGGTATCCATGAGGTGGTCAACCACTGCGCTTTCCACGGTCAAGGTAATGGTATCCATGAGGTGGTCAACCAGTGCACTTTCCACGGTCAAGTTAATGATATCCATGAGGTGGTCAACCAGTGCGCTGTCCACGGTCAAGTTAATGATACCCATGAAGAAGGTCAACCACTGCGCTGTCCATGGTCAATGTAATGGTATCCCTGAGGTGGTCAACCATTGCGCTGTCCACGGTCAAGTTAATGGTATCCATGAGGTGGTCAACCAGTGCGCTGTCCACGGTCAAGATAATGTTATCCATGAGGTGGTCAACCACTGCGCTTTCCAAGGTCAAGGTAATGGTATCCATGAGGTGGTCAACCACTGCGCTGTTAACGGTCAAGGTAATAGTATCTATGAGGTCGTCTTCACACCGTTGATCAAAGCAGGTTGAATGCCATTACAGGTTAAAAAATTGGACTCTTCCAACCACCTGGCAGCCATACTTCATTCAAACTCCCACCATTCATCTCGCCTCGCCATAATCAGCCTGCTCAGTGTTCGCACTCACTCACGAGATGTCAGAGCATAACTGATACAACTCTGGGAATTCCCATAAAGCCAAAGTGCGGTGGCGCTGCCCACCATTACCTTTACATACTGATATTCAATGCCTTTTGGCACTTCAGTATCAAAGCTGTGACCGAATGTGTAGCTAAGATACAAAAATACCGAATTGCCGTTATTTGAAGAGGTAGATGGGTGATTGTATGTAAAGATAAATAAAAGAGTATTGGATAATAAAGACGCTCAAATAAAGTTACGATAACCGTTGATAAGGAACTCAGATCGAGTTTTATTGCCCGGGGATCTCAGCAGAGCTTCTGAACGTGTTAATAACCTTATTAATGCGTGTTTAATTATTTCTAAATTCCTAAATTCATTTGGCGGTTATATCTACTATACAACATCAAAATAAAATGCTTACAAACACGCTTAAACCGCGTTTCGGGCTTGTCACAACCCGAATCAGACGTATTTGAAACACGGTTCAAGCATGTTTGCTCCTCCCACTCCACATTGACGTCATTAAGCTCAAATACTCCCCTTATCGCTTCAGAATCTTATTAATCACACGGAGCCCCAACGGGGATACTAAATAGGGGTGGAGGACGGGGGTTATGATGGGAACAGAAATTCCTTTCTTTGATCTTTGTGCGGATGAATTTTCCCGCCATTTTACTGAATCACGTCAGGTTTCAGGAAGAATTCCGGTTCTTTTCTCCCGAAAAATGGGTAAGGTGTTACTTAAGGTGGTGTGGGTCGGGGGAGTTGGAGGTTGTGGGTAGTGGGTAGTGGTTATTGAATAGCTACCCCTTCCTCTATGGCTACTAGAACCCACGATTGGGGGGGAAACATCCCTATTTTCAGGCGGAGACTTTGTGCTGTTTCTTTTGTTTTTTCACTTTAGTGACTTAGAGTTTCTGTTTTCAAAGTTTTTTTTTAATTTCTGAGTTTCTTCATTTTTTGGTTACTGAGTTTTTTCCTCAATTTATATGTTCCATTACTTCAGTTATTTTTTGTTTCTTTTTTTCTTTAGATATATTCGCGTTCTTTGTTTTATTCATTTCCTTATTCAGTTTCACAAGTGGGTGGATAGGGATTTTTTTTTAATTTGCCCATCTGGCGACTACCTTCAAGGGCATTAGTCATCGTAGTTGAAATTCTACCTTATTACTAGACTATTCTAAAATTAGCAAAAAATCGCCCCTAAATCAAGAAAACAACAACCCCCCCAAAGAAAAATCAAGAAAGAAACACGTTCCGGCGATGGAGGAGGCGCAAATTCACCTCGCCCCAAGCGCAGAAACATGGGAATGGGAACAAAGAGAATCGGATAAAACAAGGAGGCCATCCTCCCCCTAAAAGTCAGATAGTCGATAGGTCTGTGTACACGAACCTGTGAGTAAAAGGAACAAGCGGTAACGACCCCGCTCATCCCGATGCCGAGACATGTGACGTGCGCCAAGATCACCAGGACCAGACTGGGACATCCAACAAGAATGTGCCGAACAGTCTGGGGAACAACGCACTTATAGTAATAAGGCACAAGCGAGCGCTCCATCGTACGGTGGTGCGTCCCGATGGTGTGTCCAATTCGGAGACGACAGAAAGCAGCCTGTAGCCATCGCGGCCTTGGGGGGGGGGGGGGGGGTAGGTTCACGTCAACAGTCGCGGCGCAATGGTGCGCAACTTTAAGTTCCCCTCGGCCCTCTCCTATCATATTTGCCAAGCGCCATGATTCCTGTGATGTAGTCACTCTGAGAAAGAGCCAAACGCTGGTCTGTTCACCAAGTCCTCGCGGGCTTTTTGGCGCCCTCATCGACGCGCTCATTCCTCGCAATTCCTAAATTTCCAGGAACCGAGCAGAAGATAATCTTGACTTCCACCTGGTTCGCGTCAATCGTGGAGTCACGGATACTGCGCACCAGGCGATGTGGAGATTCCAATGCCCCGAGACCACTCAAGGCGCTTTGTGAGTCGCTAAAGATCACAATGCGATATCCGAACCAGGCACGACCGTTATCGCCCGTACCGAGCGGTGTATTACAAACAGCTCAGCCGTAAAGACAGATTCATCCCCTAGTAGAGCCCCGCTGACTTTGAAAAGAGGGGATACGGCGTGGAAATTGAACCCCTCTTGGGACTTGGAGCCATCCGTATACACTGGCACGGATCCAACGTGACACAAAGTATGCTTCAAATAGGACGAATGGAATACTGCCGGCGCTGTAGAAGCTTTGGGAATAGAAGCGTGGAGCCAAATAGTCAAAGGTGGTACCCTCCAGTGTGGCGCCCTGGTCAAATTAGAGTCTCCTCCGCCCCGAAAGCTACACCACGCTCTCGAAGGAGCTTCCTAGCTAGAAACACAAAAGGTTTAGGGTATGACTGGCAACTCTCAGCGGAAGAAACACAGGCGAGTCGACTCCGGATGCATTGGGAGCCGTTGACGACTGAGAGAGGCACCAGGCGAATCGACAAGTAGGCTCTCAATGGGGGATGTGTGGAAGGCACCTGTCGCCAGATGGAGCCTGATGTGGTGGATCGACTTCACTTTCCGCAATACACGCTTGGCTGCAGATGCATAGAACTCGCATCCACAATCGAGCTTCGAACGAACAAAGAATCGATATGAAAACAAGGCAGTAGATCTATCAGCACCATAGGTGCTGAAATTTACAGGAAGAAGAATGTATATGGCTCGGATACGGTACAAGAGACCCTAAAACTGCGTATAAGAGCCTCCGAGGTGAGGCATCGATCGAAAAAAACCACCAAGGAAATGGTGCGAATCCATCACTTACTTACAGGCGAATCCTATTTAGAAACAAGTCCGGGTCTGAGTGGAGCCGTGGATGGCGCAGAGGTGCACCACCTTAGTCTTGGCCAAAGAAAACCGAACCTTGTGCGCTTCGGCCTAGCCAGAGATGCGGTTCAATGCTTGTTGGAGTTGACGTTCCAGAGTTGGCATCTGGGCCGCACCAAAAAGGATCAAACTGTCGTCCACGTAGAGCGTGGCGAGAACATCTTCAGGGTAAGAATGCGACACTGAACATGTTTTCATCTAAGACACATTCTTCTTGCTCATTGTTCCGGAAATGGCTCCCCGCACCCGTACGCCAAAACTCAGTAATAAAGTTTGGGATTCGTCCTCTCATCCCTGTCGTGTGGAGAATCTCCATAATACCGTATAGCCATGTGGCATCATAGACGTTCCCTAGGTTAAAAAACACTATGGGGTAGAGATGTCTACGAAGGAAGGCCTCGCAGATGGCGTTTTTCAGTCGGAGCAGACCATCTGACGTAGAGTGGAACTTGCGGAAGCCGCACTGTGCAGGTGACAGCTTGCTTCCGCTTTCCAGGAAAAAAAGCTTGTCTCATATTTATCAATTTTTCCCTCAACTTGCACAAATAGGAGGTTTGAGAGATTGGACTGAAACAGACTGCAGTAGACTAAACCATTCCCCAATTTGCGAAAAGCTAGCACAGAAGCCATTTGCTCTTAACCTGGGACTATACTTTCTATCAAGAATCTGATTATCAAATATAGCAGAATGACCATCCCTCGTTCACTTAACTGCCGATACATGGTATACGGGACATCGTCCGGATCAGGGGTGGCGTCTGTGCACAAAGTGTGAGCGGAACGCAGCTCACTCAATATAAACCTGTCGTTGAAGGGTTCTCTGTCTCAGGAATTAAAGTTCAGTCGGCGGCCTTCAACGACACCACAACGTGCATTTAATGTTGGCGGAGCAGCATCTCGGCTGGAGAATGGGGAGAAACTGGTTGCAAAAGGACGCTCCCACATACGCGGAGTCCGAGATTGTGGCCTCATTCTCCTGGAGAATTAGAGAGGGTACTGCGAGAACTTGCTCCAAATCCTTTTGACTGGCTTCCACACCTCTGCTAGAGGGCTCTTTCCTGTTAACTGAAGCCAAGTATGTTCGGCAAAAAGAACTGCGGGCGTGCTTCGAAACATACCAGAACTTCGTCCTAGCTCGACGAAATTAACCGACAGTTAAATCATTCGAGCGCCTCTTAAAGCGCATGTTGGTATAACGTTTCTCTTTTAGGGCCGTCTAACACTCGGCTGACCACCACGAAAGCGGGCGGCGTGCAAAATGACCAGACCTTTTGCACGGCAAAGAACTCAACGGCCTCATCCACCGACCTAAACTCTTAGACTTGGACAGATAAATTAGTTATTTTCTGAAATGCGGACCACCACGGGGTCTCTCAGGCGCCAGCGATGATATTTAATTGTGAAAGTGATAAATACCATGGATCTTATCAAATAGGTACCTCCCATCCAAAATCCGGCTGTGCACCGAGAGAGCACAAGGATAGATCAAGACAAGAAAATGAAGCGTTTCTCGCGCAGTGATGCGTAAATTCATCCACATTTAGGACACATATTTTCAGCTTGTTGATCATGTTGGCAAAGACCTTATTCCTGGAATTAATCGAGTAGCTTTTCCAGATGGGTTGTGTGCCGTTCATATTCCAGAGCAGTATAAAGGGCCTTGACAACCCCGACACGATGCGGCAGAAGTCCCCCGCGTTGAAGTCTGCTGTCAGTGGAATGTACGCAGAAATAACTGTATACCTCCTATTCAGGTGCAACTGTATTGCTAATGCCTGAAGGAGGTATTTGAAGCAAAGTTAAAAATAGAGACATCATGTCGGTGTAAATGGTGCATCCTTCCGCCCGGCCATCATCCAGTAGGGGTTGGGTCTCAAAATCTTAATACCATGTGAGGGTTTGCAGAAGACAAGCGCTCAGCATGATCTCCAGCAAAAAGATAGGTAACGGTGAACGGGAAGATACGAGCCTCCGCAGCTCCTTCAAGGTTGCCCGGAGTCCGAGCAAATCCATTGAACGAATATGCCCTCCAGGCTTAGCTCGGAAGAGATGCGGGGCCCTCTTCGAAGAAAAGACCCCCACGGTAATGGCTGTAAGTTTTCCAGAGGAATGAGCTTTCTTCTTCGAGAAATTATCGGCGAAGGTTGGGCTCAATATGTGACTTTTCCTCTCCACTCCTCGAAACCTATGTTGGCCGGTGCGGCTTCGGTGGTCGTGGCCCCTCCTTTGGAGGATCAACTGTCTCCGAGCCACCCAGTCCACTCTTAGGTGGGAACGTTGGAGTCAAAGTTCCTTTCGTGTTGTCCTCCTTCCAGGGGGAAGCTTTAGGAATCCCGGAGGATGGTATCACGCCCACCCTTAGTGGTGTTGCCTTCTGTGAGTCTAATGACTCTCTGGAATGCTCTTCCTGCCGAAGTCCGATCCTCTCCCTCCCTCGCTACTTTTAAACGTCTCCTAGGGAAGGCAAGGAGTAGAGGGTGCCTTTTATAAAATTGAGGCATAGGACTTCGCAGGCATCGCTGAGCGCGCCAGGACCAAGTCCTTAATCTTGAGAAAGGAGGGACGATCCTGGGCCTGAACGGCTACTATTTCCCTCTCCAGAAAATACGCACCACATTGCTCAAAGAGGCGAGGTGTGGCTCTTCGCTATTGGCACACTTGGCCATACACTATAGGGACTTATCGTGTACGGCCTTGGAGCAACTTACACAGACTTATGGTAAATCAGATATTGCCCGTCTACAACGCTACATGGTGGGTGGGCTAGGTCAAAGTTGATGTCATCTATGAAGTAGTTCACGAGTTACCTCGATGCGACCACTCCTTTCACCAAGTTCATGGTAGAGGGCGGCGTCACATTTACCGGCGAGCTAATAAATGTCTGACGATTACTAATTATGACCGCCTCGTTGGGATCCGAGGCATTCGACAGAAGGCTCCCTTACGAGAACCGGGTCACATTCGGCTCTTTATCAATCAGGGTAGCTAGTGCTCTCCTAATGTAGGAGACCCACAGTCCCCATCACTCATGGTGCCTTGGGAACGGACGTGTCGATCTTGGCCTGGTCGTTTGCCGAAACGGCAGCGAACCCGTCCGTCCCCGGAGACCTCGAGAGGAACCTTTCGTGCTCTTCTTCTTCTTATTTCTTTTCTTTTAGGGAGAAGAGGGTGTGGGAGCTGGAATGACCCCGCTTATCTCCCCCGTCAGAAGGACCCCCTAGGCCGCAGGGACCGGCCTCAGCAAGATCCTTCTCTAAGACGAAGAAGATCTTAGCTGTTAAAGCGGCACTACCCGGGGACTTGAGGTCCCTCCTCCAGAGGTGAGTCCTCGGAGCCCCGAGCCACGCGAGGAGAAGCTTGCACAGGGGCGTATCTAGGTTTGGTGTTTGGTCCCGGGCCCAGGTTCCCCTCTGGAAGATCCTGCCATACGTGGCTGGGTCGCCTCCAGCACCATCTGAGGGCGGCCTCCATGTGGCGGCCAATTACCCCCTTCCCCCACGGATCCCAAGCGACGGTTCAGTCTTGTAGGCTTCAAATAAGGACTGCAGGACTTTAGGGAGGGGGAACGGACCGGCGGGCCTTGCTCCACCTTGACCCCTAAAGGGGTTGACTCTATAGAGCGCTCACACTGGGAGCGGTCATTTTTGGGCCGCCCCCCTTCTCGCTTGGCAGTCCCCTGTGATAGGAAAGGGGGGACTGTGGCTGGTAAAGAGTCGCCCGATGGCGCCTCCAAAGAAGGAAAGGGGGGACTGTGGCTGGTAAAGAGTCGCCCGATGGCGCCTCCAAAGAAGGAAAGGGGTAGATAGGGAAAAACATCTTTCACATTGAAAGGATGGACCCCCTTAGCAGATCATGAAACCAACATAAAGATCACCATGACAATAGTTGGTGAGAATAACGGCAGTAGGGGCTAGTCCTCGTTTGGGGGTCGGGAGGTATTTTGTGGGGTTTTTTTTATACAAGCATCGTCTTCACTCATTTGTTGTGAAAACGAAATAGAAAAGATAGAGGTGTTGTGGTTGGCTATATCTGTGATGATCTGTGTACGTACCCCCTCAGGTGGTAAGCCCAGCTCGTCTAACAATCGATGGGCAGATCTATGACGTTTGCGTCCGTTCTCGCTTAGGAATGAACTCGAAATCCAACGCCGTATCCACTACGAGAGCGCCTAATTTTAACAGGTTCTTCGGTTTCTTCTTCTCCATCGGCACAAAATATGAAGATGGAGTTCTGTGAAAATCGCAAGAACACCAAACCGATTCAGGAATCTTAGCAGGGTGTCGAGAGTCTCTTGGCAGCGATGATGAGAGCATTTATTCTTTGAGACTTGGTCTCCATGAGCTGTAATAGATGAGGAATGTGATGATGGCCCAATCCTCGTTGTAGGGGTGCTGAAGACATCTTTTAGATCGTAACGGAAGAGGTTTCCCAGTGGATTCATATCCGGAGACTGAAGTGGCCAGTCCATCGCCACCGTCATATTGTCGCCCCGGAGCCGCTGTATGGTGGACACAGTCTTCCGACTTTGTCGTGCTGAAAAGTCACATTCCGTCCATTCCTGGAGATGTCTTGAGTTGAAGGTAGCACTTAATCTGTCAGGACAGTTTGGTCCACTGAATTAATTATGCCATCACAAAAGGTGAGACGAGCCACCTCTGAACTTGACATGCAACCTCACACCATTACTGTTGGCACTATGTACTCTCGATTCCACTGCTCCACTGGCCTCCTGCAGACTCTAAACCTGGGGTCAAGAACAACAGGAATGTGGACTCATCGGACCATAAGTCACGCCCCCATTGATGCATGGTTTAATTGCAGAGCTCACGAGCCCAATCTAGTGACTTGGCTTCTGATGGAGGTTAAGCCAACGTCTTCCCTAAAACGGAAAACCAAAATACTCAGCGTATCCTCAAATACGTCGAAATATCTCATTGAGAGGCAGCCGGGAGTCTTTGAGCTCGCCAGCTTTAAACGCAGACAGGCTATCTGCTTTACTGAGGTGAAGAGACTGCCCAATGGACACATGCTTTGTCAACGTATAGTTTCATTTCTTCGTAGTAAGCGGAAAAACTCCACGGCCCTTGTTTATTGTAGCTGTTAAGGCCCCCTTCCCCGTAGTAAATTGAATTTGTTCGGGTACACAATGGCGCACTTGTGCGCGTGATCCAAAACTGTACCTAGATGAATCTCTTGTGAATATCACGGAAGAGATGACCAACCAGATAACAGTCAGAGATAAGCATGTTTTGAGTAAGGAAGAATGTGTTTTTAGATTAGACCCAAGACGAAGTTCTTCTTCACATTCGACCTAAATAGTCTCCCTCAATCGGTTCGTGCTGGCTAGTATCGCTACCGCATGAATCTGTTCGTGCTGTTACAACGGAGGTGTTATCATTGCCTCCGCTTTACTCATAAAAGTAAATCTTGGAGACGCGTACTAAAGGTTCAACACTGAATTTGTTTATAATGTTCAATTAACGTGCATTAGAAATCTGTTGCATCTACTGTTATGTAAGAGAGATGTAAGAAATGGCACTCTGTTTGATATAAGACCCTCCGCTCGTGGCACTTCTAGCCTATAAGATTCCAGTAACTCCCGTGCGGTTTGGAACCCTCTGTGGGTTTTACGACTCCGTCCTCTTGTCCATCTGGTAGCAGAAAAGGGGCGGGTGGCCTGCTCCGAACAAAACCTGTGCTCCTTCTTCTCCTTACCCAGCGTGACTGATGCAAGGAATACCAAGTGAGTTTTTCTCCGGGACCCTCATTGCCAGGTACTGGCCTACCTTGCTGGAACGTCTTGCCATTTAGCATGCGGTTCGCTTCCTCGGTGGTCTGCCGAATGTGAGATGACATGCAGGGAGAAGCGGGATGCCAACATGAGCTACTGGCGCCGCCCGAACGATTTCCCCCTCTATGAATTTTGTCGGCTGAGGGTCAGATTCAGTTTTGTTTCGAAAATCTCCGCTATTTATGCTGCAATACGTGTCCCACTCAATGGGAGGCCCCCTCCCTCAGGTAATTGGTGTTCAATTCAACGATATTATATATATATATATATATATATATATATATATATATATATATATATAAATTGCAAACACTATGTCGTAGTATTGCAAGGACCGAGTAGTGGTGTAGGTACTTATAGGTTTGTTACGTACTTCAAAAACTCCTTGATTAAGTTTTCTCTAAGAGTGATATATTTGACTTATTATTATTATTACGTTATTTTAATCTTTGAGGGTTTCTAGTGCCATGCTCAGCGTTTCGAGGATTGAATAAAATGCTTCTAAGAAAAATAGACCTATAATTCCAACATGAACAAAAATTGAAATCTAGCAAACAAACTACACAGTTTTGAATTAAACAAGTTTAAGTGAGGCTTACTAAATTACACAATTGAATATACAGTAATGGTTGACCCAAAGCTTACTTTAATCTCGAACACTAATTGACCTTCAAATAAAAGATAATGGTATTTATTTACCTTTAAAAAACCCACACGAGAATCGGGGTTGAGACTGACCTTGGCCTCATTTTTTATGTAGCCTTAAGAATGTTGTTTTCGGGCTGGCGCGTGGGCGTCTTCATGGCCACTTCCAGATGTTGTCTGGCGGGGGATAGCTTTAAAGACTCCGAGGAATTCGGTGCGTGTAACGGATGGCGTTTAGCACGTTGTTCTGGTAAAATGATTTCACCAACGGGACAGGGAAAGTATGCTTCTTCCACTCTTCGGGTTAATCTGGGAATAATTCGCACTGACGAGCGATGAGCAAAAGAGTGAATCCTTTGACGAAGGGGAGTGCTTGAGGGAGTTCACTTTGGGGTATTCCTCAATGGCAAGGACTATATCTGGGTTTTGTTGTATACCAGGATAGGGGGTTTCTCTGACGAGAACTAGTTAAACTTGTTTCTCAATACAAGTTAACTTAAAGTTTGGTGTGACCACCAGGAACTGGCTCAGCGTGAGCTTCTTCTGTGTTCCTTTCGTATGGTTGCAAGGCACTTCGCCAACTTCGTTGTCTCGATCGCAAACTCGATCTCCCTGAGACAAGATGACAATTTCGGTGTGACCACCAGGAACTGGCTCAGGATGAGCTTCTTCTGCGTCCCTATCGTTGGTTGCCTGGCCTCTGGCCGGACTTCGTTGTCTCGATGACTAACACATCTTCCACGTTCTTCCGCCGTTATTCGATTATAGACCTTGCCACCACACTGGGGATAGGGGACTGAAGGGGAAAGGGATGAGGATGGCGGAATTAAGTCTCCTCTTCAAACGGTTTTTCTCAGAGCGTCTTTCACCTAGCCAAAAAGGCACCTTCTGGTATTTGGTGAACTCTCCTCTAATTTCGTCAATGAAGTGAAATTAAATACCAACTCTTAGGGGAAATATTGCTGGTTTAACCAATATTAGGCCCGCCTGACCCGAAATGTGATGATTAGTGCATTATGTGGTTGGGCGAAGGCCTTTCTGGTGATACTCGAGGCGCGTGGAGATTGGGGGGGAAGGAGGTTAAGTAATACGATTACGCCGCCAAAATGCCTATTTTATTACACCGATAAACGTTGGACTGCTCTCTTCAAGCATGGCAGAGACTCGTGTGAGGATGACCCTCGAAGTGTTGGTCCATCAAGTGCAGTCACCAGGGAAACTGTTGTCATGGTGGAGAGTATGGTCATGGATAATCGCCGAATCTCACTGCGATACATTGCTTCTCAACTTGGGATAAATAATGGATCCATTGTTACCATCTTGCACGATCGCCTGAACCTTTCTAAGGTCTCTGCCCGATGGGTACCAAGAATGCTGACGCCGGAGCAGAAGAACCGGATAATGACTTCAACGGAGATGTTCACCCTCACGAGAGCGGACCTGGAGAGATTCATGGCCTGAATCGCAACCCAGGATGAAACGTGGGTTCTTCACTTCGAGTTGGAAACCAAATCCGAATCTAAGCAATGGAAGCATCCCTTATCTCCAACGCCACAAAAATTCAAGGTCATGAAGTCATCCCGGAAGATCATGGTGATAGTGTTCTGGTCTGGGACTCTAGAGGGATCCGTCTCGTGGCTTTCCTAGATCATGGCTGCACCATTAACGGACCATACTATGCAAATTTACTGGGGAATCCTTGGGAGTCTCTCCTTCAGAAACGCCGAGAGATAGTGAACCGATGTGTTTTTCTCTTGCAGAACAATGCACTTGCACATAAGAACATGGTGGCCATAAACAAATTGGTGTATTGCGGCTTCCAATTGTTGCCCCATCCTTCTCATTCTTCCGACCTGGCACACTCAGACTTTCACCTTTTCCCACAAATGAAAAAGCAGCTGCGGGGCGTCTCTTTCGCTAATGACGAGGAGACCAAGAAGAAGGTCATGTAGATTTTGGAGGGATTTAACCCATTATTCTTAAGGGACGCATTTTCGCAATTGAAGAAGAGACTAGAGAAGTGCATCAATGTCAAAAGCAATTACGTTGAAAAATAAATCAAATTAGTTGAGTAAACCTTTGCTCCATTTTCGCTCCTTCTGGGTTAGGCCAAGAACTTATTGAACACCCCTCGTTGAATTTCAGCGCTATCTTCAGAGCCTCCTATGAAAATCCCTTTAACCCCAGCAACACAAACAATATAGAAGCGATGAACAATAACTTGATGAAATACATAGTTGACACTGTTGAAAAATACAAGGAAACACAAAATAAGAACATCAACAAACTCACAGATGCAACACTAAACCTAATGAAGCAGCACAAACACTTTAAAGCAACAAATACCGACCAAGAAATTGAATTAGTAGAACTACACAAGCTCATCAAAAAGAAAAAGAAAAGTGACATCAGAAAATATAATACAACTATTGTTGAAGACTCCATCAAGTAAGAAAAAAGCAATAAAATGACTAAAAAGAGACTTCACAAAGGAAAAATCTCATTTAATAGATATAAAAGAAGATGATACAATCATCTAGGATCGAGAAAGAATAGTTAAAAAAACCAAGGAGTACTATGAAAAGTTATTCTCAAGCAACAACACCACCCAGAACTACAACCATCCAACAAGACCCAGTATGTTCCAGCTATTCTCAAATCAGAAATTGAAATTGCAACCAATCAATCGTGGAGCCACAAAGTATCAGTTCAGAACATCACTTCGGACTTGCTGAAAAATTCTGGAGATGTCATTGTGGACAAACTAGCTTTGCCTCTTCACTGAATGTCTAAAACAAGACAGATTTTGTGAGGACTCACACAATGTTATAATAATCCTTCTACACAAAAGAATGCGATCGACTAACCTTACAAGCTACGCACCAAACAGCCTCCTCTCGTGTGTCTATAAAAACTTCACGAGAGTCATTTCTAACAGACCAGCTAGATGACCAACAACCTAAAGAACAAGCTGGCTTCAGAAAAAGATGCTCAACGATTGACCACATACATACGGTCAACCAGCTCATTGAGAAAACTTTAGAGTACAATATACGAGTACCTCTATGTTTGACATTTGTAGAGTACAGGAAAGCATTTCATTCAATAGAAACACCATCGATAATAACATACTTGAAGAATCAAGGTACGATCTACTTAAATATCATACATTAGATCCTAAATTAGATTGCATAATGATTCAGACATCTTTCAATTACAGAAAGGTGTAAGATAAGGAGATACTAACTCTCCAAATTATTCAGTTACTGTCTACAAAAAAAATCCTCAGGAGCCTAAACCGGCAAAACAAATGCATTAATATAGATGAAGATTACCTCAATCATCTGAGATTCTCAGATGATATTGTAATCATAGTTGATAAATTAGAATAGATTCAAACAATGCTTCAAGAACTGAACCACGAAAGCAAAAAAATTGGCCTAAAAATAAATCTTGGAAAAAGAGGTCGACATTGAAAACGAGCAAATTGAAAGGGTAGAAAATATAAAAATCTGGATCAACAGATTACAATGTGAACGGGAAAAGATCCGGACGTTCAACGCAGAAGAACTCTAGGCAGGAAAGCTTTTTAGAAAGAGAAGCATCTTCTTCTAAAGCAAAATGCCAATGTGCCTGAAAATAAAAGTATACAACCGATCCAAAATACCAACTATGATCTATGGGACAGAAACTTAGAACATAGCATGACAAAAAAAATAGCCGTATACATATACGTGGACAAACCAAATTTCAGGACATAGTGGAGGCTATAAGGAAAGGCCATGTGGCAAGATTCCAAGACGATGGATGAAGCATAAAAATTACCGAATGGATTCCATTTGATAAAGAGGACCGAAAAGACCCCAAATAAAAATAGAGAGATGATCTTCAAAAATAGGCTAAAAATTGAAAACAAGTTGCACAAGACCGGCAAACGTTCACGAAGATAAGAAAGGGTTTCTCTCAGCAGTGAGAGACAAATTCATGAAATGAAATGATATATATATATATATATATATATATATATATATATATATATATATATATGGGGTGGGGAGAGGTGTCGGCCGGGTGTGGATGCTCTTGTGTTAGCGGGGTGGGAGAAGGAGCGAGTGCGGGGGGGGGGGACAAAACAAGGGATCGTTTGAAACCCCACGCCTCACCGCTTGGCGCAAACACCCACAACACAAGTACACATACATACGTACACGCATTCTAAGAGGGCAGGGGTAGGCCAGTTGACCCACACACACTATCTCGGTGTATGTTAAAGCAACGAGGTACCTCACCACCTCTACCTATACCTATCTGCTGTAATTCTATCGCCATATTTCTCTCTCACAAATTCCAAATCCAACGAGGATTTGCTGCGGCCATCACTGCCTTTGAAACTTCTCCTCGGATTACACCGCAATTTTACCATGACTCTAATAGACACCTGCTGCAATACATTTTTGTCAGCATATACTTAAATTTCACCCCATTTCACTACACCACATCATTGACATGATAATGCCTCTTCTACAGATTAGTCTACTCCAGCCTTGATAGGATATTTCATCTTCTACACATGAGTTTACTACACCTTGTCATGGTATTCGCTCTTCTACACACCACTCTACTTCATCCCATTGCTAATCACAACTCCTAGCTTGAAAGGCGCGAAACCAACGCATTAGAGTTGTAAACAAAAAGGGAAGTGGTTGAAGGCGAGGGAAAGAGAAACCGATAAATGAGAGAGAAAGTTTTTGAAAAGATAAAGATGGTCTTTTCAGGGAAGATTCTCTAAGCGATGTAAGCTCAGAGAATCCTCGTTAGTTCACAGTTTGAATGAAACGGGGGAGAGCTGAAAAGGGGGGAAATTTGAAGGACTTGTTCCGTTCTCCCGGGAATGAGAAATTGTGCACTTACCTTGAGTAGCTTCGGAATTGAGACATTACCACTCAAAACCACTGGACCGTACTTTGAAGGGGAGGAAACGGGACGAGGCGGGAGTCTTGAAGAGGGAGGTGTTTACGAAGGTGGAGTTACCTTGAGATGATATTCCCTTCTCTACACATCAGTCTACTCCAGCTTTGACATGATATTCCCTCTTCTACACATCACTCTGATCCAAGCTTGACATGATTTTCCCTCTTCTACACACCCTTTTACTCTACCTCATTACACGCTTTACATGATATTCCCCATTCTTCACACTACTCTACTCCACCCAGTTATACATAAC